>BSBK01001227.1:982500-2182500 GCA_027943335.1 Chamaecyparis obtusa
TGTTAAGAATCCAACTAGACCTCCCAAATACATCTTGAACTATGAAAAAAAATCACTCAAAGAGATAGGATGTCATAATAACATGATTATCATACATAGTTACTTGCACACATATAACACTAGTAACAACAAGAAATATTTAAATGTTCTTCCTACTTCTCAAAATTTTCTTCATCCACCCCCTCGTCTTTAACAACATTTTGGAAAGGAGTATGATCTTGTTGAGAAACTTTGTATTACTCCAACTAAGATCTCCCTTTGGGTTTTGATTCAAAATTCACCTACATACCATGGGAGTTGGAAGAAGCCGTACAAAATGTAGTAGTTTTATCTATTGTTATACCAAATGATGTGGACACCTTTTTTGATCCTATGCATGAAACAAAGAGATAGATATTGTGTTAAAAAAATATGAGTTTCCACCTTTGAAAGTAAAAAATCAATAGGATCCTTGCATGATTTGGGTTCTCATTAATGGAAATGAAACAAAACACACCCTAGTTGATAATGGATCATGTCTTATTGTTTGTAGCATAGACTTTCTATATATTATCAAAGTGGATATTGTTGGACACAAATGAGAGCGGGGGTGAATCAATTGTATGTCATTAATATAAAACTTTATATTTTCATAGCAAAATAGTAAATGCAAAATTAAAACCTCAAATACAAATCAGAACACCAAGAATAATTTTTGAGGAAACCCTGTTAAGGGAAAAACCTCGGTGGGGATGGAACCCACAAATAATGCACTAGTAATAAAGTATCTTAGTTAAAAGATATTTCCCTTTTAGGAGCAGATGAATACAACCAGTACAAAGTCCCTATTAAAGGATAGTCTCATTTCTTCGAGTCAGCAACCCTATTAGGAGTTGATAGGATGAACCTTTCTTCGCTTGGAGAAAATTTCCCAATGTGAAGGTTAAATCCACCTTCTAAAGGTTAAACCCACCTTCTGAAGGTTAAACTCACCTTTTGGAACCACTGTCCAAAAGAAAGTATATAAATATACTGATTACAAATAATGAACTGACTAACAACAACTCCTTTTCTAAAATAGTTCCAATGAAGTACAATTGTCACACAACCTGCTCTACATCAATAGTGCTCACATCCACCACATTCTCATTCACACTCACACACTTTACATTACTTGATTTACTCTTTTATATAAGATACCAATGACTTATTAGGTCGGCACCAATTAGGACTTTCCTAATAAAAAATAATTTACATAAACTCTTGTCAAGATACACACAAGATCTTGGACAAGAAAATAACAAACATCAATCAGACAACATACTCCATAATCCATAAATTATATTTTCACAAGGTAGAACATGCCACATTTCATCGGTTGGCACCAAATAAAACTTCGCAAGGTCACATGCTACAACTGACACCACCACAATCCTTGTGACCTCATGTCCACATAAGATGAAGTGCCATGTGACTTTTTCCATGTCCTAAGATCTCCAAGCATAAACCCATCTCACATACATGCTATACTCAAAATTGCAGTAACCATTTCACTATTTTCCTTTGCAGTGTCCTGTGACCAGTCCACACTATTTCCAGTGTAACTTATTGTAACCAACTAATTAGATTCTATGATCACAGACAACCATTCTAAATATTATCTACTACAAAAATATAATCTTGTAGACTTAGAGATGCAACACAAATCATCACATGCCTTCTGCACTCTTTCCTGCACTTAGTGAAACATTATGCTCAACATCTTCTTTACCAGTCTTGCGATCCTTCATAATCATATGTTGACATCAATGAGAACACATGAATGTTAGCAATATTCCTAACAATCTCCCCCTTTGGCATTGATGTCAACATATGATGAAAAAGAATCAATCCAAAAACCTTATACAACCTTCTCAATGTCTTCACTCTACTCCCCCTAATATAGTAGGGTTTTTCACATATCACTCTCCCTTTGACATCAATGGAAAAGAGTGCTAGATATCCTTTACATATCTCTCTAAGATTCCCCTTCTCTTCTCTTAAAAATATTCACTCTCGGGTGCTCAATCACCCAGATAAGTACTTGTTAAGTTCCGCGATCACTCCCCCTAAGGAGTGCATCCAAGCATCAAGTCTAATGAAGAATATAACTCTAATAGCTACTGGACTGATGCATTCTTGCATCATTTAGTTCTTGCAAGGAGGCATTTTCAGCCCAAGCATATCTCTGAGATACTCAAAGATATCTTTTGACAAAGGTTTAGTGAATATATCTACTAATTATTCCTTTGTATTGTCATACTCAACTTTGAATTCCCTTTCTGTAACTTTCTCTCTCAAATAATGATAATTGATTGAGATATGTTTGGTTTTTTAGTGCATAACATGATTGTTTGACACATTAATTGTGCTTGTATTTTCACAATGAATCACAACTGGTTCTTCAAAGCTTATTCCAATATCCTTCAACATTTTTTTCATCCAAATAACTTGTGAATAGTTTAAAGTAGCCACATATTCTGATTCAACAGTAGATTGAGAAACACAATTCTACTTCTTTCTTAACCAAGAGACTAACCTCTTCCCAAGGAAGAATGGTCCACCATTGGTGCTCTTGTTATTATCAATACATCCTACCCAATCTACATCAATGTATGCATTGAGGGTAAAGTTATATGACTAAAATAATACCACAACCCAAATTCCAATGTACCTTTCAAATACCTAAATATCCTTTTTACTGCAATATAGTGAGTCTCTTTTAGATCTACTTGAAATCTCACAACAATTCCAACTACATTTGCAATATCTGGTCTGATATGTGTTAAATATTGTAATCATCGAATCATAGATCTGTAATTTGTTTGATAGACTTTGAGTTTCATCATTTGTAGTTAGCTTGCATCTAGTAATCATAGGTGTTCCTACAAGTTTTCAATCTTCCATGCCAAACCTTTTCAATAATTCCTTGAGATACTTGGTTTGAGAATGAAAATTCCATGTTTACTTTGTGTAATTTGTAAACCAAGAAAGAACTTCATTTCACTAATCATAGACATTTCAAATTCATCTTTCATTTCTTTAGCAAATTTATTACTCATTTCATCATTTCCCCCAAAGATAATATCATCCACAAATACTTCTATGAGCAGGATTCCATCCTTGCTAGTTCTCAAATATAAATTACTATCTCCACTACCTTTTCTGAAACCAAGATGTAATAAATACCTATCAAGTCGTTGCATACCAAGATCTAGGAGCTTTCTTCAGTCCATACAGATCCTTCTTCAATTTGCAAACCATGTCTCTGTCATCTGTCAAGGGAAAACCATCATGATACTCAATGTAGACCTCTTCTTCTAGATCATCATTCAAGAATGTTAATTTCACATCCATCTGATATACTTTGAAATCCTTTTAGGTAGTAAAGGCAATAAATAATCTTACTACCTCCAACCTAGCCACAGGTGCAAAGGTTTCTTCAAAGTCTATTCCTTCTTACTGTTAGTAACCCTTACAAACCGATCTTTCTTTGTTCCTTATGACAGTTCCCTCTTCGTTCATTTTATTCTGATTACCCATTTAGTTCCAATGACATTCTTTCCTTTAGATCTAGAAACCAGTTCCCGAGTTTTATTCTTTATTATCTGGTTTAGTTCTTCTTTCATTGCATTAACCATGATTCATCTTTGTAGGCCTCATTAGTAGTTCTAGGTTCCATTTGTAAAATTAGACATAATTCCTCTCTAGCCTTAGACCTAGCTAACATGCATCTATTCCCATCACCAATAATCTGATCTTCAGGATGATTTCTTGGTACATACCTTGGAGTTTTAGGAGCTTTGGATTGTTCACTTACACATATTTGCCTGTTATTGCCAAATTATACCAACTCTTGTTCTTCAATAGTCTTTTCTGAGTTTTGATCACAGATTCTTTCTTGAACTTGAAACTTCTCATCAATTCTTATATTAATACTCTCAACCATATTCTCAATCTCAAATTGAAACATCTGTAAGCTTTACTTTTGGTAGAATAGCCAAGAAAGATGCCTTCATCACTTCTTGAATCAAACTTCCCTACCTCATCATCTCTTTTGATAAAACATTTGCTACCAAAAATTTTGAAATATCTTACAGTAGGAGCATAGCCAAACCAAAGTTCATAAGGTTTTTTAGTATTACCTTCCCTGATCTGAACTTTGTTCAAAGTGTAAACTATAGTACTGACTGCTTCCCTCCAATGCACATGTGATGCATTTCCTTCAATCATCATTGTTCTAGCAACATCCAATATAGTTATGTTCCTTCTTTTTACAATCTCATTCTGTTGTGGAGTCCTAGGAGCAGAAGTTTGCCTTCTTATCCCATGTTCTTCACAATAAGAATTAAATGCAACAGATCTAAACTCTCATCCACTTTCTGACCTCAAACGTTATCTTTAGACTTGATTCAACTTCTACTTTTTCCTTGAAGATCTTGAACTTGTCAAATGCCTCTGATTTTTCTTTAAGAAAAGTAACCCACATCATTCTAGAGTGATCATCAACAAATAGAATGAAATAGCTTTCACCATAAGTGGATCTAGTCCTTGTAGGACCACATAGATATGTATGTACTAGATCTCGCTTTCCTCTGGCTGTGTATGACTTGCTTTGGAAACTCCCCTTTGTTTACTTTCTCATTACACATTCTTTGCACATGGTGTTAGAGGGATTCACAATTTTTGGTAAGTCCCTAACTGCGTTGATGTTACTTGCCTTCACAATGTTATCAAAATTCATGTGACAAAATCTTCTATGCCATAGTCAACTTTCATCAAGCTGAGAAATAAAATATTTTGCATCAACATTGTTCAACTGAAATACATTACCTCTTGTCTTTGTTCCTGATGCAATCAAGTTTCCCTTTTGTCCTCTGATTGTGCATGATCCATTACTTAATTGTAACTAATAACCTTTATCCATAAGTTGTCCAATACTTAACAGGTTATGCTTAAGTCCATCAACAAGTAATACATTATCAGCGTTAGTTTTTCCATCCAGAGAAATAGATCCTACTCCAATAATTAGTTTAGGAGTATTAACACCAAATTTGACAACTCCACCTTCATGCATCTTAAGCTGAACAAACCTATCCTTATCACCAATCATGTGATGTGAGCATCCACTATCAATGATCCATTCAGGTTTCTTTCAACATGTGATACTGAGGCTTTTTCTTCATGAATAGGTTCATTATCCTTTATAGCTACAAATCCAATCTCATCTCTTATTGAATCATCATTGGACACACCTTCACTAGCATAATAGCATTCCTCATCATAGAAATCTAGTCTAGTGAGCTTAAGTTTGTATTTAGTGACCCTTGTAGGACATCTAGATGCAAACTAACCAATTTTATTGCAAGAAAAAAAAATTAAAGGTAATTTTCCTTCAAATTTTCCCTTACCTCTTTTCTCCTTTGTTGTGATCGGAGAAACAAGTTCGTCCATCTTCCTATTTTCTTCATCAATCTCGATTAGATCATATCCATAGTCTCCAAGCTCAAGATACTTGTTAACCCTACTAGTGCTCGCAAGGAATGATGATGTCTTTTTTTCATTATGAACAGTTTCCTTGAATGCAATTTCTATCTTACTAAGATAAAAACTTAGGTATTGAATCCTGTAATTCTTCCACCTCAAAGGTATTTAACTTAGCTATCAACACCTCTCTATTGAATCCCTGAGTTAGTGGAATGATCTCTTCAATCACTTGGACTTTCGTCTTGTAAACAAGTGTCAAAGATATCATAATATTTGCGATGAATTATTCTTCAGTATAAGTGCCTCCTTAATTTTTGATCCCTGTAGCAACTTCTGAAACCCTCTAGACATAATCTCTGACATTTTCATCTTCTCACATTTTTAGATTTTCCATCTTTGTCTTCTAGTTTTTTAACTTTGCCTACTTGGTGTACTTGTCTCCTTCATAAAGTGCTTCCAATTTTGTAACTTCGCCTGCTTGGTGTACCTGTCTCTTTCATAAAGTGCTTCCAGTCCTCCCCAAATTTCATGAGCTGAATCAAGATCCTTAACCTCAATAAATTCTACTTCAGATAGTGCGCTTATCAAAGCTTCCCTTGCAACCATATTGCAAGAAAAAGATTTATTTTCATCATCAATAGCATTAGGAAATCACTTTTTGCAACAATCTTTTCCTAGTTCTTTGTAATCATCCAATAATCAATTCCTAGGCAGAACAAATGTGTCCACATCTTGTTCTTCCAGCTCTAAAAGTTTTCAACGTCAAATTTAGGATTGTCCTTCCTTTAATAAGCCATCTTCTGATCACCTCAATCGGTCAAGCTTTCTGTTCGAGGAACAATAGCTCTAATACCAATTTTTGGATACAATTGAGAGGGGGGTGGGTGAATCAGTTGTATGTACTATATATAAAACTTTATGTTTTCATATTAAAATAGCAAATAAAAAATTGAAACCTCAAATGCATCACATATCAGAACACCAAGAATTATTTTTGATGAAACCGTCTTAAGGGAAAAACCTCTGTGGGGATGGAACCCACAAATAATGCACTAGTAATAAAGTATCTTAGTTACAAGATCTTTCCCTGTTAGGAGCAGATAAATACAACCAGTACAAATTCCCTGTTAAAGGACAAACTCCTTTCTTTGAGTCAGAAACTTTGTTAGAAGTTGATAGGATGAGCATCTCTTCACTTGGAGAAACTTGCCCAATGTGAAGGTTAAATCCACCTTCTGGAGGTTAAACCCACCTTCTGGAACCACTGTCCAAATGAAAGTATATAAATATATTGATTACAAATAATGAACTAACTAACAACAACTCCTTTGTTAAAATAGTTCCAATGAAGTACAATTTTCACACAACCTTCTGTACATCAATAGTCCTCACATCCACCACATTCATATTCACACCCAAACACTTTGCATTACTTGATTTAATCTTTTATATAAGATACAAATGATTTATTAGGTTGACACCAATTATGACTTTCTTAATAAAAAATGATTTACATAAACTCTTGTCAAGATAGACATGGTATCTTGGACAGGCAAATAGAAAACGTTAGTCAGGCAACATACTCCATAATCCATAACTTATCTTTTCACAAGGTAGAACACACCACATTTCATAGGTCAACACCAAATAAGACTTCACAAGGTCACATGCTAAGTTGACGTCACCATGATCCCTGCGACCTCATGTCCACATAAGATGAAGTTTCATGGGTGTTCTACCACGTCCTAAGATCATTAGACATAACTCCACCTCACATACATTCTATACTCAAAATTATAGTAAATATTTCATTATTTTCTTCTGCACTATCCTATGACAAGTCCACACTGTTTCCATTGTAACCAACTAATCAAATTCTACGATCATAGACAACAATTCTAAACATTGTCCAGTACCAAAATATAAGCTCGCAAACTCAAAGATGCCACATGGATCATCACATGCCTTCTGCACTCTTTTATGCACTTAGTGAAACATTCAGCTCAACATCTTCTTCACCAATCCTACGATCCTTCACAATCATATGTTGAGATCAATGAAAACACATGAATGCCAACAACATTCCTAACATATACCTCCCTTATTCAACCAACTCATCTTTGTATTTGTGGCTTTGATAATGTTGGTAGGTGGTTGTTTGGTATAATTACATTACCTACTAAAGTAAGTGAGGTGATCCTACCCACACTTATCCATGTCAGGCCAAATACTCTCACATGCAATCTTCTTCTAGGTGACCATGGCTACATGCTTGTAAGTAGTCTCTTTACTCTTCAATCTCAAATTCATTTATAATAATAAGATGTATACTCTAGAAGATGATACAAAATTGTATATGTGCATCTAATAAGAGGTAGGATCTATATATTCCCTTAACATTATGATCCCTTAATCTACAACAACATTTCCTATAGATGATGATCCCTTAAAGAAAATTTCGAATCCTTTAAAATTTATACCCTATTTTTGTGGAGAATATAATATCCCCAAATTTAAAATTAAAGCCTTGAAGGAGCCTAATGTGTCATTTATCCAATCTACATCATCTCCTTCTAACATATGTCTTGATGATGATTGTGGCTCTCTAGACTTCAACCCAGTTGAAACTAAGAGTCAACCCTCTCCCCTAACATCTCACCATCCACTAAAGAAAAATAATTGATGGTCTTAGTTTAGGCTATATAAGTCTTTTAAGGATATCCTCAATATGCCATAAGGATATGGAAGGCTTTATCCATGATGATGAAAGTGAAAAAAAAAAGTTAAAAAATTAGGAGAAGAGAGCAACTTGCCCTTCTCCTTTGTTTCCCTAAGGTATAAAGTTCATGAGGGCTTAGCCCAAATATTTGAACTTCCAAGAAGTGTGTATTTTGATCCACCCATTTCTTTTCATGCCCCATCAAAATGCTAGAGTTGAGGTCTTCCTCTTGGTAATGAAATCCATGGAAGGTCTCCTAAAAAGAGAATTAGGAAAAAGTGTGTTTTTTTAAAATTTTCAAGATCGTACAAGCATGCAAGAAAGAATATACACACCCCACTTCTTCATACTTTACAGATAGTGTAAATTGATTAAACTAAATTGAAGTGTGAACGTTAATATTAATACCAATTATAATAGTGACCAAACACAAAAAATACAAAGAACACAAAAAATTGCATCTGTAATGATTGTCTTCTTTAGATTGTCCTACAAAACCATAAGATCGGGAGTTAAAAATATTATTCTTTGGCTTGCAAAAGACAATTTTTGAAATTTGAGTCTTTTGCCTAACAAATGATGTTGCAATCAAAGGATTGGTCAAATCATATAATAGAGTATTTCTAATAGAAAAATGGAGGCCAACATTAGATTGTTGAAGATTTTTTGATAAGTTTTTTAAATTGTTAAAAAGTGGACTTTGTACAAAAATTACAAGTATTTGAAGTGTTAACAAGAAGTATGAAATTCAAATGACGATATCTGATTAGTAGTTAATCTAATAAAGTGACCTAGTCCATTATATAGCATTCTAAACTAGCTTTCCAATGCCTCTAATAAATAAAAATCTATTTGGTGACACAAAAGTAATTCTTGTTTTAATAAAGGTGGTCCTTTAGAAAAAAATAAAAATCAGCAAAGGGTAGGCACTTAGCCCTTTTCAACTTGGCTCTTAGTCATGTTGGCAGCATTAGGTTTTAAAAGAATCTTGAGGATTAGGCTTTAGTAGAGCTCTTATTCACTTATATGAACAAGGCCAAATAGTTCTGAAAATAAAAATTAAATAAATAAATGCTTTGTGATTGGAGGTGAAGAGATATACACGATGTGAATATATGTATATATATACAAGTAAGAGTATATATGTGAATTTGTACACATAATTCCATAGAATGACACTTCATAATGGAGTCCTCAACATACAAATACATTCAAACTAGTTAGGAAGACACCTTGAAAATTGCCAATCTAAGCACCATGTTTGAGGAAACATAATGTCATAGAATGACACTTCATCATGGAGGCCTCAACGTACAAATACATTCAAACTAGTTAGGAAGACACCCTGAAAATTGCCAATCTAAGCACCATGTTTAAGGAGACAATGTTGTGATAAACCTTTAAATCATTGGTCTAAGCTCATTGTAGAAGGTTAGAGCTCAAGAGGAGTTTACAAACTATATAATGTTGATGTGTCAGGGATTTGCCGCTCTTGGATCCCATATGTTGCTTTGGCCTTGTGGATATTATTAAAATTTTGTTTGCCAAGAGATTTTCACTACGTACATACTAGGACATACATACATACAGTAATGTGTATTGAAAGGGCTTGTGTATGCAATTGTAGATTTATATACGTGTGAACTATAATGTATATACTAATAACTAGTATCTATGTGTATATATGAATTAAATCTAATGCAAGTGGTGCAATATGTATATCATTTGTACATCTTGTGTGTGAATACACACCATACAAGAGAAACTCAACTATATGTATTGTATATATGTCAGTGACTTACACTATGTGTATATGCTAAGGTTTGAGTTGGACTTTATAGGGTTTGAGTTGGACTTTATACTTGTATATGTTGTGCTTACATGTTTACCCTTTTTTTTTTTTAATGTTGATCAAAATTATGAAAAAAAAACACAATAATGTTGTGTATATGTCACAAAACTATATATTGTACATACAGGAGTGGCTTATCATGTGTATATATGGCAGGGTTTGAATTGGATTCCTTTACGTCTCAAACAATTTTTTCTTTTTCAATGTTCCTTATATCATATAAAATTATGCAAAAATATACTGTGCTCCGTACAATTTAGAAGGAACAGCTATATGAATTCGAGTACAACTTTCTCTCTTTATCTTTCATATAAAACACTTCGAAAGGCATTTTTTATTTGTTTGGGGAAGAAAATTCACAAGAGAGAGACAAGTCATTTGGGTGGTCGAACTACCAGTCGATCTGTACGACGAGATGACTGTTCTAATGGCGTTTCAATGAATTTTACGGCTGGAGAGCACAATAAAAGCGGGTCCCTCATTCCCGAGTCCACGAAAGCATGATGTTTCACATTTCGCGGCGCACTCCAAAGTCCAAGTTAGATGCAAACAAACATTCGTTACGGTTCGATCACGGCATCTCAAACTGGAAATCCCTACTTAACCAAAAAATTCAATCTTTTCTAAAATCCATCACAACTGCTCTCGAATCGGTGTGAAACAGGGGAAAACAGAGCTGTTGCAGTTAATGTGCTCCAATGAATGTTTTAGATCAGATTATCACAATGGATGCAGCAAAAACAGGAATTTCGGGTGTCCAACAGCGATTTATCCTTCTGGAAGATTTAAGTGGCGTAGATGCGAAGAAACCCAGTTCCGTATTTCCCCTGAGGACAGTCATGGTGGTTGTTTTGATTCTGGGCATTAGTGCTCTGCTCTCATGGTGTTACCACTGGGAAAAAATCAAGACTTTGTACTTCCGCCATACAAGCTCCTATTTTGGGGATACATCATTCATCCCGACTGGTAGCCCAAATGTTTCTGATGCCCACTGTGGATCCGCATCACCATCATCAAGCAAGAATCTTGGGATTCAAACGGTAAAATGTCCGCTTTTTTTTTCTCATTTCAATGTTACCCAGATTGGTTTTGATGAAATCTGAAATAATGGTGAGTTGAAATGGCAGGGAGGAGGAACGGTGGCTGTGATGATGCCTGGTGATGAGACGCCTAATTTTGTTGCATTGCCCTCGCCGCATGGGGTCATATCCTCAACTTCTGTGTTTCATTGATTCTGTTGTGGAGGAAATCTGATGGAGGAAATGCAAGATGGGCATTTCTTGTAAGTAATGAAGGGAGAATTTCAAATGGGTTCTCTGCAGGAGTCGATCCGGTGATCTCTGTCATAAAACTTGCCTAGATTTTGAGCGTTCCCTTGATCTCTATTGTGTAACTTGCTAAGATTTGGGGCGTTCCTTTGACCTCTACTGTAAAACTTGCTAAGATTTTGGGTGTTCCCTTGATCTCTATTGTATAGCTTGCTATGATTTGGGCGTTACCTGAAGGAGATCAGATTTGGAGACAAGTAGGTAAGTAATGGATTGCATTCCAGACAGTTTGAAGTTCACCCGTTCTGTACAAGAGCTCTGACAGAATTCCTTGGGGAACTTGAAATTGGACAGTTATGGCGTCTGTTTTTACTTATAGTTAAAGGAACAGTGTTCTATCAGATTCAGCTTAGGGCATAGTTTGAGTTGGTAAGGAGGAGGAACTTTATCTGTTCCTTATCTGATGATGATAATGGAGTGTGACTGGACAGGATGATACTTAAAATCATATTCGTAAGCATTTCATTCACTGTTATATATGGTAGAAGCATTATATGTCAGTTGAAATTGATAAAATTTGAAAACTGATTAATTTGGAGTTCTGGTTTGTTGGTAAATCTTTCTATTGTTATGTGTTTTCTTATATTTTGATAATAGATCAGTGAGTGCGATTGAAATATTGATCTAAAAGTGTTTGCACATAATTAGATTCAGAAGTTACAAACAATATTCGAATGGATTGCAGAAATCCTATAGCACTTTTTACTGTTATTTTCACAATATTTTAATCACTATCATAATATCCAACTTAAAGTTTTCTTATAGATGATTTAGATGGATAACATTTTTTAAAAATATATTAACTATTATGATCTTAACTTCTAATAGTTTAAGTAAAAGAATAGAGTTATGGTTTGTTGGTAGATATTTTTGTTGGTTTCATAACTGTTCAATCACTATTATAAACTTTAAAAGTATTGTACCTCAATAGAAGTTCTCTTATTGATTCTTTTACATGGATAAAATTCACAGAAATATTATTAATTCTATTGATCTAATAGTTGAAGAACCTTAGAACTAAGAATTGTGGTTTGTTGGTTGGTGTTTTTGAGGTTCTTTTATAGACTCTTTTCTATGAATAAAATTTACAGAAAAACTTATTAACTCTTCCTTTCTATTAGTTGAAGTACTTAAGAACTAAGGATTGTAGTTTGTTTGTTGGCGTTTTTGTTGGTTTTACATCATTTCAACAACTATCATAAATTGTAGAAGCATTTTGTCTCACTCAAAGTTCTTTTATAGATTCTTTACATGGATAAAATTGAGGAAGAAGCTCTTATGTAAGAGTCGTTTTCAATCACTATTGAAATTCTCTTATAAATTCTATCCAAAAAAATGTATTAATTCTTTTGTTCAAACCATTGAAGTCCAAAGATAGATATCTTGATTTTTTGGTACCATTTTGATTAATTTCAATCTACTTCAACTAGGTAAGGAGTGTTCCAATAACCAATCACTCCATTTCGTTAATTAAAACCCCACTAAAAAATTATATAATAAGTCATTGGTATTAAAAAAAGGTTAGAAGTCAAAGTAATTGTACAACATTATTGACTAGGGCATTTGTACATAAGTATTGGATTAGGTGTACAAATTTTATGATGATTTGTTGGTAGGCATTTTGACTGATTTCGATCTAGTTCAACTAACGGAAGGGGCCAAATTATCTTTCATTAGATTTGACTAGTTAAAAACTTATTTAAAAAATTATCCAGCGATTCAATAGTCACCCAATAGCTCATAATAATAACTATAAATTGCATATAAAAAACTGAAAAAAACCCATTAAAATCTGATATACCATTATAAAGCTTAAGATATACAAATGTAACAATTTTACAGTACTCTCTTCATATTGATCTGATTAAAACTTTTATCTCATTAATTTTGATTATTTCCATTTTTTACAACATTTAGAAACTACAAATTTTAATTTTCATACAGACGTCTGGTAACACGTCCCATCTCATTTAACTCATCTCCGTGTCACAATTTGTACCGTTTCTATGAAATTTTCAGTAGATTAGTTTGACCTGCCCTCCAAAACAGCGGAAACCTGGCCATTTATCATCATATTTATCGGAAAAAAGTGAGGCAATAAATTTGGTAAAGTTGATAAGTGAGGAATTAATTGATAAGGTATTCGTGATGAAATGACACATGTTACAATCACCTTGTGGCTGGTTAAATATTTCCGCGTAAGACAAGATTTGCCACCTTGCAATGCCGTATTGTCATTTCAATCATATTCATCCATTTCTTGTATGAAAAGGAGACATGAGCTTCGTTGATTTGAAATAGAGGTACCCAATTTGGGGTACAGATTCTTCAGATGGTCTTTACATGATTTCATTCTTTTTAATTGATTAATGTTGCTCTTATAAAGATGTATAATCTATGTGCCTCTTTAATAGTGAAAACTGGTTTTGGCTGTGCTTTTTGTAATGATTAGTAAGTGGTGGATTAGATTAAAGGTGATATTTCCTTTATAAGATGATTTTGTATTACTTTTATGGAGTTTTTAAATTAAGGAAAATGATAAATATTTGGGTGGTGAAAAGACATATAATGATAAGAAGTTAAAAAGTGAAGTTCAAATATGAGAGAAAAAACTAATAACTATTCTAACATTAATAGGAAGAATCTTTCATTAGGTTTTTGTTAAATCAAATCAAATTATTAGAGATTTCGATAAGTGTACTCTTTTTTCTTAGTAGTGTTATTTGAAAATTGTTGAATTTGAATTGTAAAAACGACTATTTTCAATTGAGAAAGGTTGCTAGAGTCTAGCTAATTAAGAGCTCCACACCAATGAGAAGAGGTGAAAGGAGGTTGAGCGGGTTGGGGCCAGCTATGGGTACCATTAACTCTATTACTTGGGGGTTGAGAGCCAAAGATTGGGAACCATGATCTCTACTAACAAATTGGGCACAACAATGCTAACATCCTCAAAAGAAGATGAGGGACGCAAGACTCTATAAGACACAACACACGGATTAGGATTATTATTCCAATGATCCAAAAGCTCATGCAAATGCACCACTTCAAGTGCAACTTTGCTAGCTTTCACCTTATAAATCTGCATAAGTACATGAAAGAAAATCATCTAGCTTTAGTATACAAGTATAGAATTCTTCATTTGTACTCATCCACTTGCTTAGCACTTGTTGATTAATCTCTTTTTCACTTTCCTCTTTGAAATCAAATACTTACTAATCATCTCAAGTATCACATGATAATTGACCATGTCAAGATTCCATATCAGATCTCCAATTTTATCTTGTGCTACTAGAATTGACTCTAACCATGTTCTACACATTTCTCTCTCCATCATGTTCTACACACAAGCACAACTCCTTCAAATCATTTATCATTTTCTATTTACTTGGTGTTACTACCATAAACTTCAATTTTAACTTGCATTGTCATCCTTGACAGAACAATAGAACATAGATATAATAAATGTGATGGCACTTGTTGATTTCGCGCCTAATATTTTTGACAATATTGCCCTTGAATATTTGTGACTTTAAAATTGTTATTGCTGATGATGACTACATGTAATTCTAAAAAGAAACAAGTCATGTGATGACACATCATCGCATCAATAAAACATGACTTAGTGCATAATATTAGTCTCACATCTTTTTAGGTTGTTTTGGACACCTTGACAAAATGCATGTTGATGTACAATCTGAGTTTGCTTAGTGGCGGAGAACTTGTGCTCTTGAAAGAGAGGTCACAAGGTCAAATCTAACTGAGGTAGGGTAGGCTATGTACGCCTTGTTTGTAGTCCAGTTAGGTCTTACATTTTGATAAAAGATTCTCAATTTATTTTAATGAATCATAGAAATCTGATTAACACTGATTAGAACCGACTTTATTTTATCTTTTTAGTATTATATTTATTTTTTGGTTTCCTCCACCCAAAGGTGTGTAACGATGACGAATTGCATTACTCGGATATCGGCAGTCATAATTGTACGCTGAAGGACTGATAGCCCCGTTGTCTTATCATGTGACCGTGACTCTGTACTTTCATGTGACCAAAGGTGCGCGTCGACCATTTTGGGCATAAATTAATAATTTCCCGTCAATTACCAGTCATGCAAAGGTTACAACTGCAATACACAACATTTTTCTTAGTGCATGTGTAACGGTGAAAATTGCACTCATATGACTTTTTGCCCTTTTGTTTTGGGTCTCATTTTAAATACTATTTCTGTCCATCTATCTTTCTTTATTTATTTTTTCATTTTGGAATAGATTGAGGAATTGATCAATTTTTTTTTTCAGTCATAGATTTGACATTAGATTTATCTTTTAAAATTCAATTTCAAATTCTTACTTTGCCAATCTTTTTATCTAGTCTTTGTGTTTTGATTCTGAATGTGTTTTATTGATTTGTGAATTAATATATTATATTTATAAATATTCATTGAACGTTTGGTCAAAATTGAATAGTAATAAGATAAGAATATCTAGAACAAAGAGCTTAAGAAGAATCAATTCTTCATGTGTTTGTTTGTGAGATCATCTTATGTATGTTGTATGTTTGGTTATTGTCTTTGAAATCTTTGTTCAATGGTATAAAGTTGACTTGATAAGAGTCTAATTGAGAAGAAAATGATCCTTACAATTGGATTCTTAAAGGTGTCTTGTAAACATCATTGATCTTTACAAGCATTTAGATAACATGTAAATTCATAAATCATTTTTAAGTTATATGATTGACTTATATGCATTAGAGTAGGTTTACAATCATAACTTGATCACATTTACATCGTGGCACTCATATTTGATAACATAATAAAATTTGTTCAATCAAATTCAAATCAATAGTGAATGGATTCATATCACTTGGATAGAGCTTTTTATGTTAAAATCAAAGATAAGTACTGTAATCACCTAAAAATGGACAAAGATCAAATCAAAGCAAATCAAGGACATAATTGAAGCAATTAAATCACAATGCATAATTAGCCAATCAAAACGAAAATCAAGTCTTAATTCAAGACAAATCAAAATTGAGAGCATTTTAATCAAGTACAATCAAATCAAAATACAATTAAATCAATTAATTGTATAGTCTTGGATTAAATTAAATTCAACCCATTCAAGGGGTACATGGCTAAAATAAATCAATTAAATCAATTAAATCAATTAATAAATCTCAATTACTCTCAACAACCCAAAAGGAGAGGAAATTCAATCAACCAATGAGATTTGAGAAAAGACATTCACATGGATCAAGCCAAATTCAATCTCAATCACTCAAAGTGAAAGAGAATCTTGTCCATTGATCTTGTCTACTTGTCCCAAGCTTTGAGGACACAAACTTTGCATTGTCTTCAAAGGGTGGAACCAAGGACTCAACCAAGGTTTAATCATGATCAAACACAACTACACCCCCTACCATTGGAAAATCTATAAAAGGAAGACCAAATTCCTTCATTATTATCAATCACACATCTGAGAATTGCATTAAACCTCTTGCAATTTGAGTTTAAAAAGGCATTTGGGAGCTTAATTAGCATTTACTTTGATATAATTGTTAGTTTTAACTTGTTTATCTTATCATTCTTATTCTAGGACTGTCATTAATGAAAGCTTGCTAAGAGCTTTGCATTAACATTCTTAGTTAGAGAGCCATAAGATGCTCAATTGATCATTAATTTGCTAAATAGTTTCTCTATTGTGGTTTAAATTAGTTACTATTTCATTTATTATTGATGATTAACCTTAATTCTATGAAGATACTTTCTCTAGTATACAAAATGGTGCCCACTATGGGGCTCTAAGCCTCATTTCATTGATTTTCATTGTTTTCATCATATTTTGTATGCTTGTATTTTCACTTTTCCATGAGTTTTCTATAGAAAACAAGTGAAGTCACGCGTACAATGGATTCAGTCACACCTACAGTCATTCTGATGACACTTACAATCTCTGTTCTGACGCCTACTAGCTGATAACTCATGCCTAGTCAATCACTTTTCTCTTGTCTTAAATTCTTTCTAGTCACCTGCGAGATAGATGCTCACGCCTGTGAGATAAATTATTCAGCCTTTGCACGTAAAGTCATGCCTGTGACTTAAGAAGTGTCACCTATCTACAATTTGTCACTGCCTGTGACTGAGCTTTGCTACGCACTTTACAGAAATAGTCACGCGTAGTATCTAGTATTTTACACTTAGTATTGTTAAATTGTCTCTTTAGATAAATTATTTTATGCAATTTTCAATACTATTTACGCTTAGCAATAAATTATTCATGCTTGATTAACTTTTAGTGTCACCTGTTTCACTGGAAAGTGACGCTTGCTGTCATTAAAGTTATGCCTGCTAACAATTTGATCACGTGTATTAGCTGGACAATGTCACTTTCTGTCTGTTGTCTTAATTTGCTATCAGATTGATCAATTCAATTATCTAACTCTTTGTTTGTATGTTTTGACTATAAATGAGTAGGCACAAAAAGGTCCAAAAGCCAGAGAGCAGGTTTAATCAAGAAGAAAAGGCGTTGGCTAAGAGGATCAAGAAGGAAAACATTGCACACATCAAGGTTGTTCTTGAGACATCACAAGAGGAAGAAAACCAAGTATATCAAAATTATTTTGCAATTATTGAAGCTTACAAAATGAAATTTGTTTCTCTTAATTGGATTTTTGCTCCCTAGATCAAGTTTTTCCTTAAAAATTTGCAAATAAGGTGCTTAAAGTTCAATACATAATTATTTTCTTCATCAATTTCGATTTGGTTTCCCCTCATTGTGATTGTTGGTGTTGACTAACTTGCTGGTGGAAAAGCACATTGGAAGGAGCTATTGCCAAGGTAAGGATAAAAATAATGAAATCACTCAAAAATGCCCATAACTTCGGTTAGCTACAAGAAAAAGGTAAGCCTCAACTAGTCAATATTTTCCCTTAAATTGTGGCATTGGTGTATTTCAAGAATCTAGTAATTACGAAGGATTAAGGAATCAAACACATAAAATCAAAGCCCCTTGTTTGTGGAAGAGAGTAGAAATACTCAAATCCCTATAGTTAGTGGGTGAAATCAATTGAACATTGCTAATTATGTTTGGGAACTAAGGGAAAAGTTAGGGATATGCTCTTCACCTTTCGGTGAACCAAATTCCCAAAAGCTTAACCTTAATTCCATTTTCCTTACTTTGAATAAACATGCTAGAGAATTAGAGGGCTCGCCTCCCGAGTTTGCCTTAACGAGGCTGGTGAGAGGGACAACCCAAAGTGGGATACACTCGCTTTTGTTGTAGGAATCCAACCCACTATAAAATGAAACACATACATCCTTAATGGGGTGTGTGACAAACGGATTTTAAATTTTTCGAACTTCCTCTAGTAGTCTTCACGGATTGTGCCAAATCATATTTTTTGTGCGTGTGGGAAGCCCCTTAACATACTTGGGGGATGAAAGTTTAAAGTCTATTTGAATAGAATCAATACTAAATCCTTGATAAAATAGCAAGACCACCTTTTAGAGCCATGTTTACGAACCAAATCTTGTACTAGGTAGGTGCTTAAAGTGTATTTTTTTGCAAAACCCGTGACAACGTTCTTCAAATCAAACATTTTGTGTTAAGTGGGTAAAAAAATACAAGTGAATGCATGGTGTTTATGTTTGAAATACATAAACAAGTGAGAGATATATCCATTGAAAATTCATCTTATATTTTTAAATCTCTTCAATATAAAATCAACAATTCTCGAATCAAGGATCATTTCAAATCAAACCCTTGTTGGATGTCAGTTTCCACATGGTCCCACACATATAGGGCATCATTACCAGGAGATAGCACTATTTTTACAAACCAAGGGCAAGAAGTTGAGTACCAAAGTGTTTTCAAGGACCCTAATCAAGAGAAAATTTTTCCAAATATATTTGAACAAAGACTTGGAGAGATGGCAGATAGAAATTCAGCATATCATAATCACAATACCAACAATGTCAATTATAATTCCAAAGAAACACTTGAGGAAAGGGTTGAGAAAGCTTCCCAAGACCTAGACTTCCTAGAGGTTATGGAGAAATTGATAGATAAGGATAAGAACTTTTTCCTAAATCTAGCTCAAAAGGGAGTAAAGTTGCCTTATGATTTTGACATTGACCAACTCAAGAAAGACCAACAGCAAGATGACCCTATGAATGTTATGAATAGGCAGATCAAGGCCTTCCAAGAACAATTGATACCATGAAGAAGGTAGCCGAACCTAAGGCCTTTTCCATTGAAGCTTTGTGTTCTTTCCCTTTCGACAAAAGCTTAGCTATGGTATCTTTTCCTTTCAATACCAATTTTCCTAAATACGATAAGTACATGGGTAAAACAGACCCACAGGATCATTTGAGAGAGTTTTGCGCCCTAAGCATAGAGTTCATGCACAATGATACATATCTAATGAGACTCTTTCCTAGAAGCTTAGGAGGTCCCACAATGGAGTGGTTTTCAAAACTAACCCCAGGAATAAAGACCTTTGAGGAGCTAGTCTCCAAGTTCCTAACCCATTACTCTTATAACATTGAGCACGAAATCACAATGCTCAAGTTGTGTGATACAAAATAGAAAGATGGAGAGTCATTAGGATTCCTACAAAGGTGGAGGACCATTTTCGCAAGGTATCCACGAAGTATCCCCGAGAAAGAGAAGATGGAAATCTTCACCAACAATTTGACCACGGAAATGAATTATAGATTACAACTTCAATGTCCCCCAACATTTGAAAAACTCATTGAAAATGGGATCAAGATTCAAGATGTTTTGGTCAAGAGAGGTGAAATTAAATTATTTAAAGATAACAAATCCAACAATAAAAACAATAATAATAATAGCAATAACAATAATTATGTACCTAAGTATTTCAATAATCAAGGGTCCAACAATAACAATGATAAATCTAAATCATGGACTAAGAATAACAACAAAAACCTTGTGAATGATGGGGTTGTGGAGGCCCACAACTTGAAGTCAACCCATTTTATTCTACTATATGGAGCTAATTCTTCAAATAATGTTAATCAATAAAACAAAGCTCCATATAAGTCCAATAATTCCAATAAAAATTCCAACACTTCCAACAATAATGCTAAAGGGGACAAATCAAAATCCTCCTACTCCAATTATAATAAAAAGAAATTCACCTACTTGGGCGAACCTTTGGAGAATGTATTAAGGACCTTGGTTACCAATAATGTCATCACCTTACCTGATATGAAAGATTATGAACCTGAAGTTAAGCCTTATTGGTGGAATGAGGCCCATCATTGTGAATATCATTGAAATAGAGGTCACCCAACGAATGAATGCATGAGGTTAAAACACTTGATGCAAGATTTAATTGACAAAGGAACCATTCAAATTGAAGGACCTCAAAATAATAGAGATCACATAGCCTTCAAAAACCCCTTTTTGAATCATGAAAAGGGTGAGTCATCAAATGCTAATCAAAATAAAAAAAAGGGCAATGAGAAAGTGAACTTTGCTCATACCTATGATAACATGATAAATACTATAAGAGAAGAGGATCAAACCATAAATGTTATCATAGTGAAAGATAAGTCAAGGGAAGTATCATCAAATGTTGTCACTAGGGGGCAAGCATAAAAAATTATCCTACCTACCAATGCTCCAAAAATTGTGGTATCAAACCAAGCTTAAACATCATCATCGAAACAATATAATTTGGTTGATCAATTACAAAGAACTCCTACTCAAATCTCTATTCTTGAGCTGCTCAAATTATCACCAATTCATAAGGATATCTTAGAGAAAGCCTTGTTGGAAACAAATGTGCCTCTAAATTTGGAGGTAGACAAATTCCAAAATATGGTAGGGCACCTAATCGCACCCCATTACCTATCATTTTTCGAACAAGATGAAATGTTCCTTAATCATCCTCAAAATATTCACTTACAGATAGAAGTGTTGATTCATAAGCATAGGGTGAAAAGAGTCCTTATAGATGGAGGAGCTGGCCTAAATATTTGTACCCTTAACTTGGTGAAAGCCCTAGGAATTTTTGAGGAGGCTATTTGTTGGAGATTTGCCAACAGACCAGTACTGACTGTATATTTGTCATTGATGACAACATATGGAAAGTAGCATGCGTGGAAGTCATATGCAGTAAGCTTTTAGTATATGTAGCATGGACATGATATCAGCATGATATCATGGGCGTAGAGGTTAACTGTTAGTACAGACAGTTATATTGCAGCTGGTGTCAGCAGTGTTCCTGACAAAGTAACATACAGTGTTCTATGTATGGTTGTCCGTACAGTTATCATGAAGCCTTGCATGCTTGGATATATGTTGAAGACATGTTAGTGATGTTTTAGTTATGGACGCATAGTCTGTTGATGAACGTAAGTGAAGTTATGCAGTTGTTATTCACCAGTAGCAGTTTCCTATGTTTGTTCAGAAGAGCCGACATATATTTTATTGGTTCTTGAGTTGTGCCTATCTTGAGGGTATGCATCCTTGGAGTTAAGCTTGGAGAAGTGTAATGATGTTTGGTTAAGATCACATAAGTTAATTCAGCCTACAGAGAAAGTTCTAGTTGTTTTGGTAGAGCCGATAGTGTGTAGCATGCATCTACAATTATTTTATTTGACAGGTCCCAGAATGAGTTGCATGCATAGTAGAGCTAACATAATGTTTGTTGGAGTTTATTATGGTTTCTCTAATATGATTTCAAGGTGGTTCTAATAGGTTGACTTGATTATATCATTTGGAGGAAAGATATTTATAGGCAGTTATTTGTGATTGCTGGAGTGTGGTTCATAGTTGATCAAGCAGAGTGTGCGAAGTGTTGAGCCATCAGAAGAAGGTCTATGTGACCAAGTAAAGTACTTGTGCTAGTCATCAAAACTGATCCAGACAGTAGGTCAAAGCGTAGTTCACCAAGATCTAGATATAATGTATATCTGTTATTCAGAAGGTTGTAGCCTTCGCCCATTTCAGCAATGAGCTCTCAGACAGTGCATCCTCTCACCTAATAGGGACAATTGTAAAAGACTCCTAACAAGGTTTGACCCTTGACCAGGTCTACTGTACTTAATATATTATAAAGCTACTCCAAACAAGGTAAAGGATCTTCTAACAAGGATCATTATACACTAGTACATAATATTAGTGGGTATCAAGTCCCACCGGGGTTTTTACCTATTTGGGTTTCCCCGTAACCAAAATATTGTTGTTGTGTTCAAGTGTTCTTTCATTATGTTTATGATTTATGTTTAAGTATACTTAATTGGATAAAGAATTGAAACTTGTAGATAACTGATTCACTCCCCCCCCCCTCTCAATTATCTCTTGGGACTATTCCTAACAATTGGTATCAGAGCCAAGTGCCTCGGAGAGAAATTTTAACAGCTTGAGGTTGATCAGATGGTGTACTTCAGGAAAGAAAGTCCTAAGTTCGATGGAGAGAATTATCTTGATTGGAAGAACAAGATGGTGACCCATTTGCAATGCGTTGCTTTTGAAGTTTTTAATGTAACTATCAAAGTAGCCAAGATTCCTACCTTAGAAGACCTTGCAAAAGATGATGCTTCTGACACACAAAATGAATTGTTTCATTAGAATGCTATTGCTAAAGAAGCCCTTATCAACACCCTATCTGATGGTGAATTTTCAGAAGTAAAAAAGATAGATACAGCCCACAAAATATGGAAGCACCTTGAAGACATATTTGAAGGAGATAAACAAGAAAAAGATGCACATAGAAAGACATGGAAGAAAAGATACAATGCATTAGAGATGTTACCTGAAGAAAACATCAGAGCTTATAATCAGAGGATAAATGAAGCAGTTGCTGGAATCAGGAACAATGGTGGAGAGATTTTAGAGGACATTATGGACAAGTTGATGACTACTCTTATTCCAAAATATGAAAGCAAGATCAACATCCTTGATGAAACCATGCAGCTTACATCAAATTTCAAGAGAGAGACCTTGATCAGAAAACTATCAGCTTTTGAGATTTCAAGGCTAAAGACAGAACCAAAGAGTGAAACAGCTTTCAAAGCAACAGTTCATGGTAAGAAATCTGCAAACACTTCTGGTAATTTTGATGATGATGATGAAGATAAAACACTAGATGATTTTATTGCTATGATTGCCAAAAGAGAAAAGAAAGGAAGAGGAAAATATGAAGGTCAATTATCATTTAAGTGTTTTTCATGTAATAAGATTGGTCACTTTGCATCTAAGTGTCCCACTAGAGCTAGAAAGTTCAGAAAGGATTACAAGCCTAAGTATTCTAAGGAATGCTACTATGCTAGAGATAGAATTTCAGATGAAGAATTTGGTGAAGAAGAAATTGGATTCATTGCTATTGTAGACAAAATGAATAACAAAACCATTCATGTAGACAAGAAAGAGAATCAAGAGCTAGCATTAATTTCACAAGCTGACATAAGGAAAGACTGGATTATAGATAGTGGTTGCTCACATCACATGACAGGTGATAAAGGTAGGTTTGTTCATTTGGAAAAATACAATGGAGGTATGGTCAGATTTGGAGACAACACTCCTAAACCAATAGTTGGTAGAGGAGCCATCACTTTGGATGGAAAGAACAGTACTGATGATGTTCTTTATGTTGATGGTTTGAAACATAAACTTCTCAGTGTTGGATAGTTACTTGGAAAAGGCTATCAGTTGGAGTTCAAAGATGACAAATGCATCATTAACAACAAAGATGGTGTTATGATTGCATCAGGCACAAAAACAAGAGGTAACATTTTTCAACTCAATTCAGAAGCAAGTTGTTTTGTTGCTAAAGTTGATGACAGTTGGTTGTGGCATAAAAGACTATGTCATATCAATTTTGATGACATAGTAAAGATAAGCAATGTTAAGGCAGTAAGAGATCTACCTAGCATAGCAAAGCTAGTTGATACTATATGCAGGGAATGTGTGATGGGGAAGCATGTGAGGAATTCATTCAGGAGTAAGAAGAATTTAGTAGAGAACAAGTTGGATCTGATTCATACAGACCTATGTGGTCCAACTCAAACAAGATCATACTATGGTGAAAGGTATTTCATTTTGTTTGTTGATGATTATACTAGAATGATGTGGGTTGTGTTCTTGAAAGATAAGTTAGAAGCTTTTGAGAAGTTCAAAATATTCAAAGCTAAGGTTGAGAATGAATCTGGACTAAAGATAAAATGTCTAAGATCGGATAGAGGAGGAGAATTCACTTCTGATAGACTCTATGAGTACTGCGAAGAACATGGCATAAAGAGACAGCTAAGTGCACCTAGAACCCCTCGGCAGAATGGAATTGCAAAAAGAAGGAACATGATCATCCTTGATATAGCGTGCACTATTATGATAGAAGGAAAAGTTGCACACACCTATTGGAGAGATGCAGTCAATATAGTAGTCTATACCATCAATAGAATTCAATTGAGGCTAGGCACTGACAAAACACCTTATGAGCTATGGTTTGGTAATGTTCCCACATTAAAATACTTCAGAACCTTTGGAAGCAAGTGCTACATCAAGAGGGATGAAGCAGTAGGCAAGTTTGATGCAAGAAGTGATGAAGGTATTTTTCTTGGTTACTCTACTAAAAGTAAAACTAATAGATGTTTCAGTTTAAGATTGAAAAAGATCATAGAAAATGCACATGTTAAGATTGATGAAAAGTTTATGATTCAAGAAAGATATCATGATTACTCACCCATGATTGAAGAAGAACCTAGACCCTCCACTAGTGAGACAGTTATTGAAGAAATGTTTGATAGTATTGATGTGTTATTCAATGACCTTGAGACAAGTGAAGAAAATACTCCTAAGGCTGATGAGCCAGCATCACCTAAAGTTCCAAAGTTTACATCAAGAAATCATTCCAAGACAGACATCATTGGAGATCAGAGTGCCAAAGTCCTAACAAGGTCCTAAGAAAAGAACTCAGCTAGCAGTGAAGCAGTATGTTTACTACCTCAAATTGAACCTTTAAGTGTTGAAGATGCTTGTAATAATTTAGATTGGCATGATGCTATGAAAGAAGAGCTTGATCAGATTATTCAAAATGACACTTGGGAACTGGTCCCAAGACCTAGTGATAAGAATGTGATTGGAACAAAATGGATATTCAGAAATAAGATGAATGAAGATGGTACAGTAATAAGAAATAAAGAAAGATTAGTGTGTAAGGGATATGCGCAAAGAGAAGGCATTGATTATTCAGACACATTTGCACATGTGAGTAGATTAGAAGCTATTAAGTTGTTTTTAGCCTATGCTATAGTTAAAAACTTCAAAGTTTATCAGATGGATGTCAAGTCAACATTCCTAAATGGAGACTTAAAAGAGGAAGTATACATTGAGTAGCCAAAAGGATTCACCCTATCAGATAGACCTGATATGGTTTGCAGATTGAAGAAGGCCCTCTATGGACTTAAGCAAGCCCCTAGAGCATGGTATGAGAGACTAGATGGATACTTAACAAAGATTGGATTCAAGAAAGGAACAGTAAATTGTAATCTATTCATTAGAGAGACATCTGAAGGCTTATTACTTGTAGCTATATTTGTTGATGACATTATCTTTGGAGGTAATGACAAACTCAGTGCTGAATTTTCTAAAGAAATGTAGAATGAGTTTGAGATGAGTATGATTGGTCCTATCAAGTACTTTTTGGGACTAAATGTGCAGCAGATAGAAAAAGGAATTTTCATAAATCAATCAAAATATGTAAAAGAGATACTGAAGAAATTCAAAATGGATGATTGCAAGCCAGTAGGAGCCCCTATGATCACTAGATGCAAGCTTACAAAAGAAGATGACTCACCAGCAGTAGATATAACATTGTGTAAGTCTATGATTGGTAAACTCATATATCTTACTCAGACTAGACCTGATATTTCCAATGCAGTTGGCATAGTTGGAAGATTTGTAGCAGAGCCTAAACAAAGTCACCTCATGGCAGTCAAGAGAATGTTTAGATACTTGCAGGGCACTATAGATTATGGTCTATGGTATCCTAATTCAAAAAATGTTGAGCTTCATGTATACACTGATGTAGATTGGGCAGGATGTGTTGATGACATAAAGAGTACCTCAGGTGGAGCAGTGTTTCTTGGTGATATACTTGTCACTTGGACAAGCAAGAAACAAAATTGTATTTCTGAGTGAACAATAGAAGTGGAGTATGTTGCAGCAGCCTTGAATTGTTCTAAAATTGTTTGGATCAAGCAGATGGTAAAGGATTTTGGAATTTAGATTGATTATCCTATTGTTATTCACTATGATAACACTAGCACTATCAATATGTCAAAGAACCCTGTGATGCATGCAAAGAAAAAGCACATTGAGATCAAGTATCACTTCCTAAGAGAGAAAGTGGTAGAGAAAGAAGTCTAGTTGGACTATGTGAGTACCAAAGATCAGTTGGCTAATATATTCACAAAGCCCTTGCCTAAGGATACTTTTGGGTATCTCAGGGAGAAGTTGGGAGTCATTCCCTTCCCTGATTCTGCTTAGGAAAAGAAGGAAAGGCATCAATCCTCAGGGACTGGTAGAAGGTTGACTACTCTACCTCAGGAGTAGTACCATTTCTTAAAATGAATTGCACCCTTTTCCATTGATGTCAAAGGGGGGGTATATATAGAGTCATGAAAAATAGAAACTAAAAGAGGAGTAATATACTAAGGGGGAGCAGTGCTTAGTTTTGATAGTAGTACAGTTGAGGAAATGGAGAATATTAGAAAATATTATAGCAGATTCATCTTTGGGGGAGTTTTGTTGAGGAAATGGAGAATGCGATAAAAGAAATATTCATTTAGGTTGGTGGTGGTTTTTCATTCTACATGTTGCCATCACTGCCAAAGGGGGAGATTGTTGGAGATTTGCCAGTAGGCTAGTACTGACTGTATGTTTGTCATTGATGACAACATATGGAAAGTAGCATGCGTGGAAGTCATATGCAGTAAGCTTTCAGTATATGTAGCATGGACATGATATCAACATGATATCATGGGCACAGAGGTTAACTGTTAGTACAAACAGTTATATTGTAGCTAGTGTCAGCAGTGTTCCTGACAAAGTAACAGACAGTGTTCTGTGTATGGTTGTCCGTACAATTATCATGAAGCCTTGCATGCTTGGATATATGTTGAAGACATGTTAGTGATGTTTTAGTTATGGACGCATAGTCTGTTGATGAATGCAAGTGAAGTTATGTAGTTGTTATTCACCAGTAGCAGTTTCCTATGTTTGTTCAGAAGAGCCGACAGAGATTTTATTGGTTCTTGAGTTGTGCCTATCTTGAGGGTATGCGCCCTTGGATTTAAGCTTGGAGAAGTGTTATTGATGTTTGGTTAAGATTGCATAAGTTAATTTAGCCTACAAAGAAAGTTCCAATTGTTTTGGTAGAGCCGACAGTGTGTAGCGTGCGTCTACAATTATTTTATTTGATAGGTCCCAGAATGAGTTGCGTGCATAGTAGAGATGAAAGAATGTTTGTTGGAGTTTATTATGGTTTCTCTAATATGATTTCAAGGTGGTTCTAACAGGCCAACTTGATTATATTATTTGGAGGAAAGATATTTATAGGTAGTCATTTGTGATTGCTAGAGTGTGGGTCATAGTTGATCAAGCAGAGTAGAGCAGAGTGTGCGAAGTGTTGAGCCATTAGAAGAAGGTCTATGCGACCAAGTAAAGTACTTGTGCTATTCATTAGAATTGATCTAGAGTGTAGGTCAAAGCGTAGTTCACCAAGATCCAGATATAGTGTATATCTATTATTCAGAAGGTTGTAGCCTTCGCCCATTTGAGCAGTGAGCTCTCAGACAGTGCATCCTCTCCCTTAACAGGGACAATTGTAAAAGACTCCTAACAGGGTCTGACCCTTGACCAGGTCTACTATACTTAATATATTGTAAATCTACTCCTAACAAGGTAAAGGATCTTCTGACAAGGATCATTATACACTAGTACAAAATATTAGTGGGTATCAAGTCCCACTGAGGTTTTTACTTATTTGGGTTTCCCCATAACCAAAATATTGGTGTTGTGTTCAAGTGTTCTTTCATTGTGTTTATGCTTTATGTTTAAGTATACTTAATTGTATAAAGAATTGAAACTTGTAGATAACTGATTCACACCCCCCCCTCTCAGTTATCTCTTGGGACTATTCCTAACACTATTGACCCCAAGAAAAAGATAACCATAAAAACCTATGATGATGAAGAAAGAGCCTCAAAAGGAGTCATAGTATTACCCATTAGAGTTGGTCCCATGCAAAAAGAGACCATATGCTAAGTGTTGGACTTAAAGTTGACTTACAATATTTTGTTAGGAAGGCCATGGATCCATGAAATGCAAGCCGTTCCTTCAACTTATCACCAATGCCTAAAATTCCCATATCTAGGGCAAGAGATAATGATAAGTGGGGATTTTAACCCATTTCAATATTGTAATAATGTCAAGCTTATCAATGACTGCTTGGTTCCACACAATGCTGAAGGGTCTATACCTAATCAAATTGAGCAAGGTCAAAGTTCTAAGGACATCCCTTTGTTAAAAGGAAAAGAAAAGATGGAAGAAGAAGTTGTTATTGAAGACACACCAAAGCTCATTAACCAAACTACATCGACTAAAGGAAAAGAGAAGGTTAATGAGGATAAAATTATTAAAGAACCAAAAGAGGACCCTACCAAAGCTATCCAAGTGCACGCCAAAGAGGCCCATTATCAAAAGATGGACCAAATGATGAAATTTTTTGATAAGCAATGTAAGATCAAGCAAAAGGGAGTAGGGGAATACTCCTTATCTATGATGGACCTACCTTTATGACCCAAGTCCTTTGGGAAAACTCCAAATCTACCCCATAGATATAATGATAACTTTTTAAGGGCAAGTACATCATCCACCATGGATGAAGAAGACAATGAAATCCTAAATTAGTTATACAAGGATGAAGAATCGAGTGCCCACGTCAAACATATCCAAAATATAACCATTCCCACACATCAATATGGGAAAGTGTTTTCAATCATGAAAAAGATGGGATACAAAGGTCAAGGACCTTTGGGCATGAAGAATGAAGGGCTCATTGAACCCATAGAATCAACATGGCGAGATTCCAAAGAGAAAGCAGGATTAGGGTATCTTGAAGAAGGATACACTCAAAGACATTACCCCAAGCTATATGATCAAATATTACAATTAGAATCTCATAGTGATGAGGATTCTAATGAATGGGAATGGGAGACCCTATCAGATGAGTCATGTCAAGATAAAGGTATTGATGTCATTCATACCTATGCTTCTACCAAAAATAAAGAACCAATAACAGAATCAAATTCAAATCAAGCATCTAGTTCTAGTCAAGTGATCCTAAATGATGTGCCAAGCATAGAAATAGAGATAAATCAATGGGTAGGTGAACCATACGTTCCTTCATGGAGACCTACTATGGAAGAATCAAATGCTAGGTTTAATCCACATGATTTTTATCCAACAGAAACCCAAGAGGAGTCTAGTGAGTAGGACTTTGATCCTTCTTCTTTAGAACATTTAGAGGAAGCCCATGTTCAAAATTTTCAAGATACAATGTACGAACCCTACAATAATGAGATATAAACCCTAAACCCAATTGAAACAAACCCAAGTGTTGACCCATTAACTCTTATCCGCCCGGACTTAATTGAATGGAATGCCATTGAGCCAACTATCTTGCCAATTTTCTTAAATGACAACATGGTTTCCCAATACCTCAACGCGGTTGAACCTTCTTCTATTAGAGAATATCAAGAAGAAATGATCAAAGGGAGCATCCAAACTTTCAATCCGAGAAAAAATGAAAAAAATGAAAAAAATAGAAAAGGAAAAAAATCGAGTGTTGAAAACCACATTGTGGCAACATTGGATCAAGAAAAAAATAAAGAAATAAAGGATGTTTCCAAAGGTGAAAACCCAACTGAGGCACCTAAGGAAGGGAGTTTGGATGTTCTACTAGAACATTATGAAGAAAGATCTCCGATCTTAATAGAGACAATAGAAAAGATAAATATTGGGTCAGAAATAGAGCCAAAGATTATCCACCTAGCAGCATCACTATCTAGCGAAGAAAGAATAGAATTCATCAAGTTCTTTAAGGAAAGACAAGTTAACTTTGCATGGCCTTACGATGATATGTCAAGTTTAGACCCAAATTTGATAATGCATCATCTAAATATCAAGGAAGGAGCCAAACCTATTAAGCAAAAGCTAAGGAAGATGCATCCTCATATAACACTACTTGTCAAAGTGGAGTTAGAAAAACTATTGAAGGTGGGATTTATAAGGTCCATTGATTATGCACAATGGATCTCAAATATAGTTCCTGTATCAAAAGTAGACAAATCCATCAGAATTTGCATGGACTTTAGAGACTTAAACTTGGCATGTCCTAAGGACGATTTTCCACTTCCAAGCATTGATGCCATTGTGGACTTAACAACATGACACTCTATGTTCTCACTCATGGATGGATTTAGCAGATATAACCAGATTAAGATAGCACCAGAAGACTAAGATAAAACTACTTTTACATGTGCATGGGGTACTTTTTGTTGGAATGTCATGTCATTTGGGTTAAAGAATGCAAGAGTGATCTATCAAAGAGCAATGACTACAATATTTCATGATATGATGCATAAGTTCATGGAGGATTATGTGGATGACATATTAGCTAAATATCACTCAAGAAAAGAGCACCTTCCAATTTTGAAATTTTTTTTTGAAAGGCTAGAAGAATTCAAAGTAAGACTTAACCCAAATAAATGTGCAGTTGGAGTCCAATCCGGAAAGCTATTAGGCTATATTGTATCTGCAAAAGGCATAGAGGTGGATCTCACTAAAGTGAAGGCTATTATAGAAATGGAAGCACCTAAAAACATTAGTCAGATGAGATCTTTACAAGGAAGGATCCAATCCATTAGGCGATTTATCTCCCAATTAGTTGAAAAATGTCACAATTTCAACCAACTTTTGCATAAAGACACAATTTTCAAATGGGATGAAAAATGTGAAGAGGCCTTTAATCTATTAAAGAAATATCTCATGAATCCACAAATCTTGATGCCACCTATCAAAGGAAAGCCCTTGATCTTATACATTTCAGCAACAGAGAATTCATTGGGGCCACTTTTAGCACAAGAGGATGAAATAGGAAAAGAAAAGGTAATTTACTACATAAGTAGAACCTTAGTCAAATACGAGCTGAATTATACATTTATGGAAAGGGCATGTTTGGCTGTAGTTTTTGCTTCCCAAAAATTACGCCATTGTATGCTAGCCCACAAGATAAGGCTCATTGCCAAATTGACCCATTGAAGTATCTACTTAGTAAAACAACATTGAATGGAAGGCTAGCAAAGTGGGTGATGGTACTAAGTAAATTTGACATAGAATATGTTGATAGGAAATAAATCAAAGGACAAGTTATTTCTACCCAATTAGCAGAACCACCACTTCAAGATGATCATCCTATACAAGTGGAGTTCCCGGATTCAGAAATTGTAAATGTTGAGGCCAAAAAATGGCAACTTTATTTTGATGCTTCCTACACTCATCATGGATCAGGAATAGGCATACTTCTCATCACTCCTTAAGGCTCAACTATCCCTAAGTCTTACAAATTGCTATTCCCATGCACAAACAATATAGCAGAATATGAAGCCTTGGTTATTGGAATCAAGCTGGCATTAGAATGGAAAGTGACAGAATTAAAGGTTTATGGAGATTCACAATTATTCATAAATCAAGTCAATGAAGAATATCAAATGAAAGATGACAAATTGATACCCTACAAAAACATGGTGGAAAGTCTTAAAAAGTATTTCATACTTATCACATTTGAACAAGTGCCAAGAGAAAAGAACAAAGCAGCGGATGCAATGGAAAATTTGGCTTCACTTCTGCAGATGCCTGATCAGAGTGCCAGATATGAGTTCTTGGTAGAAGAAGTGGATCAACCCGCGTTTGACCCTACCCACCCTTACACCATTTTCTTGCTAACTACAAATGAATCACCTTGGTATGGACCAATTTACACTTACTTGAAAGATCAAATCCTTCCCATAGGCCAAACTAGGAATCAAAAGAAAAGCTTCATTCGCCAAGCCGCTCAATACACTATAATTTCTGAAACATTGTATCGAAAAGGTCTAGATGGAATGCTCCTTAGATGTTTAGAAGAGGAAGAATCAAACTTAGCCTTACGAGAAATCCACGAAGGAATTTGTGGATCACACTCAAATAGATTGACCTTAGCTAAGAAACTTCTTAGGATAGGGTATTTTTGGCCTACGATGGAGAAAGACACTTGTAACTTTGCAAAAACTTGTAGAAAGTGTCAATTCCATGGAAACTTGATACATGCGCCCGCACAAGAGCTTCATTCGATGATAACACCTTGGTTGTTCTATCAATGGGGTCTAGACCTAATAGGCATGATTTATCCACCATCTTCGAATGGTCAAAAATTCATCATCACGACAATAGAGTACTTTACTAAGTGGGTGGAAGCTGTACCCCTATCAACTGCAACAGGAAAGCATATTTCTTTGTTTATCCTCAATCATATTATTTGTAGATATGGCATACCTCATGCCATAATAATGGATAACGCAAAGCATTTTAAGAACAAAGACTTAAAGGAATTGTGCACCAAGTTTCACATGATTCATCATTCTTCTTCAATCTATTACCCTTAAGGTAATGGACAAGCTGAAGCAACAAATAAAAACATCTTAAAGATTTTGAAGAGAACAGTGGATAACTCAGGGAGAGATTGGCACATTAAGATAAACCCGACCTTATGGGCTTATAGAACAAGCATAAGAACGCCAACAGGGGCTACACTTTTTTCATTAGTCTTTGGAACAAAAGCAGTTTTGCCTTTAGAGGTAGAACTTACATCTTTGAGGATATCTATGCAGGCTTTAATAAATGAGGAAGACTATAGGGTTGCAAGGCTGCAAGAACTAAAACTCTTAGATGAAAAATAGAAGCAAGCATTTGACCATTTGAAGGTTTGCCATAATAGGATGTCAAGGGCTTACAATAAGCACATCAAGCCAAGAAAATTCCAAGTAGGTGACTTAGTGTTGTGTGAAAATCCAAAGAACCAAGCAAAATGAGAAAAGAAAGGAAAATGAGAAGTAAACTGGTTAGGACCATTTCTCATTGTTGAAAATTTTGGGACCGGTACCTACAAACTAGCAGATTGTGATGGTGAAGAACTGCAAGAGCCTATTAATAGCATACATCTCAAGAGGTTCTATATATGAGGTAGACAAAAGAGTATAAAGAGTATCAGATGGAGGAGCATCATATTTATTGTACATAGTGAAAAGAGATCCTGAAAAATACCAAAAACATTTGAAAAGTAGAAAAAGCACAAAACATTTGAAAAGCAGAAAAGATTAAAAAAAAGTGGAAAATTGAGCATGAAGAAATCAAAAACATTCATATATGATGTGAAAAAAAAGAAAAAAATTTGAAAAAGGAGAAAAATACAAAAAAATCAAAAAAGAAGAAAAGTGCCTTGGTGAAAACCTAGCAAATAGGCACCTTGGTAGCAAAAAAAGAGAAAAGCTTTAAAAACAAAAAAAAGAGCTAGATCCATTCAATCAGCGAAAATCTAGTAAATAGGTGCCATTGAAAGTCCAAGTCAGTCGCATACCTAGAAGGTCACCTTGTAAATATTGCATTCGCCAGCATTTGTATATATTGCATAATAAAACCCCACAATTGCATTTGCAAGTACCTCAAGATTTTGGTCACCTAATCAACGAATTGTCCTAAGTCCCACAAACAAAATTATCTCAAACTGGGGGCAATCTACTCAAGAGGAGAAAGGATTCATCAAAGCAAGCATTATTCAATCAGAGAATCAATTCATCACACTCAAAAGAGGAATACTTAATCAAATCTACATCCCAATCCAATTTGAGCCTAAAACGCAAAATTTGATCCAAGAACTGGAATGACCTTATTTTTATCAGGATTAAAAACATGAAATGGATGGAACTACACTTGGCATATGGATTTGAAAAACATTGCAAATTTTTTCTAAGGGTTAACTCAATTGATGAAATCTTGTCTTTCAAGCGAATCAATGAAAGTTTTAAACTAGACAAGCTATGATGAAAGGATGATATTTTTCTTGATTTCTGAATGACTGTCTTAAAATCAAAGTTTTAAATCATGTATTATTTGTCTAAGGACGTGATCATCAAAGAATCATCGAGGACTTGTACATAGGATAAACCTAAGATTTTTTCTTGTTTACACAAACAAATACCTTGGCTATTTTGATCTTCAATATCATAATACCAACATCCACTTGCAACATAAAATCTGACAAAATCGGTATTCGCACTCTCATGACTGGCTTTAATCAGTGATAGTCATACCGAAGAGAGATGGGAAAGCAAATAAAGAGGTGCAAAAAGTATTCATATCATCATAGTTGAACTAGTGATGGTTGTACTAAAATGGGATTCCAAAAACGCTCGATGATGATTATAAGCTCCAAATTTTGAATAATGACAGTTAGCTGCATTCATTTTAGATTAAGTGCATTGTATATACTGTTTTTCCTTTGTTAACTTAATTTGCAAGGGGGGAAAAGAAATGGGGGGTTCAATTCAAACGTCTTATCCTTCATTTCCAATAAAAAAACATGTGAGATTATCTTTTGCATTCAGGCATAGCATTAATCATTATTCATTATCCATATATTAGAGAAAAGAGAAAAAGAATCATTACTCATACAATCATTTGCATACATGTAAATTAAAGATAGAACTGCATACATCTGAAAACCCAAAAACATAGGGGCATTCATAAAATAGTTTGCATCCATACATTGAAAAACAGAGAAAAGCATGTCATAAATTCATACATCAATGCATTCATCTATCTATATCATAAAATAAGATACATTGCATCCATAGCATAATCACAAGTAAATGCATCATGAACACCATATAGCTGCATATAAAGATGATCTCATAAACTCATCAAGGGAATCAAGGAAGTATATCATCATATAAGTGTTCATCAAATGATCCAGTACATCAGTATATCAAGATACAAATATCATGAAAGTGATACATCAAGTGTTTTGATCAACAAAACATCATGAAATGTGATACAAGGACATCAACAATGAGTAACTCTGTCATCAAAGCATCAAGAACCCATAGCAGCACCCGATCCATCCCCAGCACCTGATCCATCTGGACCCCTAGCATCCTGTCTATCCTGTGAAGGACAAGCCTGAGAATTACTCATTGTGCTAGGTCTTTGAATCACATGAGTCATAAACTGCTACATCAAAAGAGCTACCTAATCTAGTCTACCAATAACAATAGATATATCTATCCTCATCGCCTGAACATCTCGTGATAGGCTATCAATGCTAGGAGCAGCCTGTGAACTCTTTCCCATATCCTGTGACTGTTGCACCTGTGGAGGCACCTGTTGTGCTGAAACTCGATCCTGCTGAACCTGTGGAGGCACCTGTTGTGCTGGAACCTCATCCTGCTGTGCTAAGGCAACTCTTTGTAACTAAACCAATGGATCCATACCCCAAAGAATCTTTCGAGAAACACCTATATGTACCTATCTCTGCTATCGCTATTGTCGATGAGATCTATGTTGTCTATCCGCTACTGCTCTAGGACATACCTCAACTACATCATCCTGTCTAGCTCTAGCCCTATCCCAGACATGTCCACCTCTCACTCATGGTCCATCACCTACTCTACCAATAACCTAAGGATCTCTCTGTCCTCGTCGTCTCTGATGTCTCCTACCACCACCACCGCCATCATCGCCATCATCATCTCTCTTGTCTCGGTCTGGGATACGCTCAGCTAGATTAGTAAATCGAGGAAACCTATTCTGAGACCACTAGTCCTGATACTCACAAGACATCCCAGCATCAACAACACCTATAAGCATCTCCCATCTACAGTATCCCAAACCAGCAATCTGATTGCATGTAAATTGATAATCAATTAAATGACCCCACATAGATCGCTCTGCTTGTACACGAGTATATAATGCAACACCTTGAGGCATATCCTATGCTCTACCATACTGGAGAGACACTCGACCAAAGAAAAAATGCTCGATAATAGTAGTAGCCCTGCCGATCATCCATCGAGGAGCAAACATATAGGAGAGCTCATCATCATCCTCCCTCCATTGCTCACATCCTATGTATGGCCACCACTGAACCTGATTAAGGTCATTGATCTACTACCACCAATACTCAAGCTTTCCTAGATGATGTTGGACAACCATGCTGCTATATAGGAAGGCATATGGAAAACCTCGAGCATGAATCCTATCGAAAATAGGCCTAGTAATGGGAAGATGCTCCCATACCCATAATTGAAGAATCACTGCACCTACAGACAAAGAAGCGCTCTCTCTATAGACAACCTCATGCAAATAATGATACAACTGAGCAAGAACACATGAGCCCCAATCGAATCATTGAGGCTGAGCAAGTAAATCCTCAAAGATCCTACCCCACCCAACTGAGAAACCATGACCTTGTCGGTCGGGAAGCAAGAATCCACCAATAAGAGCACCACTAACCACTGGTAATGGTGGGAAAGAAGCAAACTGTGGCCAAGTAATAGTATCATCATCTATAGTGTTGTCTCCAAACACTCATATGCAAACTGTGCTATCATAAATGTGATCATAGTATACTAGCTCTCCTCGGCAAGGAATGCATAGTAATCTATGCACATCCTTTGGAGTAATAGTCATATCTCCAAAGTGAAGATGAAAAGTATTGTGGTCGGAGTGCTATCTCTCTGCCACAGCAGTCAAAAGACCACGGTTCAGCTGAAACCATGACATGTCGAGAAGAAATCTGAGCTCGGACAAGTCAACAACACGATACTCTACTGGAGTCAGAGCCTGACCAAGGTCGATAACCCATGATGCTATAGACCGTATGTAAAGAATAGGAAAGTGTGTCTGTTTGGAAAAATAAAGGAATCATATCAGCATATCATATCAAGGAATCATCTAAAGTCAATCAAAAATATCAAGCAATCATACCTAGTTCCATTTATTCGTGTCTCTATATCCTGAGAATGAATTATCAAATTAATCGTACCAGTTTCTACACTGATTGATTTATCCTATCAAATTGACAAATCACATTCGTTGGTACCATTATCTTGATATCTGAATCAATTGTTTTGTTTGAATGCAATAGACCTAATCTTATCATTGGAATTAATCATCTGGACTTATCAAAGTTTTCATCAAGAAAGATCAAGTACAACTAAAAAAAATTTCAAAATTTTGTCAGGCGTGATTTCAATCATACCAGCCGACATTTCATTCAAAGCGATACAAAAAAGATGTCAGGCGACACTTTATTTCTTCTACATGGTATTTCAGGTATTAGGCGACACTTCATGATGCTAGGTGCTAATAAAGCCTAGGCGACAATAAAATGCTAGGGTTTCACACATGGAAAATCATATGCAAATTGGCATTAAAACCCTAAGGCTACGTGACATCAAATTTTTGTCAAGCGAGAATGAAAAAATTCTAAGTGATAATTTACTACGTGGAGGTGTGAGTAAAAGGCACAAATGCGACACTTAACAGACTGACGTGACATTAGAATTATCTTATGTGTGACTTTGCAAATTTAAAATGACGACAAGAAAAAAATATAATAAATGTAATAAATGAGCAATAAATGCAACGGGGGAGTTAGAAATGACTCACTGGAGGTCCGTAGTCAGGTGGTCTCCGATATCATCGGCATCTCTCGAACCGATGCTCTCTGATAGGAACAACCATCTCAAAAATGAAGGGAGAACCATAGCAAAATCTCAGAAGTCAAAAGTAAAAATGAATAGTAAATCAAGGTTTTTCAACCTATTTAAGCTAATTTGACCTAATTTAGAGGTGAAATTTTGACTTTGACCTATATTAACCTATCACTTCAACCAAGGCAAATTGTGAATCATAGCCTATCATCAGTATTTTTCAGAAATGAAAACATATTGAATCAATCAATCAATCAATCAATTTTTTTTCAAATCAAGCATCAATATGTTTTATTTTTGAGGGGGCATACCATTCGAAATATCAAACAGCAGCAATCATCATCAGATCAACAACAATAGTAACATCATCGAAAATCAATAAACCGACCATCGAATCAAAAGCGAAAGCTTTTATCAAGAAATTTTTCGTAATCAAATGATTGGGGCATCACATCAAAATCAATCATCAAAATAGGTATCATATCAAGATCAATCATTGAATCAAACATCATATCAAGGATTAATCATCAGAAGGATCATCATATCAGAACGATCACCAATTGAGAGTTTTATATCGATCATATCTGCATCAATCTCGTATCAAAAATCAAGAATCAACCATCGAAAGACATCAAGTGAACATCAAAGATCGACCATTAATGAATTAGGACCTATCATCAGCAAAATCAAAGTATTCTTTGACTCGGCATGCTTCACATGTCAACTCAAAGAGGGGCATTTGTAATCACCTAAAAATGGACAAAGATCAAATCAAAGCAAATCAAGGACATAATTCAAGCAATTAAATCACAATGCATAATTAGCCAATCAAAATGAAAATCAAGTCTTAATTCAAGACAAATCAAAATTGAGAGCATTTTAATCAAGTGCAATCAAATCAAAATACAATTAAATCAATTAATTGTATAGCCTTGGATTAAATTAAATTCAACCCATTCAAGGGGTACATGGCTAAAATAAATCAATTAATAAATCTCAATTACTCTCAACAACCCAAAAGGAGAGGAAATTCAATCAATCAATGAGATTTGAGAAAAGGCATTCACATGGATCAAGCGAAATTCAATCTCAATCACTCAAAGTGAAAGAGAATCTTGTCCATTGATCTTGTCTACTTGTCCCAAGCTTTGAGGAGACAAACTTTGCATTGTCTTCAAAGGGTGGAACCAAGGACTCAACCAAGGTTTAATCATGATCAAACACAACTACACCCCCTACCATTGGAAAATCTATAAAAGGAAGACCAAATTCCTTCATTATTATCAACCACACATCTAAGAATTGCATTGAACCTCTTGCAATTTGAGTTTAGAAAGGCATTTGAGAGCTTAATTAGCATTTACTTTGATATAATTGTTAGTTTTAACTTGTTTATCTTATCAATCTTATTCTAGGACTGTCATTAATGGAAGCTTGCTGAGAGCTTTGCATTAACATTCTTAGTTGAGAGCCATAGGATGCTCAATTGATCATTAATTTGCTAAATAGTTGCTCTATTGTGGTTTAAATTAGTTACTATTTCATTTATTATTGATGATTAACCTTAATTCTACGAAGATACTTTCTCTAGTATACATTTACTTACATAATTCAATTTCTTATTTTTACATTTATTTTAATAAATTTCTATGATTAGTTTAGGTTATTTAATTTAGATTAATATATTTCAATTTGGTTGCATTTATTTCATTAGCCTAGATCATTTTACAAAAATGGTATTTTTCTATGTAGATTTTGATATACTCAACATCCCTTCACAACCTGAGGCTTAATCTTACGGTTTTAATTTCTAAATTAGGGTATTTTGGATTTTTATTTTTTTAATGTTGTTATTTTTAGTCTTATTGAAAATCAAATTTTTATTTCTTATTCTAGTGCTCTATAGATTTCTCTACCCTTAGTGTTTGTGATGCATTTTCATGAGCTCTCTTTCACACCTATTCTATAATCTTGTTTTCTTAGGTTTAATTTTTTCAACTATTTTGCTCTTTGCAGCTTGAGAATAGAAGGATGAAAATATTAGATAGCACATTCATCCTCTTATATGTGAAAGGCCACTTTAATAAATTGCCTTATTTTCGATCATTTGTTTGAAATGTGTCATTATCCCAATAAATTCACATGAGGTATAATAATAATAACCATGTTACACCAACAACTTTGACTTTTATCATTATATTCACTTACGTATAGATTCATGTGCCATCTATACCTCTGGTTGTCAGATATTTCCCTCTATTTTCCATTTGTTTATTTAAAAATTCTCATTATAAGAACTCATGTGATAGCAAAAGGAGGCATCGAGAGTTGAAGATGGGTGGATTACTGTTAAAGAGAAACAATCTAAGAAAACCTCCTCATCGTTTGACATGACCCTATGTTCCCATAATAAGGGGATTTTTGGATAGCCTTGTTGCTATCTTGAGTGGACTATAGTTTACATTGGTTATTTTGATGCAGTCTGTGTTGCTTGTGTCCCAATCCTTCTTGTGGCTGGACTGAATTTTTTTAGGTGCTTTCATTGCTCTATCTTTAGTTCATCTTTGTTAAAGGGTTTCGGGGCCCCTTCAAAACCTGCTATTACCATTAATAAAAAACTCATGTAGATTTTTTACCTTAGATAGTTACCATTTTCATATTTTATTATTGTTGGCTAATGGATTTGTCCTTTAATAAATATTCTGATTTTGACTCTAGCCCTTTAGTTTAAGCAAAAATCCATTATCAATAGTTGGGTAAATTATGAATAATTCCCCTCTAAATTTGAAAGGTACAACTCCCTTATAAGATAGTCTAATGAATGATAACTAAACTAACATTCATATATACTTTTGACCTGGAAGTATATAAGGGTTGCCAATATTCATTCATCAATATGCAATGAATATGATATTCATTTCTTTATGAATTATTTACTTTCATAATACACAGATTCTGTTCACCATGAACATAACATATCTATTCCAATTTCAATAAACCATAAAAACAAATTATGAAGCATGTGTATTCATACATCCCAAAAGAAAAAGGCAAATTTGACAACTAAGAGAAAAATTCACACAAAAATCTTGTCCTCATAAATCCAGACACACATATCTAAACTTGCCAAAAGATTGTCTTCATTTTTATTCATAGATAAAAAGTTCTTTTTCAAAGTATCACAATAACAACTTATAGTCTATTTAATCCAAAAAAATTTAGATCCTTTTGATGTCCTTCAATCACACATATATAGTTTATGCTAACCACTAAATTAAAACCTCAAAGTTGAGTTAACTCCAATCTATGGTATGATATAGTTTCTAAAACTATCTTGAGATTAACTTAAAACATAACTTCCTAAAACTAAACCATAAATTAGAGAAAATGTGATAGCATGACTAAGGTTGAGCGAGTGCTCCAGAGCCTGTGGATTGGTTTTGATTAGTGGGAGGATTATGTGTCACTTTCCACTCCTTATAAGAAACAACAAACTCTTGAATCACCACAAAATTAGGAATGATGATATGGACAATTCGTTGGCTCCACACTTCTTTCTCCTTTTGATCTATGTCACCTTTGCTGCACGTTTCAGAAGCCGACCCAAGCATATCTATAGAAAAGATTCAATCCTTTCCATCTTTGAAAGATTTTCCATGTCCAGGGCTTTGGCCTCCTTTACCTATTGCATCTCCTCTTTGAAAGTTTTAAGCACAACATCCATGTATTTTTCAACTATGTCATCTTCTCGTACATAAATTTTGTTTATACATTTGAGATCATCTAGCAAGAATTGAGTAAGGTCTCTCAGTTCTATTTCCAGTTTAATAAATTCTCCTTTTCCCTGTTTTATCATAGAATTCCTCCACTCTATATTCTTTTTAAATGTGTATAGCATACCATCATCTATATTCTTCATAGGTTTTTCTGATAAGAATTTCATAACTCTATATTTTTTAATTTCAGCCATCTGGAACACTACTATCATCCATTTTGTTTCTTCTTTTTCCCAAGAAAGAGCTTGTGTGTCTAGCTTGCTAATGGCTGGAGTGGTGTCATCATAGAACTTTCTAGAATCTATGATGTACTTGCTACCTTCTTGTATTACTTCCTCTAACCAGTCATTGAACACTTCCAACACCATTTTGCCTCGATGAATTTGACCCAAGATCTTTTAGCTTGTGATATTTCTATCAAGATTTAACTGTGTAGTTTTTTTGAGTCAAACTCATTGACCCATGACTCAAAAAAACTACACAGTTAAATCCTGATAGAAATATCACAATTTGACTTGCTGTGGAAAATATCTCCTACTTATCAATCTTTTAGCTTACTGGTGATTTTGGATCAAAAGATTCCTGAGAAATAGGTTGTGGACAGGGATTGTAGATAACATCTATGTATTTTTCCATCACCTGCACCATTTGTTTCAATTCTTTCTTATCTTTTCCATCCTTTCAGGACCTACTTAGCATTTTCTTAGCAAAGATCTCAAAGTGATGATTATCTGCATCTCTAAACATAGCTCCTAGATCTACCTTCTCCATCATAAAGTCTTTAGCTATGGGATCTTGAACCTTGTCTTTTATTAACGTTTTGGCTACTTCGACAATCCAATTCCTTGTGTTTGGATCTATTTCTACCTTGGAAGTAAATTTTAATTTTTTAGATTTTGGAGTCTTCCCCAAGCATTTACTCACCATGTCTTCTAGTGATAGAGAGAGTGGAGCCACATTCTATTTCTTGTTGATTGAGACCTAGATAACTGTGTGTGTGAAAATTATACCTATTCAAATGACACAACACATCAGTAAAATATTATTGATTAATGACAAGAAAATATGGAGTAAACAAATATATCATTAACTAGGCAATTTACTGCCTTCTAGTAGACGTGATTATGGTATTATCAGAATTTGATCGAGATCAATGATAATGCAACGCCTAAATGAAGGATTTCAATGCAAAAGCTATGAAATGGATGCAAGATTAATCTATATTTTTGTATTTTCTATGCAATAAGAATGTAAGCTAAAATGAAATTGATCTAAAACTTGAAATCAATGAATTGAAAACTAGCTATGAATGCAAAAACAAGAAAACAAGGTTAACAATGATTCTCCAAAAAGTTGCACAATCTCAAGAATTCGTTAGTATAGCGCTACTATTCTCCAAATTGCACGTGTTATTAAATTGTAGAATTGAGGCCCGTTTATATAGAAATCCAAGGTTTGAGAACTCATGGAAAAACCAAAAATCACTCCTTGATCAACTCAGATTGATTGGTGAGTTATCAAGGAATTAGAAACAATTATCTTAGTAAAATCATGCAAATCAACTTTTTAACTCGTAATTGGAAGTTGAGATCACTCCAATCTGCTTTTCAACTCACAATCACATGTTGAGTTTAGAAAGTTAACAAAATGAATTCAATAGATGATTTTGAGTTTAACTGCTTTTATGATTTTTGCATAGATAATTGTTAATTTATTTATTTCCATGTGTTTTATTCCCAACTTAACTCATTTAATTTAAAAATAATTGATTTATGAGTTAATCAATTATTTTAATCAAACTTAATCCAAAATTATATTATTAAATTTGACAATTTTATTTTAATCAATTAAATAAATATTCAATTGATTATTTTTAGGATTGTGATTTATTTGTCAAATAAACAATATTAATTAAGAATAAATTTCAATTAAATCTAATTAAAATAATTAAGTGGCTAAATAAAGTTTAACTAATCAAATATTTAACATATTCAATTAATTAACTTTGGATAAATAAAATAATATCATTTATCGCCAAATAATATTTAATTAGAGATAATTAGAAATATTTTAGGAATATTCCCCAATGTAGAATTGTGATAAAATCGATTAGGATTTTGATTATTTGATGTGTAGATGTGCCTTAGGTTAGGACTTTAAGGTCAATTTGTTGATGTAGAAGGTCAATGGTACTGAAGCCCATTTTTGGGGTATTACAATAAACACTTAGGGGAAGCATAAAAATTTCTTTGCTAGGAGGACGTTGACTTGGGGTTGGGTTGATCACAACCATTGAGTCTAAATAATATATGGTAGCATCTACTTGTTTCTCTACATCTTTTTTGGGAGAATTAGTACTTTGATCGGTCATCTTCTTATCAATATCTTCACCTGAATCCAAACCTATCCCCTCCTATTCAACATGTTCCTCTTTTCTTTTGTCCTTAGTTCTTGACCCGATGAGGTAACCACTATAATACTTATGGGTTTCTTGTTGGTAACAAATCTTGTGACTTTTTCTTTAGTTGTACTTGTATCGAAAGTTTTAATACGCTTATTAGAAAAAGAAACAACTTGGGGTAGAGGTTCATAGGACGATTCAAATGCTTTCTTTTCATTGACTTGGACTTTCCCCAATCTTTATTCCCCGAGGAACTTTTTCATTCTTCTTATCACAGGAAATGTCCTCCATTTGATTTGATCTTTCATTGTCTCAAACCAATCAACCTTTGGGATTGTTTGCTATTTGATATGTTCATATTGAGGATCCATTATGGTTTCGCCGTCTTCCTTTACACCTATGATATCTATTTTTAGGCCCAAAGAAACAATCTATTGTAAAGAAAACCCGCTCCATTGCCTTCATTTCATCTCTACTTCATCTAGATAATTTTCCCCAAAGTCCTTGATATGTGGCATGGGTAAGAACTGCCCTCCCAAGTTTAAGTGTTCTCTATCGAAGCCTCCGTTATCAAAGTTAGGCCTTGCCTTAGGGTATTTGAAATTTAATTTATTCAAATCAACTTCTAGATTAAGGGCATCCGAGACAGACTTACATATACAAAACTCAAGTCCAATGGGGAAAGAGATTCCCTAGTCTTTTTTGGTGGAAATATTTTTCTCGCATGAGCTAGAGAATGATATCATTAGCACTTTTCTTGATTCTCTCCATTCTAGAGATGAATAAAATTTACAGAAAAGCTTATTAACTCTTCATTTCTATTAGTTGAAGTACTTAAGAAATAAGAATTGTGGTTTGTTTGTTGGTTTTACATCATTTCAACAACTATCATAAATTGTAGAAGTATTTTGTCTCACTCAAAGTTCTTTTATAGATTCTTTATATGGATAAAATTTAGGGAAAAGTTCTTATATCCTAATATAGTAAGACCCATTTTCAATCACTATTAGAAAAGCTTAACAACTCTTATAATCTAATATAGTAAGACTCATTTTCAATAACTATTGAAATTCTCTTATAAATTCTATCCAAAAAAATGTATTAAGTCTTTTGTTCTAACCATTGAAATCCAAAGATAGATATTGTGATTTTTTGGTAGCATTTTGATTTATTTCAATCTACTTCAACTAGGTAAGGAGTGCTCCAATACTTATTCACTCCATTTCATTAATTAAAACCTCACTAAAAAATTATATAGAGAGCCATTGGTATTAAAAAAAGGTTAGTTTATTGGCTAGGGCATGTGTACATAAGAATTAGATTAGTTGTACAAATTTTGTGATGATTTGTTGGTAGGTGTTTTGACTGATTTCGATCTAATTCAACTAGAGGAAGGAGCCAAATTATCTTTCATTTGACTAGTTAAAAACTTAATAAAAAATTATCTAATGACTCAATAGTCACCCAATAGCTCATGATAATAACTATAAATTATATACTTAAAAAACTAAAAAGAACCCATTACAATCTGATATACCGTTATAAAGCTTAAGATATATAAATGTAACAATTTTACAGTACTCTCTTCGTATTGATCTGATTAGAACTTTCATCTCATTAATTTTGATTATTCCATTTTTACAACATTTAGAAACTGCAAATTTTAATTTTCATATAGATGTCTGGTAACAATCACCTTTTGCCTGGTTAAATATTTCCGCGTAAGACAAGATTTGCCACCTTGCAATGCCGTATTGTCATTTCAATCATATTCATCCATTTATTGTATGAAAAGGAAACATGCGCTTCGTTGATTTGAAATAAAGGTACCCAATTTGGGGTACAGATTCTTCAGATGGTCTCTACATGATTTCATTCTTTTTAATTGATTAAAGTTGCTCTTATAAAGATGTATAATCTATGTGCCTCTTTGATAATGAAAACTGGTTTTGGCTGTGCTTTTTGTAATGATTAGTAAGTGGTGAAAAGATATGTAATGATAGGAAATTAAAAAGTGAAGTTCAAATATGATAGAAAAAACTAAGCAACCATTCTAACATTAATAGGAAGAATCTTTCATTAGGTTTTTCTTAAATCAAATCAAATTATTAGAGATATCGATAAATGTATTCTTTTTTTAGTAGTGTTATTTGAAAATTGTTGAATATGAATTGTAGAAACGACTATTTTCAATTGAGAAAGGTTGCTAGAGTCTAGCCAATTAAGAGCTCCACACAAATGAGAAGAGGTGAAAGGAGGTTGAGCGGGTTGGGGCCAGCTATGGGTACCATTATCTCTATTACTTGGGGGTTGAGAGAAAAGACTGGGAACCGTAATATCTACTAACAAATTGGGTACAACATTGCTAACAACCTCAAAAGAAGTGAGGGAGGCAAGACTCTATAAGACACACCACTGAGATTAGTACTCCAGTGATCCAAAAGCTCCTGCAAATGCACCACTTCAAATGCAACTTTGCTAGCTTTCACCTAAATCTACATAAGTACATGAAAGAAAATCATCTAACTTTCATATACAAGTATAAAATTCTTCTTATGTACTCATCCACTTGCTTAACACTTGTTGATTAATCTCTTTTTCACTTTCCTCTTCCAAATCAAATACTTACTAATCATCTCAAGTATCACATGATAATTTTCATTTCCAGTTTATTTTCACAACTATCCTTTACCATGTCAAGATTCCATATCATATCTCCAATTTTATCTTGTGCTACTAGAATTGACTCTAATCATGTTTCTCTCTTCACCATGTTCTACACACGAGCACAACTCGTTCAAATCATTTATCATTTTCTATTCACTAGGTGTTACTACAATAAACTTCACTTTTAACTTACATTGTCATTCTTGACAGAACAATAGAACATAGATATAATAAATGTGATGGTACTTGTTGATTTAATGCCCAATATTTTTGACAATATTGCCCCAATAGTTGTGACTTTAAAATTGTTATGCTAATGATGACTACCTATAATTCAATAGAATGTATCCCTTAATTCTAAAAATAACCGAATCATGTGATGACACATCATCGCATCAATAAAACATGACTTAGTGCATAGTATTAGTCTCACATTTTTTTAGGTCGTTTTGAACACCTTGACAAAATGCATGTTGATGTACAACCTTAATTTACCTAGTGGCGGACAACTTGTACTCTTGAAAGAGAGGTCACAAGTTCAAATCTCATTGGGGTTAGGGTATGTATGCCTTGTTTGTAGCGCAGTTAGGTGCCTTCTTCAAGGAGTATATGAGGTAGTCACATATTGCTCTCTTACATTTTGATAGATCGAAAACAAAAAATACACACAATCTAAACCAGAAGATTCTCAATTTATTTTATGAATTGTGAAAATCTGATTAACACTGATTATCCTTTCTCTGTCAACTTCTTGTTAGACAGACTTTATTTTATCTTTTTAGTATTATATATTATTTTTGGTTTCCTCCACCAAAGGTGTGTAAGGATGACGAATTGCATTACTAGGAAACCCCTCCGCCGAAAGCTATTCCGTGCAGAGTCATAATTGTACGTTGAAGGACTGATAGCCCCGTGTTCTTATCATGTGACCGTGTCCGTACTTTCATAGCCCTCCAAGAGTACGCGTCGACCATTTTGGGCGTAAATTAATAATTTCCCGTCAATTACCGGTCATGCAAAGGTTAAAACTGCAATTCACGCATCATTTTTTATACATTTTTTTAGTGCATGTGTAACGGTCAAAATTGCACTCATATGCTTTTTGCCCTTTTGTTTTGGGTCTCATTTTAAATAGTATTTATCTCCATCTTTCTTTCTTTATTTTTCATTTTGGAATAGATTCACTAGTCTGATAAATTTATTTTCTTTAAAATTCAATTTCAAATTCTTACCTTGCCAACCTTTTATCTAGTCCTTTTGATTTGATCTTGAATGTGTTTTATTGATTTGTGAACTCATATATTATATCTATAAATATTCATTGAACGTTTGGTCAAAATTGAATAGTGATAAGATAAGAATATCTAGAACAAAGAACTTAAGAAGAATCAATTCTTCATGTGTTTGTTTGTGAGATCATCTTATGTATGTTGCATGTTTGGTTGTTGTCTTTGAAAGCTTTGTTCAACAATATAAAGTTGACTTACTAAGAGTCTAATTGAGAAGAACATGATCCTTACAATTGGATTCCTAAAGGTATTTTGTAAACATCATTGAACTTTACAAGCATTTAGATAACATAAAAATTCATAAATCATTTTTAAGTTATATGATTGACTTACATGCATTAAAGTAGGTTCACACTCATAACTTGATCACCTTTACATTTTGGCACTCATATTTGATAACATAATAAAACTTGTTCAATCAAATTCAAATCAGTAGTGAATGGATTCGTATCACTTAGATACAGCTTTCTATGTTAAAATCAAAGATAAGTACTTACATAATTTAATTTCTTATTTCTACATTTATTTTAATAAGTTTCTATGATTAGTTTAGGTTAATTTAATTTAGATTAATAGATTTCAATTTGGTTGCATTTATTTCATTAGCCTAAATCATTTTACAAAAAAAGTATTTTTCTATGTAGATTTTGATATACTCAACATCCCTTCACAACCTAAGGCTTAATCTTAGGGTTTTACTTTTTAAATTAGGATATTTTGGATTTTTATTTTTTTAATGTTGTTGTTTTTAGTCTTATTGAAACTCAAATTTTTATTTCTTATTCTAGTGCTCTATAGATTTCTCTCCCCTTCGTGTTTGTGATGCATTTGTCATGAGCTCTCTTTCACACACACTCTATAATCTTGTTTTCTTAGGTTTAATTTTTTCAACTATTTTTCTCTTTGTAGCTTGAGAATAGAAGGATGAAAATATTAGATAGTACATTCATCCTCTTACATGTGAAATGACACTTTAATAAATTACCTTATTTTCGATCATTTGTTTGAAATGTGTCATTATCCCAATAAATCCACATGAGGTATAATAATAATAACCATGTTACACCAACAAATTTGACTTGTATCATTATATTCACTTACGTATAGATTCATGTGCAATCTATATCTCTGGTTGTCAGATGTTTCCCTCTATTTTCCAATTGATTATTTAAAAATTCTTATTACAGGCACTCATGTAGATTATTTACCTTAGATAGTTACCATTTTCATGTTTTATTATTGTTGGCTAACGCATATGTCCTTTAATAAATATTGTGATTTTGACTCTAGCCCTTTAGTTTAAGCACAAATCCATTATCAATAGTTAGGTAAATTATGAATAATTTCCCTCTAAATTTGAAAGGTACAACTCCCTTATAAGATATTCTAATGAATGATAACTAAACTAACATTTAGATATACTTTTGACTTGAAAGTATATAAGGCTTGCCAATATTCATTCATCAATATGCAATGAATACAATATTCATTTCGTTATAAATTATTTACTTTCAGAATACACAGATTTCGTTCACCATGAACATAAAATATCTATTCCAATTTCAATAGACCATAAAAATAAATTATGAAGCATGTATATACAAACATCCCAAAAGAAAAAGGCAGATTCGACAACTAAGAGAAAAATTCACACAAAAATCTTGTCCTCATAAATCCAGACACACATATCTAAACTTGCCAAAAAATTGTCTTCCTCTTTATTCATAAATAAAAAGTTCTTTTTCAAAGTATCACAATAACAACTTATAGTCTATTTAATCCAAAAACATTCGGATCCTTTTGATGTCCTTCAATCACACATATATAGTTTATGCTAACCACTAAATTAAAACCTCAGAGTTGAGTTAACTCCAATCTATGGTACGATATAGTTTCTAAAACTATCTTGAGATTAACTTAAAACATAATTGCCTAAAACTAAACCATAAATCAGAGAAAATGCGACAACATGACTAAGGTTGAGCGAGTGCTCCAGAGCCTGTGGATTGGTTTTGATTAGTGGGAGGATTACGTGTAATTTTCCACTCCTTATAAGAAACAACAAACTCTTGAATCACCACAAAATTAGGAATGACGATATGGACAATTCGTTGGCTCCACACTTCTTTCTCCTTTTGATCTATGCCACCTTTGCTGCACATTTCAGAAGGTGACCCAAGCATATATATAGAAAAGATTCAATCCTTTCCATCTTTGAAAGATCTTCCATGTCCAGGGCTTTGGCCTCCTTTACCTGTTGCATCTCCTCTTTGAAAGTTTTAAGCACAACATCCATGTCTTTTTCAACTGTGCCATGTTCTCACGTACATAAATCACATTTAAACACTTGAGATCATCTAGCATGAATTGAGTGAGGTCTCTTAGTTCTTTTTCTAGTTTAATAAATTCTCCTTTGCCCTATTTTATCATAGAATTCCTCCACTCTATATTCTTTTTACATGCGTATAGCATACCATCATCTATATTCTTCACAGGTTTTTTTGATAAGAAATTCATAACTCTATATTTTTGAATTTCAGCCATCTGGAACACTACTATCATCTATTTTGTTTCTTCTTTTCCCCAAGCAATAGCTTGTGTCTCTAGCTTGCTAATGGATGTAGTGGTGTCATCATAGAACTTTCTAGAATCTATGATATACTTGCTACCTTCTTGTATTACTTCCTCTAACCAGTCATTTAACACTTATGAATTTGACCCAAGATCTTTTAGCTTGCCAGTGATTTTGGATCAAAAGATAGAGGTTCTTGAGAAATAGGTTGTGGACTAGGATTGTAGATAACATCTATGTATTTTTCCATCACCTGTACCATCTGTTTCAATTCTTGCTTATATTTTCCATCCTTTAAAGACCTACTTAGCATTTTCTTAGCAAAGATCTCAAAGTGATGATTATCTGCATCTCTAGACATAGCTCCTATATCTACCTTCTCCACCGTAAAGTATTTAGCTATGGGATCCTTAACCTTGTCTTCTGTTAATGGTTTGGCTAATTCAATAATCCAATTACCTGTGTTTGGATCTATTTCTACCCTAGAAGTAAATTTTAGTTTTTTAGATTTTAGAGTCTTCCCCAAGCATTTACTCACCATGTCTTCTAGTGGTAGAGAGAATGGAGCCACATTTTTCTTCTTACTGATTGAGACCTCTAATTGTATGTGACTAAATGTGACCTATAAATTAGACACAACACAACATGGTCATTATTCACTTGATAGAATTTGGGAGAGAGTATGAAGAACTCAATCCAAATTCCATGGTGAGGCGACCTGTTGTGTCCTATGTGAATGGGGTGTTTGAATACTCTCAAAATGAGAGCCAACAGCCGGGAGACCAATTCAACAATGGAGGATTTCCAAGAAGCAATAAAGATGAGCAAGATGAAATTAATCTAAGATGAAGTGCAATTTAATCTAAGAATGAGGATGCAATTAATCTAAGAGCTTGAAAATAAAGATGAGATGCAACTTAATCTAAGAACTTGAAAATAAAGATGAGATGCAACTTAATCTAAGAACTTGAAAATAAAGATGAGATGCAACTTAATCTAAGAACTTGAACAAATATGATATTAAAATAAGAACAAATAAGCAAATTTAGTCTAAAATGTGATGCAAAGATTATACTAATAATGAGATATTAATCTAATAAATGCAATAAAAAGCTTTGAAAACAATGAATCAAATGAGACTAAAAAAAAATGCCTATAGTGTAGATGCTCTCAAAAATTGCTCTCTTAATGAAGAAAAAGAGACCAAATAAATAGAAGAGCCAAGAGGAGGAGGAAGAGTTTCTTGATTCGAAACTCTTGACCCTTCATATCCCTTTTGGGACAAATAAGCATGAATTACTTTATTAAAAGAATGGAAAATGCCACATGAGGACCTTTCGAATATCTCAAATTATTAATTCAAGAAAAGGTGTCCATTCAAATAACAAGCAATTAATTAATTCCTTTTTGATGTGTAATTAGCTAAAGGGGGTAGATTTAATTTAATTAGAAAGCACTTAAGACTTTAGAATTAAATTAATTTATCATAGGGATAATTTAGCCAATTAAGTCAAAGACTTTAGGAATTAATTTAATATTTGATTATTACAAATTGGAGTTTTTGCAATTGACATCAAGTCAAGTAAAGTCAAGCAAGAGAGAGAAAATTGCCTAGTGGACTAGGACTTTTGAAGATATGAAATTGAAGAAATGCACCAAAATTGATTGAAATTTAATAGGTGCCAATTTTGGGGTATTACGCTAACCACTTGGGGGTAGCATAAAAAATTTCTTTGCTAGGAAGAGGCTGATTTGGAGTTGGGTTGATCACAACCATTGAGTCTAAAGAATCTATGGTGGCATCTGCTTGTTTCTCTACATATTTTTTGGGAGAACTAGTACTTTCATCGGCCATCTTCTTATCAATATCTTCACCTAAATCGAAACCTATCACCTCCTTTTCAGCAAGTTCCTCTTTTTTTACGCCCATAGTTCTTGACCTAGTGATTTGAATAGGTGAGCTAACCACTGTAATACTTCTAGGTTTCTTCTTGGTAACAAATCTCTTGAATTTTTCTTTAGTTGTACCTACATCACAAGTTTTAATACACATATTAGAAAAAAGAAACAAGGGGTAGAGGTTCATAGACTGATTCAAGTTCTTGTTTCTCATTGACTTGGACTTTCCCCAATCTTTTTTTCCCTAAGAAACTTTTTCATTCTTCTTATCACATGAAATGTTCCCCATTCGATTTGATCTTTCTCTGTCTCAGACCAATATACCTTTGGGATTGTTTTGCTATTTGATTTGTTCATATTGAGGATCCATTATATTTTCTTCGTCTTCATTCACACTAGTGATATCTATTTTTAGGCCCAAAGAAACAATCTGTTGTACAAAGAAAACCCACTCCATTGCCTTCTTCTCACCTCTACTTCAGCTAGATAATTTTCCCAAAAGTCCTTGATTTGTGGCATGGGTAAGAATTGCCCTCCCAAGTTTAAGTGTTCTCTTTTGAAGCCTTTGTTATCAAAGTTAGGCCTTGCCTTAGGGTATTTGAAATTAAATTTCTTCAAATCAACTTTTAGATTAAGGGAATCTGAGATGGACTTACATATTACAAAACCCAAGTTCAATGGGAAAGAGATTCCCAAGTCTTTTTTGGTGGAAATGTTTTTCTTACATGAGCTAGCTATCTACATAATTAAATGCATACAAAAAAATCTAGGGAACACCTAGATAACTTCATTGGCTCACCTTCAAATCCTCCAACTCTGATATAAGTAAAATGTGGAAAATGAAAAAAGAAGTTTCCATATGTGCTTACTAGTTGCATAGCTTCCTCAAACATCCTCTTGTCTAAGTTTCCTGCCAAGTCATGTGTATTAGCCTACCAATGAAGACATCATTGACTCTTCTATAATTTTTATAGAATCTCTTTTTTTGTAGGTGAGGGTAGTACTCATAGATCCTGATATTTTCTATTAAGGGCTCATGATGTAGGCCTATCTAGTTTCTTGTACAAACCAGACAATATAAAAGATAGGAAGACATAAAGAAACCTTGATTACCTAGATGACCATTGTTCAATTGATCATGGAGGCTTTCATCTATTATCTCTCCCCAATCTAAATATTGTGTACCTTATAAAAAAATTTGAATGAAAAAGAACATCCAATCTTGGAAAAAGAAGGCCTAATTAGCACCTCTAACCCTATGCAATAGTACAATCAAATCCCTTATCTTTGGTCTCATACGTTCTTTGGTAAGAGGTTCGGGGAACCTTGAACTTTCCTTTTGAAACTTCAATAACCAATTTATGGCTATAATACTCATGTACTGTGACTTATTTTCTATAAAATGATTCACAAACAATGTGATGGTGAAGTCTGAGTAGGTTTCCTTTTCATGGATCTTCATAACAAGCACAATTATCTCCCTATTAATCATCACTAAAACATCTCCATCCACTTTCCTAATGCATTTTTCATAGGAAATATACCTATTCATTCATTCATGAACTAGCTGAGGACACAGTATGCTTGTAGGTAAGGCTATGACTTCAACAAGGCTACTTTCTACATTTTTTTCCATAAAGGAGGATTATGCAGGGTTCCTAGCTCTTTCTTCAAAATCTTCTAAATAATAATGTTTTAGGGACGTATCTCTGAGCTCACAAGATGAAAAAACAAGGCTGGATTCATTTTCAAAAATTTGAAAAGAATCCCTCATGACGACAATTTTAAATAAATTGAACAAACGGCTAAATTTCTTAAACAACACAAGAAATCTGAAACAGTAATAGAAATGGGAACACTGAAACCCACCTTTACCGGTTTGAATCTCCTACAAATCTAGAACTAGAGAAACCCCTTTTACCTCTTGCATCATCTCCTTTGTTTGCTAAATTTATGTCTTTTCAATGATCAAATGAGCCTTTAATCACTTCTTAAAGAGGATAAAATCTCATAGAATAATTACTAAATCATTTCATTCATTGAAAATTAATGCAATGGGACACTTCCACTGATATAAACATTGATTACTTCTCACTTCAATATGAAATCTTACCAAACAATCATTACCTTTCCCTTTTCAGAAATTTAAAAATTTGTATTTTATGAGATGTCCTGAATATTATTTTCCTTTGGCTATTTTCTTTCTAAATATGCCTTTATTTTCTTCTTTACATTTTAATGATCGATGAACTATTGAACCAAGTGAGCCAAGTGAACTTGTATGAGAAGTTCAAACTTCAAGTTCACTTTGGCCGCTTATTACATCTTTAGAAGATCAAGATCAAATAAGGACAAGAAAGAAAGAGCAAAGACTGACGCAATCCTTTACAAGACCGAAAATGATTGAACCTTGAACCCGTTGAACCCATTGAACTTTTGGAAAGGCTCAAATTCAATGGTTCAATACTTTACTCCTTGTAGACTTAAATGTTAAAAATGAAAGACTTGAGCATGACTAATGAACATTGAACCTATTGAACCTTAATGACAAGTTCAAGTTCAAGGTTCAATGTTTCCATTTTATCATCAAACCGAGACTTAACACAAGGTTTTAAGGGAAAAAATAACATTCAAAGAGACATGTCGTATAGATAGAAGAAACTTGACTCCAATTTTTGAAAGACAATTATACAAAATTGAATAAAAGACAAAATTGAGAGTCGAGGTAATAATTATCATATGAAACTTTTTTTTTTTTTTCATTTGTTTATTAATTGAGTAGTGTCACTAGGGGAACTCATCTAGATTATTAGTATCTATGTCTTCAACAATCAATTTTTAACCTTTTTTTTTTTTTTTTTTCCATTTGATCATTATTTGAGTTGTGTTATTTAGGCCACTTATGTAGATTTTCTAATTTTAAAGGGGGTTCTTTATCTTAAACACTATAGAAATATGTCTTCTGATATTTTTATTTACCTTCTTCATGTTTGTTATCAGGTTCTTCATATTTCTATTCTTTTTGGGATATAATTTTGGAGGCTTCTTAGTCCTTGATTCTTTTTTTCTCTATTTTGGAGAGGAACTTATGAACCCATAGCATTTTTCTCCTTTTATCTTGTTGTGATAGATCTTTTTATTGATACATGGGTACCTCATTAGGTCTTAGTTCATGAGACATCCTTTGTATTTCATGTATTTAATTTCAGAGGATTTAGCTTTCCACTATGTTTCACTTAAGGGATGCCCATGTCAGAGTAATTAGAACACTAGTACTTAAGCTTACTTAGGTCATGTTCCTTTTACGTGTCTCAAGTCATGTGATGAGGAAATATTCCATGATCTAGTTCTATAGTCAATCCTTGGGATATGTGGGGTTGAGTCCTTTATAAAGATTCATTTTATCATTATTAATTATTCAATTATAGAGATAATAAACATGTTTCATCTTTCTAGATGAATCATATTCTGGCTTCCATAGTCTTTTATTTCTCTCTTTCTTTGTGATCGATGTTTAATTTCAAGTGATCTTTAGGAGTTATGAGATTGAGAGATCAACTCCAACAACACTCAAAAATTAATTGTGTATTGTAAGTATTTTGTCAAGAATATAGCCACCACATCCTAGGTTTCCCAATAGGAGTAAGAAAAGAGAAAAGAGAAACAAAATTTGTAATAATCTTGTCTTTAGCCACACCATACCTCTAATCACTTTGATTTGAAGAGAAAAATCCACTCAAAGAACACGTAACACTCTACTCCTTCATCTACCATGGTTGGTTTGAGTCTTTCTCCCAACAAGGTGACTTTTAAAGAAAATATAGAGTTCTTAACAAGGACTGGTGGGATGACTTCCTCTGGTTTTAGTTTGTTTTTGTTTTTGTAATCTCCCAACTTGTGAGATTCATTTTTGTTTTTTCCTTGATGGCTACTTTGTGTTTGTTATGTTCTCTTTTCCATGTTTGTCTAATCAAAACAAAAATATTTACATCTATAATATTTGACTTCATGTTGTATTTAATAATTTCTTTGTAAATTCATGGTTTGATCCAAGTTTACATTTTATATTAAATGAAATATTCAAGTACTCATTATAACATATACATATGCATATTCACATACACACACACATGCATAGAAAATATAAATACACATTATATATTAACATAAATGTTTTGATGTATTTACTTCAATCTTGGAAAAAAAAATGTAAATAACTTAATGATATGGATAGTTTTTCTAAAGATCCCTCTAAAAGATTCAATAAATTTAACAATCCTACTATAAAAAAACTCACATGTTGTTCTATAATTTACACGATTTAAAATAAATGAAACTATGGTTTCTAGAACAACTACATTGCAGAGAAAACTATATTCATTTAAAAATGTAATGCAGATACAAACTTTAAAAAATATGAAAAAAATATACTAGAGATGACATATAAATAGAATAAATGATTTTACATAAATTTAACTATTCATTTAATACACTTATGGTCTGCTAGGGTGCTTTGTATCTAAATATGTTATGAATTATTTCACAATTTCCAATAGCTCTAGCATCTACCTACTATGGGTACCATGTTAATATATGAATCACAAGAGAAGAACCATAGGGTATGGGAGCTTCTAGCCATGAAATAATCTTTCCATGTCTAATTGAGAGCTACTTTAGGGTGCTTTGTATCTAAATATGTTATGAATTATTTCACAATTTCCAATAGCTCTAGCATCCACCTACTAAGGGTACCATGTTAGTATACAAACCATAAGAGAAGAACAATAGGGTATGGGAGCTTCTAGCCATGAAATAAGCTTTCCATGTCTACTTGAGAGCTACTTAAAATAATAAACGCAAAGACAAATCTTGACAAAATAGCCCTCAAAAGATTGTTAGAATAATTATTTACATACTTTCTTGAATGAAAAAGAAACTCAAAGACAAGGGAATGTAGAAAGAAAATTGATAATTACCTATCTAAATCCTAAACTCAATAGAAAATGAAAGGCGCATCATAGTTCCCTCTTGTGGTTAATTGGATTTTTATTGAGAAAATAAAAGTTTGCATGAGAAAAGCAGAAGATTGAAAGAAGATAGCACAAAAAAAAGAGGCTACAACAACAAGCTACCCAAAGAAGGGCTAAAAGGGAAACAAATCAAAAGACAACAAGAAAAAACCAACCCTAAAGACAAAAAACTAGCACGAGACCCAGTCTACATAATAGAGTACATGATCCTGACTTTTTCATCCAGAGTCTTATCCATTTTGGCCTAGATATTATCCACCCTTCCGATGACCGGCTTCATTTCTTCAACATTTTTCTTCACAGAAGGAGACCTCTTCTTGGCACTCCGAAGAGTCATTCTTGTGTTCACTTTCTTCCTTAGGTCTGTTGTCCAGCATATTGACCAGGGCTTTGAGATTTATGCTGGAAGCTTCCATGTTGTCCTTGCTATGCTGGAGGATGTCAATGATGGTACTCTCCATGTTGTCCATTCTTTTTTGAATTTCAGAAGTAGAAGAATTAGGGTTATTATTACCCTCATTGAGATATGTATCCACTTTCTCCTGAAGGCTGGTATTCTTTGCCTCAAGTTTCCTGCATTTAAGATTAAGTGTTTTAATCTCGTGGAAGCACCACTTATTGAATTTGAAAGAGTATGAGGCTTCATCTTTGGCAGTCTATAGGGCCCTGATGGTGACTTCCTCTTTGTCATCAAAGTCCTCAAAGATCATCTTAATAGAGGACTCTCTGATTCTCCTTTCACTGGAATCCTCTCTCCCAGCATGAATGTTCTCTTGGGATTCTTGGGAAACATGCACATCATGCCTCATACTAGCAATAAAGTCATCAATAATGGGAACCTCTTCTTTTTGGAAATCTATGTCAGCTTTATGCTTCTCTGCATATTGGATAGTAGTATCCACCAAGTCTTCTAGGCTATGAGAGTTATGAGCCATGGCTTCTTCAGAATTTAAAAATTCTATAGACTTACCTTCTAGGTTGACCATATCCTTCATATCCTTGTCACCTAAATCCTCCTTATCAGTAATTTTAGAGAAAAGTCAATGTCCTTGTTTTGGGAGGCATTAATATTCTTCTCGTGGGAGCCATCATCAATTTTATCTTTAGTATCAACCTCTGTCTCGATGTTCTTATCAGGCCCCTTACTGTTATTATCCTCATTTCTACCTAAATCCTGAGGGATGACATTATCATCAGAATCTTTAGTATCCTCCTCTTCCCTATTAGGGTTTTGCACATTCTGGTTCTCACAAGTCTCCACCTCCTTAGAATCTCCAGTCACATTATCATCAATACAACCATCGGAGGCTTCAGTCTTCCCAGTTTGACTTTTCTTTGAACTACTTCCTATATCTCCATCAGCCTTCGGTTTACAAGACCCATCACTGGGAGTATTAATGCTTTGTTTACCCTTTCCCATAATGGGGGTAGAGGCAGTAGGGTTAGGTATAGTATTCTTAATGCATGCTCATAAATCAACAGAATTAACTCCTCATGCCGAATGACCTTCTTAGGCATTTTCTTGTGATCATTTAGACTTTTAATTAAAGAGCTATGAAGATAATAGGGAATATTGATAGTATCCCTATGCCTGAAGTGATTGAGGAACATAAAATTATGGGAGTGAGCCCAAGTAAATTGCCCATCAAGGGTGAAATACTCCATAACCACCAAAAGAATGTTACACCAAATCTCTTTTATTTTGAAGACATTGATGAAACCGTTGGTACGAGCCTCCTCAAAAGCCTCCTGCTCCTTCTCAGATTTAGGGAATTTCTTAGTTGTCATGTTAGAGATCTTACGGTTTTTATAAAACTTCAGACCCTCATTAGGAATGCTTGTGACTTGAGCAATGAGCTCCACCGAAAGATCAATGGTCCTTCCATCCATTGTGATGGTTTCATTTCTCCATCCCTTAAAGAATTTTTGAGTGACAACTTTGTCAAACCCATGAAGCCTATCCAAAAACAAGATGACACCACATTTCTTCAACTTGCACCAGACCATAGCCATATCGTCCCCTTTTAGCCTTCTACAATTATCAGGTTCCTCTCTTTTAAGATCGCCCCCCCCCCCCCCCATGTTGAAAGAAGTTAAAACCAGACACCAAAAGCTCTTACCAGAATTTTGAGAATTACTGCATATATTATCTTTCTTGTTAATATAACCACAGACATAAATAGTAACCCAGAAAGTGTGGGAACTAATGATCATAATAATGCTGAGTACATAGTTTCACACTTTCTAATAACTACCCGCAGACACCGTAGTACCCATGCGAGTAAAATTAACCATATTAAATATTTCCTTCCTTATGTATGATTTTATCATAATTAGTTTTCGATTTGGTGTCCTCATTAAGATCCACCGCACTTTCCCAAGTGATGACATCATTAGAATTAACTCCCACATTGGCCAAGCTATCTGCCATGGTGTTGCTTTCACGATACGCATGAGAGATGTGAATTTTGGCACACTTATCAATAATTTCATTCTCCTTGGAAATGACATTATCAATGGTCCATGAAGGTATAGAATCTCCCTTAAGGTAGTTAAACTATGTTCATAAAATCTCCCTCTAACCATATATTCTCAAAATTGAGCTTGTTGGCAAGTTGAAGACCATAGAAGGCTCCCATAGCTTCAACAATATGATTGTGTTGAGTTCTCAAAGGGGCCACAATAGAAGCAATAAAATTACCATTGCAATCCCTGATGATACTACCACAACCAACCGGACCTGGATTTCCCTTAGCTGCCCTGTCAAAATTTATCTTTATCCAGCCTATCGGGGGAGCAATCCAAACACTGTTGTCATAGTCATTCTTATTAGGGTTAGGCACATTAAGATTCCAGTAGTGCTAAGTGGATCCCTTCAGAAGGTTTTCATAGATACCTATTTTAGCTTTCTCAAAAACTATAGCAGGAGTACTATACTTATCCTAAAAGATTCTATTATTTCATTCTTTCAAAATATTCCAGGCAATATGAGGAGCCACTGATAGCCAAGTCTTTTTAGCTAGATCATTGGTACTAGGACAACACCATTGCTGACAGAAATCCTGGATGGACCAAGGGAAAATCCAGCATAAGTTCCAATCCTGCATGAAAAAAGACCACACCTGCGGAGAAAAAGGACAATATAAAAAAAGGTAGTTAGTATCTTCCTCAGCATCACATAAAAGACATCATGTGTTGGGCATGATTAAATCCCTTCTTTTGAGATTGTCAATCATGAGGGTTTAGTTTTGGATGAAAATCCAATAGAAGATCTCAACCTTAGGAGTGAGATCTTTGTTCCAAACCTTGGCCCAAAAAGGAATCTTAGTAGGCATATCAAACTGAAGAAGGCTTGTAGTAGCCATAGAAAAAGAACCATTAGGAGAGGGTCCCCAAATCATTGAGTCATCCCTATTATCAAAATAGCTCTGAGCCAAAAGGGCCTTATCTATCATGTGAAAAGCAGGGTTGATCTTGGCCAGGTTCACCCAACAGTTGTTAATCTAGTATTCTTTAACTTTAGGGGGTCAAATCTTCTAATGCACCTAATAACATCCTCAGGGTGGTTACAAATGTCATTCAGGGGTTTTTCCATTAGCTAGGGATCATCACAAAATCTTATTTTATGACCACTTCCCAACTTCCATTTTTCCCCTTGCTGGCAAGATTTCTGGCATCACTAATGTTTCTCCAAAAAATAGAACCTTCAACTTTCTCCGTATTGGATAGAAGAGAATCAATGGAGGGAATATCATAGAGGTATTTTTATCTACAAATAGTATTCCAATCCTTAGGATCTCCATATATCCTCCAAATCTGCTTGGCCAAGAGAGCCTTATTCATAACCTTGATTGGTCTAAGCCCCAAGCCCCCCAATTATTTAGGTTTACACACCCTATCCCAAGAAATCAAAGGAATATGGGTTTTTTGCTCAGCACCAGACCAAAGAAAGCATTTAAGAATGCTATCAATTTTATCAGAGAATTTAGAAGGAATCTTAAACAAGCTAAGGGCATAAACCATCAGACTTTGAAGAGAAGACTAATAAGGGTAACCTTACCCACTTGGGATAACACTGATCCTTTCCAACCAACCAATTTTTTGAAGAATCTATCCAACAGTTGATTCCAAAAATAATTAGTAACATTGGGACTAAGGGGCAGACCAAGATAGGAGGAAGGGAAGTTGTTGATCTTGTAGTCTAAGATTCTAGAAATTTTTCCCTACCTCTCCATAGGGGTATTCATGAAAAATAAGGAACTTTTGGACTGTTTATCAGTTGGCCAGTAGCTTTGGTATAAAGATTAAGTGCAACTTTAAAGGCTCTAGCTTCTTTAAGGGTGGAAGTACCCATAGTGATGGTGTCATCCACAAACTGGGCATGGGAGAAGGTTAAAGGATTGGAGGAAGGTCTAAGTCCTTGAATAATACCATTATTCACCAAAAGCTAAAAATATCTCCCCATACTTTTAGCCAACAAAGTAAACAAAATGGGGGAGATAGGGTCTCCTTGCCTCAACCCTCTAGATTTTTTAAAGAGCTTGGAGGGAGAACCATTAATGATAGCTGCAAAGGAAGAAGTTGAGATCAATTGGGAAATTATTTGGATAACTCTCTCATTGAAATCAAACTTCTTAAGAACCAAACATAAGAAATTCCAATCCACTCGATCATAAGCTTTAGCCAAGTCGAGTTTGAGAAGAAAACCGTATTTACCCCCCATAAGAGAAGAATGCATATTTTCATGGACCAAAATAACAGAGTTGAGGATTTATCTACCAAGGATGAAACCATTCTATTGAGGAGCTATCAGTAAAGGGAGGATAGTCAGCAATCTTGAAGTTAAGATTTTAGAGAAAATCTTGTAAAAGGAATTACAAAGACTGAGCTCCAACAATTTTGGGAATAAGAACTAAAAAAGTACCATTGATTTATTTAAGCAGGCATCTACTACCAAAGAATTCTTTCACAACACTAGAGACATCCTTCTCAACAATCGGCCAATTTTTTTGAAAAAAGAACATGGGAAAACCATCCAAGCCAGAAGCTTTGTCTCCTTCAAAAGAAAAGACCACTTCCTTGATCTCCTTGGTAGAAGGGATAGCTTGTAACATCTTATTCTTCTCCTGATTCACTAACCTTAGAATAGCTTCAAGAAAAGAAGCCTGGTTGTCAACATCAAGATTGTTGTCCATAGAGAGCAAGGAGGTAAAGTAGTTGACCGCAACCATCTTAATGTCTTCTTCTTTGTAAATCTCTTCATTTTATTTAGATATTTTAGAAATTTTGTTGGCCGCTCTATGCTTGAGAGTAGTCAAGTGGAAGAACTTGGTATTTTTATCCCCTTCTTTGAGCCAAACTGCCCTATATCTTTGACGCCAATAGGTTTCTTCCTTAGAAATAATATCATGATAGTTGACAAGGGCTTTCTGCTCATTCTCTTTAAGAGAATCAGACAAACCTTGGAGTTGTATGACATCCTAGATGGTGATTAGATCTTGTTTAGCCTTATTCTTTTGTGGAAAGATGTCCCCAAAAACCTCCTTATTCCAAACTTTAACTTTTTCCTTTATATTTCTAAGCTTTTTAGTTACCTTGAACATAATAGTCTCATCAATTCTGATATTCCACCATTCATAGATTTTCCTTTCTAGATCAGGGTGGCTCAGCCACATTTTTTCAAATCGAAAAGGAAAATGTTTGGGATCATTAATTTTGTTAGCCTCCGTAACCAATAGATAGTGATCAGAGCCAATTTTAGCAAAAGAAGATGGAGTGCAGCAATACTTCAAGAGCCATTCCTGGATAATGAGGGCTCTATCTGACTTACTCTGAATGTTATGAATGCCAGCATGCTGATTGGACCAAGTATAGCTCAACCCTTGAAGATCTAAATCAATAAGACCCTGATCATTGATAAAATTGAAAAGGTGAGCTCTACTTTCATTCCGAGCTAAAATGCCCCCATATTTTTCATTGTCAGTAAGAGGGGTATTGAAATCTCCCATCAGCAGCCAACAATCATCCCTAAAGTCATTTATTCTATCCACAATTTTCTTCCAAAACTTAGCTCTGTTCACTTTAGAATTAAGGACATATATGTTGGTTATAACCCAACTAAAGTTGTCTCTGATGTTATTCATTCTGACATAGATCATATTGGGGTCTTCAGAAATGATCACACCATAGATGGTTTTTTATTCAAAATTATTTAGATGTTATATAAGTTACATTTAGAAGAAAAATACCAAATCCTTGTAATATAAATTGATATTCTAAATTTTTACTTTGATAAAATTTATAATTAATTTTAATCAAAATTTTAAAATTCCTTTTAAAAACACATCTAATTAGATATATTAATATGAGAAATTGTATCACAAATCATACCTCTAAGCCATAGATAAGAACTTATGTTGCAATTTAAAAATTGAAACCATATAAAATTCCAAAGAACTAGTAAATTTGATGTAATTGCTCCATGCAACCATTATATTTGATGTATTTGAAATGCTCCATGCCAACTATAATATTTCATAGTTTGCATTCAAAGGGGGAGATCAATGATTGTGAAACTTAGCTCATATAACTAAGTTTAATCATTCATCTTGAAGAAAGTGTGCTAAACTTCAAATCAAAACAAAGTTATACAATGAACTTTTGATTTCATGCCAATTACTGAAGTTTGGTGTGATTTCTTATTCTCAAGCAAATACGCTTACTATTCCACACTTTAGAAGAAGTCCTATCATAACCAAATATGCACCTTAATAGAATCTAAGGATGACATCTAAGTTATTCGAGCAACTTGAAAACAAATACTTGGAATACAATAGAGAAAGCGTCCCTTGGGTACTGTGACTCCCATTATAAAACTTGGAGTGGGATTTTCAGTGTCACAGCTTACAACTTGTCCTAGTGAGATGATCGTCATTTGCAAGCATATATAGAAACATTCTTCTCCATTGTTAAAGTTGGGAAATTCTTTCTCAATTTGTAAGATAAACTATTGATAATTAGTTTTCATCCACTGTCTCTACTGTAAGGAATGAGGGATTGCATGGGACTTAATTATCTCCTATTCTTGGTTATTGTAAGATAAACAAACTCCACTACAAGCTTATAAACATGAGTATGCCTCCATCTCTTGCACAAGATGCAACATATTCCTATTCTACTCACCTCAATTTTTAATTAGTGTCCATTCGTAGTTTTATCTCTTATATTCTTACATAAAATATGATGAACAACTTCATATGCTGTGATGTTTTCTTTTTTAGGCCATTAAGGCAGATGATTCAATAATTACACTTTTCAAGATTATATGTGGAAATTTTAAATCAATTCTATTTTTTGTAAAATCTTACTTGGCAAGTCTCCTACTTGTAGGTATGGTTTTAGGACCTCGTCATCATATATGATACCACATAAGCATGTTTTTTGTCAAGGTGTACTAAAAGGCCCAAAAAATAGTGAGACCAATACTTGTACACTAACCCCATGCTCCCATGCGGTTGCTTAAATGTTATTTCTGCTTAATTTTAAGTAGGAGTGTTCCCATGAAATTTTTTAAGTGTAGGGAAAGGATAAATTGGAATCTTTCCCTATTTTAGTGGAGCGACTATAATTTAGGAATTGAAAGCAAGCATTGAAAAAATATGGGGGTCTGAAAATAAATAGTGATTGCTTATTAAAAAAATTGATGTGGTTTCATAAATTTATTTCCCTCCTTTTTTATTGCCTTCATTTTACTGTGAATTTTTTGACAAAAAAAAATTGTTAGTAATTTTATTAAAAATGTAATTAAAGATAAAATAAGTAGCCAAATTTTGTAATCATGGGGTCACTAGCTCCACAAAATGTTGCTAAAAAACTTGAATAGTGACTGCTAGCCAAAATAAGCTTAGCAACCGCATGGGGACCTACCCTAAGTCGTATTTGATTGGTGTGGTGGTGTAGTATCACACAATTTGTCACTTTTAAGATCTATAGAATACATTTCATTCAATTAATGGTAGACATCATTAACAATAGTAACTTTAAATCCACAATTATTGGTGCAATACTATAAAAAATATTGGACATTTTACCAACAAATTGCAATGACAATTATTAGAATGAGCTCAACTACTAGGTCCTTTCCCCTAATATATCTACCCACTAATATAATCTCTATATTGAATATTTTTTCAAATGAAATGTGATGTTTATGATAAAGAGATTTAATATTTTCAATGTTTTGATTTGATTTGATTTTGATTTTGTATGTTGGATAAGGGATTATGATTTTTGAACCTACATTTATAACTAATTTAATAGCTTAGATATTTATATTTATATTTTTGTTTATTAGATGTAGGATGTTTAGCTATTATATTTGGTTTTTCTAGATCAATATTTTGATAATGCCCAACAAGTGCATAGTCCATATTAGATATTGAAATTCAAGTATGGCATTAGATTATACCTATAAAGATGGTGCATGCCTTTTGTTAGCGACTTTTCTTTCTACCTCCAATCCTAAGTGAAATTAAAAGACTTAGACTATGGGATTGAAAACAGCTTAAACAACATATCCAACCCTTTTCACTGATTGAAGACAATAAAATGTAACATAAATAAGGCACAAAGTCTTCTCCACTTTGAGCTCCACTAAACTCAAGAGGGTGTTCACAATAATAGGTCTAAACCATATTATGAATTCACTTTAAATGATAACTATAGACCTATAAGAATAGATAGTTCTCAAATCTAATATAATGGGTGCTCATTTTACACCAACCTCAAAGAATATTTCTATTTAGCTTCAAATATTACTGAGAAGAAACTAACTTCATCTACACCTAATAATATAAAAATAAAATAATTTGATTTTGAATGGTATATGAGACAAAGTTGGGAAAATTCATTAGATTAGTGCCTAGTTCATAGTCTGTAGAGTCAAGCTTCAGATAATAAACACATTCATATAACAAATATTACTCCAATCAACTAAGCTTCAACACTTATGCCTTAAATAAATGAATCCATTTCAACAATTATAAAATCATGCTTACATATCCTTATCAATAATTCAATCTCATAGTAATTTGCATGCAATATTTAATTCCTTCCTTGAAAGAAATCCATACATAGATTACATAGTTGCAAAAGGTTTCCAATGACATATTAGAAATACTATTAATACTTATTTATTTCTGCCACTATTATCCCAATATGGATAACCAATATGAGACACATTATCATGGGCTAAATTCTGTTACAATGGGATAACAGATCGTGTTTTTTTGGTGGCTAACCTACCGTGTTATCCAAGGTTTGCAGCTAATATGTCATTTTATCCTCCACCTGATGTTCACTTGTTGGTTTATTGGAACTTCCCTTTTGTCTTACTGAAATGAGCATGATGTTTGTTGGAGAGACATCAATAGTCATTGGGGAATATCATATTTTTTATTTCAATGTTCTTTTGCCAATGAAACAATTTGATTGTTAGCAGAAATTACATGGTACCAGGATTGAATATTTAATGCTGAGTGACTCCATTGGCTCTGTAATGACAATGCTCTAATGCATTCTCATGGTTATTTATCACTTGCAGGGGTATGAATTTTCCCTTCCATCTACTAGATGCATCATTTGGTCATTTCTTGTCACTTCACAATTAAGTTGTCATAGAGATCAAATCTTGGTCTGATTTGTTTTCTTTCTGCCTTTTGTAATGTAACTCAATCCAAGTATGGGTTTGAACTCTAATGTTGTAATCAGATTTATATTGGATCTTTAAAAAAAAATCTTTGTACATATTCATGGTTCTCCTTTGTTATTTTGTAGTAGCTATTCTCTGCATCTAAAAATTTTCCTTTGCCATATATTAATCAAGATCCCTATTTTACCTCTTTTCACCATTCAACTAGCTTGTCCATATATCTTGCCTTGTGTTGGATGTTTCTCTTCTGTCTTTCAAGTTTATATGTTATGTCTCATTTGGTCACGAGCGTTGTAATGTGAATGTTTCTTTGTTTGCAACATCTCATTGGTTTAGACTTGTATATGAGTCCTTACAGGGTAGATTAGAGTGAAATTTTTGTATGTTTAGGAGGCTTTGTTGGTGTTATATGTAGCTAAAGGAATTGATAAAAAAACATTTAGTTTGGTGCATCGCCTCCCCTTTAATTTTTTTCATTCTCCTTCTCCCTTTTCCTTGCAAGTTTTAGTCTTAGGCGCTCCCTGATTGGAAGGAAGTTAGCCTTATCTAGAGATTCAACCTCACATGCACAAGTCCCATACTTAGCTATTTTCATGTTTCACAATATCTCCTAGGGATAACACATTAGGCAAGGGTGCAAAATTTTGTGATAACAATTTTGTACACACCCAGTGGCACATGTATTCAAATTAGTTTAAGAACATCCCCTGGTGGACCATTCTAATATTCATTTAGTGAGAATTTGGGTATTTTTCTCAGTGCCAATAGCATTTGGAGGTAGTTTTTTCAAACACCATGGTGAATCCAAGTGCATATCTACTAGTTTCAAGTAGTCCAAGTGATGTTATGTGTAAAGATCATTTGATCTTTTATGTTTCTTCAAGTTTTCTATGAAATTATTGATTTGAATGCCTAACCATGGTCCCATTTCATAGAAATTTCATTATTCCCCCCATATCATGATATTTATACACTTCAACCCTCCTATTATCAATATTAATCTCAACCTCATCCATAGCCATGTTATGGCCCAAATCCCCTTGGAACTTGAAATAGCCATTATGTCTCATATGCTCACCTCTCTCTTTCCTCTAGTGGGATTTCGACATCGAGGGAGAGAATAATTAGATGTGGAAGCTTATTTGGATACCTAATATAATTCCAAAGATAAATTATTTTTTGTGGATTTTTTCTCATGGAAAGACTCTTACCATTTACAATCTTAACAAAAGGGGATTTTCTATGGTGAATAGATGTGCTCTCTACCTATTATACTTTGAAACTATAGATCATTTATTTATTCATTTCCCCTATGTGACCGATGTTTGGAACCAGGTTTTGTCCCTATTAAATGTTTTTTGGGTCATTATTGACTCTATGAGGATTCTTATAGACCAATGGAGTTTTTGTCCCTTTAATCATTCTATAATCAAGAATGTTTGGACACAAATATCCCCTTTCCTTTCTTGGAATATCTAGAACCTAGAACAAAATAATAGAATCTTCAGAAACTAGTCAAGAAACAACTTTGTCCTATTCTAAATAATCAAACATCAAGTTAGGGAAAACATGAATGCTTCTCCCTATGGGAAAGGGAAGATCTTCCCCAATCTTTGAGAAATGAGGATAAAATAGAAACGGGATACACACCAAAATATTTGGAATATCAATTGACTAGAATTATGAGGAGGAAGTTAACTAGATGGATTCGTCTAGAGGAGGGATGAGTTAAGTGTAATGTTTATGGTTGTGCTAAGGGGAATTCTAGGATTTAAACTACTTGTGGAGTTATCAGAGACTAGAAAGGGATTTTTATTTAAGTATTCAACAAGAATCTTGGTGTTGGCTCTAGTAATCTTGATGCACTATTGTTGCTTGGCATAGTATTAAATGTCTTAAGGACCTGGACAATGAAAAATTCATTATAGAATTATATTCAAAGCCGACTATGGACAATTTAAAGGGAACTGTTGGATGTCTATGGTATCTTTTGAGTCTATTGGAGGACTACAAAAGGATGTTAGCTACTTTAAGTCAATACAAAATCCACCACACTCTCAGAGAAGGGAATAGTTATGTAGCCTTTATGGCTAATCTAGGTTTTAACTTCCAAGATTGATGCTATATTAATTTTGAGAAGTGTCCTTTAAGGATTAAATTAATTTTATCCAATGAGAGATGGAAATGATCTATTTTTATTTTTTCACTTCTTATTAGGAAGTTATTTAATCAAAATGTTTTTCTAATTGCTACCCTGAAGCTATTTTTTTAGTGGAGCAATATGAAAGTTAAGTGTTTAAAAGATAAACTTGGTTATACTATGGGTTTTATGGGGAATAATTCTTTCTCCATTTTCCCTTTGAAGAATTAGTACCTAGACGTTAGTCTAAATGGTTGTATAAAAGAGAGTATGTGGGAACCCTTGTTGGCTTCCATCATGGAAAAGTGTATGTTTAGGCCTTTAAAGAGAAAGGAGAAAGAGGCTAATGTGTTATCTAATCATATCATGCTAAAGTACTATCAAAGGGGGTCAAGACTTATCTAGCATCTAAGTATGTATAATATTTTAAAAGAAACTCAACATCAAGATAAAGATACCACTATTAAGTTGACAGTTCTTGGCCCATGACCAATTATGACATAATTGAAGCCAAACTTTATGGAAAATATCTTTTCAACACTCTAAATTATCATTTTCAAATCTTTTCTAGTAGACAACGATGAACTCTATTATGATGAAAGGTGATGATAAAAATCCCTATTGTTTAATGCGAAGGGATAAGAGTATCTTCTCCAAGAAGCTTTGAGATTGGGTTGGAAAATTGTGTAAAAAGGGTTTCATTTTTTTATGATAATACTGGTAATTGTTGATGTTTTAAATGAATACCTACAATCTTCAATTAAATCTTGCCGAGGTGAAAGTGATGGGCGAGCCTCTTAAACATTCTAATCCAAATGACTATAAAGAACTCATGCAAAATAGTGAGCTATGGGATATTTTTACCAATGCAGAGTTGACACCTTGCTTTCAGACTAAGTGTGGTTACATCACTAGCCTCTCTATGAAATTTTGTAATCCATGGTATCAGGAGAATATTTCCATTGGGATTATTAACCTCTCTGTTACTCTAGAACTAATTATAGAGGCTACAAGGTTGAAGTGCGAAGGGGAAAAAGTCAAAAAGAATAGTTCTAGAGACTATAAGGTGTGCATGATAAGCTTCTTCAAGAAAGATGAAAATACGGTGCTAGATGCTAATGAAAATGGGTATGATTGATTTTCTCCCCCCTAATTCTTTAGTCTATTTTTATGTTATGAAATGCTTTACCCTTGAGGGCTGATATAATATTTTTCATGGTTATCACTTTCCGATTCTTAACCATATTAGGCATGGCCAAAGAATTATTGTTCCCTTCTTTCTCTTTTCTTCCTTAAGCAATAGCATTCTCAAAGGTGCCTCACCTCCTCTATATTATGGCTTAATGTATGTTATTTATTAGCACGAGTTTGACAAGTCTCCTTTTCAAAGCCGCTTTCTTTCTTACCCTCAAATAGAGCCAAACCAAAATGAAAAACCCTCTTGTAGCGCTGCTCATATTGATATAATTAAGAGAAAATTCTTACCTAAAAACTCTAACCTAGGTAGAAATAAAAAGAGTAAGAATTCTAAATTTGTTGTTCCAAAAATTCCTCTTGAAACTTCTTTGCTTGATACCACTCCTGCTAAACGATATGCCTCTTCTTCCAAGCCTATCCCTATGAAAGTGCAGAAAACTAGTAAAGGGGATAAGAAAATGAGCCCTCTTATTGATATTAAGAAGGATGAAGATGACACTAAGGAAGATGAAAATCAAGAGGAGATAAGGTAGGACATGAGTTCAGGGGAAAGGAGGTCATCTCATATGTTAAATAAAGAGCTAAAGGGGAAAATAAATATGGAGAAAGTGGTACCTGAAACTGATTTTGAATATGAACTTGAGGAAGGTGATTCAATTGACAGTTTTGAGGATGCTAACTATGAAGGGAAATAAGATGAGTCGGGGAAAGAGGAAAATGATAGATATGATATAATATTTAATTTGAATGATATGGATGATGCAGTAAATATTAAGGTTTGTATTTTGCCTATTCTAGTTGGAGAAGAATATGTGGTGAATACCCCCTCCCCCCCCTTCGCCTAGCCTGGAAAGTGTAAAGGGTATTAATTCCAAGGTTCTAGATCACATAAATGATCTCCAAAATAGAGTGGTTTCCCTTGAGAACACTACTACTTTCTCTACCCTTACCAAATAGAAGTTTAGTAGTGTTATGTAATGTCCCTTCTTATTCTCCCTTTATAGTTTCCTACAAAATTGATGTTAGTACAAAATAATACGTAACATTTATATGACTCATACTCTACTCTACATTAGTAAGGGGGGGATTTGATTCTTAAGGTTGCCTCTAGGTCTGGCTTCACATAATTTCTGATTATCAGCTTGAGAGATATAAGATCCACTCTAAGAAACAGGGCTATCGACACGTCATCTCATAGAGCACTACCCATAAGAATCTCTTGGAAGCAATAAATGCATTCCAAGCCTACACATATGCATATGACTAGCAATCAGTATATATACCACCTACGTGAGATTATAACAATCTCAAGACTAGGGAAACTATAACAATTTACTCTAGCCCTCTCCAGATATGGGGATCCATCTCTAATGAATATAAGATTCATTTTATATGGAATCCATATCATCATTTATGGTGAGATTATAACAACCTCGAGACTAGGGAAACTATATCAATTTCCTCTAGTCCACTCCAGACATGGGATCCAGCTCTTAATGAATATAAAATTCATTCTCTCTATGGTCTCCATATCATCAATTTTAGGGAGCATATAAATGTATAAATGTTTATTATCAAATCATAGTTTAGACTTTGTCAATAAAAGAAATCTAAAACTATTAAAGAATTCGCATAAAATATTTGTGTATCTTGATTATATATATATATATATATATATATATATATATATATATATATATATATATATATATATATATATATATCATAATTAATAATTTAATCTCACCCAAACCTTTTATCTTTTACTCTCCTTTGTTTTTCCTATATCCTTTTTTCCTCCCTTGAGTTCCTCCTACATTTCCTCCTTTATTTTCTCCTATATTTCTCCTTCATTTTATCCTATATTATTTTATCCAAAGTTTTCCATATTATTTCTTCGTGTCTTTTCCTTTTTCCCCGTAATTATTTCCTTATACTTTTTTTTTTCCAAAACTCATGTCTTTTGGATTATATTAAGTTATTTTATTTATTTATATTCACTATATGAATAATATATTATAAATAATAATAGATTATAATTATAGTGTGATTACTTATTTATTATTTATTATATTTAAATTTTTATTAATATTATTATATTGATTCATCAATATATTATATTATATTATATTTATATATCATATTTTTTATTGTAATATTTTATATTAATAATATATTAGTATGCTTATATATTATTTTATTATTTTAATAATAGATTATATTATATCATTTTATTTATTAAATTTTCTTTTATTATTTTATAAAATATTAATTTATATTTCGAAATGGGGACATCACAATCCGCCCTTCTCAAAATTATTTGTCCTCAAGCAATTCAAACCTTTGGTGTGAGTGGTGTCTTTCTATGTTGATATCCCATCCAATGATCCTAAAATTGATTTGTTGTAGCACTTTCCTTCCTTTCTGATAAATGTTTCTCAACTCCAAGAATGCCCTTTATCAAATCTTGACACTCACCAAGAATGTCATTGATCAATCCTCATGGATGATTTAAACCTATCTTCCTAATTATATCAAATCCTTAGGGGAAGTCTACCATATCAAGTTCCCTAACCCTCTTGAGGATATCCATGGTTCTGAATGATATAAGATTGATTATAGAACCATCCTTGGTTATTTCAACATCTTCTCTGGAGCACATACCCCAAGGTTTCATCTTGAAAGAGATATCCTCTATCCAAGGTCTTTCATCTTGGAAGAGATATCCTCTATCCAAGGATTCTCATCTTGGGAGAGATATCCTCTACCTAAGGTTGTTCACATATGCATAAGTTGACTCATTAGAATATTCTGGCATTATGGTGATTATATCAATCTCACTCAAGTCATTCTTATGGAGATTATATCAATCTCTCATACTATGGAGATTATCTCAGTCTCAATCACCACCAACCATAGCTTGGATATCATCATTTATGAAGATAGAATTCATATTTCTAGAGTACTATCCATATTGAAATTCAATACCAAATTGTATGGTTGTGTAATTATAATTGTATCTTATTACTTTTACCCTCCAGGATGGCAGGATCATGCTCTGATACCACTGTAATGTCCCTTCTTATTCTCCATTTATAGTTTCTTGAAAAATCCATGTTAGTACAAAATAATACGTAACATTTATATGACTCATACTCTACTCTACATTAGTAAGGGGAGGATTTGATTCTTAAGGCTACCTCTAGGCTAGGCCTCATAGAATTCTTGATTCTCAACTTGAGACATATAAGATCCACTCTAAGAAACTGAGCTATCGACACGTCATCCCATAGAGCACTGACTATAAGAATCTCTTGGAAGAAATAAATGCATTCCAAGCCTACGCATATGCATATGACTGGCAATCAGTATATATACTGCCTATGTGAGATTATAACTGTTAGAATAACTGAGAGGGGGGTGAATTAGTTATCCACAGTCCCAATCACAAAATGTATATCCAAAAACAATTTACTAAAACTTCTGCAGCTTGGTAACCAATTACCAGTTAATAACATATAGTGATTACTGATCAAATCCAATATGCAACATGTAAATTATGACAACAAACAATCATCACAGCCAACACATAACACAAGAGATTTAACATGGAAACCCTATAAAGGGAAAAACCACTTGGGACCAGCAACCCAAAAATTGTTCACTCTTCTAAAGTGAGGTCAGTGAAGACCTAACCTTGTTAAAGGTTACAAACACACTGTGAGGTGTGACCTTGTTAGAGGATTTTAGACCAACCGTTATCATCCAACTAGCATTCACTATGGGGTTGACAGGATAACAAAGTACACTCTATGAATGACATTACAAGACTTTCTAGTCCACTCTGTTAAGAGATTTATCTATTTACAATGGTTAAAATGTAACAACAGGTGATCTGATCACAACACAACTTCAATTGCAGATTATTAGATCTATATTAAAGCTCATTCAAATCCTTTGACCAATATATCAATTCTATTTCAATCAATATTCAGTAACTTACTGTCTCTCGGTTGTAGCTTTCTGACGCTCGGTAATCTCTGTAGTTCGGTTCTCCTTAACCGGTCTGATTAGGCATGCATGAAGCTTGTTCATGCAATATCTCTCCAATCTCCTTCTTCCGACAGGATTTCATCATGAAATCCTAGTCTCTTAAATAGACAAGTAAACTATTTTAATTCCATCCATCATATTTTTTTGCTTAATCTCCTTTGTTGATTTTTCTGCTTAAACCTTCCTTGGCTAATGTGTCAGTAACACATTTTATTTAAATCTCTTAGATCTTCTTTGAATTATGTTAGCCATCGATCTTCATAACAAACATTATCTCCAACTTCATAATCATAACACTTTACAGCTCATCAACTTGCATCAGCTAAACTAGTCATTTAGTTCTTTTCTTCTGCTCGGTTAACGAAGAAATGCGTCGGTGAATACAAGCTCAGTTTATACTGTGCTCGGTATACACTACATTGCGTTGGTGTATACTAAAATGCTTCTTTAACTGACCACACTGCTTTGTGCATTTTTCTCTATCCTTCATCATAGATGAATGCAACATAATCAAGTCAATAACATAAGGTCATAGACTCATTCATAAGTTACCCAATGTATTCCTTATCCTTATCTGTCATATCCATCTTCCTCATGTAGATATATTTGTTCTTCATCTCTTTTCTTCTTCTTTCTATAGATGTTTGGGTATAGTAACTTACAAGATAAGTATTGTCAAAACTAGTTGACATCAATGACAACATATTACTGATTTAATCATCTTACATATCTAATCAGCAACTCAGTGATCTAAATCATAGATCTTCAAGTCATACAATTTATTCAAATCAGTTGTAGTTCATCAAACTCTCCCTTTGGCATTGATGGCAACACAAGCAATATGAAATATGCCATACACATACCAAACATGTATCCTACAACTCTATCAACAAATGTTGTAACTTGGTACAAGCTCTCCCTAGCTTAATATGTTTAATCACTACGTTACATAAAATAATTTTCAAGTGCAGACTAACTTCTACAGATATGATCTTTTTAGCTCGCAGGTTTTCTTTTGTTCTTAGTAACTGATCTTCAATGCTCTCCCTTTTTTGTAACCCTCTCCCTTTGTCTTTGGCTTCATATTGAGATCTCTCTCCCTTTGATAGCAATGCCAAAGAGCAATAAAAACATACAGCTCTATAGTAGCCATGTAACTCTCTGTTGTCCGGTGCATTCTCTATATCTTGGTATACTGATGTGAAAATCTGTTCCAGTACTTCAACCTTTCACAACCTTAGACAGAAGTCCAAAGTGTGAACTCTGCTACATCAACATGTATGATCTTCTGATAATATTAGGCTGATGCAACCTCCAGATCACCTTAGTGACCGGTAGATAGGGGATAGACCCCAAGTCTAGTCCTCAAGTATTCATATGTATCCTTCGGTAGAGGCTTTGTAAAAATATCAGCAAGTTGTTCTTTTGATGTAACAAATTCTAGCTTCACTTGCTTCTTTTGTACTTGTTCCCTTAAGTAGTGATAATTAATAGATATGTGCTTTGTTTTAGAGTGCATTACTGGATTCTTTGAAATATTAATAGCACTAGTGTTGTCACAATATATAATCACCGGCTCAGTGACTACCTCATTCATACCTTCCAACACTTGCTTGATATATGCAATATTTGAATAGTTAGTAGCAGTAGCAACATACTCTACTTCAGTTGTAGACTGGGAAATGCAAGACTGTTTCTTACTTGTCCATGTAACAAGTCTTTCACCAAAGAAGAATGCTCCTCTGGTGGTACTCTTTCTATCATCCACATTTCTAGCCCAATCAACATCATTGTATACCTTAAGTTCAAACTTGCCTTTCTTTGGATACCATAGTCCATAATCTTCAATTTTCTTTAGGTATCTTAAGATTCTTTTTGTAGCAACCATGTGTGACTCTCTAGGGTTTGCATAAAATCTAGCAACTATTCCAACATCATGTGCTATATCAGATCTACTGTGAACTACATACATTAACTTACCAATCATGGATTGGTACAGTTTCTAGTTTACCTTAGTAGTTCCATCTTCTTTAGTCAGTTTACATCCAGTAGCCATCGGTGTTCCCATAGGTTTAGCATCTTCCATGCCAAATGTCTTCAATACTTCCTTTATATATTTAGATTGTGTGATGAATATACCATCATTCTGCTGAATCACTTGTAAGCCTAGAAAGAACTTAATCTCTCCAAACATAGACATTTAAAATTCAATTTTTATTTCATCAGTAAATGACTTACAAATATGATCTTGTCCTCCAAATATTATGTCATCCACAAATATCTCAGCAATCAAGATAGTATCATCAGAATTTCCTTTCATGTACAAATTACTGTTGTCACTGGTTCTAACAAATCCAATACTTAGCAAATAGTTATGCAGCCTCTCATACCAGGCTCTCAGTGCTTGCTTTAAACCATATAAAGCTTTATGTAGTCTACATACCATATCTTTTTTATCTAGATCAACGAACCCTTCAGGTTGTTCTATGTAGACTTCTTCTTCAAGTATTCCATCTAGAAAAGCAGATTTAACATCCATTAAACAAGAAGACTGATCATTATCAAGATAAAACAAATTACCTCTCGATTGTGTTCCAGTTCCAATAAGTTTTCCTCCATCATCAAATATCTTCACTTTCTTACTCTCAAAAGCAACTCGGTGGCCTGAATTGTTCAGCTATGCAACACTTAGCAAATTATAGTTTAGACCTTTTACCCAATAAGCATTGTCACATCTAATTTTATCATTTATCATCAAGGATCCTTTTCCTTTAACCATACAAGGTGCATCATTACCCATTCTCATAGATCCTCCATTGTGTTCTTCAAGATGATCAAATTTTTCTTCATCACCAGTCACGTGATGTGTACAGCCACTATCTATGATCCATGTATCATTTTTATCAACCTTAGAGATAAGTGATGTCTCTACATACCTTTCATCTTCCTCCGAGTCATCATTCATTGCAACAAATACTACCTCCACATCTTCATCAGTGTTGGTATCGGTGACATCTTCTTCTGCAATGTAGCACACCTTCTTGCCTTTATCATTATTGTCTCAGTTGTCTCTATTGTAGTGTCGATAACTTTTGTTGCCTCTTCTCCCATAGCTTCCTTCACTAGATCGGTCTTTGTTTCTGTCATCATCTTTCCTGTGTGGACATCTAGCAGCAATATGACCAACCTCTTTACAATTAAAGCATGCTAAAGGTAGTTTACCTCTATATCTTCCTTTACCTTTAGGTAACCTTCTGGCCATAAGAGCTTCAAGTTCATCAAGCTCATCATCAGTATTGCTATCACTATCATCATTCTTATTTTTGCTACTAGACTTACCAATCTTTAGAGAAGACATAAAAGCAGATTCAACAGACGGTACAACACTATTATCAAAGTTGTTAAGTTCAAAGGTTGTAAACTTACCAATTAGATTATCAAGAGTAAGGTTGTTGGTAGATGCAGACCTAGTTTCATGCATTGCAGATATTCTGATTGCATAAATCGACAATAAGGTTTTGAGAACTTTTCTTACCATTATCTCTTCGTCAATAACACCATCAGATGCTCTAATAGCATGAACTACCTCTTTTAATCTATTTGTATACTGCACAATATTTTATCCTTCCTTCATCTTCATATCATCAAATCTTCCCCTTAAGCTTTCAGCTTTGGCTCTTTTGACATTCACATCACCACTATAAACTTGAGCAAGTTTATCCCACATATCTTTAGCAGTAGTGCAATTTTTAATATCTTCAAATTTGACATCTGTATAGGAAGCAACAATCTCCATCATAGTAACATTATGTTCATGCATGTCTCTTAGTTGATCAAGCGTTAAGGGACTAGTGGGCGGTGCAATGTATCCATTCTCCATTAGTGTGAGGGCATAATTCCCAATTCCAGAGACATGCAGCTTCATTCGGCTTTGCCATACTGTGAAGTTATCCTTGTTCAGATTTGGCACTTCCCTCTTATACATTTTGAGATCTTTGTGTTAAAGTCCTTAAAACTCTATTCCAAGCAACCAACGCTCTGATACCCATTGTTAGAATAACTGAGAGGGGGGCGAATCAGTTATCCATAGTCCCAATCACAAAATGTATATCCAAAAATAATTTGCTAAAACTTCTGTAGCTCGGTAACATAAAATAGTATTATATCTGTGCTTTTACCAATTACCAGTTAATAACATATAGTGATTACTGATCAAATCCAATATGCAACATGTAAATTATGACAACAAAAAATCATCATAATCAACACATAACACAAGATATTTAACGTGGAAACCCTGTAAAGGGAAAAACCACCTGGGACCGGCAACCCAAAAATTGTTCACTCTTCTAAAGTGAGTTCGGTGAAGACCCAACCCTGTTAAAGGTTACAAACACACTATGAGGTGTGACCTTGTTAGAGGATTTTAGACCAACCGTTATCATCCAACCAGCATTCACTATGGGGTTGACATGATAACAATTGTACACTCTATGAATGACATTACAAGACTTTCTAGTCCACTCTGTTAAGAGATATATCTATTTACAATGGTTAAAATGTAATAGCAGGTGATCTGATCACAACACAACTTCAATGGCAGATTATCAAATCTATATTAAGCTCATTCAAATCCTCTAATCAATATATCAATTCTATTTCAATCAATATTCTATAACTTATTGTCTCTCGATTATAGCTTTTTGACGCTCGGTAATCTCTGTAGTTCAGTTCTCCTTAACCAGTCTGATTAGGCATGCATGAAGCTTGTTCATGTGATATCTCTGCAGTCTCCTTCTTCCGGCATGATTTCATCATGACATCCTAGTCTCTTAAATAGACAAGTAAACCGTTTTAATTCCATCCATCGAATTTTGCCACTTAATCTCCTTTGTTGATTTTTCCACTTAAACCTTCCTCGACTGATGTGTCAGTAACACATTTTATTTCAATCTCTTAGATCTTCTTCGAATTATGTTAGCCATCGATCTTCATAACAAATATTATCTCCAACTCCGTAATCATAACACTTTACACCTCATCAACTTCCATCAGGTAAACTAGTCATTTAGTTCTTTTCTTCTACTCGGTTAACAAAGAAATGCGTCAGTGAACACAAGCTCGATTTATACTGTGCTCAGTATACACTACACTGTGTCGGTGTATACTGAAATGCTTCTTTAACCGACCACACTGCTTTGTGCATTTTGCTCTATCCTTCATCATAGATGAATGCAACATAATCAAGTCAATAACATAAGGTCATTGAATCATTCATAAGTTACCCAATGTATTCCTTATCCTTATCTATCATATCCATCTTCCTCATGTAGATATATTTGTTCTTCATCTCTTCTCTTCTTCTTTCTATAGATGTTTGGGTATAGTAACTTACAAGATAAGTATTGTCAAAACTAGTTGACATCAATGACAACATATTACTGATTTAATCATCTTACATATCTAATCAACAACTTAGTGATCTAAAATCACAGATCTTCAAGTCATACAATTTATTCAAATCTGTTGTAGTTCATCAATAACAATCTCGAGACTAGGGAAACTATAACAATTTCTTCTAGCCCCATCCAGATATGGGGATCCATCTCTAATGAATATAAGATTCATTTTATAAGGAATCCCTATCATCATTTATGGTGAGATTATAACAATCTTGAGACTAGGGAAACTATAACAATTTCCTCTAGTCCCCTCCAGACATGGGATCCATCTCTTAATGAATATAAAATTCATTCTCTCTATGGTCTCCATATCATCAATTTTAGGGAACATATAAATGTATAAATGCCCTCATCATAAATAAAAGAAATCTAAAACTATTAAAGAATTCACATAAACTATTTGTGTATCTTGATTATATATATATATATATATATATATATATATATATATATATATATATATATATATATATATATATATATATATATATATATATATATATATATATATATATATATATATATATATATATATATATATATATATATATATATATGTCCACATACATAAATAAATAAAATGTAAATATATTAATTTCTATATAAATGAAAAATGTTCTCATCATATATATATCATAATTAATAATTTAATCTCACCCAAACCTTTTATTTTTTACTCTCCTTTATTTTTTGTATATTTTTTTTTCCTCCCTTGAGTTCCTCCTACATTTCCTCCTTTATTTTCTCCTATATTTTCTCCTTCCTTTTATCCTATATTATTTTCTCCAAAAATTTTCATATTATTTCTTCATGTCTTTTCCTTTTTCCATGTTTCCTTATACCTTTTGTTTTCCAAAACTCATGTCTTTTGGGATATATTAAGTTATTTTGTTTATTTATATTCACTATATGAATAATATATTATAAATAATAATAGATTATAATTATAGTGTGATTACTTATTACTTATTTATTATATTTAACAATTTATTAATATTATTATATTGATTCATCAATATATTATATTATATTATATTTATATATCATATTTTTATTATAATATTTTATATTAATAATATATTAGTATGCTTATATATTATTTTATTATTTTAATAATAGATTATATTATATCATTTTATTTATTAAATTTTCTTTTATTATTTTATAAAATATTAATTTCTATTTCGAAATGGGGACATCACATGTTATGTCTTCTTTGTGCAAGGTTTCACATAGACTTATGAAGAAATTTGTCTTTGAAATGGTTACTAGTCAAAGGAGGATGAGGAAGATCGTGAAGAAAAATAAAATTGACTATCACAACAATGAGGAGGCATAGGATGAGGGACAATGAGGACTGATTGAACGAGCTCAAGAATCTCTCAAGGAACTAGGAGAGAATTACTAAGTTTAATTATTTTAAATAAATAATTCTTAAGGTTTTTATGCCTTTTATTATGCTTCTTATGTCTGATAATGTTATAAGTATTAGTATAGTTAGCCTTCTTCTTAGTTATTTTTTGAAGAATTATGTTAGACTCAAGGGTCTCAGCCCAGCTGGGTGTGATCATATTTTGTTAAACAAATACTCTTGTAGATATCTTATGTGGTTTTTGATGAAAGACTATATTGAATATACTGATAGTAGTAGTGCTAGGCTTGGGTTAGATGTTGATGCAAATATTCCAAAGTTATTTTTGATTGATTTTGGATAGTGTAGATTTTTTGGGGCTTTTGACTGTAATGGATGGAAGTTGGGGTATTAGTGTTGTTTTGTGATTTTTCTATATTTTTGTACTATGGGATTAGGGCCCTTTCTATGTTGACTCCATCAAAAACAATCTTGGGTCAGTACTTGAAAATTTTTGACCAAAATAGTGCATAAAATGGTTTAAAATAGAGGAAAACACCTCCCTTCAACCCTCCTTTGAAGTTCTGAAAATAAAACATTGCATTTCCAAGATGAGATCAATGGAAATCTACAATACTATCTCTAAGTACCAAGAAGTACTACTAAATTTGATCCCAAATTTTGACAACAATCCGTCAATTTTTCAACACCTATCATCGAACAGACGACCAATATGGATGTCAAACTTTTTTGTCTCATTTTTGACACCCTAAATTTTCATGGTATCTTCGACACCTACATACGTAAAAAAAAGGCAGGTGCGTGGTCCACAATGATCATATTATCAGGATAACAATTACCGATGGTCTTAGGAATTTTGGATAGTGACATAACTCATACTGAGAGTTCTATCGGGCATACAAAAACATCGACAAAAGAAAACATCAAGCACTCTGATACCTGATTGAAACTTCAGGATATCTTTGGGTGATAAACCTATCGGAGGAAAAGGGAGATTGACAAGGAACCTTTTTGAGCATCCTGATCACTGATGAAGTTATCAGAGAGGCTTATAACAACAATTTCATCAGGAGAATTCATAGTTTGGCAAAAGAAGAATGTGGCCGTCCTGATGGCCAATAAAATCATCAGTGAAATCTACGTAAAAAAAACACACGTGCATGGTCAAAATATAGGATAAAATTTGACATTTGTTTGGTCGTTTGTACAACTCTACTGTGGCAAAAGTTTTCATTTTCATCGAAATAGCGACGAATTTCATTTTAAAATAAATTTTTATTATCTTATTTACAGATGGGCTAATGGATCAATTAAGAGGTGGGATGGAGGTCTTTCAATCTACAAGTTTGAGGGACTTCAATAGTGTTCTTCACAACACCAACTAGTTCTCCTCAAGGACCATCCACATTGATGCAATCTGCACCATGAGCAATCAGAGTGCACAAGAATCTTCTTATGCCACCACCCATAGATACACCTTTTTAATCCACTTCATGTCCCTCAACCAATCACTGGTTTCATATATACAACTTTACCAAGCAACAATCCTTCACCTAGGTACTCAACTAGGCCTAATCCCCTAGTAGCCTTGCTAGACCAGTTTTTCATGGATTTCACCAAACTTCTCCAAAATACTTAGAAAAATAAAGGCATATATGAATACCCTTTTCACCCTTACATAACATATCTCAGAGGTTAATTTCACTCCTTTGGACCATATGCCCAAACAATGCACTGTTACTCTACCATTAGCCCTCTATTAGCCCTCCCATTACAAAGAAACCACTAGTAGGTTTCATTCTCAAACATTCTAATCCTCAAACAGAATTGAGTCTTCATCTCAAACACAGGATTTTCACATTCCCAAGAGGAGCCATTTCTAGAAAGCCCTAGCCTAATGACCCTAGGAATGAGGGTTTGATACCTTGGATGGTAGGTAAGTGTTGCAAGTGTATTGGATCTAGTAGTTGGTCCAAAGGAGAATATGTTGGATTTGGGGTATGTCTTGTAACATTGAAAAGGGTATCTAAAACCACTGAGATTTTCCCTAGTTGTTTGGGAAGTTTGTGAGTAAAAGGTAGAATATTGGTTGGACAAGGCTACAAGGAGATTAGGCTCTTGGAGTGAGTTGTGAAGAAAAAGTTTTTTGTATTTATATAAAAAGTAAACATGATAGAAAAATGGAAACATGTTTATTTTTAAATGGAATACACCAAGGAGTACCATCAGAAATATTGACCGTTTACTATCATGAATAGTAAACCTAAATCAGATAGCTCATTTTTTTATCAACATGTGTAGTCTCACAATATCAACAAATGTGTAGTCTCAGAACTATCCATTTCTCTATGCATATGAAAAATGAATGAAATATCAAGCTGAAATAAATCATTGAACAAACTAGTATTCCACATAGACTAAATCAAATATACAATCAAAAGAAGGTGAAATCCACAATTGGCACAAACTCAGACATGGGAAAAGTCAAATTCAGAGCCTGATTTATCAAGAACAAAAAACAATGCGGAACCCCACAATCGAAAACATGAAACCTAATAAAAAAATACCACCTTACGGTTACCGAGTAGGGTTAATTGGGGCATTTAATACAATTAATGCCTTGCATAATAGTTGCACACTACAAAACTTGATTGGGACAATGGAATTTATAAAGTAAGGAAAGGTGAGAGGATCAATCAAATAATCACAAAAAGAAACATGCTTTGTCAACACTATTCAAAATCCTGTCACCAAGCATAGACATAGGAAACAAAAAAGGGACAAAAGACAAGAAATAAGAAAAATCATTAGGACTATAGAAAAATCATTAAGACTATACAAAATCAAGTTCTAGAAATGGATGATTTTGACGCTTTACCATTAAAATAATTGAGCATTCATCATTGGTACTTCTTGGTGTATTCCATTTAAATTTTGTGGAAGCCATTGTATGGGAGAAGAGGAGGATCTACAAGTATTGTACGGACTGTGGCTGAATAAGAAAGCATTGTATCTATTATTTGGATGTCTCTTTGCATGTTTTTTACATTGTTGTTGATTTGATCAAGTTCCAAATGTGTTGAAGAAGGTTTGAACATTAATTTCTAAACATTCTTCAATGCTTTGAAGACATTTCCATATTACTGTCTTGTATACTTCAACGCAATAGTCACAGTTTAGTTCTTTTTCTTATAACCGTTTTGATTTTCTTTTAAATGGAAGGCATTACATGGAATCTTAGGCCTAGAATCCATGGAATGATGTGTTAGAATAATTGAGAGGGGGTGAATCAATTATCCACTGTCCCAAATACAAAATGTATATCCAAAAACAATTTAAACAAATTTTTGCAGCTCGGTAACATATAAAAGTAAACTGTCTATGCTTTTACTGATTACTAGTCAATAATATATAGTAACTACTAATCAAATCTAATATGCAACATGTAAAGTATGATATCCAACAATCATCACAATCGACACATAACACATGATATTTAACATGGAAACCCTGTAAAGGGAAAAACCACCTGGGATTGGCAACCCAAAAATTGTTCACTCTTCTGAAGTGAGGCTGGTGAAGACCCAACTTTATTAAAGGGTACAAAACACACTGTAAGGTGTGACCTTGTTAGAGAATTTAACACTAACCATTATTTTCCAACCAACATTCACTATGGGGTTGACAGGATAACAAATGTGCATTCTATGAATGACATTACAAGACTTTCAAGTCCACTCAGTTAAGAGATTTATTTGATTACAATGGTTAAACTGTAACAATAGTTGATCTGAATACAATACAACTTATCTTGCAGATGTTCAGATCTATTCTTAAGCTCATAAAAATCCTCTAATCAATATTTCTATTCAATTCATCAACATTTAGTAACTTACTGTCCCTCGATAAAAACTCTATGACGCTCGATAATATCTGTAGTTCGGTTCTCCTTAACCATTTTGATCAGGCATGCATGAAGCTTGTTCACACGATATCTCTGCAATATTCTTTCCTCTGGCATAAGTTTCATAATGAAACCCTAGTCTCTTAAATAGACAAGTAAACCATTTTCTTTTCATCCATTAGATTTTGCCACTTAATCTCCTTCATTGGTTTTGCTACTTAAACCTTCCTCGGTTGGTGTGTCAATAACACGTTTCAAATCTATCTGTTAGATCTTTCTTGAATTTTTCTAGCTATTGATCTTATAACAAACTTTATCTTTCACTCCGTGATCATACACTTTACAACTTATCAACTTTTGTCAGCTAAACAAATCATTTAGTTCTTTTGTTCATTCTCTGATTAACAAATAAATGTGTCGGTGAACACAAGCTCGGTTTATACTGTGCTCGGTATACATTACACTTCTAGGTGTATACTGGAATGCTTTATTAACCGGCAACACTGCTTTGTAATAATTTGCTCCCAACTTCATAAAAGATTAACATAACATAATCAAGTCAACAATATGAAGTCATAGACTCATCAATAAGTTACCAAGAGTATTCCTTATCCTCATCTGTCATAACCATCTTCCTCAATGAAGATATCTCGGTTCTTCATCTTTGTCTTCTCTTCTACAGATGTGTTAGATGTTTGCAACTCCATGATAAGTACTGTCAAAACTAGTTGACATCAATGACAACATAAAACTGATTCAATTATCTTACATAACAATTCTGTGCTTGGTGATCTCTAATCACTTGAAGTTCTTCAATCAGGTTCTCAATCAGTTGTCATTCATCATGATGTATATCTAACATTTTATTATATCACACTAACCTTTCATAAGCAAAAAAGTAAATGACAAGGGTGTGCACCAGTGGAATTGTGAAGAAAACTTGAAGAAAAATGCATAAACCCTATTAGGTGAAAGTGAAATAGTTTTTTTTTAAAACCTATGCAATGTCTATATTAATCTCTATGAACTATATTTGGAATTAAATAGAAAATTTATTTTTCTCTCCATTTTTATAAATCAAAAGTCATTTTATAGTTCCTGAATTTTTTAAATTTGAAACCTAAATAATTGCATTCTATTGATAATTTTAGTATGCCATTTAAATTGAATGCTTGAAAACAAATTCAAACCATACCAATCATTTAGTATAATATTTTAGAGAAAATAAGAAATCATGAAAGGCCCTACCTAGAAAATGAAGATCGATACAGATGTAAGTTGTGCCCGAAAGTATATTGCCAATTCAACTAAGATTCAAATCCCAATTCTTGACACACAGTGTGGAAAAAGAGAGGAAACCAATTCTCAACTATACCACACACGAAATCCCCAATAAGAAAGAAATCAATTTCAGAATAACCAAAAATGTACATGCAATCAAATATTCACAACTGAATCAAGAAGTGATTTCATTTTATAAAGTTCATCTGTTACTTGCAAGGTGACATTATAAATGCTGACAAATAGATACATAAACTAAATAATAAAATATTTTCATATACCATATAAATATCGATAACATATGATTTTGAGATAAGTTTCCAAAGTAAACAAAAAATACTTCAAATTAGGTAGGGGTCAACCAAAGAGCCTACCTAACACATATTGTTTAAGTGCCATGGTTATAAATTTCGTACTATGCCTTAATCATATTAATGACTATACAATCTTGTTATAATACTGCGATGGGACAAGTTCCCTCTCACACATAGTGGATACAAATATGTTTTATCACTTTTCCATATGCAAGTACCATTGTTATATACCATTGTTATGATAAATAAATATACTCATATTTTCATAAAGTCTAACCATTATCACTGCTATAGACCACTACCATGATAAAAAAAATATACTCATACATTCACAAAGTCCAACCATTTCCATTAAACCAAACACATATACCACTGTAAATATAAAAATGTCACCACTATCATTAAATACAAAAGTCGCCAAATTGTTTTACCATACAAAAACCACCAAACTGTTTTACCATATGATCAATGATCATTGTAACCAAACTCACTAAATGTATCAAGTATGGTTTTACCATATGATCAATGCAAGGTGAAGGTGAGAACACTCCAAGGACATGGAGATACATGTAATAATGTTTGTTTTGCAGGAGTATGATGCAGGGAACCAAAAGGACATCAAGGTACACAAGGGATAAGGAGGTACACTAGGGTCATCTATAGACCTCAAGGATTTGTTGAAGACCTTGAAGGGATATTTGATATGAAAAATAATTTATTTTAATTGGTTCATATGTTCATTAAACCATTTTGTGTAATGAATCTTTATTAATGCTATGTAAGTGCCATATAAGCACAAATGGTCATTGAGGGTTAGAAGATTTCAATAGGTGGAAAGTCATCAAATGTGATTATGTAATCATGGAATGAATGTAATAAGGACACTTGGGTCTTAATATGATGTAATAAGGGTCTTATGGGAAGATATTGCAATAGTGAATTCCAAAAATTGTAAAATTGTCAAAATTGACAATGTAGGCCTAGAGGGTCAATTATGAATATCTTGGGTAGAATATGAGTATTATGATTTCTAATGAATTCTAAGGTCATTTAAAGACCATTAGAGGTGATAGGAAGGAAAGGAGTTAATAGTTTGACAACTTGTGTCAACCTTGATAGCACTTTGTGTTTGCAAAATTACAATTAAAATTGCAACAGACAGTTATAACTGTCCAAGGTCGGTCTTTAGGGAGTTTTGTGTGGGTTGGTCAGTTTCGTTTGAGATGAAACAATTTAAATATGATATTACAACATTCAAAAGAGTCAATGGCAGATGGAGGATGACATGAAACACATTTTTGAATCAATAATACAAAACATTCATCAATAATTCATTAACACATAACATTCATCAACATTTACTAACACAAAATTACATTCATTAAGACAACGTTCTTTCATTATCAAAAAAGGTTTATTACAATCATTTATTTTTTGGTTTTTTGTTCATTTTTTAAGGTAATGGCTAAGTGGAGCATCAATGTCTATGAATTTCCCTCCTCTACTTCTTTTGATCTCCAATCATGTCTCCTCGTCATGTGTCCAGGAGTACAAGGCTGGTGTGCCAAAGTGGGGTTTGCTACAATAACAACTACATGGGTTAAATTCACAACATTTTATATTAGTGTTACAAGTATTTCATTAATTAAAAGAACAAAACAAAGATTTTCTTTACCTAATAGTGCCACATCATCTACAATAACATTTTGTTCATCCCCAAAGTCAACATGGTGATCACTCAAAACATCCTCCACTTGTTCAACATGCTCTAAAATATACACAAAAAAGGTTATACCAATTTCAATTTAAGATGTTAAATTGTATTAATAATTACATAATTAATTTTCAATAGAAAATGAATACCTCCATCACTACAATGCACATCAGGTTGCATTGCAATTTCATGTGCATTGTTATCATTGTTTGCTTTTTGAAACAAAAATAGTCAATTTATGTTTGAAATTAACATCAAATAGATTGTTGCCCAAGTATTCAATTTGAAATATTTTTCATTTGGCCTGTTTACCTATTGAACCGATGCAGGAGACTCTTGGGATTGGCTACTGCAAGCTTGGCATAGGCGTTCAACCATGCCTTTATAGCCTTCCTTGAAGGCAATTTTTTTGTGTTCTTCCATGGCCTCTACATTACATTCCGAGCCTTGCATTTTTGGGTTAATATCATCAATTCTACAGGTATTATTTGGCTAAACAAAATTATTTGCAGTTTATAAAAATTTTGATCTGGAATTTCATTTATTGCTACTTAAAATTCTTGCTTGAACTTTCAGATAACCACCAGAGCCAAGTTTGTGCTGCCGACCATGCTTTTGTAGTCTGGCCTTTGTAGCCTTTGATGTGTCCTACAACCTATGAAAAGTTTGAAATATGTTAGATTATATAAATATAAAGATCACTTTTTAGTGCATAATTACATTCTACTAGTTAATGTAATACCCCAAAATTGACATCTTGCGATCCTAACCAATTTTGTTGCATTTTTTTCTTGATCGATAATAAGATGTATTTTATTAATATAAGAATAATTACAATATATGAAGCATTCAAGTTTTCTTTCGAAAGACCCTAACATCCATATGTATACAATAAAGGCTATGCCTTATAGAGGCCATAGCAATACCTCCATACAAAAACTCCCTCAAGTAGCTAAAAGTTACTAATACACAACAAAAAACATATTAACAACAACAGCGCTATCCATTGCAAATTTCATTAGCACTGAAACCCATAAACAACCATAAGTGACCAGTCAGACAAAAAAGAGGGAGCACCTACCATCCACCCAAAATCCTGTCAAAACCTTAAGGCTACGTGCCACCATTACTTCCGGTAGGGTTGTCCACAAAAAATATAGTCCACCAATAGATTAAATTGCCCTGATTTCACCAACACCATCTCTACATTGAAGAGAGCGTCTTCTCTTAGGGAAGATAGTCGGCACCTGTGCCACCCTCCTTTCAACCAAAAACCTTTCAATGCCCTGTGTCAGGCCATTCCAACCATCTCTTCTAGCCACCAAATAGCTATCTTTGTAAACCCTTTTCGGCCAACAAATGAAGGGAAAGATGCCCATCTCCACACCTTCCTCCTCATCAGAGAAACATTCACTATAATTGAATGCCCAACTCGAATGAGCCCATTCCAACAATGAATCTAGCCATACAATCAGCTCCTCATCAAACAATTCCCTCATTACCCAAGCCACCCAATCTTCATGCTCGGCCAACTCCAAACCCCAGGCCATAATCATGGCGGCAATATCAACCTGCAATTTCCATTTTTGGTCTCCATTATGGAAAAGAGGCCCCAATGTCTACTGAAATGCTTGAACAATCTCCTTAGAGGGACATTTTACTAATAACTTAACCCTATGATCATCGACCAAGCCACCAATCCCTTTCTGTTGCCTTTTGGTGTGGAAAGTAAATGTCGCCTCCATTAGCACTCTGACCAAGAGCTCCTACAACAAAAAGCACACCATCACCAACAGCAAAACAAAAATTCACTAAAATGAAAAACCAACCACATAAGCATTTAAAAGCTTCATCCTGGTAGGACACCAAACATAATCGAAAGCGTGCCAAATATCCAAACACCATTAAATTGAGACCACCGCCATTTTCAACCATAATTCTCCTGCATGCGAGCCTGCCGCAAACAACAACTTGCCACCAAAATGATGAAGAAGTAGCCATCGACTATCATAACAATCTTACATAAGCATTTGTGACATCAGCAAACCATTCAATGCATCGATTCATGATTTTGGTTTAAATCATTGATCACAAGGTCATAAATTTCTTCAAACTCCACAACCTGTTTAGAAAGAAGATCCACCTCCTCATTACCCTCCCTTTTAATATGGGAGACCTTATAATTTTCCAAACTTGATAGCAACTCCCTTATCAAAAAATCTCATTTTGTAAGTGCCAAGCATTAATAGATAAATTGGTTATAGCTTGCACAACTAACAACGAATCCCCTTCCAGGTGTAATCTGCTAGAACCATGCTTCTTTGCAAGTCTTACTACAAGAAGTGTAGCTTTTCACTCAACCACATTATTAGTGTCATCATCACATCTTTTTTTCATTGTCAGAATAGTGTTTCCATCACTATTTTAGAAAATCACCCCAATACCACTTCTGCCAGGGTTGTTCTTTGCAGCCCCATCAAAATTTACCTTTATCTATCCAAACTCCGACGGACTCCAAATAATCCTATCTTTACCCTTCAAGCTCCTCTTTGTTACTAGAGCACCAATAGGAGAGGAAAATCTAATACCCGGCCATTACAATTGAATAGCCCTATCCTCTTTTGTATAAGGAATTTTCAAAAATTGTCTTCTAGTGGCTAAATGTGCTAACCACCTCCTCAATTGCAAGCTATAATCTAATTAAGAACCTTTGATTAGATTCCTATTCACCTCTAAATATCCTCTTGTTATGTTCTTTCCAGAGTTCCCACACAACTAGGGAGGGTGTGATTGACCAAATACCTGAAAGGGTAGATTTCCTTACCACTCATGGCCATCCATCAAAGACCTGTTGAATAGTGTTTGCTCTCAGACCTTGCCCCTTCAATTTTTGCTGTACAAAATTCCAACACTGATCTACAAATATACATTGGACTAATAGATGATCTGCTGATTCCACTTCATTTTCACAAAGGGCACACCTTGTTGGTCCTCTGAGACCTAAATGTCTCCTTCTCTCTGCTGTCAGGATTCTTCCTTTACAAGCCAACCATGCAAATACACCAACCTTCGGTAATAAATCATTTTTCTAGCATAGATCTTGTGAGGAGAAATGGGATGCATCACATGTGTCCAACAACACATATCGCAATTTGATAGAGTATTCTCCAGAGAGAGAGCTACACCACCTTATCCTATCAAATTGACCAGTGATAGCCACTGATCTATGATTGAAAATACCTTTCATAAGCTCCTTCTATTTCAAAGAGAGATCCACATTAGCTAAATTTTTCCATCTCCAACACTGTCCTTGAGCAGCATCGACCATTTCCAAATAGTCACTTACTTTGGTCCCCCAATGAGTTTCAAAGAAAACCTTCAACTAGGAGAACTCCTGAGTATCCTTCAGAGCTAGGAGACCATTCCACAAGTCATCCAAAAACAAGGCTTCATTACCACAATGGATCTACCATGAAATGTGATAAAAAATGACCAATCTACAGGCCAACAAGAAGTTCCATATAGCTGATCCACGGGGGGGGGGGGGGGGGGGGGGGGGGGGTTCTTTTATGGTAAGGATCCTTGACCTGTTAGGGGAGTCCAGATACTTGACTTGGAGTAATCTTATCCAATAGCATGAAGGGTTTCTATACATAATGCAAACCATTTTAGCCCCCAAGGCTTTGTTCATGAGCGGCCAATTCCTAATACCTACCCCGCCACAAGCTTTTGGTCTACAAATTTTCTCGCATGAAACCAAGGGGATCTTATCCTCCTCCTTTGATCCACACCAAAAGAACTTTCTCATCTTGGCTTCAACCACCTTCAAAATTTTCTTGGGGATATCCATACACATCATAGAGTAGACAGGGATAGCTGAGATCACTGTTTGCAACATCAGAATCCTCCCAGTAGAGGAGGGCCACTTCCCTTTCCTCCCATCCATCCATTTCAATCATTTACTGACTAATTCCTTCCATAGCTCTGACTTATTACTACCCGTGAAAAGAGGAATGCCAAGATATTTACTAGGTAGAATGCCCGATTTCATACCCAAAATTTTGCCAATCTTTACTTGTTCTTTCAGTGGGGTATTGAAGAAAAAGATCTCCGATTTTCTCCAATTCATAAGCTGCCCAGAGACTTTACCATACAACTCCAGGGTGTCCTTCATTACTTTGGCTTCCTGAATAGAGGCCTCCTCTCCCAAAAAAGCGTCATCTACAAATTGCAGATGAGAGAGGGCCTCCATACCTTCTATAATTTGAATGCCCTTCCATACACCATCTTGTTGTTTTTGAGAAATCAGTCTACCAAGAACCTCTGCCATAATAATAAAAAGAAAGGCAGATAGTGGATCCCCTTGTCGAGTCCCCTTTTCCTATTCAAAAAAACCTTGAGGGATTCCATTAACCAACACAAAGAACCTTGGAGTGGTAATACAACTAAGAACCCAACCAATCCAACTTTCTGCAAACCCAAACTTGCTCAAAAATGCCAATAGAAAACATCTATCCACCACATCATAGGCTTGTTTAATATCAAGCTTAACCATCATTTTCTTTCTTTTTGCTGCATGAATGGAATGGATTTCCTCATGGGCAATCACCACTCCCTCAAAAATAGATTGCCCAGGGGAAAAACCACTTTGAGCCACAAAAATCACCATGTTGAGAACATGCTTGAGCCTATTGGCTACCACGTTGGAGATGACCTTATAGACCGTGTTGCACAAGGCAATGGGTCGGAAGTCCTCAAAATAAAGTTAGGTGTCTCTTTTCAAAACAAGAGCAATAAAAGTGTTATTGAGATCTTTAAGAATGAATCCACCTTGTCGTGATTCCTCCATGACCTACCATAGATCCTTCCCAATAATATTCCAAAACTTTTGAAAGAAAATCGGTGGAAAACCATCAGGGCCTAGGGCCTTATCCATGCCTAGCCCAAAGAGGGAATCTTTTACTTCCTCTAGATAAATAGGTTTAGTCAGGTCCCTAATCTGCACATCTGAAACCATACAAGGAATGATACCAAGCACCTCCTCGCATAAAAGATTATGGTTCCCCAACACATATTTCTTTTTAGAAAATAAAGCTACAGCTTCAACATTAATCTCCTCTCTATCTTTAAGTGATTCCCCAAGACCATTCTGAATACAATAAATTTTATTGTGAGCTCTGCATTGTTTCAGGTAGTTGTGGAAGAACTTGGTGTTTTGATCCCCCTCCTTCAACCAAGTCTTTCTTGATTTCTGCTGCTAGAAAATCTCCTCTTTTTTCAACAAACCATCCAATTGTGATTGTAAAAAATTTCTTCCACATAATCAGCCTCTGACATACCATGCTCAATTATATGCATGCTAAGGGCATTAAGTTTATCCTCTACTTTGATTTTTTCAACAAAAATATCTTTAAAGTGCAACCTATTCCAAACTTTTAACTGCTCTTTAATAAATTGAAGTTTCTTGGCAAAAATAAAAGCTTTATTACCTGATCTTTTTGGAGCATGAGAGCACCAGTCTTCAAATAGGTAATTGAACCCATTGGCAGTAAACCACATCAATTCAAATTTGAAAGGGCATCTATCCAGAGTCTCCTCATGTTGTAATCTCAAAGCAATTGGGAAGTGATCGAAGCCTTGAAAAGGAAGAATTTCAGCATCGCAGGTCCAAGAAACAATAGCCCAGTTACCACCAACAAAGAAACGGTCTAGCTTTTCAACAATGTTAAGGAACCTTGCCCGCCTATTAGTCCAAGTGAAATCACCTTTTTTAAATGGGATCTCTGTAAGGCGACAGGAAGTCACAAAGGTAGAGAATTCCTTTTGACTAACATTGTTCCACCCTTTACCACCTTTCCTATCCTTGGGGGAAAGAATTGCATTAAAATCACCACCCAACACAACCACCTCCTCATCCAGGTTTTCAAGGACACTCACTAAAGAGTTCCAGAACAAACATTTTTGAGATCTGTTATTTGGACCATAGATATTAAAAACATAAATGTGATAGTGTAGATGTTTCAAAAACACTCTTAACCATTGCCAATATTGATCAACTTGTAGCATAGTCACATCCAAAGAGCCCAGGTTCCATAGCACACCAAGTCCACCCAAAGCCCCTTGAGCCAAAACAAGTTCACAATTCCATCTAAAAAACCTATTTTTGAAAAAGGCATAAGCATCATCTTTGATCTTTGTATCCTGTAACAATACAAGATCTGGTTTCGTTTGATCAAGACATCTTTTGATCAAATGAAGCTTGTCAGGGACATTGTAGCCCCTGACATTCCACGATAAGGTTTTCATGGCTTCTAAGAAAAGGCATATCCTTTTCCTGATCTCAAGAGTTTGGTTTGGTCAGAAGCATTTCCTACAATCTCCAACCTCATCTGGATAGATTTTTCCCCCCTTCTTTGTTTTTCCCCAATTCTAGTCTTTTTCAGGGAAGAATTGGTCTAGCCTATCCTTCTCTATTCAAAAGAGCCAACCTTCTCAAACAGCCAAGGTCATTTGGGTCAAACCCTGCCTTAGGCCCATCAAATTCAAATTCCCAATCCTCAGAAGCCCCATCACAATCCTTTTCATCCTCAAAGGAATTACTCAGGTTTCTTATAGGAGAGATTTATATATCCTTAAAAACATCTTCTTAACGAACCTATTCATCCTCAATAAACAGAACCTTTTCTGGACTGGGAGAAGAGAGCTTACCAAGACTATCAAAAGAATAAGGAACCACAAGAGGGCCATTACCATCAACCTCCCCCATGGGTTGCATAGGAGGGAAACAATCCTCTTGACACAACACCGCATCAAACTTTGGGGAAGGGAGGCGTCAATCCACATCAGGGGCCACAACAAACTGAGAAAAGGGTGTTTCCTTCACTACCTGTGTTGAGGGGATAATGGACTCCTCTCCAAAGGGTATAAAAGATTATGTAAAGGAAGATTCAATGGCATCTTTAAAACCACGGCTATAGTGCAAAGCATAGGAAGGGCTCCTAGAGATGAATTGGTCAGCCAAGTCAGGCTTTACCATCTCCTGTTCAAGAAACCTTCTTTCAAGTTCATCTAACATTGAGTCTTGAGCCTTCCCTTTATCCTTCCTACAAGAGATGTCATCTTGAAGAGAAGAGATAGGATCCTTGCCCTGCCATCTTGTGATCTTCTAAACCCAAAAACCACTATCCATTCCAAAGGTAACAGTATCAGGAATGGGATTGTTCTCTTGCAGGCTAATCAAGATCCGAGGATGGATCGAGGCAACTTTATCACGAATAACTTCCTCAGATTTAATAAAAGTGCCAATGCTACTACCAATATGACTGAGCGTTTCCTCTCCCCAATATTCCAATGAAAGGTTGTGTAAGCTGAGCTAGACTGGAAATTATTTTAAACTTTCCTTTTTCAGGTCAAAATTTGCCTGCCAATCTTGCAAGTAGATCCCCTGCCCTTCAATGAGATAGGGACCATTATTTAGGACCCAATCTTTATCTTTCTTTGAAGGGAACAAGCCCATATAGAAACCATTAGATAGGGTTTTGAGTCTGCAACCCTCTCCCCACATCTCCTTACACCAAAACCTTATTGTGCCAACAAATGGCCATGGGCCAAGCCATTTAAAGAAAAAAGCCTTCTCCTTCAGCGTTGAGGATGCTTCTTGCCAATAAGAGTCTGACACTCTAATGGTAGTAGAGATCTCATATCTTATCTTAACTAAAGGAGTTTTAATCGGAGCCTTCGAGGTCATCACCTCCTTTGACAGGCTGGGATGCTTCGATCTGTAGAACTTCCTTGCAATTTGCCTGAAATCAAAACTTTTACCAAACTACAAATAGTTTGGGTTTTACCCATGCCTAGGCATCGATTTCTCCCCTCTCCTACCATTCCATATTGAGTTTTGCATTCCTTTATTGCGTGAGAAATTAGCCCTAGGCTGTCGAAAAGAGGAGTTGGGCTAAAACCTTGGTTGAAAATGCCTGTTGAAGGGCCACGAAATACCCTGTTATGATCTATAAGAGAGGCCACCATGCTTCTTGAAGTGCCAATGTTCTTTGTTGCCCTGTCTCTCTTCAAAATAATTTGCAGGTAACCGTTGGAGCCAAGGCTCCTTCCAAAAATGCTCCTCCCTTTGCCGCTCCATTTTTTTTGCTTGTGTAGCTAATATTGCTATATGGCTCATAAATTAATAGAGAGTGGATTTTCTTTTCTACTTCATTTACAATGAATATCTTACAACTTTCTTCGTGCTCAATTTGAGCGATTGCTGACTCCTACCTGGATTTGCTTCTCTGTTTCATGTGAATTGATTCTTATTTTGGTGATCATAGTCCCATTCTATCAAATTTCTAAATCATCAAACTCCTATTGTACTAGGCAATTCTATCTTCCGATTGACTCTACTTGACTTAGTGTCAAATGCAGAAAACCTTAAATTTGCATCAATCACATATCATATTTAATTCCTAAATATCGACTATAATTGGCTAAATAAACCCTATGATCAATCAATTTAATTACAAAGTCCTAGCACTTTAATTAAATTAAATCCACCCTCTTTGGTTAAAACACATGAAAAAGGAATTAAATAAATATTTGGTTTTAAATAAATATCCTCATCTAAATAAATGAATTTAATTATTCGAATAATTGAGAAAACCCACTTATGAGGCAATATTGTATTTATTTAAATTAAATATTCTCTCCAAAATCTTCTCTACAATTCAGAAAAGGAAACTTTGAGTTAATTGGAATTCAAAAGGGAAATAAAACAATTAATAGCTTTAACACAAACAAAAACAAAAGTTGACTGCTTCTCTGTTGGAAACTTTCTATTATGGACTGATCTCTCATTCAATCTTCACCGTTCATCTAATTCAATCTCGATCGTCGATTGAACTTGGGATTTTATATAAGAACCCTCATTTCTCATTCAAAGAATCCAATTCTCTCGAGCAACGAAGTGTTGTCGCATTTCCATCAAAACTTCTTTTGCATTCAAAGCTTTCATTCTTAGCATAACATTCATTTATAGATTAATATATCATGTTAGATTAAATATGCACTTCATTTCTTAATCTAGTTTGCTTTCATTTTTATTAGATCAATACTCATGTTTCATTTCTAGATTAATCTTGCATATTCATTCTAGGATAATTTGCATTGTACTTTCAGTTAAATCCTCCATTCTAGTGTTAGTCTATGGTTGCAGGACTCTCGATTCTGAGAGCAATTACAAACCCTACCTGGATAGGAGGTAACAGGTCAAATCATTGAGATAGGCGAGATGAATAATCTAATATTCATTCTTGGTTGCAACTAGTGAACAATGACTATGTTGAAGTGTGAGGCTGAATCAGAGGCCCATATTTAGCTTACACAAAACTTCACTCTAGTTCGCGCGAGAGATCTTCCCTGAGGAGGATTTCTTGCATGGCTTTGATGACCTCTTTGTGCGAGCCTGTGGAGAGACCCCATGTGAGGAAGCCCTCTTTTGGTCTTTCCTCGTGCAAGACTTCTCCATGGCCCATGTGAGGAAACCGTTTCCTCACTCGAGTTCTTGCGAGAAAATCCTAGAATTACCCTAAAACCTATCTAAATCTACTAAAATGTGTCAAAAACTTGAAATACAAGGTAGGTTATTGACTACTCATAGGTGGGTCATACGTCACCGGCCAGCTATGATGTTGGGAGTGCTCAAATCTGTGCAATCTCACTGGCACACTCTCCATTTCACTCAGAGCTCTCTAAATCACTTAAAGTCAACAATTACAAATAAATTGAAAATGACCCTTTTGGGCCTTATATAGGTTTTGACCTAACTTTCAAAAGTGCTTCATTTTGTGTGAAAAAATCACCCTTGGCTAATTGACCGCTCTGAATCCATTTTCGGGATGGAAATTGAAATCGAAATCTGACACTCCTACATAGCTCAAAATCAAGTTTTAAAATTTCTAGAATTGACTTGATCAGACGCTTGTGTAGTCGACCTTCTGATGTCATATTCTTGCCAGAATCACATCTCATCACCATTGTCTTGACTTCTTCATCTTTTTCATCAAAAGTCAACTTTGGTCAATCATGGTCAAACTTGGTCAATAGGACCTCCAAATCACCCTCAACCGCTTTTGAATCTTCTCGATTCTTTCATACTCTATTCTAAGTTCTTCTAGATCTCTGATTTTATCTCTATCTGCAACCTATTGCTTTCAATCACTTTTATGACATGTCATCTTTCAATTTCACTCTCGATGGGGAAGGATGATTGCATCATTGAATCTTATCAGTCTTGAATCAATCTGATCTAAATTAAAAGTCCTCATTGCTAGGGGCATCTCATCACTCGGGACATGTTCAATTTTTTGTACCTCACGATCAAAATTGGATGTTCCACGATCTCGAATCACTAGGGGAAAACTTTGTTCCTTGCATCTTTTCATTTAACTATTAGGTGTCTGAGCAATCTAACTTAGATCCCTAGGAATCAAGCTTCATTTTGGAGATGGTTCTCAAAATCTCTATTAGGTATTGTAGGCAATCTAACCTCGATCCCTAAAAGTCAAGCTTCATTCTAGAGATGGCTCTTGAAAGCTCTTTTGATCGATACCTAGGCAATCTAACTTGGGTCTCGAAGGACTAAGCTTCATTCTGGAGATAGTATTGGGGCAATATAACCCCAACTCCTAAAGATTAAGCCTTGTTCTGGTGACAGTCTTACTAAAAGTGGTAATTTGACTGAGGTCTTCTCAATCTAACCTAGACTTTAGAGAATCAAGCTTCATTCTGGAGATGGTTCTACAACTCAATCTGATTGGTGTCTTGGCAATCTATCTTCAACTTTCGAGGGTTAAGCTTCATTCTGGAGATAATCCTAAAAACCTCATCAACTGTTACATCAGAATATTCTTTGAATCAATGCGCTTCTCACACATCAATTCAAAGAGGGGCAAAATGTAATACCCCAAAATTGGCATCTTGTGATCATAACCAATTTGTTGCATTTTAGTCCCATTCTATCAAATTTCTAAATCATCAAAGTCCTATTGTACTAGGCAATTTTGTCTTCTGATTGACTCTACTTGACTTAGTGTCAAATGCAGAAAACCTTAAATTTGCATCAATCACATATCATATTTAATTCCTAAATATCGACTATAATTGGCTAAATAAACCCTATGATCAATCAATTTAATTACAAAGTTCTAGTACTTTAATTAAATTAAATCCACCCCCTTTAGCTAAAACACGTGAAAAAGGAATTAAATAAATATTTGGTTTTAAATAAATATCCTCATCTCAATAAATGAATTTAGTTATTTGAATAATTGAGAAAATCCACTTATGAAGCAATATTGTATTTATTTAAATTAAATCTTCTCTACAATTCAGAAAAGAAAACTTTGAGTTAATTGGAATTCAAAAGGGAAATAAAACAATTAACAACTTTAACACAGACAAAAACAAAAGCTGACTGCCTCTCTGCTGGAAACTTTATATTTTGGACTGATCTCTGATTCAATCTTCACCGTTCATTTAATTCAATCTCGACCGTCGATTGAACCTGGGATTCTATAAAAGAACCCTCATTTCTCATTCAAAGAATCCAATTCTCTCAAGCAACGAAGTGCTACTACATTTCCATCAGAACTTCTTTTGCATTCAAATCTTTCTTTCTTAGCATAACATTCATTTCTAGATTAATATTTCATGTTGGATTAAATATGCACTTCATTTCTTAATCTAGTTTACTTTCATTGTTATTAAATCAATACTCATGTTTCATTTCTAGATTAATCTTGCATATTCATTCTAGGATAATCTGCATTGTATTTTCAGTTAAATCTTCCATTCTAGTGTTAGTCTATGGTTGCAGGACTCTCGATTTTGAGAGCAATTACGAACCCTACCTGAATAGGAAGCAACAAGTCAAATCATTTAGATAGGTGAGATGAATAATCTCATATTCATTCTTGGTTGCAATTGGTGAACAATGACTATGTTGAAGTGTGAGGTTGAATTAGAGGCCCATATTTAGCTTGCACTATTAATACTATCCCATACCTTCTTTTCTCATTTTTTGGTGGTGTAATTCCTCTTTGATTTTGCGCTTTCTCCTTTGCATCCAAAATGAATTCCCTTTGCTGCATCTCTGAAATAAAGGGAGGATGCTCATACTTTGGGTTCTGCACTAGACTCTTTCTATATGAGTCCCTCACAGTCTTAATATGTTTGCAAGCTCTATCAAGAACTTTCTTCTCATAAAAAATGTTACTACCAAAGGCATGCTCTAAATATTTTATGAGATTATCTTTTTTTTATCTTGCAAATTCTACCTTTTAAGAAAAAACAAAATTGTTAGATAAAAAATTAGCTGAAGTTGCGTACCTTGAATATAGTACAAGAAATGGATGAAAGGAAAAATATTCTAGAAATGATATGAAATAAAAATAGTGTGATAGGGTTAGTTCACATATGATGTTCCACCTTATACATGTGGTGGGCCCGAATATCTCTAATGTCAACTCATTAAGCTTACCATAAAAAGAATCATTCCCTACAAAAACATCATGGGATGATCAATCCAAAACTTGTTATGAATAAGTAAATTACAATTAGAATATAAATAATAATAATTTTAAAGTACCTGGAACCTTAAGACATTTTAAAGGATTCGATTCATTATCGGACATCAACAATGACGTTCACAACATTCCCGAACTAGGAACACAGGTAGATCCAAGAAATAATGGTAAATTATCACCAATACTTGTATGATCTGTATCCATAACAGGTGTATCTCGTACTGCAAAAAATTAATCCACTATGAAATGCACCCAAGATTAAAGTACAAATTATCAAATCATAATTAACACAAAATCAAATATAGAAAAATAAGTATTTACCAGTTGTAGACTATGAAGGCATAGATGTATGAATGCTCCTTGTTGTCGACATTGCAGTTGGAAATCTCAGAGAGTTGATCCTCATAGGAGGAGGAGTCATTTGTACTTGATGACCTGAACAATATATTGCTAGCAAAGACATTCTGAAATAATAAAAGTATGAGTAGTTTTCAATAATTTTGAGCGAATATTTTCTCAGAAATTTTGAATTAGTTGTAATTGTACATTTTCCTCTAGCTGTATCTACGGTATCAGTAAGTCCAATGAAAAATGTAGATTTATAAGCAGTAATTCCAATGAAGTTTGTGAATATTCCAAAGAAAAAATTCCTTGTAACCTGTTAACTTAAGGATTATTTTACCTGAGGGAGCTGTACTAGTACCGGCCTCACCGCGATGTCCACAAGCAGTTGCTTGAGTACACACAAAATATTGTAAGCAGAACACATGCATATTTTAGTTCATGACATAAAAGAGTATAAAATATAAACCTTTATTGAAATTTTGGTATAACTAAAGATTCATTACTTCTTACTTCATAACAACGTGCTTGCCGCATGAATTCCTCTTTCCTCACCAATGTCTCCGCAGTTGGATTTGGATCGACCAAAATGGCAAGAATTTTTGAGCTGGTTTTTTTTAATTTCTTCTTGACCATATTTACGGGGTTAGGGATATCTGCAATATCCTCATCCATATCTGACGCTATTGCCTCTATTGTTGTAGGCACTTTTCCCTTTCTGTGAACATCAATTTGTGACATGAATATCCGTAAAACTATGAGAATAACTCCAAAACCCCAAAGATAAGAACATAATAATATAACATTTTTCTTCTATCTAATTTGTATAATTACAATAAGGCTTACCTTTGCTGAAGAATGGGCGGGAGTAACATCCCCGCCTCTGTCATGTGGTGGATCCATGTCATCACGTGACAAAGATTAAATATAAAATTTTTAGCAAAATGAAAACAATAGACTTAGCAAAAAAAACTTATTAATAAAATGGTATATTGGAGTTATAAATTGGAGGTTAGTTTAAATGGTATATAGTACTTACCACCCCCATGATAGTAACTTTGTTTGTATCTATATGATTCAAATGGTAATCTATTAGCATTTCTTCCCTTGCACTTATTGATTTTATTGTACATACAAAAACATGATTCCCCTCACATGCCTCGAATATGCAATTGGGTCACTTATTAGTTGACTCAGGCCGTGCACTATTTATAAAACCCACAATATTTCCTATTTATTTTGGTCTTCCATCAATGTACATAGAAAATATTTTACTTTGATCATTTTCTTTCCATTGTATATAATTTGCTGACAGTGCATACCTATGCATACTTTTTTTATTTCGAACAATCCACATCCATTCACTATAATTGTAACAAGGTCTGACATACTCCATCAATTCAAAAAAATTTTTGTAACATACCTTTATTTCATCCATGGAAAATAGCCCCAAACCATGTCATGACAATGGAGCTATGAGATATATCCTCTCGTTAACACAAAAATCAATTTTAATTGGAGGTAGTTCCTTGGGTATCCATTCTTTCTGAAGATGTGTGTACCTCAAGGGAACCTTGATGTTGCATTTGGTCTCATCATCATAAGAACATGACCCCCCTTCAATAAGGAAAAATTGCATGTGTTTATTGAATTTTTTTCTAATCTTTTGACCTCTAGTTGATCTCCCTATTTTAGGCCTACTACATGTCAAACTTTCATCTTCTATTCCCACATTTCCCTCACTCGAGGAAGACAGATTTGACAAGTACCTATTTGGTGGTTCCTTTAGTCCATCAAATAAGATATATAGTTGGTAAGGAACAAGATATTTTTCTAAATGAGGGTAATGTTGATGAAGTTAGCCTTAAAATTGATGTTGAAGGTAATAGTGTTAAATCATGAGCAAGTTAATACCTTATTATTAAACCACTCAATGAAGATGGGCGTAAAGAGAAAGCAAGAAATTAATAAACTATTTATATAGGGTGTATTGACTTATACATGCTGATCCATGTTGCTATGCAGGATCCTCCTAAAAGGGGTCAAATTTTCTGCATATGTGAATCATTTATCTTAAGTTAGCTAAAAATTACATGATATGTATGCTACAAATTACATACAAGACAACATGAACAATATGCATTCATCATAATCAATATATATTTTTTAATTCCTTATCTTTACCTTATGTGTGGAATGCAAGATCGTCAATAGAAAGGGTGATAATGTGTGTAGTCAATTGCCTATTTCAACAAAGGGTGACAATCAAATAAAATATATACATGTAATCAACAAGAATTAATTGAGCATCATAAGCAATACATTGGTAATTTCTTAAACAATAAATACATTAAATATATGAGTAATAATTGAAACACGTGTATCATAAATTGCATATGTTGTAATCATTAGAATTGAACACAGTGAATTAATTATATATTTTTTAATTCCTTGTCTTTACCTTATGTGTGGAATGCAAGATCGTCAATAGAAAGGGTGACATCCATGTGTGTAGTCGATTGCATACTTCCACAAAGGGTGACAATCACACAAAATATATACATGTAATCAACACCAATTAATTGAACATCATTAAATATATGAGTAATCATTGAAACACGTGTATCATAAATCACATATGTTACAATCATTAGAATTGAACACAATGAATTAATTATACCATGACATTAGAGTTGAATACATCAATAAATCAATATTAAATATATATACTAGTCAATATAAATAATCAAATCACATACCTTATACATTTCAATCATGTCATTGATCATCTTCTTCATCCATCTCATCATCATGACCATCATCATCATCATCATCATCATCACTGCCACCAACACCACTATCATCATCGCCATCATCATCATCATCATCATCATCATCATCATCATCATCATCATCATCATCACCATCTTCTTCTTCTTCTTCTTCTTCTTCTTCTTCTTCTTCTTCCATCACATTATACTTTATCGGCTTTCCTCTTGGATCATGTCTAACAACAAATGACCAACCCGATTTATGTGGAACCTCTAAGTAAAATACTTTCTCACATTGGATTGGAAGAACATAGGGCTCATCTCCAACTAGCTCAAATGACCTTGTATTAATCATTGTAAATCAATTATCATGTTCAATAACAGTTCTATCAGGATCATTTTGATTCAGTCGTAGCCTGTACCATTTGATGATGAATAGAACTAATTTAAATTAGTTAAAATTGCACTCAAGGATACCATCCAAGATGCCATAGTATTGATTTTGAGATTGTTGAGGATGTATGTCATTTTTAGATGAAATATTAGTGACCTCAAAGACTACAGTTATCCCAGAATCACAAGTTTTCTTCGTGTCATCCAACTTTTTTATGCTAAATTTGTGGCCAATGTGATAGTACATAGCTTTGTGGTGCTTGACCTACAATTTTTCAAGTGTGTGAAAATTATTTGCTTCGTGAGTTGATATTAAACATATGGGTCATGATGATTAATAAATTTTTACGTACATGTCTACCTCTTAAACCATATGCTAGATCAATTACCACTGGCATAACATTAGAATCTTCATTATGATGAGCTTCATTAACCAATGAAGAAACACCTTCCCATGTTAATGAGTGACCATTTTGTTGACATTGTTCAATCCATACCATCATCCAATCAAGATTATTTGTAATATACAAATGTAGTGTGTCTCACTCTCAACCAACTGTATAAAAAAAAATAGACCAATAAGAAAAAACTTATATTGATAAGTAATAAGAATTAATTAACTATAATAACATCTTATAATTACCTCTCACTTTCCTCAATTTACCTTTCCCCACCAATTAATCCCCTTCAAATTTGTTAATAGAGTTAGGATCCCAAATATGATCTACATGGATCTTTGTTGCAAACTTAGGAAGATATTCACTAATGTACACCATGGTCTAGTATACCATATATCCCTCCACCATAGAACCCTTAGGATGTTCTCTCTATCGAACCAAACCCTTCAAAAATTTTAAGTGCCTCTCAACCATCCACATTGACCTAGTTTGTATAGGTCTACACAATTCAATCTCCTCAACTTGATGTATGAGGTTGTGTTCTTGTGCATTGAAAAAAGTTGAAGGTAGACACTTTTGCATTTCACACATAAGATGAAAAAATTTTCTCTTCCAATATTTTATATCTTCTTTATTAATTTATTTCTATGACAACCACCTCATGTATTTTCCAAGATCATATATAACTTGTTTGACATTGTTGTCGAAGTGGTGTGGGAGAGATAGAGGTAGAACGTACTGCAATAATTGTAAAATGATCTTTTCAATATTTTATAAAATAATACAATAAAAACTACATGCAGTATACAAATATATAGTGAATATAGAATAACATGAATTACCTTAATAAATGTATGTCAATCATGTGTTTTCATCCCTGGCCCAAATTCACTTTTCTTTGATATGAGATTGTTTATGTTCACAATAAATCCTTTGGAAAATTGAATTTTTTGTATGACTTCTTCTATAGCATTGCTCTGCTGCTCCGACAATAACCAAGGAAGGGAGCTTATATCAATATGGTCTCGATTGTTATTTAATCAAATGAATTTTTTCATTGCATGGTTGGATTCTTCAATATCACTATAAATTTTGACAATTTTGTCTTTGTCACGCATTCAATCCAATATTTTCCATAATGTCTATGGGTATGTGTAGGATCATGGTATACCAAACTATGGCCTTAAGTAGCAATGAAAAATCAGAAAATCAGGGTTAGTCAACTTGACGTAAAAAGTTGAACATCTTATGAACCTTATGTGAAAAAGTTGTAAGAATAGAATCTGTAAGAAATTGAATGTAGTTTCTAAACTACTAGCCCTTGTCTAAATTTTTTTTTATCTAATTGTTCAAAATTTTAGATTTCAATGCAGTAGTACAAAAATTTTAGGGAAAAGATAAAAAGTACGTGTATGTATGGCCACCTTAATCACAATCAAATGATGATATATTTTCTCAAGATTCTAGATATAAGTAGTAGACTCATTCATGGATGTGATGCATATTTTTTTAAAAAAAATTTCTAAATAAATAATTAATTATGAATTTTCTGCTACAACTTTTTCAGAATTAAAAAACTCTCGTGTCTAACCACCTTAACTAATTCTAAACTTTACAAAATTGAATTGTTTTTTTTTTTTCCTTATAGTAGTTGAAGCATAGAATGTGACGCATGTTTCGGATTTCAAAAAGGTCAAACAAGTTGAAAGCTATATTTGTTTTTCAATCAGTATGTCAATTACAACTTTAAAGATAACTCAATTGAAAAATAAGTAATAATTACTTACCGAACTTGACATTTGACAACAATTATATTGATGGAAAGTTGATAATGTCTTTAAGAAACCCTTTTCATTTCATCAATTTCGGGTGAAAAATAGTCGTCAGCTACATGGTCAAAGTCTCGATATTAGAAACTATCTCTTGAAACAGGCCTAAAGGGTTGACCACCCACGTTTGGTATTGCTCAAGCAAATACCAAGCCTAATTGGATATTTGATAAAATCGGATATCCAAAATTTTTGGATATCCGATAATATCGGATATCTAAAACTTCCCGCATATTTTGAAATTTCAATTGCACTACTTTTCTCAAATTCAAGTCTCATATTGAATGTATTTTTTATGTTAATATTAATTGTGTTATATTAAATTGTATTATTTTTATGTTAATATTAATTCAATTGAGTATTTTTTTCAATTTTAAGTTATATATTATAAATTATTATTTTTAATATTAATATTAAATAATAATAGCATAGCATTTAATAATGGGAACTCAAAACTAGAATATTTACCTATCTTAACAACCTCCTTAAAAGATTTTGACTGCTGGACAAATCCTTCTTCACACTTCCAGCGACATCAGCTTTAGGGTTTCATTGCAGAGCATTACGATTATAAATAAATTTTTATAATAACATGTATTATATTATTATTATTTATTTCTCTATTGTATAATAGTATAATATTAACTTATTAAATATTTATATTATATGTTCAATATTATACCTAAGGGAGAGAGAGAGAGAGAGGGGGAAGGGGAGAGAGAGAGAGAGAGAGAGAGAGAGAGAGAGAGGGAAGGGGGGAGAGAGAGAGAGAGAGAGAGAGAGAGAGAGAGAGAGAGAGAGAGAGAGAGAGAGAGAGAGAGAAGGGGAAGGGGAGAGAGTAGGAGAGATAGAGAAGGGGAAGGAGTAGGAGAGATAGAGAAGAGGAAGGAGAGAGAGAGAGAGAGAGAGAGAGAGAGAGAGAGAGAGAGAGAGAGAGAGAGAGAGAGAGAGAGAGAGAGAGAGGGGAGAGAGTAGGAGAGAGAGAGAGAAGGGGAAGGGGAGAGAGTAGGAGAGATAGAGAAGGGGAAGGAGTAGGAGAGATAGAGAAGAGGAAGGAGAGAGAGAGAGAGAGAGAGAGAGAGAGAGAGAGAGAGAGTAGGAGAGAGAGAGAGAGAGAAGGGAAGGGAGAGAGAGAGAGAGAGAGAGAGAGAGAGAGGGAAGGGGAGAGAGTAGGAGAGAGAGAGAGAGAGAGAGAGAGAGAGAGAGAGAGAGATGTTAGGAATAGTCCCAAGAGATAACTGAGAGAGGGGGAGTGAATTAATTATCTACAAGATTCAATTCTTTATCCAATTAAGTATACTTAAACATAAAGCATAAACACAATGAAAGAACACTTGAACATAACACCAATATTTTATTTATGGGGAAACCCAAATAGGTAAAAACCTCGGTGGGACTTGATACCCACTAATATTTTGTACTAGTGTTTAATGATCCTTGTTAGAAGATCCTTTACCCTATTAGGAGTAGCTTTACAATATACCCTGTTAGGAGTAGCTTTACAATATATTAAGTACAGTAGACCTGGTCAAAGTTCAGACTCTGTTAGGAGTCTTTAACAATTATCCCTGTCAGGGGAGAGGACGCACTGTCCGAGAGCTCACTACTCAAATGGGTGAAGGCTACAACCTTCTAAATAATAGATATACACTATATCTGGATCTTGGTGAACTACGCTTTGACCTACTATCTGGATCAGTTCCAATGAATAGCATAAGTACTTTACTTGGTCACATAGACCTTCTTATGATGGCTCAACACTTTGCACACTTTGCTCTGCACTGTTTAATCAACCATGAACCACACTTCAACAATCACAAATGACTGCCTATAAATATATTTCCTCCAAATGATATAATCAAGTCAGCTTGTTAGAACCACCTTTAAATCATATTAGAGACACCATAATAAACTCCAACAAACATTCTGTAGGCTCTATTATGCACGCAACTCAATCTGGGACCTTTCTAATAAAATAATTGTAGACACACGCTACACACTGTCAGCTCTACCAAAACAACTGGAACTTTCTCTGTAAGCTGAATTAACTTATGCGCTCTTAACCGAACATAAATAAGACTTCTCCAAGCTTAACTCTAAGGGTGCATACCCTTAAGATAAGCACAACTCAAGAACTAATAAAATCTCTATCAGCTCTTTTGAACAAACACAAGAAACTGATACTGGTGAATAGCGACTGCATAACTTCACTTGCGTTCATCATCAGACTATGTGTCCATAACTAAAACATCACTAACATGTCTTCAACATATATCCAAGTGCGCAAGGCTGCATGATAACTATACAGACAACCATACATAAAACACTATCTGTTACTTCTGTCAGGAACACTTCTGACACCAATTGCTATATAAATGTCTGTACTAACAGTTAACCTTTGCGCCCATGATATCATGCTGATATCATGTCCATGCTACATATACTAAAAGCTTACTGCATAATACTTCCACACATGCTACTTTCCATATGTTGTCATCAATGACAAACATGCAGTCAGTACTGGCCTGCTGGCAAATCTCCAACAATCTCCCCATTTGGCATTGATGGCAACATGTGGAATGAAAAAAATCAACCAACCCAAATGAACATTTCTTTTATACAATTCTCCATTTCCTCTTCAAAACTCCTCCAAAGATGAATCCTCCATCTGCTGCAATATTTTCTAATATTCTCCATTTCCTCAACTGTGTTGCTGCCATAACTGAATGTTTCTCCCCCTTAGTATATTACTCCTCTTTTTACTTTTGTTTTTCATGACTCTATATATACTCTCCCTTTGACATCAATGGCAAAGGGTGCCATTCATTTTAAGCACTGATACTACTCCTAAGGTAGAGTAGTCAACCTTCCACCAGTCCCTGAGGACTGATGTCTTTCCTTCTTTCTTCTAATTAGAAATAGGGAAGGGAATGACTACCAACTTCTCCCTAAGATACTCAAAAGTATCTTTAGGCAAGGGCTTTATGAATATATCTACCAATTGTTCTTTAGTACTCACATAGTCCAATTTGACTTCTTTCTCTGCCACTTTCTCTCTTAGGAAGTGATACTTGATCTCAATGTGCTTTGTCTTTGCATGCATCACAGGGTTCTTTGACATATTGATAATGCTAGTGTTATCATAGTGAATAACAATAGGATAATCAATCTGAATTCCAAAATCCTTTATCATTTGCTTGATCCAAATAATTATAGAATAATTCAAGGTTGCTGCAACATACTCTACTTCTGCTGTTGACTGAGAAATACAATTTTTTTTCTTTCTTGTCAAAGTGACAAGTCTATCACCAAGAAACACTGCTCCACCTGAAGTACTCTTTCTTTCATCAACACATCCTTCCCAATCTGCATCAGTGTACACATGAAGCTCAACATTTTCTGAATTGGGATACCATAGACCATAATCTATAGTGCCCTACAAGTATCTGAATATTCTCTTTACTGCCATGAGGTGACTTTGTTTAGGCTCTGCTGCAAATCTTCCAACTATGCCATCTGCATTTGAAATATCAAGTCTAGTCTGAGTAAGATATATGAGTTTACCAATCATAGACTTATACAACATGTTGTCTACTGCTGGTGAGTCATCTTCTCTTGTAAGCTTGCATCCAGTGATCATAGGAGTTCCTACTGGCTTGCAATCATCCATCCTGAATTTCTTCAGTATCTCTTTTACATACTTTGATTGATTTATGAAAATTCCTTTTTCTGTTTGCTACACATTTAGTCCAAAAAAGTACTTGATAGGACCAATCATACTCATCTCAAACTCATTTTGCATTTCTTTGGAAAATTCAACACTGAGTTTGTCATTACCTCTAAAGATAATGTCATCAACAAATATAGCTACAAGAAGTAAACCTTCAGATGTCTCTCTAATGAATAGATTACAATCTGCTGCTCCTTTCTTGAATCCAATCTTTGTTAAGCATCCATCCAGACTCTCATACCATGCTCTAGGGGCTTTCTTAAGTCCATAGAGGGATTTCTTCAATCTGTATACCATATCAGGTCTATCTAATAGGGTGAATCCTTCTGGTTGCTCAATGTATACTTCTTCTTTTAAGTCTCCATTCAAGAATGCTGACTTGACATCCATCCGATAAAATTTGAAGTTTTTAACTGTAGCATAGGCTAGAAACAACTTAATAGCTTCTAATCTACTCATAGGTGCAAATGTGTCTGAATAATCAATGCCATGTTCTTCGCAGTACTCATAGAATCTTTCAGAGGTGAATTCTCCTCCTCTATCCGATCTCAAACATTTTATCTTTAATCCAGATTCATTCTCAACCTTAGCTTTGAATATTTTGAACTTCTCAAAAGCTTCTGAATTATCTTTTAAGAACAAAACCCACATCATCCTAGTATAATCATCAACAAACAAAATGAAATACCTTTCACCATAGTATGATCTTGTTTGAGTTAGACCAGACAGGTCTATATGAATCAGATCCAACTTGTTCTTTGCTGAATTCTGCTTGCTCTTGAATGAATTTATCACATGCTTCCCCATCACACATTCCCTACATATAGTATCAATTGACTTTGATATGCTAGGTAGATCTCTTACTGCCTTTACATTTCTTATCTTTAATATGTTATCAAAATTGATATGACATAGTCTTTTATGCCATAACCAACTGTCATCAACTTTAGCAACAAAACAACTTGCTTCTGAATTGAGTTGAAAAACATTACCTCTTGTCTTTGTGCCTGATGCAATCATAACACCATCTTTATTGTTAATGATGCATTTTCCATCTTTGAACTCCAACTGATAGCCTTTTCCAAGTAACTATCCAACACTGAGAAGGTTATGTTTCAAACCATCAACATAAAGAACATCATCAATACTGTTCTTTCCATCCAAAGTCATGGCTCCTCTACCAACTATAGGTTTAGGAGTGTTGTCTCCAAATCTGACCATACCTCCATTGTATTTGTCCAAATGAACAAACCTACCTTTATCACCTATCATGTGATGTGAACAACCACTATTTATAATGCAGTCTATCCTTATGTCAGCTTGTGAAATCAATGCTAGCTCTTGATTCTCTTTCTTGTCTACATGAACTGTCTTGTTATTCATTTTGTCTACAATAGCAATGAATCAAATTTCTTCTTCACCAGATTCTTCATCTGAAACTCCATCTCCAGCATAGTAGCATTCCTTAGAATACTTAGGCTTGTAATCCTTTTTGAACTTCCTAGCTCTAGTGGGACACTTAGATGCATAGTGACCAATCTTATTACATGAAAAGCACTTAAATGGTAATTGACCTTCATATTTTCCTTTTCCTTTCTTTTCTCTTTTGGAAACCATAGCAATAAAATCATCTAGCATTTTATCTTCATCATCATCATCAAAATTATGAGAAGTGTTTGCAGATTTCTTACCATGAACTATTGTTTTGAAAGTTGTCTCACTCTTTGGTTCTGTCTTCAATCTTGAAATCTCAAATGTTGAGATCTTGCTGATCAAGGTCTCTCTCTTGAAATCTGATGTAAGTTGCATGGTCTCATCAAAGATGTTGATCTTTCTTTCATATTCTGGAGTAAGAGTAGTCATCACTTTATCCATAATATCCTCCTCTAATATCTCTCCACCATTGTTCTCGATTCCAGCAACTGCTTCATTTATCCTCTGATTATAAGCTCTAATGTTTTCTTCAAGTAGCATCTCTAATGCATTAAATATTTTCTTCCATGTCTTTCTGCGTGCATCCTTTTCTTGTTTGTCTCCTTCAAATGTGTCTTCAAGGTGCTTCCATATTTTGTGGGTTGTATCTACCTTTTTTACTTCTGAAAATTCACCATCAGATAGGGCGCTGATAAGGGATTCTTTAGCAATAGCATTATGATGAAACAATTCCTTTTGTATGTCAGTAGCATCATCTTTTGCAAGGTCTTCTAAGGTAGGAATCTTGGCTGCTTTGATGGTTACATTAAAAAATTCAAAAGCAATGCACTACAAATGGGTTACCATCTTGTTCTTCCAATAAAGATAATCCTCTCCATTGAACTTAGGAATTTCTTTCCTAAAGTACGCCATCAGGTCAACCTCAAGTTGTTAAACTTTCTCTCCGAGGCACTTGGCTCTGATGCCAATTGTTAGGAATAGTCCCAAGAGATAACTGAGAGGGGGGGTGAATCAGTTATCTACAAGATTCAATTCTTTATCCAATTAAGTATACTTAAACATAAAGCATAAACACAATGAAAGAACACTTGAAAACAAAACCAATATTTTGGTTACGGGGAAACCCAAATAGGTAAAAACCCCGGTGGGACTTGATACCCACTAATATTTTGTACTAGTGTATAATGATCCTTGTTAGAAGATCCTTTACCCTGTTAGGAGTAGCTTTACAATATATTAAGTACAGTAGACTTGGTTAAGGGTCGGACCCTGTTAGGATTCTTTTACAATTATCCTTGTTAGGGGAGAGGACACACTGTCTAAGAGCTCACTGCTCAAATGGGTGAAGGCTACAACCTTCTAAATAATAGATATACACTATATCTGGATCTTGGTGAGCTGCGCTTTGACCTACTATCTGGATCAGTTCCAATGAATAGCACAAGTACTTTACTTGGTCACATAGATCTTCTTCTGATGGCTCAACACTTCACACACTTTGCTCTGCTCTACTTAATCAACCATGAACCACACTTCAGCAATAAAAAATGACTGCCTATAAATATCTTTCCTCCAAATGATATAATCAAGTCGGCCTATTAGAACCACCTTGAAATCATATTAGAGAAACCATAATAAACTCCAACAAACATTCTGTTGACTCTATTATGCACGCAACTCAATCTGGGACCTGTCTAATAAAATAATTGTAGACGCATGCTACACACTGTCGGCTCTACCAAAACAACTGGAACTTTCTCTGTAAGCTGAATTAACTTATGCGCTTTTAACCAAACATAAATAAGACTTCTCCAAGCTTAAATCCAAGGGTGCATACCCTTAAGATAGGTGCAACTCAAGAACTAATAAAATCTCTGTCGGCTCTTCTGAACAAACACAGGAAACTGCTACTGATGCAGAGTGAATCATTCAACGATTCAAATCTACATATCAATCCTTAATACAATACCAACTTACTGTAATGCTCCATAATTGCATGCTTTGCGGGTTACCACTATCATTACATGTTTCATAACCAATTTATACTTACTTTCATTGTACAATTGTTAATGGAATTTAGAATCCATCCTTCCAAAATAAGCGGCTTCCTTTGGAGAGTGAGCTTGTAATTCATCACAATCAAATATAAACCGAGAATATTGATCCCAAAATCCACATACAGCAAATTGATGTCAATTCAAAAGTGTACAAACTGTTCCAAAACCTGAAAACAACTTGCAATGGTCTTTGGTATCACCTTTGGGAAGGAGGCTTCACTATCATTTGAGTCACCCCGAACAACTGATCTGTGAATGATCTCAGGTCTCTTTTAATCGTGACTATCACCAAGAAGTCTATCAGGTTCCTCTATGTGGGCAAGATCTTCTTCATTTCAAGTGTCGATTTATCAATATGTGATGTCACTTAGGGAGTGACCATCAATTAGCAAATGGCTACTCCAAACTACTTTGCAAATAGATCTTTCTCGAGTCTCTATCCAAATTGACTGTCACCGCATTACCCTTTTTCTATTCCGTGGAAGATATCAGTTCATCCACTTGCCGATAGCTTGATTCGACACCAGCTTGAGCTCATGCAATGGTTCTTTGGAAACCATTTACAAATTCAAGAATGAACACTTAGCACATAGATGGACTTTAAAAGAAAAAACCAATCCCGATAACATTGCCTGTCGCTGAGCCTAGTATAATGGTTCCTTAAACAATTTTAGTTTATATATATATATATATATATATATATATATATATATATATATATATATATATATATATATATATATATATATATATATATATATATATATATATATATATATATATATATATATATATATATATATATATATATATATATATATATATATATATATATATATATATATTCAAACTTTTGAAACTATCATAACTATGATGAATTCCAACATGAATGGGGCTGAATCATTGCTCAATAACCAATGAATTAAGAAACTTGATACATACATCAAACCGGGCTCTTAATATTGTTTGCCAACAAAAATTAAAGCTGATTCAATAAACATTCATTTTCTTCAATAAACAACTGATAGTATGAATGTATTCATATTCAAACAAAACAGCTAACTTTGAAACCGAAATTCAATGATAAAGAATGCAAACACAACACGGTTCCATATTATTGTTGATCCACTTTGTATTCAACCAAATAGTGATATTTGAAACCGAATGTAAACATTCAAGATTTCGAATGCAAATTTACTGTGTAACATTGTTTAATCTATCTAATATTTGCGTAATCAGTCAAGAAATAAGAACAGAGAAACATAAATAAGAAATTGAATAGAAACTTTAATCCATCTTTTATGTTATTCAATTCCCCTATTACATCATTTCTTTCCCTTCACCGATTCTCCAACATTCTACTCTACGCTACTACCCTACTCTTGAGTTGGTTTTTAATTGCACAATGAAATTGCAACCGAATACCAACCGGCAACTTCTTACAACCAACTCGACAACAACAAAATAACTGAATTAACATTAAAACTTACCTGAGTTGAACTTTCTTCGGGAAATGTTGGTTGAGTCATCAGCTATACAAACCCTTGGCGTTCTACCTCCCAAAAACTAGGAGTGACCTACAAAAGTCAAACAGATACTTCATACTATCATAACCTGATCATATTATATATTCTTGATAGTAAAATACACAAAAATAACTCTAGAAATATACATATAGTAGGGCTATCAATGTGAATGGATCTGCCTGTGACTCTATCATGATGATAGGGTCTCACGACATCATCAGATGCCACTCTTTATCAAATAAACCATGTAAATTAAAAATGAGTACGCACAAATGACAAGTATACATGTATGCATAAACAAACTAAATTACTTAATTACCTTTCCCTTGTCAATTCCAGACACCTACACCCCCTCACATTGCCCCCCAGTGGCAACTGGTGACACCTGAATTAGTATGTAAAAGATGTTCATAAAAATTAGAAAACAATGCACATATACTATTATCATAATTTAAAAGGAAACCAATGAGTACATTAAAACATATGTACCGTGAAAGTGTCAAGACCAAATGATATGGCCGAAAGCATGGACCCCTCCACCTGTGCCATCTCCTCCTCTATCATCAACTGAACATAAATGTAACACATAAAAAGACATAAGTGGGAAATTATTATAAGGAAATTATACTAAAAATACGAACAATAAAATTTAAATACAATGTAAAAAGTGAACTGTTTACCCTTACCATAATAGTGGGAGTCCATGGCCCTGTAGGCTCTTGATGCACATCTCCATGAGCTGCTTCAGTGCTTGTAGTGTGTTGTGTAGAATCATCCACATTGAAGGAAAAATTATATGCATCACTATAAGTCAGGGGACCTAAGCACATATTCTTGCATATAATGCAAGTGTGGGGCACACAAACATGTGAGCTTGTGGAGGATTTGGAAGTGTCAGAAGCATCAGGATGAGGAGGCAACAATTTCATGCTTTGCATAACCAGCAGATCACTCAAGGTGTGAATGGCTCGAATAGTCTGTGAGTCGGCCTCAATAATAATCTCAAGATGCTGCACAGTGGGAGGTGGTGAAATCTCGGGAGGGGGGACATATGTGCAGGATTTCACCTATTGTGCCCATGGCTTGTCCTGAGGAATGCCTAAACCTACACCCTGGTTCGATCTCATACTCCAATAATTCACCTTGTGACCAAGCACAAATTTAGTATATAATTTTTTAATAAAATAAAATGGGACATCCAAATTGTTGTGAGGTGGTCTATCAAAAACCATCCACCAATAGTCCCAAAAGTTGTCACGTTTTGCATTATTTGTGCACCATTTAATTGACAACTTGGTTTTTTTATGGTCTACTTTTTGACTAGTTTTAGGATCCACAAAAAGATTAGCTGTGTCATGTTTTGTTATATTTAGGTTCATGACTTGATCATAATCAAGCCCATCGTCAAATTGGGCATGCATGGAATTGCGCCAAATAAGTGTAGCACTATGTTGCTATGTAAGTTTCTCCATGTTTTCAATAATTGAGTTCAATGTCGTAAAAATGGGGCACAATGTGGGGATATTGGCATAGGTGGTTTGAAATCCTCTAAGTTCATTTAGATTATCTCCTATTAGATCTTCTAAACAGCGAGGGTTTGTGACATGTACATCTTCTGGAGGTGGGGGATTGTTGGGAGATGGTTCTGGATTATTTACGGGATCATTAGGAGGGTTTTATGATTCCATGTCTGATAAAATGAAAAAACAAATAGATAATTACAATATATTTTAAAAAATAATAAAAAAACTCATTGCTACCCTAATTTTTATATAAAAAACTATAAATTTCTATTTAAAAACATTAACAACAATAAAAACAATAAAAATTAGAAGCTTTCACATACCTTGGGATTTAAGAGAAATCAGATAGGAGATTTGAAAGCCGATATCCGTTTACCCTAGCTACGTTCACATTTTCACAATGAGAAAATGTTGAACGCGGCTGGGGTACAGAGTTATATATTTACTGGCAAATATCAGATATCCGATTAAGCCTTTTGCTTTGGGTTTTGGCTTGGCCAAGTGTACTGACACCCAAGCCTACTAAAAATTCAACATATGCATTTGTGTGCTTTTGGACAAGTGAAAATAAGTTTTTTTCACATCGCCACTTTTTGGCATACTATGATCCTGCACATACCCTTATGTTACATTCTTTCCAATATGCATAGCATCAAAAAAATTCATGATTGGGAGTTTCTCATAGTACGACCACCTACTAATTTGTGTAGGATAACTTTTTAGTCCTTTTAGAAGTTGGTCATTAATGCCTTGACGACCTTCATGAGCATCAATTACATCATCAGTAAACAAAACACAATATCAAAATATAAATTTCAAACAAAAACCATCAGATGGAATGCCATTACCTCGATGATTTATTCTATTGTGTTCCAACTTCCATAGGCGAGGCTTCATTCTCCGTGGCTTTGATGTAGTCTCTTCTTTCCCATTGAAAAGATGTTTTTCGGTAATTTGTTACTTATGATTTCTGTGGAGAAAGTGTCTATAGTCATCGAACACCTACTTTCCTAAACTTTTTAAATGACAAGATTTTATCTTTGGACCACAAACTGGACATGCAAATTTTCCCTTTGTTTGAAGACCTAAAAGATCATGTATAATTGGATTAATATGTTAATTTTGATAATTAAAATTATCATGTGTAACTTAAACATACAAAAAAAATGTGTTAGCACTATAACATACAAAAAAAGAGGTGTTAATAAGAGAACATACCACAAAAATGTGTTAACCCAGGGCCATCATGTATTGTCCATACAAGCATTGCATGGAATTGAAATTGTCTTTTTCCTATTGGTTTAGAGATGTCATACATAGTGACCCCAATCCATAACACCAAAAACTCGTCGATAAGGGGCTCAATATATACATTCATATCTTGAACTTGGTACTTACCTAGTTGAATGAACAAAAACATTACATAATTATTATGACCATTTTGATGGGGTATTTATACTAAATTAATTTAGATGACTATTAAATGAAAAAATATCTGGAACAATCATTGCCAACATTATGTGCTCCCTCTTTATGGACATCCAAGGAGGAATGTTATTTTTTATAACAAAAATAGGCCACACTGAGTAAACAGATCTCATCTCTCCAAACAGATTGACACCATCTACTGCCAATGAAAGCTTGAGATTATGAGATTCTTCTTTAAAGTGTGGCCAACTTTCCTCTATTTTCTTAAATTTCAAACCATCTACAAGCATTCACATAATGTCATCTCAACTTCTATTGCATGCATGGTAATCCATAAATTGTGCCAAGCTAGTGCACTTGAATAATCGTTGCAGACATGGAATAATGAGAATATATCGAGGAACCTTGTGAGGCACCTTTTTTGTTATTTCATATGAATGATATCTACTAATATGACAATCAGGGAATTCTGTTGCAAATTCATATTTTTTATGATATATAATATGATCATTTGGACATGCATGTATTGTTTGATACTCCATTCCAATTTCTTTCATAATGGCAGATAATTCTAGGTACAAGTGAGGTAGAATGTTTGATGGTGGTAAAAAACACTCACCTATCAACCTATGACAACAAATATAATTTGTTAATACAAAGAATATTATTTGGTACATGATTCACCCTTTGTTAACTATAAGGAAATTATGACTAAAAAGATGAAATATATGACATACCCTAACATACATGTGATTGCTACGTTGGATAAACCATTCATAACCTTCAAGTTCACCAACAACAATACAGTGACATGAAGAGTTGTTTGGGAGCCTTCGTATAGGGACTCGTATGCCTTCTCAAGTATAGGTACATCAAGGTCATCATCATCATCATCATCAGTTGCACTAGTACCATCATCTTGATCATCATGATCAACTGCGCCAGTACCATCATCTTCAATTGTGTTATATACCACATGATCATTTTCTTCCATGGGATCATTATCTTTTGCTTCAATATTAACACCTCCACGTTCCCCCAGTTGGAAATCCACATTCTCCAGATTGTCATGGTCCATAACATGAAATCCAGGGTGGTTGACCTATATCAAAATGATGACCTTAAATTAACCATGACCATGATGTCATCATCAATTCATTTCTTATGTATATAAATTATTAAAATAATATATTGAAATATATACCAATGGACGAAATTCATTTCCCCCTTCAATGTGACCATGTTCCCTACCATGTTTCTCAACTATTTTGATTAGATATCTTTGAGTCTTTAAGCCCTTGCAAATTTTGTAAGGGCAATAACATTTTTCATCACCTTTTCTCTTCAAGTTAGACCACAATCTATAAATTGCCTCCTTATTTTGTTCTGGGTTGATATTGTCAGACATGGTCTTTCTTCATAGGCAAAAATTTGGGCTATAATTATACCAAAAAATCATCTCATATACTCTAAATTAAGATATTAATATTTTCATCTGTCAAATATAAAAATACTAGCATTAATGTTGTCATTTGTCAAATATAAAAATACTAGCATTAGTAGTATCTTGTATATAGCATTATTAGTAGTTCTTTACTCCCTTCTAATTTACTATACTATAAAATTGTGATAGTTAAACAAATCTCTTCTCATACAGTCACAAAAATTAGACAAAATAAAGTGTTCCTTGTTCCCTATTATTTGGGACACACTTACGACAATGATTTATTTATCTAGTTGGGATAATATCCATTGTGTGCAAAGATAATTGAAGATAGAATTTAATTGGTTAAGGAAAAGGTGGCAAGTTGATGCATGGTAAGGTGATGATAACTCAAAGTGTACGCACAAAGATGTTTTGTGAAGTTGTAAGTATGATCTTGAATGGAATGACTCGTTACTTGTACATTGACTAGAATGTTGATGGAAGAAGGATGATTTATTTGCAACCCGCAGATACAGTCATTGAACAACCATTTTTTCAACTCTAATTTTTTCAAATTTAAGATTTTTTGTTCACTTAGAATAGTAAACTTTACCTTTTTGTATTTATATACAAAGTAAACATGATAGAAAAATGGAAACCTATTTATTTTTAAATGGAATACACCAAGGAGTACCATAAAAAATATTGACCATTTACAATCATGAATAGTAAATCTAAATCAGATAGCTCATTTTTTATCAGCATGTGTAGTCTCACAATATTAGCAAATGTGTAGTCTCAGAACTATCCATTTCTCTATGTATATGAAAAATGAATGAAATATCAAGCTAATTGGGACAATGGAATTTACAAAGTAAGGAAAGGTGAGAGGATCAATCAAATAGTCACAAAAAGAAACACGCTTTGTCAACACTGTTCAAAATCTTTTCACCAAGTACAGACATAGGAAATAAAAAAGGGACAAAAGACAAGAAATAAAAAACATCATTAGGACTATAGAAAAATCATTAAGACTACAAAATCAAGTTCTAGAAATAGATGGTTCTGATGCTTTACCATTACAACAATTGAGCATTCATCATTTGGTACTTCTTGGTGTATTCCATTTAAGTATTGTGGAAGCCATTGTATGAGAGAAGAGGAGGATCTACAAGCATTGTACAAACTGTAGCTGAATAAGAAAGTATTATATATGTCATTTGGATGTCTCTTTGCATGGTTTTTACATTGTTGTTAATTTGAACAAGTTCCAAATGTGTTGAACAAGGTTTGAACATCAATTTCTAAACATTCTTCAATGCAATAAAAAAATAATGAAAATCACTAAGAGAACGTTGAGTAATAATAAGAAAGCATGGGATTCAAAAACAATATTTAGCTCTCTAGGCTGATAGAGTAACAATAAAAAAAGTCAACAAGGTTTGCTCCTTATGAACTAGTCTATGGAAAAAAGGCAAGATTGCCATTGAATAGTTACTTGGAGTTTTTCATGTGCAGATATGATGTGGGATGTTGATGGCATTGTCTCATGGGAAAAACTTAAGGGTCATCAATCTGAAGAATTGGCACAATGTAAATCCAATGACAAAATGGTCAAAAAACCAAAAATTTCTTTTATCGGCATAAGTTATCCCGATCGGGATAGGTCACAAAAGCAATAGTCTGATAGCAGAGAGAGAAGTGGTCATATTGTCAGGATAATAATCTCGATTGCTAATGAAGTTATTGGAGAGGCTTATAGAGATAGTTTCATTGGGATTATTTGTAGTTCGGCGGAAGAAGAATGTGCCTATCTCAATGGCCGATAGAATCATCGGTGAAATTTACGCCGAATGACAATGTTTATAATAGATCAGTGACATATATGGTGATGTTTTCATTGGGAAGGAATGGATATCGTGTGAACTTGTAATCAAGATTCTCGATCATTGATGAGTTTACCGGGAAAAGATGTGGCGTATAATGAACAATTTAATCACATAATGTATAACCTGATGGTGGGAGAAATAATTTTATACCAGAATAACCTATGGCGATAAGAAGTCATTAATTCACGGGTTTGAATTCCTAAGAAAATTGAACGCCATTAATGAACTTTGGAGAACAAACAAAATTGTTACACAAGGGAAATAATTATAAGATTAAGAGGATCCTAGCAATTCCAAGTAAACAATTGCATCAACAAGTTATTATAGAGAGGTTATACGAAAAATTTGGGAAGCCATAGAACCTTCAGGATCATCCAACAAGAGGAACCCCACAATCAAAAACATGAAACCTAATAAAAAAATACTGCCTGACAGTTACCGAGTAGGGCTAATTGGCTCATTTAATGTAGTCAATGCCTTGCATAATAGTTGCACACTACAAAACTTGATTGGGATAATGGAATTTACAAAGGAAAGGTGATAGGATCAATCAAATAATCACAAAAGAAACATGCTTTGTCAACACTGTTCAAAATCATGTCACTAAGCACAGACACAGGAAATAAAAAAGGGACAAAAGATAAGAAATAAGAAAAATCATTAGGACTATAGAAAAATCATTAAGACTATACAAAATCAAGTTCTAGAAATGGGCGGTTCTGATGCTTTGCCATTACAACAATTGAGCATTCATCATTTGGTACTTCTTGGTGTATTCCATTTAAGTATTGTGAAAGCCATTTTATGGGAGAAGAGGAGGATGTACATGCACTGTACAGACTGTGGCTGAGTAAGAAATCATTATATCTATCATTTGGATGTCTCTTTGTATGGTTTTTACATTGTTTTTTATTTGAACAAGTTCTAAATGTGTTTAAGAAGGTTTGAACATCAATTTCTAAACATTCTTCAATGATTTGAAAGAGCATCTTATCCAACATGTATGCTAAAATAAGCCTCTTATCAAACATGTATGCTAAATGAAGCCTCTAATCACACAACCAATGAATAAGAGTTGATCAGAGAAGGTATATGTATATGTGACAAACATGAAAATTTGACCAAGAATTACTGGGAGCTAGACCCCGCAACAAATGGACTTGTGATGATTTTCACAATAGTACATTTTTCCCAGGGTAAGCTCCCACTAGTGCTTAGGAAAATTTTCATGTTCATCACATGCGCATATACATTCTCTAATCACACAACCAATGAATAAGATTTTAAATGTCAATTTCTTTAACAATTTCTTTAACAATTCAAATGTCTCAAGTAGACAAGATTCTCAATGGAATTGCTTTGATAACATATAGATACAAATAGGAGATTGGAATTGATCAGCCTTCACCTGTGCATACAAGATTTGATCAGAGAAGGTATATGCATAGGTGATAAATTTGCAGATTTGACCAAGCATTACTGGGATCTAGACCTCACAACAAATGGACTTGTGATGATTTTCAGAATAGTACATTTGTTGTTGGGTAAGCTCCCAGTAGTGCTTACGAAAATATGCATGTTCATCACCTGTACATATACCTTCTCTAATCACATAACCAATGAATAAAATTTCAAATGCTAATTTTTTTAACAATTCAAATGTCTCAAGTAGACAAGATTCTCAATGGAACTACTTTGATAATATATAGATACAAATAGGAGATTGGAGTTTATCAACCTTCACTAGTACATATACAACCTTCACCTATGCATATAAGATTTTATCAGAGAATGTAGATGCACAGGTGACAAACATGAATATTTGACCAAGCATTACTGGGAGCTAGACCCAACAAAAAATGGACTTTTGATGATTTTCACAATAGTACATTTGTTGTAGGGTAAGCTCCCAGTAGTGCTTAGGAAAATTTGCATGTTCATCACCTGTGCATATACCTTCTCTATTCAACTCCTATCTACAAGTGAAGGTTGTATATGGTGTATATGTTAAGTGTGTGTGCATGCATGTGTGTGTGTGTGTGGTTTAGAATTGTGCCCTAGGTCCTCCAAAGTTTCTTACAAGCATTATAAGGACCTTTGTTTATAGTTTTGGAAATTAAAATGTTGATAAGATGTGTTATTGATTCGAGAATGGAGTAAAATGGTTGCATTTTTATTTTTTATTGTCTCCATGTCATTATTGTATTGTATCATTGACATTTAAGGCAGAGGAAGTCGGTTTAGTCTTGACTGTTCCTAGAATGTGCAAGCAATCAACATTTTGTTATTTTGACCTTAAAATGAAAAATATTCCTATCTAATGATCTTATGCCTTGTAAATGATTGTTTGAAAGAAAAATGGTGATGCAAGAGCATCTTGGGTCTTTAAGCAATCTTGCATCAACCAAAAATATTTCTTGTTTTCTGTTGTTTGCATTATAATCTTTGCATTTTTTGGTTTCATGTTGTGCTAAGATTACATGATGTTGAGGAACTATTTGGGAACCTTCTCCTATGAGCACATTAATATTAGATGGTCTGTTTCAAAATTACAGTTGTTTTCCTTGCCTTCGGAGCCATATTTTCCTACAGAATTGGTGTTGATTATGCGTCATGGCGCCGTTGATCCTTAAGGAATCAACCTTTTCTCTCTTAATTAATTTAAGAGTACCTAAATTAATATATTCTCCTAAGAGTGCATGTTCTAATTCATTATGAGTAAAAAGTTATGACCATTTTTCTCAAGGACCTATTTTCTGCCAGTTTCACGCGAAACATGGAGTGTTTCTTCTTGCATGGTTCTGTGTGATGAAATGGGGTCTTGCATAGTTAAGGGAATGTTCTTGGGTCATTTTTGGACCTAAATTTAAATGTGCATCAAGTGGTGATCACTCTTTCATTAGTTTTGATTTAAATCTTCTAGACTGGACCTATAATGGAATTAAATGCCTGATTGGCCAACTTGTGGCTTAACTGGCTATATAAGGAGTCTAGATTGTGATGGAATATGGATGAAGTGACTGAGAGGGGGGGTGAATCAGTCAACAATAAAACACTTCACTGTTATTTCTTTCCAAATCCCTTAGGATATCTTAATGAATATACTCGGTAAATAGGTTGCAGTAACTTGATAGATGCAGAAAGTATTAGAAAAATTATCTTTTAGATATTCATCACCACTTGTATATGATTAAGATAACTATTAAGAACACAAGAGACACAAGATTTAACGTGGAAACCCAATATGGGAAAAACCACCAATGTATCTAGATACTGATTTTCACTTTTCTGAAGTGATGCCCGGTTAGAAGCCAACCCGGTAAAAGGTTACAAAACACACTGTTAGGTGTGACCTTGTTAGAGGATTTAATCACCTTGCTAGGAGTGGCCTGGTAAGAGGTCTTGAGAAAAATTCAATGGAATTGTCACCTTGTTAGAGGATTTACAATATGGTTGTTAAACCAACTCGGTTAAGAGATTTAGAATTCACTATTACAATGATAAAAAGGTAACAATGAAAATGACCTGTATAATAATGCAATTGCCTTGCTAATTACAAATCTCTATTTTGTATAAGTGTGATCCTTCCTGATCGAATATATCGCTGCTGCTCCTCAAGGATATCTGGTTATCCTTCACAATTTCGCACACACCTTTCCTATCTTTCTTCTATATATCTTCTTCTATATTTCTGTACTTTATTTTTCATATTTGACCTTTTATTTATATGATTTTAGATTTTTCAAATCGGCATTACTTAGTATAACAGTCAGCTGAATTAAGAAAACTTGATTTGCAAAGATCCTTCAAGGGCCGACAGTGCTCGGTGACCATAATGAAATTTTCTACAATCTTTCAGAGACCGAGGGAACTCAGTAAACACTGATAGTCCTTCGATAACCGACTGAACTCAGTAAATGCTAACTTTTCTATTGACAACCGAGTGAACTCGGTAAACACTGATTTTCTTTGATAACCGAGTGAACTCGGTAAGCACTAATTTTACTACCAGGCAGACCGACTGAGCTCGGTAGGTACTGATTGTTGCGGACTATGACATTGTGTGACATCAAAGACAATACATAATTTGAGTAGCAATTTTCTTTTTCCAACAGATTGATGTAGTAGGGAAATCAAGAGGTAGATATAGGAAGGATCATCAAGATACATCATTGGAGACAAATATAGGATGCGAATTGAGCTTCTAATTTCATAATTCTCATTGTATAAGCCCAAAACCCGGAAGGCCTCACAGCCGAGAATGTTGAAAGAAATAATATTAATTTTCTATTATTTCAGCCAGTTGCTTGTCTCATATCCATTGTGTTTCATTTCTTTGATGTGCTATTATATTCCTTCCATTTTGTAACTCTGAGCAAGGCTTGTTGTTGATTCAAGTGGAGTCAATTCTGCTTGATTCTGCTTGTATCTACCTTGCCCTTGTGTCAAGTGGTATCAGAGCAAGTTCTTTCTTGTGGATTGGATCATGGAGAACCTTATTGGATTGGTTGTAGGGTGGAAGATCTAAGATTTGACCTATAACTTGTAGAAGGTTATGATCTTGCTAGAACCTGATTGTCAAGATGGTTCGTGGTAGAGGGAATGATAATGTTATCATGGATATGTTGAGGCAGATTGCAACTAGGCTTGAAGCTGTAGAGACAACCCAGAGAAGAGGAGCACATATTGAAGATGTTAGTGATGAAGAAGAAGAAGCAGCACCTAATCCTGAACCTGAAGTTGAACAAGATGAGGAAAGAATCTTGAGAGTTTTGTCTAAGGCTAATTTCAGACCTGCAATTGAAGTTGCTTGCTATGATGGAAGACTTTAGACCGATACTCTTTTGGATTGGATCTCAGAGATGGATAAATAATTTGACTATGAAGGTACTCCTAATAATAAGAAGGTTAAGATAGCAGTCACAAAGTTGAAAGGTCATGCATCTCTTTGGTGGGGTCATTTGCAAACTAAGAGACAGAAGAGAGGAAAAGAAAAGATCAAGACATGGATGAAGATGCTTGGAAAGATGAAGAAGAAGTTTCTTCCATCTGAATACCAAGTAAGTTTGATGAGAAAAATGCAAAATCTGAGACAAAAGGACATGAGTGTGAAAGAATATACTGAGGAATTTTACAAATTGGATATCAGATCTAGACATGTGGATGATGAAGTTGATAAGGTGGCTAGATATCTGAATGGCCCGAGGACATCTATTCAAAATGAGATCAACTATGTGAAAATAGATAGTGTGGAAGAAGCATACCAATTTGCTTTGAAGGAAGAAGAAAGATTGACAAAGAGACATGAACAAAGACAAAGAGGAAGAGGTGGCAGATTTCAAAGAAGTAGAGGCAGATCTTATGGAGAAAGTAGCGGATCTGACAATGTAGTGCAAGATAAAGGATGGGAAGATGACCCTACTGGTAAAAGAGGTAATTACTCTAGAGGTTATTATACTGGTTACTCTAGGAATAACAATAGTGGGAAAAGAGAAGAGAAGTCTTGGTTTAAATGTACTTGTTACAAATGTGGTGAAGAAGGACATAGAGCTTTTGAATGTACTAACTCTGGAAAGAAGATTGGAAGTAATGGCAGAAATAATTTGGCTTGTGAAGAAATTGAGGAAATGTCTAATGAACCTGAACATGGTGAGAACTTGATGCTAAGAAGGATCTTGTGGAATGAAGAAGCTGATGAGGAACCTATTTTAAGGAAAAGTTTGTTCAAAACCAGATGTAAGATCGTTGATAAATGCAAGGTAATCATTGATAGTGGAAGTTCTGATAATTTGGCATCCGAAGAGCTCATTAAAAAATTGTAGTTGTAGAGATTGAAACATCCTAAGCCTTACCATATTGTTTGGATCCAGAAGGAGCATAAACTACTTGTAAGTGAACAATGCCTTGTTAAATTCAAATTTGGGAATTATCATGATGAAGTCTTGTGTGATATTATGCCTATGGATTGTTGTTATATTCTTTTGGGTAGACCTTGGTAGTATGATAGGAAAGGTTTGCATGATGGTAGATTGAATCAATATACTATTTGGATGGATGGAAAGAAACAAGTATTGTTGCCTTTGATAGAGAAGTTTGATGAAAGTCACTGTACCACAGTCAGAGTATGTTTGGTTGATGGTAAAAAGTTTGCAAGAGAAATGAAAGAACATATTTTTTCCTTTTCATTGAAGCATAAGAGTGGACAGTCAAATAAGGTTATTGATGCCTTGAGTCGAAGAAGAAGTTTGCTGACAAAGATGAGAGTTGAGGTACTTGGTTTTGATGATTTGAAGTGTTTGTATGAGACTGACATTGATTTTGCATAATGTTGGAAAGCTTGTAAGGAACACACAGTGAGTGATAAGTGGATTGATTATTTCATTCAAGAAGACATGTTGTTTAAAGGAATTTAGTTGTACATATCTAGAGGATTGATGAGTGAAAACATAATGAAGGAGAAACATAGTGGTGGAGTTGCTAGACATTTTGGGATTTATAAGACTTTGAAACTAATTTCAGAAAGATACTTTTAGCCATAGATTTATAGAGATGTACAGAGAATGGTTAGAGGTTGTAGAATTTTCCAAACAACAAAAGGAACTAGTTAGAATTTGGGATTGTATACACATTTTCCTGTACCGGATAGACCTTGGGAAGATGTGAGTATGGACTTTGTTCTTGGATTACCTAGAACTTAGAGAGGTAATGATTTTATTTTGGTAGTGGTTGACAGATTTTCTAAGATGGCTCATTTCATATCTTGTAAGAAGCCATATGATGCATTGCATGTAGCTGAATTATTCTTCAAGGAAGTGGTAAGATTGCATGGTTTACCGAAGTCTATTGTTTCAGATAGAGATACTAAGTTTACTGGTTACTTTTGGAGAACACTTTGGAAAAATATGAATACTGAATTGAAGTTTAGTTCTACATTTCACCCTCAAACAGATGGACAGACTGAAGTTGTGAATAGAAGTTTGGGAAACTTGTTGAGATGTTTAGTTGGAGATAAGCCTGCTAATTAGGATTTAGTTTTGGCACAAGCAGAGTTTTCTTATAATAATTCTTTGAATAGAAGCACTAAGAGGACACCATTTGAGATTTTTATTGGATTTCATCCTGAGGGAACCACAGAGCTGAGAGATTTACCTATTGAGACCAGAAGAAGTGTTGAAGCTGAGGATTTTGCAGTCTTCAAGAGAACTGTACATGATGAAGTCAAAAATAATTTGGAGGATGGTAATTTGAAATATAAACAAAGAGCAGATAAGAGAAGGAGACATAAATCTTTTGAAGTTGGAGATGAGGTTATGATTCATTTGAAGAAAAATAGATTTCCAGTTGGTACCTACAACAAGCTGAAAATGAAGAAGTTTGGACCTTGTAAGATTCTGAAGAACTTTGATAGTGGAAATGCTTATGAAGTGGAATTACTAGAGGACATGGATATATCACCTATATTCAACATTGTTGATATCTTTGAGTACTTTGAATCAAATGATAAGATAGAAGATGATCTGGATTATCCTAAGAAGAATAAAGACAACATTGAGAAGATCTTGAATAGTAGATTAAGCAAGAGTACAAGAGGAAAAGACTACATGGAATATCTAGTTCAGTGGAAGGACAAGCCAATTGAAGACAATTCATGGATTACACAAGCTGAGTTGGATCTTTATGATTTAGGTTAGAATATGAGTAGTTCTTGATGTGGACATCAGTTCTTTATTTACCCCAGGTGTCTGATGCAGGAGCATCTTGGGTCTTTGAGCAATCTTGCATCAATCAAAAATATTTCTTATTTTCTATTATTTGCATTATAATATTTGTATTTGTTGGTTTCATGTTGTGTGAAGCTTACATGATGTTGAGGACCTATTTTGTAACCTTCTCCTATGAGCACATAAAGATTGGATGGACTGTTTCAAAGTTACAACTATTTTCCTTGCCATCGAAGCCGTATTTTCCTACAGAATTGGTGTTGATTGTACATCGTGGTGTCATTGATCCTTAAGGAATCATCCTTTGAAATATTAATGAATTTAAGAGGACCTAAATTAATATCTTCTCCTAAGATCGAAAGTCCTAATTCATTATGAGTAAAAAGTTATGATCATTTTTCTCGGGGACCTATTTTCTGCCAGTTTCACGTGAAACGTGGAGTGTTTCTTCTTGTGCAGTTTCATGTGATGAAATGGGGCCTTGCGTAGTTAATGGAATGTTCTTGGGTCATTTTTGGACCTAAATTTAAAGGTGCATCAAGTGGTGATCACTCTTTCATTAGTTTTGATTTAAATCTTCCAGACTGGTCGACTTGTGGCTTAGCTGGCTATATAAGGAGTCTAGATTGATGTAGTGGGGAAATCAAGAGGTAGATCTAGGAAGGATTATCAAGATACATCATTGGAGACAAAGATAGGATGCAAATTGAGCTTCTGATTTCATAATTCTCATTGTATAAGGCCAAAACCCGAAAGGCCTCACAACTGGGCATGTTGAAAGAAATCATATAAATTCTCTATTGTTTCTACCAGTTGCTTGTCTCATATCCATTATGTTTGAGTTCTTTCATGTGCTATTATATTGCTTCCATTGTGTAACTCTGAGCAGGGCTTGTTGTTGATTCAAGTGGAGTCAATTCTGCTTGATTCTGCTTGTATCTACCTTGCCCTTGCGTCAAATGGTGAAGAAAACCAGCCCAAATTTTATGCTCATAGACTCATGGCCACCAAAGGAGATTTAGGATTTTTAGTTTAAGAGAGAGCACTTTCATTGATAACAATAGCAGATCTTGGATTTTAGAATAGTAGATTCCAATAAATAATAATGCCAAGATCCATTAAAGGGCAGTTCAGTATATCTTAATCATGGGGCAGCATTTCTATTGAAAGATAACAATAGATTATAGTGTGAATGTCATATTTTGAAAGGTTTGATATATCCCAAGGTGTGTAACACCCTTGCATGATGTGTCACATCTCCCTTCACCAACTCCTCAATTATCTATGGACGAGGAAGATACAATGGAAACATGAGACATAATAATTATTAAAAATCCTCTTCTCAATGTTGAGATAGAAGACCCTAGACTATATAAATAATAATTATGAGTTTTAAAACTTCTAACCAAAATTTGGATGATGTAAGGTTATTGATCGATTAAAGATTCATGAAAGATGATAAATTTATAACTTCAAGAGAGTCTAGAGACTTTATTTTCAAACTCAAAGGAGAATAAATTACAAATAAAGTTGTAAAGATAACTCTTGAAAATAAAGACCGGGTCATATATGAATTTTGAGCCTTTCTCCAATGATTTATGAAACTTGAACATTCTTCTTTTTTAGTGGAAATTTGTCTTTTTTGTTCGAAAATGCCTTTTTTATTTTTCAAATAAATATATGACACATGTGCTTGGTCTAAAGCTTATTTGGTGCAGAACACCAAGGACATGAAAGTACACTAGGGTCACTGATGGATCCTAGGGGAGATAGAGGTGTGACCATAATGGGTCATTTGAAATGTAATGAGTCCAAGATTGGTCATTTGATAATGTTTTCATATTATGGTGATCATTTTGTAATATGATCATGAATAAAGTTTTGTCAGCCATTGTTTGCACCTTGAGGCTAGGAGAGAACTCCTTGTGGTCACTTGATGATCCAAGGATAAATAAAGTTTTTTAAGACCTATAAGGTCAGTATTGATTGTAAGTTGGCCATCATAGCCATTAAGAGTTGTGTAATGCACTAAAAGTGCTAAAATATGTAATGTTGCATTTATATGCAAAATAGGCCTAATAAAGGCTCATGTAAGGGTTTAAAGAGGGTTTAGGGTATAGATCTTAGGAATTGGTCCTAAGAGGCCTTAGAATTTAATATAAATGCAAATAATATTGGGATTTGTCGAGTTGACAACTATGTTGGCAACTAGACAAAATTAAACAAATGTAACAATTAGTTTATAACTGATTACAGACAGTTTGGAGGGCAGTTGCTTGGTTACTACCAATTTTTGGAGTGTAGAGGATCTATTTAATAAATATCCATGTGATTTTGAGGGGTAGAGGTGTGTGAAGGAAGAGAACCATTGTAATGTGTCCTTGAAGTAATAAACAAACATTCTTGCACAAACAATTATTTTGGTTCATGGGTACAACCCCTGATCCAGGGCATTTTAATGCTTGAAGCCATGTGTTATTGATTTGAGAATGGAGTAAAATGATTTCATTTTTATTTTTTATTGTCTCCATGACATTATTGTATCTTATCATTGACATTTAAGGCAGAGAAATTCAATTTTGTTTTGACTATTCCTAGACTACGCAATCAATCAACATTTTGTTATTTTGAAGTCTTCATGGATTGTTAGACTCTCCCACCTTCTATGGTTAATGTGTCTTGTGGGAGGAGTCTAATGTTGTATAGTATGTCATTGTATAGAGTTTAATGTAGGGATAGGAAAGGATTTGGTGGAAGAGACCACAAATGGAGGTAAGTTGTTGATTAAGGGTGCAGGGAACAACACCAGTCATTAATGTGGGCATATACTATGAAGGAAGGGTATATTTTATGATGGATCTTGGTTATTAAGATCCATGTGGAGGTCTAGGATCCCTTCGGAGGATCTGTAAGTGTGTGGAAGAGTCCTTGTGACAAATCCCTAGCATTTTAGTGATTCTTGTTAATTTAAATTCTTAACATTTCTTGATTACTATTCAAATCCTAATGACCTAAGATTTTCCTACAAAAGACACATCATTGATAACTCAAAATAGGAATCTTAGTGTGTAGCTTGATTGAATGATGGTTATAATTATGATGGTGAGTATATTGATCATTTTGTAATAAAATCAAGTATGTAAGCCATGATGGCATTTGGAGGCTAGAAGTCACCTTGGGGTCACTTGGGATCGTAAGAGTGAATAAGTGTTGGAAAAGACCTATAAGGTCAAAAATGATTGTAATTTTGCCATTAGATACATTTAAATGGTGTGAATTGCACTAAAAGTGCCAAATATGTAGATTTTCCTAATTGGCAAAATATGGCCTAAAAGGCTCATATGAGGTTTAGTGAGGGTTTAAGGTCTTTAGTGTTAGGAATTAGGCCTAAAAGGCCTTTTAAAGGATGTTTGAAATGATATTAAGATAAAGGGATAAAGATTTGTCGAGTTGACAACTATGTTGTCAACTTGACATCAATAAACTAAATGCAACAATCATATAACTGAATGACTGTCGGTTGCAGAGAAGTTGCAAATTGTTAAACTAACTTGGGAAGGCTATTTTGGGTTGTGTGAGCATGAATGGGATTAAGGGAGGAGTTTAGAGAGTGTGATAGAGTGTTTTTGTATTGAAGGAAGCAATGTAATGAAGTTGAAATTAATAAAGTTTTAATTCCTTGCAAACTGTCTATTCTCTGTCGTAAGGACACAATCCTCATTTTGGTATCCTAAAACTCTTCATTCAGTGCATGGTTGAATAGGAAATTTAGTAGTTTGAAGGTGGATTAAGTTAATTTGTTTCCATGCAAGTTTCTTTAGTACACTCTATCATATTCATTTAACTTATAAACACAACTTTTAGATCAAAATGGATTAAGTCTCCAAGTCATTGTCTCATTGTGACAGTCTACACCGACCTCTACAAATGCATTGACATAACCCTTAGATTGTTCTCTTTGACTCAGAAAATCATGTAGACACCTTCATACCTTGTTAGGCTATGCTAAGAGGTGGACCCCTACTATTGTATACGAGAGAGGTTTCATATTATATATGTAGTAGGAGCACTCCCAATCTTCCAACCAGTATCAAGTTAGTTAGCCCCACCTATCCAATTAGTCAGTAGAAGCCCAACTAAGGGCTTTGGTTCTCGCTACAAGTATAATTTATAGGGGCTTTGGTCATATTTTTATGCATGCAGAGGATTGATCCAAATTTTATATCATGTAGGAAGGCAGTTAACTCTTTCCTACTTTTTCCATTGGCCAAACATTCATTATGAATTGATCGAGTGACCCCTACTATTTTAAGGGCTTATTTTAGCTAATAATATTAGCGGTGGGGGAAGCACTATTTTAATTTTAATCTATTACATCTATTTGAAAGCCAATTTAAACACTTAACAATCATTTCAAATAAATAATTATCTTTAGTTAGGGTGCACTTACAGGTGGTCAATTCAAGAATTTGTGGCCCTCCTTCAACTCTCCTTTGGTGCGTAATGGTGCTACTCTTCTCTGCCGTGCAACATAATGAATTGAAATGAAACCTTTTTTTAAAGTTATGCCCATGTTCGTCTAAATTTTGACAAATCATCCTGGTCATCAAAATTTAGATGAACATAGGCATGGATTAAAAAAAACAAAGTTTTCCTTCTACATTCCGACTAAGAAAAACCATTTTGCAAGTTCATCAAAAATATTGGTCAAAAACTAGGGTCAAATGTACTAGTGAAGACACATCACTACCAACATATTTTGATTTAGCACACTCAGTTATTATCAATAAAGTCTTATAGTGTTACCTTCTATTCCAAAGTATCTCAATAATTCAAAATTTGAAATCTTTCTTGCAAAAAATAGTTTCTACATGTTTCTATAACAATTTGTGCGTAGCATGTAAAATAGAGCATTGATATATTCTAGTGAATAGATCAATACATGTAGCAAAGATGTTTTTATATTATGATTTAGCAATGCTAATCTACAAGGGAGCCCAACTCAAAAAGAGAGGGATACACATTGTTGTTAGTATTATGTCCCTTTTTAATTTCATTACAAAAAATAGAAAAGCCTCATTGCCCTTCAACATTGTGCCCATTCCAGCAACACGTTAAGAGCACCCAACTTTTAAACTTACTAAAAATTTACCTTGAAATCACCAACAATTTGTCACTAAAAATTTACTCTGTTACAAGCAGTGGTTGCCATTGCACCAAAAGATCGACCTGTTAATGCCCAATACAACCACTAGACTTATAGAAGACACAAGAGGCAGTTAAGCCATGTCACAAATCCCAAGGGGAGCACTGACCATTTTTCCAACAATCTCCCCCTCAGCGTTACCCAAGGGGATTCAAACCTGTGACCAAGCTCTGATACCAATTGTTACAAGTAGTGGTTGTCGTTGCACCAAAAAATCAACCTATTAATGCCCGATACAACCACTAGACTTATAGAAGACACAGGAGGTGGTTAAGCCATGTCACAAATCCCGAGGGGAGCGCTGACCATTTTGCCAACATACTCTAGATCCTCTGTAATAATGGATCAGTAACATTTCCTATAAAGAAAAGGCTCAAGCACTTATGTACAAAAAATGGCTTATATAGCCTCATGCAATTTGTAAAAGGACGATCATTTCTCTATCACTGAATAAAATCAATCAAACACCTCAAAGATTGGTCTCTAAATTTCATTCATAAAATTCCCTTCAATCTCTACCATTTATTATTACCACATTGGCATTTCAAACCCATTAACCCCCATGGAAATCCTAATGTTGAAGAAGCACATTAAAAATAAATTTTAACACCTTTTGTAGTTACATTTTATGTTGATTGCACATTCGCAGGCTCTCCCAAACTTTACCGCTTTATCCTACTATGGTTCAAAAATTGCACATGTGGAAACCTCCACATTAAACATTTTGCCCCCTTTTTAAATTTTCACTTACTTACCCCTATTTGTAAGCCCATTCAAACTTTGGTCAATTTTCTTGTGAAGTTGCATCAGTTGGACACGTGGCAAGTGGGTGCCACAATATTTTTTTAAAACTTTTTAAAAACTTCCTGAGTGCAACATCATAAGGGTCTAGGGAATTTTCTCAAGGGCCTTGCAATGTTGTGACTTATCAATCTGTGTCTAGGATTTGAGATAAAAAAATATTTTTCTTTCTTTACCTCCATTTGGATGCCTTGGCCCACCATATTTTTTCCTTGGTGGAAAACTTGGGAACAAATTTTGCATGTTATATTTCCCTAACTGTGACTTTGAAACTTTATTCATTTTTTTTAATTTAAAACCATTTTACTCAAAATATTTCAAATAAAATTTATACCTCTGTCCTTTTATGGCCATGCAAATTTAAATCATTTAAATAAATAAATTATTTAAGTAAATTTTCCTTAATATCAATCTTAGCGGACAAAGATTTGCAAACATCACTATTTAAATCATTAAAAATAATTTAAATAAAATTGGATTTTAGACTTGTTTATCTGACCCTTTGTTTTCTTGATGAGTGTCAAGTCCCTTGTTGGCCTGACCTAAAATAAATTCACACTAAAATAAATTCTCATTGAAACTACTTAAATGTGGCGTTGAATGTATTTGGAGTGAAAATCAGTGAGTGGGTAGTCATTAAAGCCAACATTTGATATGTTTACACTCTGACCCAAAACAATGATAATTGGTCTCTAGAATTAGGTTGAAAAACTAATATTATGATCACTTGGAGCTATGAGAATTTAAAGGGATATTCATTTCCAACATGTGAATTAAACCCCCAAATAGCTTGACATGACACAATTTGAATTGAAAAAAATTAGTGGCCAAAGTAGGGCACTTCATTTTTTTTGTAGGCAAACATGTGAAAACCTTCTTGAAACTCATCAAAACACTGCATTGAAAAAATAATAAATACTACCCTGGGAGACTGCCACCTAGCAGACAAGTACATTCAAGTACAGTTAATAGGTGTGCAAAGGAGTTTTTCCCAACTCCAATCTAGGTGCAATATATTAATTACCAAAAATGATCATTCTGAAAGGCTATAAAATTATAGATGTACAAGCTCTATGGACTACATCTCGATTTGGTCTTGCAAAATATCAAACCTTATCTCAATGCCCTACAATTGCTCATGGAGGCACACTCATATGCAAAAAATCCAATGAACCAATCACCTTGACATAAAAGTCATCTGGCATCAAGATATTAATGTACAAAGTTGGCCTTTTGGATGACTTATCAATATGCATATTGATAAGTTTTTCAATGTGCAAGATGCAAATTTGTGTCAAGGCCTCAAACCAAGTACTTGAAAATTGATCAAAAGTAGTTGTGAGGGGATGTTGCTTGGAAAAAAAATTAAATGATAGGAAACCAACATGATTCTAAGGGCATTTCTCATTAAAATTAGTAGGAATCAAGATATTAAGTCTCAAACTGTGCTACTTAGAAAAAATTTCACAGGGATGCATGTGGTTGTCTCAATCATATTTCTCATCAAATCACTTCAAATTCCTTCATAATTCAAGGTTCCAACAACTTTTATATGTATATTTCTTCCTTCTATTAGGTGCAAAAGTTTTTTATTAGCTTCATATTATTTCTCTACTTCACTTAAATATTTTGTGCTATCTATAGATTATTTTTTGTGACTTGATTTATGGCTTCACTTTGATTTGTTAATTTATTTATCCTTTAAGATCAACCTTATTTTCTTTCTTCCTCTTGGGTTTATAGATGGATGATATATTTTGGAGCAATGTTGACTTCCTAATTGGTGTTGATTCTATGCTTCAGGTTGATGCTCTACCGGCTCATAGTGATTATTTGATTATATTATATTCTCTACTTTATATGCTAACTCTTCAAAATCAATTTCAAATCCTTTGGTAGGAGGTTATCTTGAAATCCCATTATTTATGTGATTGCTTCAATATTTTGGAATAAGTCAAATGATGTGCAATCTTGTTGATCTATATCCACAAGGTTAGTATATTGGTGGATAAGGTTGATGCCATGTATAGTGGTATCAATGAAAGAATTAAACATAGCAATATTTTCATAATATTGCAACTCAAATTAGTTTTATTCAAATAGAGATAAGATATAATAAAAAAAAACAATCAAACACATCACCAACATAAAGGAAATTGTAAAACCCTAGCAATATTTCAAGGAAACATCGAGGAGAAATGTATTGATAATCTTATTACTCAAAGAAATTAAAGGATGTTACAATCTTCATACCACTATTATGTAAGAATATATGATATATTTTACATGATTTCTACCATAAGAACTAGAAATTTCTTATGAAGCCCCCAAATTTAGTCTTTTATTAAAAGTAAATTTTTTAATCATAATTGAACTCTCAATTTACAAAAGCTCCAATTTATCAAACACATGATTCATTAATACATAATTCTTTAATGAACAATTTCTAATACCTTGGAGATATAGAAAGTTTTGCCGCTTCCACATTTAATTCCTACCCAACCCATCATCTATTTTGTATTGAATATAGAAAGAGACCTCTTTCACACAAACTAAAAGTGTCATCTCCAATCATACATTTAACACTGAACCTTCTATGATTATTCTAAAAAGTATCATCGAATTTGAGTTTAAAGAGAGTCCACCAAAATCTTTCTTAGTACATATTGACCGTAACACTCTTAAACTGCATGTAGCTGTCAAGATGGTGATAAAGCAGGGAGCTTGGTAATGGCCGAACCTTTATCCAATTCAACTATTGTTACTACTTCCACTTTCCCCTCTTCAACTGCCACTATTAATCGCTTCTTTCTTTTATAAATCCAATATATTATCATCTGAATTGCAGCCAATGGTATTCCAAGAAAATTGGGTGCCTGTATCAATCAAACTAAATGACATTAGATGTCTGATCGCTCAAGATAAAACGAATGACATTCACTCCACACGCTTGGTGAATCGATAAAATTACCATGATAAGAATGTCTTTGCTGAGAGCACCATACACTAACCACAACACACTGCCAAGGAATGCGAATAATGAGAAGCGAAACATGAACTGCACACTGTTTGTTCGAACTACTGTTCTCTGAAATATATATCAACACCAACAAACATGTATGTTAGTACTAGCACTATGTCAATTGTAACAAGTCCACTCCAATAAATTTGAATGAGATTAAATACTTACAGTATCAGAGAGTGGAGATCCATAGAGAATGACAGAGGCAACCATTCCAGTACTTCCCACAACCATTTTCTTCTGGGCATTCAGACCCCACATAGAAACTGTCACCAAGCTTACGAAGGCCATCAACACTCCTACAACCATCCTACCCATTCTTCTCTGCAATCTCATTTTTAGCCAGTTGGGTGCATGCTAAATCAGTATCTAACATAAAGAATGAATTGTAAAATTGTACTTTCTCCTCAATCTAATACAATATACCTTGGATTTGGGTAGGGTTAAAAGGAGATAGATGGTCCAGAAGCAGCACTGAAGGAGGAGGCCAATGGCGTTGATAGCGAGGACAAGAGCGTTATCCCATCCATTGCTAATGAGAGGAGAACCATACCAAGCGTACACAAGACAGTGAACAGCCCAACCGCGTAGGGTAACCCTGACATTTTTCCACTTGTTTTGTTCAACATCACTCTCCTGAACGTACATCTGCAATCTCAACACAAACCCATCTGATCATTATATTCATCTACCTATATATTGCTATTTTGGGATATCAATTCATGTTCAAAATGCTTACATCTAATCATCGATTTTACTTACATTGGTGCACCATACATGAACAAAGCAAATGCACTTCCTCCGTAGAATTCACAACCATACTAGCCAGTCAATACACAGCATCTATAGTTCTTCTCATCAATCATTATATCTCATTTAATATGAACAAAGTTCAGTATAGAAAGTATAATAGTGGGCGTATATATTAATGACCTAAAATGCCAACCCCGCTACGTACGAAGCTGTTAATCATTTCTTATGAAAGCAAAAAAGAGATGAAACAAGAAAAGTGATGTGAGTAGAATAAGAATGTGTTGCAGCTTGCGCAAGAGAGGGAGGCATACACATATTTATAGACTTGCGTGTATCTTACAATTGGAGATAATTGAAGTCACATGTAACCCAAAACTTCATCCCTTACAGCAGACACACTGGACGAAAGCTGTCATTAGTTTATGGAAAAGTTGAATGATGAGAATTGCCCGAAAGAGTAAATCCTTCCTTCTCAATTTGAAGAGTGGAGAAGAGAATATTGTTATATATGACATTGCAAGACCCACTCCGCAGTAATGGACTATAAACGTGCATGTAATAATATCCAATTCATGAAATGTTGAGTTATGGAAACCAGCTAAAATTGGAGTCACAGTAAACCTGAGACACTTTATCTGTTGTATTCCTCTTTGTTTGCAACTTGCTCGCGAGGACATAGCTGTAATTCTATTTAAGGTGCATATCTGGTTGTGATGAGAACTTGTAGAAAATTTGTAGTTATATAAGTGTGCATATTGTGACAAAGTGCACCAAACTTCACCAGCTGGCATGAAATCATTAAGTTTATCGCAGTACGGTCTTTTGATTTCAGATTCAGCACACTCAATTCACAGATGAATGATTAAATTCAGTCATATGAATTATCTCCATTACTTTTACATCGTGTATATCTAATCGACAACATTGTACACTTCAACTCTCAATTTATTCACTTCTTTTCTTTGTGTTGATTTTTCAAGCACTGGTTGTATTTAACAATATCTTTGGGAGATTCCTTGATCATAAGTGTCAAGTTCTTTTAAATGAACTCTATTGTAATATTAATTGTGTACTAATTAATCATAGCAGGCAAATGTTGAAGTTATCATTATGATGTTTCTAACATAAGTATTGTTTCTTTTTTAATTCAAATTGAAATAGTCTTTATATACATGAGGTTTTAAATGACGATAAAACAATGATTTTAATTCTTAAATGAATGTCTTTAAATACAAGGGCATAATAGTTTGTGATTATAGAAAAGAAGCAAGACACGTGGAAGGTCTTAGATTTCACTATGGAAAAGGAATGGGTCTTATTGATATTTAGTCAATTATACAAGGAGTACTTGTACTTGGACAAATCCCATCACATCACAAAGGAGGCCATTTTGGCTGTAATTATTGGCACAAGAGTATTCTCACTTAAAGAATGACATAAAAGTAGTGGAAGTAACAAAGCTTACTAGAGCCACTTTTGATACAAGGATTTTATACATCAATAGCATTACAAACCCAAGTGTTAAGTATGCAACAAATGTAATTGCCTACAAAAGCTATTTTACCAGCCAAGAGGGCTTTGCCACCACTATCGCAATACATAGGGCATGAGAGATAGTGGTTGAAGATAACGACTCTGATCTATGTGAAGTTCCCATAATGAAATTACAAGAGAATGCAACTTAGAAGAAGATAAGTTTTTATTATTTCCAATATGATACTTTGTTAATTTTCCTTTCTTTCTATTTTATGAAGATTTACCTTAATATGTCATAAAAGTATGGAACATAGATATACTATTACTAGCCCAAGTTAAAGATTATGTTGAGAATATTTTGGAGCCTAATGCCTATGCACAAGTATTTGTCAGCTTCTTTAAGGATTTTCAAAAAAATAATTAGTGGAGAATTTTAAATGTCATGACCTACAAAAGTATCTACATAAATCTTCTTTCATGTAGATAAAGACTTCACCATAGTACATATCATAGAGCCCCATACCCCATAGATACCCCCACTACCATATGAGGTCTTCGATGAAAAGGTAGAGTCAAATGAAATAAGTCTAATAACTTTACATACGGACCTAGAGGTAGAGAAAAATCCTAAAAGAAAAAAAAAAATTGAATCAATAACTCAAGTAGAATATAAAGAATGATTGGAAAATAATAGTTAGAATCTACATGAGAAATGGAGAATGCCCCCTAAAGGGTAATGGGAGAAAAAGGAGGAAATTGGGCATATGACTAGAAGATCCTAGAGATTACAAATTGAAGCTCCTTGTAGAGAATCTACATAGGAGAGAGTTTAGCGGTACCAGTGAAAAATGAATCATCTAATGAAGAAGGAAAAAAGGCTCTATTACACATGAGTTAGAAAAGAAAAGAAATCTTAAAAAAAGCATAAAGGGATGTAGAAGCAAAATACACACTAAAGAAGAGGAAAACATAGTATCAGAGGAGGCTCCTAGACTAGTAGATGGATCAACCCTAGAAATAAGATTCCTATTGGATGGGAATAATTGCATACTAACTTATACCAAAATAGGGTTTTTGAGAAAGTACTATAAAAGTGATTTGGGATGACTCTCCTTAACATGAATAATGCATAGAAAGTGTTAATTATACATATGGTAGAAACTAATATTATATCAAGGAGGATTTTATGAGTAAAGTATCAAACCCCCTCGCAAATACACTTATGGTTGTGAGAGAAAAGACATCCCTAGAAGTAGATAAAATTAAGGACTTGGCAATTCTAGCAGTATCCTAAACTTTTGAACATCTCTTGATGGAAGAAAAAATTGAAGGAAATATAGATTAAGAATCTCATGACAAAGAAGAGAATATATATAAGCTCGTATTAAATAAATTAGAGGCTACCAAAAAAGTAAAGGTAAATCATAGAAGAAACAAAAAAAGATTACAAGAAATTAAAAGAAAGGAAGAAGTAAAATATAGATCAGAAATTTCATCTAGATACCCCTCTTAGGCTCCCTAGAATAATACTCTTTACCTCAATAGTTTTTCAATTGCAATCAATTAAAGACATCTTGGTCAAGCAACATCTAATTGAATTTTTAACAACTTCACAATTAATTTAGCTACCATTTGTAGGGACTCAAGTACATATAGGGAGCATATCCCATCTATTGAAGTTTAAATTAGGGGACATTTTCCATCAGACAACCTGAGGTGAGATTCCTAAACACCATGCACAATGTTCAAAACAAATAGAGGAAACAATAAAATAGATATGGGGGTAAATCCACTTACCTCAAAGGGGATCCCTCATAGATAGATCTGATATAGTTATGATGCAGGACCATCTCGGGTCCTTGGCAATCCTGTATAACCAAAAACAAGTTTGAGTTTTATGTATTGCTCGCTTCCTTCTTTGACCGAGTTGTCTCAGTAGTTGCTCAGTTTTCTTCTTTAACCGAGTTGGTCGGTTAATTCCCTGACACTCGGTTAACATTGCTTACTGAGTTGTTTCTTTTAGTTTTCTATTGAGGCCAACTTGTGCATTAATTGAAGTCATATATTTAATGTTGATATCAATCATTGAGAAGTGTGTGGACCTAGATCTAGTCATTCCTTTTTTTAATGGTGGATCTGAAGGCCGACTTGTTTTGGTAGCCTCTTGCATATATTGTAGTCGTTGGTTATAGTTTTAGCAGTTAGGAGTTAGAAGATTGAAGGTAGTTTCTGAATCCTCGCATGATGGAGGACTGTTGTAATTGAATTCATGTATCTGGCCCTAATTGGGAAGGCCTTACAACCCGACATGTATGAATAAATCTGATGAAATATAAGGATCGGTTTTGCATTCTCTCTCTCACTTGTTGTGTAATTGCTTCTGTGTATGATCTATGCAAGGTGGATTTGGATTAGGGTGTGCCTTTGGCCTCTCATCCTCCCCTGCCTTGCATCAGGTGGTATCAAAGTGAAGGTTGAGATATGGATCTAGATTTGCGAATCTAGGTTTGAGGGTTCCTTCTTGTTAAGCCCTAGTTGATATTTGTTGTGGGGTGGCAGATTGTGATCTGGCCTGCAATTTCAGAGGGTTTCAAGATGGTTCGTGGGAGGTGATATGCAGATCCAAGGTTGGCGAACATGTTGAGATAGCTTGTTGCTAGGTTAGAAGCTATTGAGATAGCCCAGCATAGAGGAAGACATCTTGAAGATGTTAGTGATGAAGAAATTGAGGAAGAACAAGGTGATGTAGAACCTGCACATGTGATGGATTAGGGTGAGGAAATACTGTTGAAGGCATTGACAAACTTGAAGTCTACACCACATTTCAATCCTCCTGAGTATAGTGGAAAACTAGATTCTGATGAATTGGTGGATTAGGTCACCGAGATGGAAAAGTATTTTGAGTATGAAAATGTTCCTAAGGAAAAGAAGGTGAAGATTCCAAGCAGAAAGTTGAAGAGTCATGCATCCTTGTGGTGGGAGCATCTACAATGAGACAGAAAAAGGAAAGGCAAAGACAAAATCAAGGTATGGAATAAGATGGTAAATAAGTTGAAAGGAAAGTTTTTACCTTGCGATTATCAGATTAACCTAGTTAGGCGAATGCAAAGTTTGAGGCAGAAAGATAGCTCAATAAAAGATTATACTGAGAAATTCTATAGATTAGATATTAGATCTGGACATGATGAAGATGAAGTGGAAAGAATTGCTAGGTACTTGAATGGACTGAAAGTTTCCATCCAAGAAGAAATCAATTTGGTCAAATTGGAAAACATTGAGGAAGCTTATCAGTTTGCCTTGAAAGCTGAGGAGAAATTAAAAAAAATACATGAGCAAAAACAAAGAGGAAGAGGTGGTAGATTCCCTAGAGGAAGAGGTAGATCCTATGGTGAAAACAATAGATCTGATTAGGACAAACCGAATTTGGATAAAAGCAAGACCGAGTGGAAAGGTGAAAGTTCGGCTAGAGGAAGAGGTAATAACTACCGAGGTGGTTATAACAGAGGTAGATTCTGAGTAAATTGTTACAATTATGGACAAGAAGGACATAGATCATTTGAGTGTACACATGCAAGTAAGAAGGTTGGTAGCAGTAGAAATGCTTTGGTGCAAGAAGACTCACCGAATGAACCTGACAAGGAAAAGAACTTGATGGTCAGGAGAGAACTTTGGAATGAAAGTAATAAAGAAGATCCGATACGAAAAACTTTGTTCAAGACCAAATGTAGAGTTTCTAATAAAGTGTGGAAGTTAATCATTGATAGTGGAAGCAAGATGGTTGCAAAGTTGCAATTGGAAAGGTTGGAACACCCGAAACCCTATCCAATTTCATGGATCAAGGATGAGCATACACTCTTGGTAAGTGAGCAATGTTATGTGAATTCAAAAATTGGAAAGTACTATGACAAGGTGTTATGTGATATCATGCCTATGGATTGTTTTCATATTTTGTTGGGTCTAGACCTTGGCAATATGACAGACATGCTATATATGATGGAAGATTGCATAAATATACTATTTGGGCCGATGGGAGAAGACAAATCTTGTTACATTTGATTGAAGAATCTATTAGTAGTGTTTGTACATCTGTGAAAGTTTTCTTGATGGAAGGAAGAAATTTTGTTAAGGATTTGAAGAAGAATGATGTATGTTTTTTTGTGATTCCTAACAAACCGAGTAAGAAAACAAAGGATAGCAACCCTGAAGAGATTGATAAGATACTCACCAAGTATAAGGAGATAATTTTTGACAATGTACCTGATGGTTTTCCACCAAAGAGAATCATTGATCATTTCATGGATCTAATCCCTGGAGCTAGTTTACCGAATAAGGCACCACATCGGTTGACACCTATCGAGAATCAGGAATTGAACCGATAGATTCAAGAATTGTTGTAGAAAGGTTTGATCTAAAAAATTTTGAGTCCTTGTGCGGTACCAACTGTATTGGAACCTAAGAATAAAGGAGAATGGTGAATGTGTATGGATTCTAGATCAATCAACAAGATAACAGTGAAATATAGGTTTCCTGTACCGAGAATGGATGACATAATGGATAGTTTGACTGGAGAAAAGTATTTTGACCAAAATTGATTTGAAAAGTGGATATCATCGTATCAGAATCAGAGAAGGTGATGAGTGGAAAACTTCTTTTAAGACAAGAGAAGTTTTGTATGAGTGGTTGGTTATGCCTTTTGGTTTAACTAATGTACCGAGTACTTTTATGAGATTGATGATTGAAGTTTTGAAGAAATTCTTTGGCAAATTTGTGATTGTATACCTAGATGATATTCTGATATTTAGTAAGACTAGAGAAGAGCATTTTTTGCATGTTAAAAAAGTATTGCAAAGATTGAAAGAAGAAAAGTTGTTGATTAACTTGAAAAAGTGTTCTTTCATGAAAGAGGAGATTGTGTATTTGGGATTTGTGATTTTAGCTGATGGTTTGAAAATGGATCCTGAAAAGGTTGAAGCTATTTTGAATTGGCCTACACCTGAGAATGATAATGAGGTAAGATCATTTCATGGTTTAGCAAGTTTTTACCGAAAGTTCATTAGGAATTTCATTTCAATTTCTAATGCTATGACTAAGCCTATGAGAGGAGATAAAAGAGAATTCAAGTGGACACATGGAGCTGATAAAAGTTTTGAGACTCTGAAGCAGAAGGTTGTTGAATTCCTTGTGTTAGCATTTCCTAATTTCAATTAGGTATTTCAAGTTGAATGTGATGCAAGTGGTAGTGCAATAGGAGTTGTGTTGATTCAAGAAGGTAAACCTATTGCTTTCTTTAGTGAAAATTTAAATGATTCAAAAAGGACATATTCTGTGTATGGCCAAGAATTCTATGCCATATTTCAAGCCCTGAAGAAATGGAGACATTATTTGGCACCGAGTGAATTTTTGTTGTATACTGATCATAAGGCTTTACAGTATTTGGGTAGTTAGAATAATTTGAATCAGAGACATATGAAATGGGTTGAATATTTGTAGAGTTATACATTTGTAATAAAACATAAGAGTGGAGTCACTAACTAATTTTTTGATGCATTGAGTAGAAGAAGATATTCGATGACCAAGATGATAATTGAAGTTACTGGTTTTGATGAAATGAAAGTATTGTATGAAACTAATCCTAATTTTTCTGAGTCATGGAAGAAGTGCAAAGCACCTATTCAAGATCAACTGAGTACTAAATGGGAAGTCTATTTCATTCAAGAAGGTATGTTGTTTAAAGGTATTCAGTTATGTATATCAAGAGGATCGATGAGAACTAATTTGATAAAGGAGAAATATAGTAGTGGTTTGGCTGGACATATTGGTATTGACAAGACATTGAATTTTCTTAAGGAGAAATACTTTTGGCCGCAATTGTATAAGGATGTTCAGAAATTTGTGAAAAGTTGTGGAATTTGTCAAGTTGCAAAGGGAGTAAGTCAGAATACTGGATTATATATACCGATTTATGTTCTCGAGAAACCTTGGATTGATATATGTATGGATTGTGTTCTTGGATTACCAAAAATAGTAAGAGGTAATGATTCTATATTTGTTGTTGTGCATAGATTTTCTAAGATGGCAGATTTTATACCCTGTTGAAAGACATCAAATGCAGTGCATATAGCAGATCTTTTATTTAAGGAAATTGTTGGATTGCATGGATTACCGAGGAGTATCATCTCTGACCGAGACAATAAGTTTGTTGGATACTTTTGGAAGACTCTTTGGAGAAAGTTGGGCACTGAGTTGAGGTATAGTTCTACATTTCACCCAAAGACTGATGGACAGACAGAGGTTGTGAATAGAAGCTTGGGTAATCTTTTGAGATGTTTAGTTGGGGATACACCGAGTAATTGGGATTCTATGTTGCCACAAGCAGAGTTTACATACAATAATTTAGTGAATATGAGTAGTGGAAAAACACATGTTGAGATTGTAAATTGAATACAACTGAGAGGTATATCAGATTTGAAGGATATTGCTGGTGAAGAAGAGAGAAGTGTTGAAGGAGTAAAGTTTCCTAAGCTCATGAAGACATTGCATGAAGAAGTGAAACATAAATTGGAGAAAAGTAATTAGAAATATAAAGATGGAGCAGATAGATCAAGAAGACATAAGACTTTTGCAATTGGGGATGAAGTAATGGTACACTTGAAGAAAGGCGAATTTCCTGTTGGAACATATGGGAAGTTGAAAATGAAGAAATTTGGTCCTTGCAGGATATTGAGGAGATTTGACAATCGAAATGCTTATGAGATTGAGTTACCTAATGACATGGATATATCACCTATATTCAACATTCCATATTTGTATGAGTACCATGAATCGGATGAAGAAATGACAGTACTGAATGATTATCCTAAGCGATATACATAAGAAGTTGAGCATATATTGGAACAAAGAGTTGGCAGAAGCATGAGAGGAAGACAATATATGGAATATCTGGTAAAGTGGAAGAATAGACCAATTAAATATAGTTTGTGGATTTCACAATCTGAGTTGGATTCAGCTCGAGTTGTACCTACTGCATGATTTGGAGAATCATTTCAAACAACCCCAGGTGTCTGATGCAGGAGCATCTCAGGTCCTTGGCAATCCTGTATCACCAAAAATAAGTTTGAGTTTTCTATATTGCTCGGTTCCTTCTTTGACTGAGTTGGCTTGGTAGTTGTTCAGTTTCCTTCTTTAACTGAGTTGGTCGGTTAATTCCCTAGCGCTCAATTAACCTTACTTAGTTGTTTCTTTAAGTTTTCTGTTGAGGATGACTTGTGCATTTAGTTGTGGTCATGGATTTAATGTTGGTATCAATCATTGGGAAGCATGTGGACCTAGATCTAGTCATTTCTTCTGTTAATGGTGGATCTGAAGGCCAACTTGTTTTGGTAGCCTCTCGTATATATTGTAGTCATTGGTTGTAGTTTTAGCAGTAAGTTTTGATAGCAGTTAGGAGTTAGAAGATTGAAGGTAGTTTCTAAATCCTCACATGTTGGTGGATTTTTGTAATTGAATTGATGTATCTAGCCCTAACCGAGAAAGACTTATAGCCCGGCATGTATGAATGAATTTGATGATATATAAGGATCTGTTCTGCATTCTCTCTCTCACTTGTTGTGTAATTTCTTCCATGTGTGATCTCTGCAAGGTGGATTTTGATTAGGGTGTGCCTTTGGCCTCTCATCCTCCCCTACCTTGCATCAAGTTAAGAATTTTGATCTAGATGAAATACTTTAGGAGCTCACCCTACAAAGAATTAGATTTTATAAAATGATAGTAGAACTAAAATAGAAAAATATTGACGAGGAATGAAAAAGGACTATTGTTGTTTCCAGGTCTACATTAGAGGATCACATCAAAATTATGAAAGCCACCCAAGGAGAAATCAGTTAGCTATATCAATATTGATTACAATGACCAAACCTTGTGATCTAGACTAAAGCTCAGATAGACAATGATTCTAGAAAGATTAAAAAAAATAGTTTCATGAAAAAGATTGGTGTCTTGAGAAGGGGAAAATTTGAAACTTTGCATGATTAATACTAATGTGGACGTGTTCAATAGAGTTATCTTTTTTCATTTGTGTTTCTGTGTTGCAGTCAAGATATCAAAATGGTACTATTTTTTTAAAATGGAATAGTTCAATAGTTTCAATTCTTCCTATTGAATCTCATGTCTCATATTTGTCTCATTTTGTATATTTCTAATTTTGGAGAAAGGACTCTGACAATCATTTTATGTGTCTAGGGCTTCTTTGTAATGTATATGGATGACCATTAGACTCTCTGAAGTAAATTTTCTATTAATATTAATATTTTCTACTACAACCTCTGTTTGTACCTTATTTGTAAAAAATATTAATTAATCATTTTTTACTATTCTTCTACTCTTGGCTTATTAAAAATATAAGTTAATAAATCTATTTTTCATTATTTTTTAAATATCTTTGAAATTTTATTTTCTATTATTTTATTATATAAGAGGAATATTGAACCACTATGAAGGGTGGTTAGACTCTCTGAGAACTTAGTTAAAAATAGTCCAATCTAATTTAACCTTTGGGATACTAAGACCTCTAATTTTTTTATTAGGATGGTAAAAATGTGTGGTATTGAAATATAAAAACATCTTAACTATAAAAGTCAAAATTGCTATTTAATAGGCCTACTTGGACAATTTTGTATGCTCACTTCCTAGGATAAAAACGTAGGTGTAGGATGATACCTCAACACACAAATGTCATATATGGATAATGTGCAGAGGTTTGTACCAAAAGGTATAAAGTAATTAGTATTTAGATTCAAGATATTTAATGTGATGAAAAAGATGAATCAACATAAAGACAAGAACGATGGATGAATACTTAGAAAATATCCAAGAATGAGGCCTCTTTCATACACCATTTTTTGCCTTGATATACCTATACACAAATGAAAAAATAAAAAAAGGGTAACTGTGATATAGAGGTTTTCCATAGTTAGATGCTCATTTTGGTGTTTCCACCTCCATAGATAATCAAGATAAATATATTACAATAAAAGATATGATAGAAATACAATAAATAAGATGTAATAGATACTATGATAAATTAAAGATAATGAAATGAACACTATGATAACCTAAGAGGAATAAATTCTCTTCAACACTAGAAGCTAGGAGTTTTCAAGAGTGAGGAAAGGCATGAGCCTTTCAATTTGGTAGAGATTTGGTATGATAAACAATGGAGATGATTAATTGGTGGGGCTGGAAGAAGATATGGAAAATCAAGAGAATAAGTATAAAATGAATAAGAGCACCAAAATGTGTGTGTGTGTGTGTGTGTGTGTGTGTGTGTGAGAGAGAGAGAGAGAGAGAGAGAGAGAGAGAGAGAGAGAGAGAGAGAGAGAGATGTTGGAATTTATCTTGATATCAACATGGTCCTAGAGAGGTATTACATTCACATCTTAGGAAGTGTAAAATCTCATCAACCACCTTTACTTGTGTATTTTTTTATAATATGCACATGGAGAATGGATATATTTGTCTAGTACACATGTGTATGTACATAATGCACACCAAATGGTTGGAAAGATAGTTACTATTGACAAGGAAGGTAGAGAAAGATAGCGAGGTGGAAACTGAATATTTGTCTCTATTTTGTCTAAAACAAAGGCCTAATGCAATATTAAATTATGCAGGGTGCAATTTATAACATTATATTTTGACAGTGGCAAAATCTCATTTAGAAAGTAAAATATACACCTCTCCAAAGAAGAGGTAGGTGATCCAACTAAAGGTTGAAAATAAAGAGATGCATTGCTGACCTCTAGAAGAAAGGGGGGGGGGGCGTAATGTCTCATCTATCATTAAAACACCTGAACTCACTTACCATCACTACATCATTTATGTCAACAATATCCCCTTTTGGAATTGATGGAAACACTCTCTTCAATTCATGGCAACACTTCTGACTTCACTTGATCTATACTCTCTTCAATTCATTGAACTCTTCTCTCATTTGCACTTATCTTCTGCAACTTTGAACAAACAACTCAATAACTTTATTTCCCTTACTTTATCTCCTTTATTTTTTCTCCCCCTTTGACAACAATGTGAAAGGTGTCAAAAACACCTGACATATGCTTTATTGTTCCAGACTAACCACAACTTGATACTACATAGACTTCTCCCCCTAAGGAGTAGCCCCACAACATCAATCCAATTATAGAATATTCAATGAATACAATGAATTGATGCAATGTTGAAACATCTCTTCTAGTTCAACTCATCTAGGGGAATGACCCCTAACTCACCTCATAGATACTCAAAAGCATCCTTAGGTAATGGCTTTGTAAAAATATCTGTATTTTCTCTTTAGTTGGCACATACTCCAACCTTACTTCCCTTTCTTGTACCTATTCTCTAAGAAAATGATACTTGATAGAAATATGCTTAGTCTTAGAGTGCATCACAAGGTTCCTTGAAATATTAATAGCACTTGTTTTGTGACAATAGATAACCATAGGTTCAGTTACCTTTTCCTAAATTCCTTCCAAAATTTGTTTAATCCACACCTCTATGTACAATTAATTGTAGTAGCAACATATTCAGCTTCAATTGTTGATTGTGATATACAGTTCTTCTTTTTACTTGTCCAAGATACAAGCCTATCACCAAGAAAGAATGCACATCCACTGGCGCTCTTCCTATCATCAATATTTCATGTCCAATCTACATCAATAAACACACTTAAAGAGAAATCACCTATATGTCCATACCAAAGACCATATCCTTTAGTAACTTTAATATATCTGAATATCTTCTTTACCGCAATAGAATATAATTCCTTGGGATTAGAAGAAAATATAGCCACTAATCCAACTGCTTGTGCTATATCTGGTCTATTGTGCACAACATATTGTAGCTTACCCATGATAAATCTATAAAGTGTCTCATCGACCTCTCTAGAATCATCTTCCTTTTAAATATTGCAATCGGCTACCATAGGGTTACCAACTGGTTTTGAGTCTTCTAACCTAAATGTCTTCAATATTTCCCTTACATACTTGGACTGACTTCAATGTAAATACCATCGTTCATCTGTAGAACCTAAAATCCAATAAATAATTTGATCTCACCAATCATAAACATCTCAAATTATTTCATCATCTCATTTGCAAATGATCTACTCATCTCTTCATCACCACTAAAAATGATATCATCTACAAATATTTTTGCAATCAATAATCTATCATCTTTCTCAATTTTCAAATATACATTACTATTGTCACGTGTCCTTATGAAACCAATCTGAATCATATATGAGTGCAATCTCTCATACCATTCCCTAGGATCTTGCTTCAATCCATATAAATCTTTTTGTAATCTACACACCATGTTCTTACCTTCTAAATTAGCAAATCGTTCAGGTTGTTTAATGTATACCTCTTCCTCTAATATACCATTGAGAAAAGATGACTTAACATGCATTTGATATACCTTGAATCTTTTGTAAGAAACATATGCAAGTAATATCCTTACACCTTCAAGTCTGGCCATAGGTGCAGATGTTTGACCCTAGTCCAGTCCTTCCTCTTGTGCATAACCTTTGCATACTAATCTTGCCTTATTACCTACCACTTCACATTTCTCATTTATTTTGTTCTTGAAAATCCACTTAGTATTAATTACATTCTTGTCTACCAGTCTGGGTACTAATGTCCAAATTTTATTTTTCTCAATCTTCTCCAATTCCTCTTCCATAGCCTTCACCCAATCATCTTATTTTAATGCATCTTTCACTATTTTAGATTCAAGTTTAGATAGAAAACATGTACCTTCTCTTTCTTTTCTTCATGTTAGAACACCATCATTTTTGTCACCAATAATCTCATCAGGGGAATGGTTCAATCTTACATATCTTGGCAATACCGGTTTAGTTCTAAGAATACCTTCAACCACTTATACCAATTCCTATTCATTTACCAATCTCTCCATTAGTTCTACTATAGTACCTTGGGTATGTGCAAGATCACGAGGGGCCAAAAAGTGGTGATGTAAAAAAATCCACTTTTCAATTGTCCAAAAGTGTATGAAAATGTATGTTGACTTTTTAGTAGGCCTGGGTGTCAGTACACCTGGGAAAACCTGACACCAAACCACAAGCCTAATAGGGTACCCGATTTTGCTGAGTATGAAAAAATGGCGGCAGTATATGTAAAATTTGAACTTTTTGAAATTGGGGAAATCGGGTACCCGATTTTGGCAAGTATGAAAAAATGGTGGGAGTATATGAAAAAATTGAACTTTTGTATATAATGTTTAAATATGTATTATATATATAATTATATATTAATTTATATATTTTATATTATAATATCTTAAGGGTTTTAAATTGTATGTCATATATATTTTATATTATATAAATATATGTACAAATTATATATATATTATATATAAATAATGTTTAAGGGGTATTATGTAAATTTTTTAATATATATTATATATATAATTATATATTAATATACATTTTATATTAAAATATTTTATATTATAATATCTTAGAATGTTTAAATTGTATGTCATACATATTTTATATTATAATATATATATATATATATATATAAACTTTATAGATCATAATATTTAAATTGTATGTTGAAAGGGGTTATCAAGACTTCCTAGGGGTCCTAGTACGCCTTATCACGCATTAGGACCCCTAGGAAGTCCCCATGACCCCTTTTGACACATTGGAATGCTCGAGTGTCTCTAAAGGGGTCGATTCGGACACACTCGAGCATTCCAATGTGTCAAAAGGGGTCCTAACATGTGTCCAAAGGGGTCACTAAGAACACACTCAAGAATTCCAATGTGTCAAAAGGGATCATGGGAACTTCCTAGGGGTCCTAATGCGTGATAAGGCATACTAGGACCACTAGAAAGTCCCCATGACCACTTTTGACACATATGAACCCTCCAGTGTGTCTGAAGGAGTCGTAGGACCCCTTCGAACACACTTGAGGGTTTAGATGTGTCAAAAAAGGTCATGGGGACTTCGTAGGGGTCCGAGTATGTCTTATCACCCGTTAGGACCCCTAGGAAGTCCCCATGACCCCTTTTGACACATTGGAACACTCAAGTGTCTCTTAACGGATCGTAGGACCCCTTAAGACACACTTGAGCATTCCAATGTGTCAAAATGGGTCATGGGGACTCCCTAGGGGTCCTAGTATGCCTTATCACATGTTAGGACCCCTAGGGAGTCCCCATGACCCCTTTTGACACATTGGAACACTCAAGTGTGCCTTAACAGGTCTTAGGACCCCTAAGGAGTCCCCATGACCCCTTTTGACACATTGGAATGCTCTGCTCAAGTGTGTCTTAAGGGGGTCTTATGACCCCTTAAGACACACTTGAGCATTCCAATGTGTCAAAAGGGGTCATGGGGACTCCCTAGGGGTCCTAACACGTGATAAGGCATACTAGGACGCCTAGGGAGTCCCCATGACCCCTTTTGACACACTAGAATGCTCAAGTGTGTCTTAAGGGGTCCTAGCTTAAGGGGTCCTAGGACCCCTTAAGACACACTTGAGTGTTCCAATGTGTCAAAAGGGGTCATTGGGACTTCTTAGGGTTCCTGACATGTGATAAGGTGTATTAGGACTCGTAGGGAGTCCCCATGACCCCTTTTAACACATTGGAATGCTCAAGTGTGTCTTAAGGGGTTGTAGGACCCCTTTGGACACACTTGAGCATTTCAATGTGTCAAAAGCGGTCATGGAGACTCCCTAGGGGTATGCCTTATCACGTGTTAGGACCCCTAGGAAATCCCCATAACCCCTTTTGACACATTAGAATGCTCAAGTGTGTCTTAAGGGTTCCTAGGACCTCTCAAGACACACTTGAGCATTCCAATGTGTCAAAATGGTCATGGGGACTCCTTAGGGGTCCTAGTATGCCTTATCATGCATTAGGACACCTAGGAAGTCCCCATGACCCCTTTTGACACATTGGAACACTAAAGTGTGTCTTAAGGGGTCGTAGGAGCCCTTAAGACACACTTGAGCATTCCAATGTGTCAAAAGGGGTCATGGGGACACCCTAGGGGTCCTAGTATGTCTTATCATGCGTTAGAACCCCTAGGGAGTCCCCATGACCCCTTTTGACACATTGGAATGCTCAAGTGTGTCTTAAGGGGTCCTAAGACCCCTTAAGACATAGTTGAGCATTCCAATGTGTCAAAAGGAGTCATGGGGACTCCCTAAGAGTCCTAATACACCTTATCACATGTTAGGACCCGTAGGGAGTCCCCATGACCCCTTTTAACACATTAGAATGCTCAAGTGTGTCTTAAGGGGTCGTAGGAAACCTTAAGACACACTTGAGCATTCCAATCTATCAAAAGGGGTCATGGGGACTCCTTAGGGGTCCTAGTATGCCTTAGCATGTGTTAGGACTCTAGGGAGTTCCCATGACCCCTTTTGACACATTGAAAATCTCATGTGTGTCTTAATGGGTCTTGGGAACCCTTAAGACACACTTGAGTGTTCCAATGTGTCAAAAGAGGTCATGGGGAATCCCTAGGAGTCCTAGTATGCCTTATCATGTGTTAGGACCCCTTGGAAGTCCCAATGACCCCTGTTGACATATTGGAATGTTCAAGTGTGTCTTAAGGGGTCCTAGGAACCCTTAAGACACACTTGAGCATTCCAATGTGTCAAAAGGGTTCATGGGAGCTCCCTAGGGGCCCTAGTACGCCTTATCATGTGTTAGGACCCCTAGGAAGTCCCCACGACCCTTTTTGACACATTGGAATGCTCAAGTGCATCTTAAGAGTCATAGGACCCCTTAAGAAACACTTGAGAATTCCAATCTGTTAAAAGGGGTCATGGGGACTCCCTAGGGATCCTAGTATGCCTTATCACATGTTAGGACCCCTAGGGAGTCCCCATGACCCCTTTTGACACATTGGATTGCTCAAGTGTGTCTTAAGGGGTCTCAAGAACCTTTAAGACACACTTGAGCATTCCAATGTGTCAAAAGGGGTCGTGGGGACTCTCTAGGGGTCCTAGTATGCCTTATCACGCGTCAAGACCCCTAGGAAGTCCCAATGACCCCTTTTGACACATTGGAATGCTCATGTGTGTCTTAAGGGGTCTGAGGACCCTTAAGACACACTTGAGCATTCCAATGTGTCAAAAAGGGTCATGGAAACTCCTTAGGGTCCTTGTATGCCTTATCAAGTGTTAGGACCCCTAGGGAGTCCACATGACCCCTTTTGACACATTGGAATAGTCAAATGTGTCTTAAGGGGTCCTAAGACCCCTTAAGACAAACTTGAGAATTCCAATGTGTCAAAAGGGGTCATGGGGACTCCCTAGGGGTCCTAGTTCACCTTATCACATGTTAGGACCCCTAGGAAGTCTCAATGACCAATTTTGACACATTGGAATGCTCAAGTGTTGTCTTAAGGGGTCCTAGGACCCCTTAAGATGCACTTGAGCATTCCAATGTGTCAAAAGGGGTAATGGGGACTCCCTAGGGGTCCTAGTACACATTATAATGCATTAACACCCCTAGGAAGGCCCCATGACCCCTTTTGACACACTGGAATGCTCAAGTGTGTCTTAAGGGCTCGTACTAACCCTTAAGACACACTTGAGCATCCCAATGTGTCAAAAGGGGTCATGGTGACTCCCTATGGGTCCTAGTATGCCTTATCACGTGTTAAAACCCCTAGGTAGTCCCAATGACCCCTTTTGACATATTGGAATGCTCAAGTGTGTCTTAAGGGGTCTTAGGATGCCTTCGGACACACTTGAGCATTCCAATGTGTCAAAAGGGGTCATGGGGACTCCCTAGCGGTCCTAGTATGCCTTATCACATGTTAGGACACCTAAGAAGTCCCAATCACCCTTTTTGACACATTATAATGCTCAAGTGTGTCTTAAGGGGTCCATCGACCCCTTAAGACACACTTGAGCATGCCAATGTGTCAAAAGGGGTCATGGGGAGTCCCTAGGGTTCTTAGTACACCTTATCATGTGTTAGGACCCCTAGGGAGTCCCCATGACCCCTTTTGACACATTGTAACACTCAAGCGTGTCTTAAGGGGTCGTAGGACCCCCTTAATACACACTTGAGTGTTCCAATGTGTCAAAAGGGGTCATGGGGACTCCCTACGGGTCCTAGTATGCCTTGTTATGTGTTAGGACCCCTAGGAAGTCCCCACGACCCCTTTTGACACATTGGAATGCTCAAGTGTGTCTTAAGGGGTCGTAGGACACTTGAAGACACACTTGAGCTTTTCTAATGTGTTGAAAGGGGTAATGGGGACTCTCTAGGGGTCCTACTATGCCTTATCTCGCATTATAGGACCCCTAGGGAATCCACATGACCCCTTTTGACACATTGGAAAAGTCAAATGTTTCTTAAGGGGTCCTAAGAACCCCTTAAGATACACTTGAGCATTCAAATGTGTCAAAAGGGGTCACGGGGACTCCCTAGGGGTCCTAGTACACCTTATCATGTGTTAGGACCCCTAGGAAGTCCCAATGATAACTTTTGACACATTGGAATGCTCAAGTGTATCTTAAGGGGTCCTAGGACCCCTTAAGATGCACTTGAGCATTCCAATGTGTCAAAAGGGTTCATGGGGACTCCCTAGGGGTCCTAGTACACCTTATCACACGTTAGCACCCGTAGGAAGTCCCCATAACCCCTTTTGACACATTGGAATGCTCAAGTGTGTCTTAAGGGGTCGTACTACCCCTTAAGACACACTTGAGCATTCCAATGTGTGAAAAGGGGTCATGGGGACTCCCTAGGCATCCTAGTACACCTTATCAAATGTTAGGACCCCTAGGAAGTCCCAATGACCCCTTTTGACACATTGGAATGCTCAAGTGTGTCTTAAGGGGTCTGACGACCCCTTAGGACACACTTGGGCATTCTAATGTATCAAAAAGGGTGATGGGAACTCCCTAGGGGTCCTAGTACGCCTTATCAAGTGTTAGGACCCCTACGAAGTCCCCATGACCCCTTTTGACACATTGGAACACTCAAGTGTGTCTTAAGGGGTCGTAAGACCCCTTAAGACACACTTGAACATTCTAATGTGTCAAAAGGGGTCACAGGGACTCCATAGGGGTCCTAGTACACTTTATCACATGTTAGGACCCCTAGGAATTCCCCATGACCCCTTTTGACACATTGGAACACTCAAGTGGGTCTTAAGGGGTCGTAGGACCCCTTAAGACACACTTGAGCATTTTTATGTGTGAAAAGGGGTCATGGGGACTCCCTAGGGGTCCTAGTATGCCTTATCACACATAAGGACCCTTAGGGAGTCCCAATGACCCCATTTGACACATTGGAATGCTCAAGTCTATCTTAGGGGTTCCTAGGACCCCTTCGGACACACTTGAGCGTTCCAATGTGTCAAAAGGTGTCATGGGGACTCCCTACGGGTCCTAATATGCCTTATCATGCTTTAGGACCCCTAGTGAGTCCCCATGACCCCTTTTGACACATTGGAATGCTAGAGTGTTTCTTAATGGGTCCTATGACCCATTAAGACACACTCTAGCATTCCAATGTGTCAAAAGGGGTCATGGGGACTCCATAGGGGTCCTAGTACTCCTTATCATGTGTTAGGACCCCTAGGAAGTCCCCATGACCCCTTTTGAGACATTGGAACACTCAAGGGTGTCTTAAGGGGTAGTAGGATCCCTTAAGACAGACTTGAGCATTCCAATGTGTCAAAAGGGGTCATGGGGACTCCCTCAGGGTCCTAGTATGACTTATCACGTGTTAGGACCCCTAGGGAGTCCCCATGATCCCTTTTGACACATTGGAATGCTCAAATGTGTCTTAAGGGGTCCTAGGATCCCTTAAGACACACTTGAGCATTCCAATGTGTCAAAAGGGGTCATGGGGACTCCCTCAGGGTCCTAGTATGACTTATCACACGTTAGGACCCCTAGGGAGTCCCCATGACCACTTTTGACACATTGGAATGCTCAAATGTGTCTTAAGGGGTTCTAAGACCCCATAAGACACACTTTTGCATTCCAATGTGTCAAAAGGGGTCATGGGGACTCCCTATGGGTCCCAGTATGCCTTATCACATGTTAGGACCCCTAGGGAGTCCCAATGAGCCCTTTTGACAAATTGGAATGCTCAAGTGTGTCTTAAGCGGTCCTAGGACCCATTTGGACACACTTGAGCATTCCAATGTGTCCAAATGGGTCATGGGGATTCCCTAGGGCTACTAATATGCCTTATCACACGTTAGGACACCTAGGAATTCCCAATGACCTTTTTTGACACATTAGAATGCTCAAGTGTGTCTTAAGGGGTCTGACGACCCCTTAAGACACACTTGAGTGTTCTAATGTGTCAAAAGGGGTCATGGGGACTCCCTAGGGTTCCTAGTATGCCTTATCCTGAATTAGGACCCCTAGGGAGTCCCCATGACCCCTTTTGACACATTGGAACACTCAAGTGTGTCTTAAGGGGTCATAGGGCCCCTTAAGACACACTTGAGCATTCCAATGTGTCAAAAGGGGTCATGTCAACTCCCTAGGGATCCTAGTACACCTTATCATGCGTTAGGACCCCTTGGAAGTCCCAATGACCACTTTTGACACATTGAAATGCTCAAGTGTGTCTTAAGGGGTCCTAGGACCCTTTAAGATGCACTTGAGCATTCAAATGTGTCAAAAAGAGTCATGGGGACTCCTTAGGGGTCCTAGTACACCTTATCACGTGTTAGGACCCCTAGGAAGTCCTCGTGACCCCTTTTGACACATTGGAATGCTCAAGTGTGTCTTAAGGGGTCATAGGACCCCTTAAGATGCACTTTAGCATTCTAATCTATCAAAATGGGTCATGGGGACTCCCTAAGGGTCCTAGTATGCCTTATCATGCGTTAGGACACCTAGCTAGTCCCCATGACCCCTTTTGACACATTGGAATGCTCAAGTGTGTCTTAAGGGGTCTTAGGAACCCTTAAGACACACTTGAGTGTTCCAATGTGTCAAAAGGGGTCGTGGGGACTCCCAAGGGATCCTAGTATGCCTTATCATGCTTTAAGACCCCTAAGAAGTCCCAATGACCCCTTTTGACACATTGGAATGATCAAGTGTGTCTTAAGGGGTCCGAATACCTCTTAAGACACAGTTGAGCATTCCAGTGTGTCAAAAGGCATCATGGGAACTCCCTAAGGGTCATAGTACACCTTATCATATGTTAAGACCCCTAGGAAGTCCCCACGACCCCTTTTGACACATTAGAAAGCTCAATTTTGTCTTAAAGGGTCGTAGGACCCTTTAAGACACACTTGAGCGTTCAAATGTGTCAAAAGGGGTCATGGGGACTCCCTAGGTGTCCTAATACACCTTATTACATGTTACAATCCCTAGGAAATCCCCATGACCCCTATTGATACATTGGAACACTCAAGTGTGTCTTAAGGGGTCGTAGGACCCCTTAAGAGACACTTGAGCATTCCAATGTGTCAAAAAGGGTCATGTGGACTCCCTAGGTGTCCTAGTATGCATTATCACACGTTAGCACCCCTAGGGAGTCCCAATGACCCCTTTTGACACATTAGAATGCTCAAGTGTGTCTTAAGGGGTCCTAGGAACCCTTCGGACACACTTGAGTGTTCCAATGTGTCAAAAAGGATCACGGGGACTCCCTAGGGGTCCTAGTATTCCTTATCACACGTTTGGACCCCTAGGAATTCCCAATGACCCCTTTTAACACATTGGAATGCTCAAGTGTTTCTTAAGGTGTCCGAGGACCTCTTAAGACACACTTGAGCATTCCAGTGTGTCAAAAGGGGTCATGGGGACTCCCTAGGGGTCCTACTACACCTTATCATGCGTTAGGACCCGTAGGGAGTCCCCACGACCCCTTTTGACACACTGGAATGCTCAAGTGTGTCTTAAGGGTTCGTAGGACCCCATAAGACACATTTGAGCATTTCAATGTGTCAAAAGGGGTCATGGAGACTCCCTAGGTGTTCTAACACGTCATAAGGCATACTAGGAACTCTAGGGAGTCCCCATGACCCCTTTTGACACATTGCAACACTCAAGTGTGTCTTAAGGGGTTGTAGGACCCCTTAAGACACACTTGAGCATTTCAATGTGTCAAAAGGGTTCATGGGAACTTCCTAGGGTCCTAACATGTGATAAAGCATACTAAGACTAGTAGGGAGTCCCCATGACCCCTTTTAACACATTAGAACACTCAAGTGTGTCTTAAGGGTTCCTCACACCCCTTAAAACACACTTGAGCATTCCAATATGTCAAAAAGGGTTATTGGGACTTCCTAGGGGTCCTAACACCTGATAAGGCATACTAGGACTCTTAGGGAGTCCCCATGACCCTTTTTGACACATTGGAATACTCAAGTGTGTTATAAGGGGTCTTTGGACCCCTTAAGACACACTTGAGCATTCTAATGTGTCAAAAGGGGTCATGGGGACTCCCTAGGGGTCCTAACACATGAAAATGTGTAAGAGGACCCCTAAGGAGTCACCATGACCCCTTTTGACACATTCGAATGCTCAAGTGTGTCTTAAGGGGTCCTACGACCCCTTAAGACACACTTGAGCATTCCAATGTGTCAAAAGGGGTCGTGGGGACTTCCTAGGGATTCAAACCCATGATAAGGCATACTAGGACCCATAGGGAGTCCCGATGACCCCTTTTGACATATTGGAATGCTCAAGTGTGTCTTAAGGGGTCCTCGGACCCCTCAAAACACACTTGAACATTTCAATGTGTCATAAGGTGTCATTGGGACTTCCTAGGGGTCCTAACATGTGATAAGGGGTACTAGGACTCTTAGGGAGTCCCCATGACCCCTTTTGACACATTCGAACGCTCAAGTGTGTGTTAAGGTGTCTTAGGACCCCTTAAGACATACTTGAGCGTTCTAATGTGTCAAAAGGGGTCATGGGGACTCCCTAGGGGTCCTAACTTGTGATAAGGTGTACTAGGACCCCTAGGGAGTCACCATGAACCCTGTTGACAGATTGGAATTCTCAAGTGTGTCTTAAGGGGTCCTACGACCCCTTAAGACACACTTGAGCATTCCAATCTATCAAAAGGGGTCATGGGGAATTCCTAGGGGTCCTGATAGGTGATAAGGCATACTAGGACCCCTAGGGAGTCCCCATGACCCCTTTTGACACATTGTAATGCTCAAGTGTGAGACACACTTGAGCATTCCAATGTGTCAAAAGGGTTCATTGGGACTTCCTAGGGGTCCTAACACATGATAAGGCATACTAGGACACCTAGGGAGTCCCCATGACCCCTTTTCACACATTGGAATGCTCAAATGTGTCTTAAGGGGTCTTAGGACCCCTTAAGACACATTTGAGCATTCCAATGTGTCAAAAGGGGTCATGGGGACTCCCTAGGGGTCCTAACGTGTGATAAGACATACTAGGTCCCCTAAGGAGTCCCCATGACCACTTTTAACACATTGGAATGCTCAAGTGTGTCTTAAGGGGTCCTACAACCCCTTAAGACACACTTGAGCATTCTAATATGTCAAAAGGGGTAATGGGGACTTCCTAGGGGTCCTAACACGTGATAACGCATACTAGGACCCCTAGGGAGTCCCCATGACCCCTTTTGACACATTGGAATGCTCAAGTGTGTCTTAAGGGGTCCTAGGACCCCTTAAGACACACTTGAGTATTCCAATGTGTGAAAAGGTGTCATGGTGACTTCCTAGGGGTCCTAATGCGTGATAAGGTGTATTAGGACCCCTAGGGAGTCCTTATGACCCCTTTTGACACATTGGAATGCTCAAGTGTGTCCAAAGGGGTTCTAGGACCCCTTAAGACACACTTGAGAATTTCAATGTGTCAAAAGGGGTCATTGGGACTCCCTAGGGGTCCTAACTCATGATAAGGTGTACTAGGACCCCTAGGGAGTCCCCATGACCCCTTTTGAAATATTGGAATGCTCAAGTGTGTCTTAAGGGGTCCTTCAACCCCTTAAGACACACTTGAGCATTTCAATGTGTCAAAAGGGGTCATGGAGACTTCCTAGGTGTCCTAACGCGTGATAATGCATACTAGGACCCCTAGGGAGTCCCCATGACCCCTTTTGACACATTAGAATGCTAGAGTGTGTCTTAAAGGGTCCTAGGACTCCTTAAGACACACTTGAGCATTCCAATGTGTCAAAAGGGGTCATGGAGACTTCCTAGGGCTCCTAACGTGTGATAAGGCCTATTAGGACCCCTAGGGAGTCCCCATGACCCCTTTTGACACATTGGAATGCTCAAGTGTGTACGAAGGGGTCCTACAACCCCTTAAGACACACTTGAGCGTTCCAATGTGTCAAAAAGGGTCATGGGGACTCCCTAGGGGTCCTAATGTGTGATAAGGTGTACTAGGACCCCTAGGGAGTCCCCATGACCCCTTTTGACGCATTGGAATGCTCAAGTGTGTCTGAAGGGGTCGTAGGACCCCTTAAGACACACTTGAGCATTCCAATGTGTCAAAAAGGGTCATGGGGACTTCTTAGGGGTCCTAACACGTGATAAGACGTACTAGGACCCCTACAAAGTCCCCATGACCCTTTTTGACACATCTGAACCCTCAAGTGTGTTTGAAGGGGTCCTATGACTCCTTCAGACACACTGGAGGGTTCATATGTGTCAAAAGGGGTCATGGGGACTTTCTAGTGGTCCTAGTACGCCTTGTCACGCATTAGGACCTCTAGGAAGTCCCCATGATCCCTTTTGACACATTCGAATTATCGAGTGTGTCCGTAGCAACCCCTTCGAACACATGTTAGGACCTCTAGGAAGTCCCTATGACCCCTTTTGACACATTGGAATGCTCAACTGTGTCCGAAGTGACCCCTTCAGACACACTCAAGGATTCCAATGTGTCAAAAGGGGTCACGGGGACTTCCTAGGGGTCCTAACGCGTGATAAGGCATACTAGGACCCCTAGTAAGTCTCGGTAACCCCTTTCAACATACAATTTAAATATTATGATCTATAAAGTTTATATATATATATACATATATATATACATATATATCTATACATATATATCTATACATATATATGTATATGTATATATATATATACATATATATATATATATATATACATATATATATATATATACATATATATATATACATACATATATATATACATACATATATATATATATATATATATATACATATATATATATGTATATATATATATATGTATGTATATGTATATATATATATGTATATATATATATGTATGTATATGTATATATATGTATGTATATGTATATATATATATGTATATATATGTATATATATATGTCTATATATGTATATATATATATGTGTATATATATATAATTTGTACATATAAATATAATATAAGTTCGTTAAATATATTTATATACAATACATATTAATATATAAAAATATATTAATATAAAATATTATAATATAAAATATTTTAATATAGAATATATATTAATATATAATTATATATATAATATATATTAAAAAATTTACATAATACCCCTTAAACGTTATATATATATATATATATATATATATATATATATATATATATATATATATATATATATATATATATATATATATATATATATATATAATTTGTACATATATTTATATAATATAAAATATATATGACATACAATTTACAACCCCTAAGATATTATATAATAAAATATATAAATTAATATATAATTATATATATAATACATATTTAAACATTATATACAAAAGTTCAATTTTTTCATACACTCCCGCCGTTTTTTCATACTTGGCAAAATCGGGTACCCGATTTCCCTGATTTCAAAAAGTTCAAATTTTTCATATACTCCCGCCATTTTTTCATACTCAGCAAAATTGGGTACCTGATATGAAATCATGTACCCGATTAGGCTCGGTATTGCTTTGTGCACCAAACCTACCTGGTCAACTCTTCAAATGTCACAAAAATGTGTTTTTCCCCTTTTTCTCTGAGTTCCAGACTTCAACAATGTAGTTGACAATTTTTTTTTCACCTGAATTTGATGAAATGAAAAGGGTATTTTAAGGAGATTATCAGCTTTCTATCGATATAATTGCTGTCAAATTTTGAATTCGGTAAGTAATTATTAGTTATTTTCTAATTGAGTTACCTCTAAAGTGTTGATTTATATACTGATTGAAAAATGGCTATAACTTTCAAAGGGTATAACATTTTTGAAATCCAAAAAATGCGTCACATTCTATGCTTCACCTACTATAAGGAAAATAAAAATAAAATTGAATTTTGTAAATTTTTGAATGAGTTAAGGTGGTCAGACACGGGAGTTTTTTTATTCTGAAAACGTTGTAGCAGAAAATTCATAATTAATTTTTTTTTGGAATAAAATTACAAAAAAATTTGTGTCACATCCAGGAATGAGTCTACTACTTATATATAAAATCTTATAAAAAAATATTATCATTTGATCATGATTAAGGTGGTCAGACATACACCTACTTATTTTTTTCCTGAAATTTTTGTACTGCTGTATTGAAATCTATACTTTTCACCAATTATATTAATTTTTTTTTAGAAAAGGCCTAGTATTTTAGAAATTACATTCAATTTCCTACAAGTTCTATTCTTACAACTTTTTTGTATTAGGTTGATAGCTAGTTCAAATTTTCACGTCAAGTTGACGAACCCTGATTTGCTGATTTTTCATTGCCACTTAAGGGCATAGTTTGGCCCCTCATGATCTTGCACATACCCTCCTACTCTAAAATTTGTACATAATCAAACCCATGATAGTCTTTAGGTTTCTTCTTGTTGAATTCATCATTCTTTTCAAAAAATTCATCTATTCTCACAGTAGAACTTTTTACTATCTTATTTGTTCTCATGTTCAAGCACTTGTAAGCTTTTCTCTTGTCGAATATCCTAAGAATATTCCCTCATCACTTCTTGGGTCAAACTTTCTTGAATTTTCATCTCTTTTTATTTAGCATTTGCTTCCAGAAATTTTGAAATAACTTACACATGGAAATCGACCGTGCCACAACTCATAGGGAGTTTTGTTTGTACCTTTCTTCAACTGAACTCTTTTTAATGTGTAAAAAATAGTGCTTACCGATTCAGTCCAAAATGTTTATGCAACACCTTTTTGAATCATTAATTTCCTAGCATAGTTAATGATAGACATGTTTCTTCCTTCAACAATGTCATTCTACTGAGGTGTTCTAGGATCTGACATCTATTTTCTGATTCCATGTTTATCACAATATGAAATGAACTCATGTGAAGTTAAATTACCTCCTGTATCATATCTAATACATTTCAAAGTCGTACCGGTCTCCTTCTCCACTCTAGATTTGTAGATATTAAACATGTGAAAAGCTTTGGATTTAAATCTTTTAGAAACATAACTCACATTATTCTATAATAGTCATCAACAAGAAACGTGAAATATATGTCACCATAATATCTTTGTGTTCTCATAGGACCACACAGAGATGGTATGAACCAGATCTAAGATACTTTTAGTATAATATGACTTACTGGTAAATATGGAACTAGTTAACTTCCCAAGATGACATTCTTTGCACATCACATTGTTTGGCTTAACTAAGTTAGGAAAACCTCTCACTATCTTCATATTTCTTACTTTGATCAAGTTATCAAAATTTACATGAAAAAACCTCTTCTGCCATATCCAATAATCTTCTATCTTAGCAATCAAACAGATATTAATAGTAGAATTCAGATGGAACAAGTTACCTTTAGTCTTTTCATCGGTAGTTATCAATTCTCTTGATTTCCCAATGATCCTACATGTACCTGCTTTGAACTCCAATTTATATCCTTTTTTATTTAACTGAGAAACACTTAAAAAATCACACATGTCAAACCATCAACCCAATAAACATCATCACAATTTTTTTTATCATTCAAAGTAATAGATCCTTTACATTTTACCAAACAAGGAGCATTATTACTAAATCTTATTGATCCTCCATCACATTCCTCCATTTTGATAAAAAAATTTCTATCACCGGTCATATGATGAGTGCATCCACTGTCAATAATCCAGTTACTACTATGATTCATGGTTGAAACTAGTGCTTTCTCACCTTCTCCAGAGAGTTTTCTTTAGAGCGATAAACATAATTTATTCTTCATCTCTACCATCAGATTCATCATTTGTAACACCTTCCTCAACTAGATAACAAGTCTTCTTGTTCTTATCCTTGAATCTCCCTAGCCTTTCCTTCATGTCATTATTAGGGCATCTAGAAGAAATATGTCCAATCTTATTACATGAAAAGCACTTTAAAGGTAGCTTACCCTTATATTTAACTTTTCCTTTAGGCATCCTTTTAGAAAATAAGGCTTCCAATTCATTTTTTTCTCTTTCTTCAAATAAAATAGATTCATATTCTTTAGAGTAATATGCTAAAGATAAATTAGATATCACCTTTTCTTTTCTAGATGAATCAAGAGTCAATGATGACTCGAAAGTAGCTTCAACATTTGGCATACTATTGTCATAATTGCTTAACTCAAATGCAATTAACTTTCCTATTAGAGCATCAAGAGTAACAATGACAGTTCCTAGAGATCTAAGCTCTTGAATAGATGAAACTCTAATAGCATACTAAGGTAATAAGGTTCTTAAGAATTTTCTTACCACATCCTCCTCAGTAAGATTACCTCTAGAACCTCGAATAGCAACAACAATTTATTTAATTATCAAACTATATTGTTCAATGTTCGCATCATCTTCCATTCTCATTTCATCATATTTTCCTCTAAAACTATCAACCTTTGCCTTTTGCACATGCGGATCACCACCATAGACAGTCTTCAATTTCTCCCACATCTCATAAGTAGTATCCAAGTCTTTGACAACAATAAATTCTGAATTTGAGAGAGTACTTGCAATAACTTCCATAGTAGTGCTATGTTCTTGTCTAACCTTAATTGATCTGCATTCAAGACTCCTAAAGGGACAATATACCTATTAACCACATGATCCCAATACTGATCTCCCATACCTTTGAGATAAAGCTTCATTTGACTAAACCATACTATGTAGTTTTGTCTTGTGAATTTAGGACCTTCCTCTTGCATCATCTTTAGTTCTTCACCATAAGTTGTTAAGCTTCACCACAAAAGAGGACCAAAGCTCTAACACAAATTGTTAGATACTAGAACAAATTACTGAGAGGGGGTGTGAATTAGTAATCTACTAATTTAGCTAAAATTTACCTCTACAATTTAATTTAACTTTCACAAGATCAACATTAATAACAGTATATTAGAATCATAACAATAAGCACATCCACATAATTATGAAACACTTGACATAGATATTTATCTCGTGGAAACCCAAATTGGAAAAAAACCATGGCAGGGATTAGTACCCACTAAATGATGTACTCTTCAAAAGTATGCCCTATGAGGAGCTTAACCCTCACTACTACATTTGGGACCAAATTTTGACAGAAACTTCCAACGGGTAATTTTTTATTATGAATTTGGTGTTTTTTTTTATAATAGGCCCCGATGGTGTCAGTATTTTGATGGGTTTTAAATTGACCATCAGAATTCTGAAAGGTTCGAGGTATAGATGAAAAAAAAAAGTGAAATACCCAAATCATTTTTATTTTGATTGCAGAGACAAGGAGCGGGAGAAAACGAGCAAGTTGTTAGGAATGGGAACACTGAGAGGGGGGGGGGGGGGGGGGGTGAATCAGTGTTCACTATATTCAATCTTTTTATTTTACTCTTTAAACTTAACTTGAATACTTAAGTACTAAAATGAACATTAACATAAACAACATAGATGAACACAACACATAACACCAATATGGTTATGGGGAAACCCAAATAGGTAAAAACCCCAGTGGGAATTGACACCCACTAATAATATGTACTAGTGTCTTATGATCCCTGTTAGAAGATCCTTAACCCTGTTAGGAGTTGTCTTTACAATGTATTTAGTACAGTGACCTTGTCAAGGGTCAGACCCTGTTAGGAGTCTTTTACAATTAACCATGTTAGGGGTGGGGACACACTATCCTAGAGCTCACTGCTCAAGTGGTGAAGGTTATAACCTTCTGATCTTAGATACACACTATATATGTTGGATGAACTGGCACTATGACACTACTTGTCTGATCAGCTGCTTTGATGCGTTGATGCTTTGACCTCTTTCAAAGCTCTAATACATCTTAATAAATCTTTTTATACTTCTTATCTACTTATCTCAACTCTATAACAACTTTCATACTTATTACAAAGGGCGCATCTCATATTTGTATGCACTTATCAAAACAATTAACTAGGTCAGCCTATAACCGATTACATACAACGCTTCCAATTGAATTGGCTCAAGCGTGTTTACAAACAAATTTAATTACATGTCTAAAACCTAAATACAATAGGTGCATAGCCTTTACAAAACAATTTTATCATTGCTAAACAAATTACCAACAGTCGGTTGCATACTCTGTTCTGGCATTCACTATCTGTGTAACTTCAACTATATGTATCTTTGTCATACTAAATCTTTTGATCATGCACTCTTAGACTAAGAATGAATATACTCTTACCATCTTATCTTCTAGGGTGCATACCAAAACTCGGTCATACGCACATGCACTGATGCTCTAAACTATTGGTGCTCTACTAACTGTCTAGTCTTTTGTACTTAGCCAATTTTTGATCTTCTGATGATGTGCACTGACTCCAAAACACTATATGACCTTGTTTCCATAATGAAAACACTATATTAAGTCATATACAATAGTATAGTCAACTTTGCAACAATCTCCCCCTTTTTCATTGATGGCAACAAAGGAATATGGCAAAGTTACTATATGTCCTCTTATACAAAAACTCTAACTTATATCTCCCTTCCCTTAGTCTTATTACTATAAATCTTCTTTACATATCTATAACTCCATATTCGATACATACTCCCCCTTTGACATTAATGACAAAGGTGCTAAAAACTAAATCTCTACAAGTACTTACAGGGAAACTACATTCGGATATGCTATCTGCAACTTTTGGATCTCTTGTTTCCAGAATGTAATCAATGCATTGATTGTTTGGAGATGGGTGCATAATGCATAAGTTAGCTTCTCCATCTTCTCCAAATCTGAGCTAGGACCTTGATCATATGTCACCATGGTGGCATCGATCTCCTTGATGTTTTGATTTAGTACATCTAAAGAGGGCACAAGAGCATTCCTTAGTTGTGTTTTCCTTGCCCTTATCTTAGACATCTCCTTTTATGCTCTTTCAATCTTTTCAATCTATCTTTGATATATATTATTACACATATTTACATTAGTGGAGGGGTCTTCTACTAATTTCTTTACTTGTTCTATCATTGCTTCTGCCTCTTGTATCTTCTTTAAATGATCATCAGTCATCTTATCTTGGTCCATACAATCTGCAATGATCTTCCTGCCATTTGCTGCAAACTCTTTTAAGGATGCTTGACCAACCTTGAGTGAACTTAGGTCAAGTGAAAAGTTACTAACCAATTCACTAAGCCTCTTCTTCATATACTTTTCTTCTGCAACTAGGGATGTCAATTCTTCCAAGCTAGAAAAGTTTGTCTTAAAATTTGAAATAATTGTGCTCACATCATCCATTGAATGAACCTTAGACACTTTCTTGTCTGAAGGTAATAAACTATTCAATATGTTGACTAATTTAAAAAATAAGGGATTCATCATTACTTGTTTCTCTTTGGCCTTCTCTATAGCTAAGACATTGATCTTGATCAGGTCTTCTTCTCCCCAAGAATCCAGACTAGTGGTGTCTGGTGTCAATCTTGACAACAATGATACATAAGGAGTGATAGGATTTCTATCCACTACTTCTTGCTTTACTCTGATTGTCATTTCAACAGATGGCTCATTTGTTGGTTCATTTCCTTTTACCTCTTCTTCTCCTTTTTTTGTCTCTTTCTCTTTTTCTTTTTGTGTTTCTTTTTCTTCTTCTTTTTCTATCCCTTTTTCTTCTTCACCTTCTTGTTGTATCTTAGGTGAATTTCCACTGCATAGTGTTTCAGCCTCTTGTGTTCTTACAAAGGCCTCTTTGAACTTGTCCAAGTCCTTATCTATGGTCACCATTGCAATCTCAACATTATTAATAATGATAATGCTATCCTTTAGTGACTTTGTTATGGGCAGAGACTTTTCTGCCTCTATAGGAGTTTCAACTGTGGATGTTGAATCCTGAGGACCTATAAATGGTACATTTGTGGTCTCTGACACCTTGGCTACCTTTTTGGGTACTTGATTTTTGGGCGCAGTAGGTGGGTACATGTGTTTGTTCATGAAAACCTTCTCAAAGGATTTTTCTGTCTCTTTGGTTGTCAACTCAAAATTCTTGTCCATTATGTGTAGTGTTCTTAGCTTTGTTTGTAGATGTGGCTTTACCAAATCTAGCAATAGTGATTTCTCTTCTAAGGAACACACTGGTAGAATTTCATCTAGAATCTTCTCTCTTATCCTAAGATCTTCTTCAATAGCTTGTTTCTTCAAGGATTCTAAGATGTTCCAAACATTGTCTGGAATGACTGTTTTCAATTCCAAGACTATCTTTTTGAACTTGATCATATGCTTCTAGGAATTTTTCATCAACCTCATATCCAAGTGGATGGATCCACTTTGTTCTTGGCTCCACTACTTCCATAAAAGTTACATCAGTTTCTACCATAAAGAAAATGCTATCTTTGTACTTTTCAATAATGCTTTCTGGAATCCTATATCTCATCTGCATTTTGGCCCTAAATATCTTCAATTACAGTGTCATGTAGTCCTTTAGTGTACTCTCAATAGTTTCCTTAAATGATATATGTGGCATTGTAGGCATGCTCTTGTCCAAATAAAAATTTGACACTTTTCCAAGAATGTGGAAGTACATGTATATGATCAAAGACCCAAACTTGAATATTTTGGTCTTGTCATGTTTAATGGCTTTGATGTTGTCTATCATTTGTGCGTGCAAGATCTCTCACAAATTAAACTCTCCATTTTCTCTCACAAGTCTTATTGCTGCAAGAATTGTGGCTGCTGACACACTGTTCACTCTGCTGGTGTGTTGAAACCTATACCCTAGTATCATAGACATCAATTTGATTTCATTTTCCTCTATAGGCTCTATAGTCATTCTACATCTATCACTTCTTGATTTGCATGTTTTCTCAAAAATATTTCTCACATTCTTGCCTGCTGGAAGAATGACACCTTTCTTAGAGAGACCTTTCATCTCATGGATTAGGTCTCCTGTAATCCTAGCTGACACTTCACCTATCCAGAATAGGTCATAATGAATCCGGCTAAGTAGAATCTTTATCCATTCAAACTCATAGAACTCATATGTTGTAGCATACTCAATTATCGGGTGGTTTTCAAACTGCGCATACTCATCCAGGAAGGTTTTATCTGGTTTCATCATGGTTTCTAAGTGCATTCTTATCCTGTCAAGTCCTACTAGCTCCTTCTTACAATATATGTATGCACGGATGTCTTCGACATGCATAACACCCATAGGAGTGCGAGAGAATGCCCCTTCTAGGTTATCCAATGTAGATTTGAATGGGTGCCTCTTAAATACATATATTTTATTTTCCGCAACATCAAATACAATAGGAGTAGCCATCACTTACTTGTATATTGCTTTCCTAATGGTTTCCAAGAACTTATGAACCGGCGCAACGGATTAGGGCTTCCACAACCGATCAAATACACTACTTCGCTGGTGAATCAATCTACAATCCTTCACAATCAACTGCTAGGGCTTTTGTGCTCTTCAATCACTCTGAACTCGAATGCAATGAGTGATCTACAAGCTTTTGTTTTCTTTAAAGTAAAAATTATTCCATTAATGCTTGCTGCATAAACCAGACTTTCATTGAAAATCTCCAACTTTCATTCTACTATCAATCAACTAGTGCGCTCTTGCACATAGGTTTTGCTAGTCTCCAAAAGGTTAAATCCAAAGGCGCATACTCTGAGGGTGAGTATACTAGTTGCACAGGGGTCTAGAGCTAAATTATTTCCCCCTATGACCCTTAGGGCCATTCATCCAGATGTAGAGGGTGTGTCCACTGTGGATGCATCCAATACATTCTCAACAACCTTATCCTTCTTCACCTCTGACCAAATCAGGATCGCATCTTCTGAAGCTTTCACAAACTTGACTTCTCCTTCAGTATCCAGTATTGATTCTTCTAGCTTTTTAGGGCTTTCCTGACTTTTCATTCTTGATCTAAAGAACTTTGAGATGTGTCCATCCTTGTTACATGAGTGACAAATAACTAGATGCCTTAAATTCCTCGATGCATTGACATGGGTTACCATTTTGCACTGTCTAGCTCAGTGACCATTATAGTTACATATCTGACATGTAACATTTTGAGTTCTTACATTTGGCTGATACTGATTTCTTTGATTATGCTGAGTCTTATTCTTCTGACTTTTCTTACAATTCATAGCTCTATCACCAAATTTATTGATGAATAACAGTAACCATTGAAAGGTCTTACCTCTTTAAAGTTCCTATCTATATGTCCATGCTTGTTACATGCATAAAAATTTTGGTCTACTGGCTTGCGCTCATCTTTGGATGGTTCAACATTATCTTTAGTTCGACTTCCAATCTCCTTAGCATCTGTGGTGTCTTCTGGTGCTTTCATCCTTGCTCGCATGTCATCAATATGATTTTGTGCTTCATTGAATCCAATACCACTAGTATCTCCTTTAAGCTTCTGAGCATACAACTAAGATTCAATCAAATCCTTACTTGCGTGTAATTTATCAATGTGATTCTTAGCCTATTTCAATTTAGATTCCAAGCTTTCTTTGTTATTTCTTAGCTCCAAGATTTTTGTGTTTTCTTGCCTCAATTATTCATTTGGTTGAAGGTTCTCTTTGATCTGTTCATCATAGACTTCCTAATTGTTAGTTAGTTTGTCATCCAATTCTTCAATCTAATCTTTCAGAGATGTGTTCTCTTCATTTACCTTTTTGACCATGATCCCTAAATAACTGGTAGAAAATTCTTTTAAATCTTTCCTTAGTCTTTTTATGACTGCTTGAGCATCACTGACTTTTTCTTTTAGCTCTTCAATTTATTTTTCAGATCTGTCCAGGTCTTCAAGAGCAGCTTCAAGATTTCTTTTCAAATGTTTCATTTCTATCTTGTCCATGATCTCCTCAAGTGGTTAAACTTATTTTCTGAGGACTAGAGCTCTGATACCAATTGTTAGGAATGGGAACACTAAGAGGGGGGGTGATTCAGTGTTCACTATATTCAATCTTTTTATTTTACTCTTTAAACTTAACTTGAATTCTTAAGTACTGAAATGAACATTAACATAAACAAGATAGATGAACACGACACATAACACCAATATGGTTACGAGGAAACCCAAATAAGTAAAAACCTCAGTGGGAATTGACACCCACTAATAATCTGTACTAGTGTCTTATGATCCTTGTTAGAAGATCCTTACCCCTGTTAGGAGTTGTCTTTACAATGTATTTAGTATAGTGACCTTGTCAAGGGTCGGACCCTGTTAGAGTCTTTTACAATTAACCATGTTAGGGGTGGGGACACACTATCCTAGAGCTCATTTCTCAAGTGGTGAAGGCTACAACCTTCGGAGCTAAGATACACACTATATATGCTGGATGAATTGGCACTGTGACACTGCTTGTCTGATCAGTTCCTTTGATGCGTTGATGATTTGACCTCTTGCAAAGCTCTAATACATCTTAACAACTCTTCGTATACTTATCTTCTTATCTCAACTCTATAACAACTTTCATACTTATTACAAAGGGTGCATCTCATATTTATATGCGCTTATCAACACAATTAACTAGGTCGGCCTATAACCGATTACATACAACGCTTCCAATTGAATTGGCTCAAGCGTGCTTACAAAAAAAGTTAATTACATGTCTACAACCTAAATACAATAGGTGCATAGCCTTTACAAAACAATTTTATCATCGCTAAACAAATTACCAATAGTCGGCTGCATACTCTGTTCTATTCTAGCATTCACTGTCTGTGTAACTTCAACTGTCTGTATCTTTGTCATAGTGAATCTTCTGATCATGCGCTCTTATACTAAGCATGAATATACTCTTACCATCTTATGTTCTAGGGTGCATACCAAAACTCAGTCATACGCACATGCGTTGATGCTCTACTAACTGTCCAGTCTTCTGTACTTAGCCAATTTATGATCTTCTGATGATATGTGTTGACTCTAAAACACTATATGACTTTTTTGCCATAATGAAAACACTATATTAAGTCATATACAATAGTATAGTCAAATTTCCAACATAGGTGAAAGCTGAACGAGAGGGTGAAAGCTGAGCACGAGAGAAGGTATGTGATTTCTTCATATTTGATTGGTATCTTTGACGAGCAATGTCTTTCAAGCCTCTGGCATCATATTCGATCGCAAATTTCAAATGCATTGCATTTTATTTGATCATGAATGCTCTCTGAAATGACCACATTCTACTAGTGTCGTGTCCTAGCCCGTGCTTTATCTTTATTATTTGATGTTATTGGTGCTTGTGCTCAAGGATATCGATTCACTATTTTGAAATGTTTGGATTCACGTTTGTTGATATTACTAGCATGTTTAATGACATCATTGTATATTTCTGAGATGCTCACTGAAATGACCACATTCTACTGGTGCCATTCCCTAGCCTGTGCTTTAACTCCATTATTTGATGTTATTGGTGCTTGTGCTCAAGGATATCAATTTTTTTGAAATGTTGACTGTGGTTATCAAATGGATAGCTCGTGAGCTTCTAGCTAGGCACCATTTGTATTGATAGCTTAGGGAATCAAATGTATTATATCATTTATAGTTGAGACTTTGTTAAAAAGAAATAGGACAAAGAACGATTTTGATTTATTTTCTCTATTTTGATCCCTAAGTGGCTTACAACCCTAGAGAAGTATATGCAAATTTACGGATGCCATCAACCATCCCTATTTTCTCTATTTTGATCCCTAAGTGGCTTACAACACTATCAACCATCCCTATATAGCTCTCTACTATCACTCCATCATGTGATGACCATAGTGATGAGTAAAAGTTTGCCACTTCCTTGTTGATTGCATCTGACTCCACAACTTGTTGACCAACTTCATTCTTTATTGAAGCTATTCTATTAATTAATGCTCTTTCCTTGACTGAACTAGGGAAAAACATTGTATTGTAGTCCCCATCTTTCAACCAATTCTCTCTAGATTTTTGGTGTCAATATATTTCTTCTCTGGCTAGAATTTCCTCATATTGTTGTTACAAGTCCTTTTCAGTTAAGAAATCAATTTTATCCATACCTTCCTGAATCACCTTATTTTTTAAAACCTCTAGCTTCTCATCCAATGTTTTTTTCCACAAATATATCCTTGAAATGAATTTGGTTCCAACACTTTTGCTTATTCTTGATATACTATTTTTTTTGAACAATTGAAACCCCACATTTCCTTAAATAACAAGTACAATCATCCAATAGTTTGCCACCATTTTCCAAAATCATTCTTCTCTTAGCCACATTTTCTCCATCTTCAAAGAGCATCAAATCAGTACCAAATCCTTCTACCAAACTAAAGCATCTGGAAAGTGATTCGACCCGGTCATGGGAAGTATTTTTGCCTCAAAGATCAAGGAGAGGGATCCCCATTCTCTTTCTAGAAAAAATGGTACAATCTCTCTGCGATGTGTGAGAATCCATGTCTCATATTCATCCATGTAAACACCTCATTCTTGGTTTTAACTTCCCACAATCCATTTTTGGTGACAAAGATCTTAAAATCAAATTAGATCTTGCTCATAGTCCTCTTGCTCCCTTTCTTATCAGCCATATCCAATGTTTCATTGAAGTCACGACCAAGAATGAAGGTCACCTTACCCATACCATTCATGGATTCTGAAATGTTGTTCCAAACTTCCTTCTTCTCTTCTATTTTAATCAAACCATAAACATTAAACATTAATGAAAAACATGATACCCCCCATCATGAAAGGGCCATTATTAATTACCCATTGCTTTTATCTTGTATTTCTAGTGACTACCAAAAAGAAACCATTAGGTAATGACTTTAGAGATAAATGCTTACTCTGGTTCTCACTCATCCATTTCTGAATATGAGGATATGACGTCCATCCTCTAATCCATTTCATAGAAACACCTGCTCTCTTAAGCACTGCACTGAATCCTTCCATTCTTCTAGTTCACTCTGAACTGATATAACTCAGTTATCTACTATAGAAGGTTTTTATTTGGTCACCTATTGTGGATGGAAGGGGACCTTTGGCTTCCAGTCCTTTCTTTCCTATGCCTTGAATCCATCTTCTGGGCCATTGAAGATCCTTGAATAACCCCAGTAGTTTCTACCAACATTTCTACTGTTCCCTTCTCCTCGCTGAGGATATCCTCTTCTAATACCCACTCCAAAAAAAATCATAAACTACCAACCCCATCCTAGAGGGCACCATGGAAATATTTTTCCTTTCCTTCATCCACCACGTCCTTGTCTCTGGTTTCTACCACCTCCATCATCATTGCTAGGAAACCCTAGCATCTGTCTTCTCTTCGTCATCGCTCTCACATTTAATTAGGATTTTCTTTCTATTGATATTTGTGTTTAAGAATTTTTAATTGGTGATTTAGTGAATATCAAAATGTTCATACCTTTCACTTGGCATGGTTCAATAGCTCAAGAAATTATCAATCACATAGCATTTCACTGTTGTATGAGTGGATTGTGCAGGAACAATTAACATTAAACAAGGAGCAAACTCCTCAACACATCTTGGAAACCATTTAATTCAATAATAAATGAAACCTAACACCAACACTATTCCTTCCATTCACTTCTACCAAGAATAAAGCATTTAATCCATTCAACATTACATATAATCATTAGATAGTTACATTTCTTGACTGTGTACAGGAACATTCACGACCAAAACAATCAAAAGTACTTTCACCGTTGCACAAGCTATTCCAAACTTCAAGTAAAATGAGAAATATGCTATATCAAATCATTCATATTCATAGTAACCATTCAAAGGATCATTTTGTCAATGAACCCTCTGACTGTACCCCTACGGCAGAGACTGGCAATATACATGAAATTTACATTTTTTATTACTAAAAGTGGTTTACATAGTTTCATATGATCTTTGATAGATCATTAACCTTGTCTCCATTCCTCTAGCATACACAAGGATAACATGAGAAAATCCTAAGCAGCCCTTGCAGAAATGGAGGATGTCAAGTTAGCTCCAAACTAGGCTACATATGCATTAACTAATCCTTTGGAGAGAATCCTATAAAAAGCACTTTAAAGTTTAAACACGAAGATAAATCATGAGGAAATAATCTATCTAATTCACTTACAGGGAAGATGTAGGGCATTAAACACAAAGTTATGACTTAAGGATCTAACATATCCAATTCACTTCCAAGGTAGATTCTTCTAGACCAAACATAAGGAATAGGAAAGCTTAGCCTACTACCATGTGTGAGGTGGATATAATCCCAAGAATCTGTAGCCAATGAAATTTTTGTAGACAAAAATAGGTGAAATCTTGGAAGAAAACCATCAAGACAAACTAAAATCTATCGACTGGTTGAAAACAATGAAGTTTTAGACACCGAAGTTTTTCAACTCAAAGCTGGTCACTAAGGCCCTTTAAGTTACCAAAATCCTCGTGTTGAAGATTTTTTTGGATTATATGAGGTATAGGCATACATAGTAAACACTTAATGTTCAAAGACAAATTTCAAGTGAGCAACATTCATCTAAGTTTCATGTAAGGAAAACCAAGAACCATTATCTTCAAAGATTAAAGCAGTTTTTCTCACAAACACAGGTGCCATTGAATGGGAATCAAAAAGGAATACTCTCACACAAAAGTGACATAAAATGAAACTATAAGAATGACCCTAATGCCTACATTTTTGTTCATAAATATTGGCATTTTTTAACATTGGAAAACTCTTTAGGAAGATTCAAACTTCATTATTTACATAATAGAGGTTTATAACCCTTAATCTTCTTTATATACTAGCATGTATTAATTGGCTGACAAATAAAGAAGCATTTAGACAATCAGAAGACAATGAAGATAATTTTAAATGCATTTAACACAAAAAAAAATTTACAAAACTAAACCAATGGCATGTTTACAACAAAGAAATAGAGTGATAATAATATGCTGAAAATTGTATTCTATTTAATACACGCCAAAGGACCAATCCCAACAATTCTTAAACATACTTTATTTGATATAATGAATTCTTAAACAATTAAGGTTGGAGTAGACATAGTTATCACACAATTTTTTGTGTGGTACAAGGAAAATTTGGTTGATTAAGAGTGAGGCCTTCTTTAGAATCTCATGATTTTTGTACTACACATGCAACGTAGTGTGAGTTTGAAGAGAGTCCATGCCATGTGTGATTGTTAAGTAATGGGAAAGTTATGATGATTTAATTGTAGAACTACTGGTCCCTTGAAACGTTCAAAAAAAAATTCTCAAAAGATGCACTCATGTAATACGATGACTTCAGGTTATGCACAAAATGGATCTATCTTCTATCACTATGCTCTTATCCTATGTCAAAATGGGAGATTTATGACACGGTATAGATATCCATCAAGGCATAAATAAAATTCAACTTTTCTCTAATGTTGTAGTTGCAAGTAATGAATTTTAAATTTTATTTTCTTATTCATAGAAGCTTGTAGTATAGTTTCTTTTAATGTAGACAATTTAGACAGTGTATTTTCCTATAGTGTTCCTTAGTCTTGATTGAGGATGGCAGGCACATGGTCGCTAAACTGGACTTGCATAGTGTAGTTAGATTAAAGGGGTGAGTATTTTGGTAGTGAAGATGAAAAGAAAAACACAATTTAGTTTGGTGTTTTTAGTTTATGTTAAAAGTTAATTTGGTAAAATCCTCAGAAAACACACTACATGTTCTAAAATGTAAAGAAGGTGAATGTTAAATGTAAGATATATATCTCATCCATAGTAATCAAAAGAAAAGACATGAAACTAAGGAGATTTTCCAATCCAAAAATATAAGCGAATAGAAAACATGATTGGTACCTTATGAATTGGTTTTTGAGGTGCATGATCTTCATCAATCTCCTCAGAAGAAGACCCCTCCTCACTGTTACTGCTTTTTGGATTAACAATTGGTTTGGAAAAATCCATTTAACACAAAAAAAAAATTACAAAACTGAACCAATGCCATGTTTACAAAAAAGAAATAGAATGATAATAATATGTTGAAAATTCTATTTTGTTTAATACACACCAAAGGACCAGTCCCAACAATTATTAAACATACTTTATCTGGTATGATGAATTGTTAATAAAGGTCTAATTCTGTAGACTGCTAGCACGAAGGAAGATTTGGCCTTAGCCAAATCTTCCTTGTACCACATGAAAAACTATGTGATAACTATGTCTACTCCAACCTTAATTGTTTAAGAATTTTTCATATCAAATAAAGTATGTTTAAGAATTGTTGGGAGTTCTATTACACCTTTGTTGTAAACATGCCATTGGTTCAATTTTGTAAATTTGTTTTTTGTGTTAAATGCATTTAAATGGAACATTAAGCATAGTAATAATATGCTTAATCTATTAGTAATTGGAAGATTAAATGAAGATAACACCTTTATCAGTGTGGTGTGTTATTATAAGATACTAAAGAAGACCTGCTATTTGTCAGACAAATCTTTATTGTCCCCCACAATGAAGAAAATGAAGATTGACCTCCTGCCCCACAACAAAGAACATTGTAATAAGACCTTTTAATCCTAGTGACAAGAACATAGAAGCATTCTAACTCATTTGTAAAGAAAATAAGCTTTCTATAAAATGAAAGGTTCAACCAAATTAATACTAGCACTTGCACTCAAAGGATAGTGATCTAGTTGAAAGACTTAAGAGAGACTTTGACCCAAGAGCTTCATCATCAAGCTCTACAACCTCTTGTATCTATCTTCATAGAAACAAGAGTCATTGGATATGTCAAATTTCTCATAAGTTTGTACTTAGTTTGTAGGTTGACTTTGTACAAAGTAGATTGTAATTGAAAATTTAAAAACTATTTGCATCTAGTCATTATTCATGCACTATGCAATATGCATTGTGCAACGCAATGAAATCAGCAATGTGTATAGAAATGACAAAAACTATATTCCACAATTCATGGGCTAAACTCTAAATTTATTTTCTTTTTATATCTCTATGCTATTGAGACCACTTCCATTTTATTAAACACATTTTTTCCCAATTAAAAATCTCAATTAGAATAAGATATAATATAGTGTTAGAATAAACTTTGTACAAAGACATGTAATGCTTATGTTAATGATCAAACACACATATGGATTTACTGTTCTATTCACTGTTCCTCGGGACAGTGCATTACCAGAGTTGTAGAGAATTTAATCTTTTATTGATATTCCTCTTCTTTGTTTCATACATCTTGATGCAAAGCCCTCTACTATCACCTTAAGGAGACCAACTCAACTTGAGGATTCAACAAGTAACTTGGAATCCACTCAAGGAATTGGCCTCAACTCAATGATTAAGTATAGTTCCCTAACTTTGTTAATCACTTCCTCATTTCTTGGCAATTCCTCCTAGCACCATCTCCATCCTAGGCCACCTATTGCACCTAGTGCCTCCACCATGTCAAAACCTCAACTAGGCATTTCACCCTAATCCTAACATCAAGTATCATCTCATCATGGTCTATTCACCATGTTTCAACACCCCATTCACTTTGATCTATTCAACTTACATCATTCTTCTTCTACAGCCCTTCCAGGCCTGTCTAGTAGCCCTACACACACAAAAATCAGCAAATTACACCCAAAGTCTCCAAACAACCTTGCAAAGTACTTACCTTTTCATGAAATACCCTTTTTAGAGTTACTAACCCCATCTCAATCTCAATCTTCCATCCTTTGACTGGTGAATACTTCCATCCCCAAATGCTCTTCTACTAGGCCTAATTAGCCCTCACTCAACAAAGCAACTCCTATTTCCTACAGAATTAGACCTTTATTAACAAACTCATATCAGATAAAGTATGTTTAAGAATTGTTGGGACTGGTCCTTTGGTGTGTATTAAACAGAATAGAATTTTCAGCATATTATTATCATTCTATTTCTTTGTTGTAAACATGCCATTGGTTCAGTTTTGTAAAAAAAAAATCGTGTTAAATTTTTTTTTTCTATTTTTTCCATTTGATAACCGTGCAGTCAACATTTCAAAATAGTGAAATGATGTCCTTGAGCACAAGCACCAATAACATCAAATAATGGAGATAAAGCATGGGCTAGGGCATGAACCAGTAGATTAAAACTGAACCAATGGCATGTTTACAAAAAAGAAATAGAATGATGATAATATGCTGAAAATTCTATTCTATTTAATACACACCAAAGGACCAGTCCCAACAATTCTTAAACATACTTTATCTGATATGATGAATTGTTAATAAAGGTCTAATTCTGTAGACTGCTAGCATGAAGGAAGATTTAACCTAGCCAAATCTTCCTTGTACCACACAAAAAACTATGTGATAACTATGTCTATTCCAACCTTAATTGTTTAAGAATTCATCATATCAGATAAAGTATGTTTAAGAATTGTTGGGAGTTCTATTACACCTTTTTTGTAAAATGCCATTGGTTCAATTTTATAAATTTGTTTTTTGTTTTAAATGCATTTAAATGGAACATTAAGTATAGTAATAATATGCTTAATCTATTTGTAATTGGTAGATTAAATGCAGATAACACCTTTATCAGTTTAGCATGTTATTATAAGATACTAAAGAAGACCTGCTATTTGTCAGACAAATCTTCATTGTCAGACATACTTTATCTAATATGATGAATTCTTAAACAATTAAGGTTGGAGGAGACATAGTTATCACACAATTTTTTGTGTGGTATGAGGAAGATTTGGCTGATTAAGAGTGAGGCCTTCTTTAGAATCTCATGAGTTTTGTACTACACATGCAATGTATTGTGAGTTTGAAGAGAGTTAAAGGTTTCTAATTGAAATCAGTGATCTTAAAGGTGTTAAAGTCTTGTTTCATTTTTTCCTTTCCACTATACAATAAGGAATAGTTTTCAAACATTCATATTCACTTATTGAATGCTTTGGAGACTAGTGGTTTGACTGTCCATGCGTTAGTAGTGACTGATATTCATTAAAGGATACAAAACCCTTCATTTTGGGTTATTGTCTGTGGATTCAAATGTAGGTTTGATTTGGTTAATGTTTAGAAGAGATAAATAAAGTATTTAAAGACAATCTTACATGTTTGGAGAGGTTTGAGAGGCACTTATCATGACTGTACCCTCACAAAGAGTAGCATAGATTGGTTTTACTATGTTTCTTTTCTCTATTTTGAGGTTCTCATTGCCAAAGTGGCTAAAGACTATGTTAGGCTGATAAAATATGGGGATTCTCTTTACCGCTGCAAATATTTGAAGGTTTATGCACTTGGATGGATGTGTACCATTGTTAAGAGAATTGGACCGATTTTGGCTTACCTCAAATAGGTGAGACATCATATGGAAAGGTTGTCATCTATTGACCCAAATACCAAGACTATTTTGATCTATGGGTACCCTAATGTTGGCAAGAGTTATTTTATTAATTATGATGAGTTGTATCATTCTTATCATGTCCCATGCTTGCACCATGTGTACCCTCAAATATAGGATGTAAATCATTGTTCTCTTCTTGACCAAAGGCTTCCATATCTTGAGGTAGTGGAGTTATGTCACTGTTATGAACTTAGAATTATGGCCTTACCCTAGTGACAAATTTTAAATGGATAAAAGAACCTTTTTTGTGTAATGGTCAGGCCCAACCTTTATATCTTGAATGCCAATGCTAGATGCCTCTTCTTTACTAATCAATCCATGTGACAAATCTATAGACTTGTGAGAATGAGGAAAGGAGCCTCTACTGTCCAAATTCAAAACTTGGGACTTTTCTTTCCTTCCATCTTTAGATTCACCAGACACCACTAAATTTAGATTTTCCTCATAGTCTTATCAATTGAGAAGAGGAGTTGGTGTGTCAAATGAATCCCTATCCATATCAACTTCATGTTCTTCACCAATTATTGATTCAAAATCAGTCTTTGAGCAATCTGAATACTCATCAAACCTCTCTTAAATGTCCTCACTACAAGGCACATGTGATGACAAAGAACTGTTGGTCAAACTCATAAAATTAGAATCATGTTTAAGTTTTTAACAATAATGTCTCCATGGACTGTGGTACCTTGCATATTGCATGAATTTACAAAATTCTCCTTCACATCTTCCACCATGAATGATAGGAAAACATTGTAACCAACCAAAGAGACACCAATTGGATTTATACCTTGTAATATCCTAAGGCTAATCTGAATGTATTTTCTAAACACTTTGACTGAAGTTCTTTTTTGAAGTCAATTTGCAATGTCTTGTATTTGTTATATGAATGGTTTAGTTTAAACAAGAGAGCATTTGATGCAGGAGCATCCTGGGTGTAAGAGCAATCTTGCATCACCCAAAAATATTTATATTTTTATTCAATAAGGGCTATTTTGTGCAGAGCTACTATTTATGGAAAGTTACTATTTTTGGTAATTTTTGTATGTGCTCAGAATGATCTGATTTCTTTCTTGGAGGTTCATTTTGGTCATATAAGTCTGCCAGTAAAGTTTCATTGCCAGATCAAGTGTATATTGGAAGATATTGAAGATTTTCGGTATTGGCAGCAGGGTACAGAAACTTTGAACTCAGTTTTGAAGGCTTTAGAGGCCCCGGATGAGGTTGAAAATTTGGGCGACGGGCGTTTGCGCTGGTCAAGCCTTTAGAGCGCTTCGTGGCGTTTCCGAAATGGGGTTATAGTAGCCGAGCGGGTCAACTGGTGATGACTTATGGTCTTCGGAAGTTGGGCCACCTGAAATGGCGAAAAATAATTTTCTTCAAAATTTCTGTTCGGGTTTCAAAGGTTATCTTGAGCCGACTATGATGTAATAAAATGTAAAATAAAATAATTCTAAGTTTGGTCGGCCTTATTGGCTAAAAATTCTGGAACCTTCCCAGGCGGTGGAAAAATTGCCTATATAAGGAAAGTTGTATTATTGTCTTAGGCAGTTCAGAATAGTTCTGGGTAGTAGATTTGGGTAATAGTTCGAGGCTTTGTCCTACAGAATATTGTAAGGGAATGCCCATGTGGCTTTGCATATTGTAATTCTGAAAGTTTGTAATTCCACATTTGTGGAGATAATAAGAAGCCAATTTTCTGTTCTTGCATATTGTTGTTGTTTCTCTATATCTGTTATGTGTTTGTGGTATTAAGGGAAGCACCCTTCATCAAGTGGTATCAGAGCAGGAGTTCTTGAGTGTGTAAACAGATCGCCGACTATGAGGCAGTTTGCACCAGGACCGTGGCTAGGGTTTCAGCGCGAATCGCAAAAATGCCTCCATGAAGAGAACGTGGCGGAAGACCTGGTGTTGTGACACCTGAGGTTAGAGAGTTGCAGAGACAAGTGCGAGCATTGCAAGAAGAGATTCGTAGAGGAATGAATCTTAATGTTAGAGACGAAAGTGAGGATGAAGCCGAAGAAGAATATCAAGGAGGAGAAGTTGAAATTGTGAACCAGGAGGAAGAAAGACTTTTTCGGGCGATTTCCAAGATTGGGAAAAGACCTAAAATTGAGGTTCCTGCATTTTCTGGAAATCTTAACCCGGAGGAATTGATCGACTAGATCAATGAATGTGAGGAATATTTTGAGTATGAAGATGTTGAAGATCTTGATAGGGTCAAATTTGCGAAGGCCAGATTGAAAGGTCATGCGAAGATATGGTGGCAAGAGATTCAGTTGGAGCGAAATAGAAGGGGAAAGGAGAAAATCACGAGATGGGATCGGATGGTGGATAAATTGAAGCGATAGTTCATTCCTGTTGATTATGAGCTTGACCTACTGAAGAAAATGCAGAGTTTGAAGCAAGCAGGAAGATCTGTCCAGGAGTATACAGAGGAGTTCTATCGACTTCTCATCAGAACAGGCCATGCAGAAGCTGATAAGGAGAAAGTTTCCCGATACCTTAATGGGTTAAGGCCAAGCATTCAGGAGGAGCTGAATCTGGTTCGAATGAGCAGTATTGAAGAGGCATACCAGTTTGCCCTAAAAGTAGAGGAAAAGCTGAACAAGAAGTTTGAGAGCAGACAAAATGGAAGAGGTCGCGGTGGACGATCATATGGTGGCCGAAATGAAGATCCGAAAAAGAAGGATGAGGCCAGTAGCAGTCAGAATCAGCGAGGAAATAATTCCAATCGCTTCCAGGATCAGAATAGTAGAGATCAGAGAGGAAGAGGAAGAGGACAAGGATCTGGAAGAGGTGGCTTCCGTGGAACATGTTTTCACTGTGGAGAAGAAGGTCATAGGGCATTTGAATGTCCTCAGCGCCAAGGCAGGACAGACAGGAGAAATGAAGGCCAGGCCAGAGTTGCACATGTAGATGAAGATGCCAGATCATCAAATTCTGAAGATGCTGAAAGAGGAGAAACGTTGATTAACAGAAGAGTCCTTTTGAGTGGTGAGAATGAACCTGAGAAAAGGAGGAGCTTGTTTCGCACCAGGTGCAATGTGAAGGTAAATGTTGTGATGTGATTATTGATAGTGGAAGCACTGACAATTTGGTGTCAGAAGAGATGGTGACAAAGTTGAAGCTCAAGAGATAGAAACACCCACATCCATATCGGATTGCCTGGGTGCAGGATGACCACAAGGTCATGGTCAGTGAACAGTGCCTGGTAAAGTTCAAGATCGGCGGGTACCAAGATGAGGTACTATGTGATATCATCTCTATGGATGCATGTCATATGTTATTGGGTAGACCGTGGCAGTTTGACAAATGTGCTGTACATGATGGTCGTGCGAATACCTATTCCCTGACAAAGGATGGCGTGCGGCATAAGCTAAAACCATTGAAGGAGACTGATAAAAGGTATGTGGTAATGCAAGAATAACATTTGTTGATGGAAGAAAATTCCTAGATGGTATGAGGCATGAGCATGTGTGTTTTTCTTTAATTCCAAAAGTTGGTAAAGAAGAAGTAGAGGATGTACCTGTAGAGGTTGCAGATTTGTTGAATGAGTTTCAGGATATTGTATCTGATAATGTACCTGATGGATTACCACCGGTAAGGAAGATCAGTCATCAGATGGATTTGATTCCAGGAGCCAGTTTGCCAAACAAGGTAGCACATAGAATGACACCAGCAGAAAGTGAAGAGTTGAACAGACAAGTACATGAGTTATTGCAGAAGGGGTTGATTCGAGAGAGTCTGAGTCCCTGTGCTGTACCTGCGGTATTAGCACCAAAGAAGAATGGAGAATGGAGGATGTGTACAGATTCTAGGGCAATAAACAAGATCACAATCAAGTACAGGTTTCCATTGCCACGAATGGATGATATTATAGACTGTTTGAGTGGAGCTGTGTATTTTTCAAAGATAGATCTGAAAAGTGGATATCATCAGATTCGGATCAGGGAGGGAGATGAATGGAAGACTGCCTTCAAGAAAAAGGAAGGACTGTATGAGTGGTTAGTCATGCCTTTTGGGCTAACCAATGCACCGAGCACTTTCATGCGGCTCATGAACGAGGTTCTGAAAGAATTTATGGGTAAGTTTGTCATTGTTTACCTAGATGATATTTTGATCTTTAGTAAGACATTGGATGAGCATATGATGCATATTCGTATGGTATTTGAGAAGTTGAGAGAAGAGAAATTGTTGATTAATTTGAAGAAGTGCAGTTTTGTGAAGAAAGAGTTAGTGTATTTGGGATTTGTAGTTTCAGCAGAAGGTCTAAAAATGGACCCAGAGAAGGTACAGGCTATCCTTGAATGGCCTACTCCAAGAAGTGCTACTGAGGTAAGATCTTTTCATGGTTTAGCTAGCTTTTATAGAAAGTTTATCAGAAATTTTAGCAGTATTTGTGGACCCTTGACTGAAACAATGAGAGGGGATAGAAAAGAGTTTAAGTGGACTAATGGGGCAGAAAAGAGTTTTCAATTGTTGAAACAAAAAGTTACAGAACAACCAGTTTTAGCACTTCCAGATTTTAATAAGGTGTTTCAAGTAGATTGTGATGCTAGTGGTACTGCAATAGGAGATGTTATGAGCCAAGAAGGTAAACCTGTTGCTTATTTCAGTGAGAAGTTAAATGATGCCAAGAGAAAATATTCTGTTTATGATTAAAAAATTTATGCTATAGTTCAGGCATTAAAGAAGTGGAGACATTATCTACTTCCTAAGGAGTTTGTTTTGTATACTGATCATCAAACTTTGCAATATTTGAATAGTCAAGGAAAGTTGAATCAGAGGCATTTGAAATGGGTTGAGTTTTTGTAGAGTTATACATTTGTTTTGAAACACAGGAGTGGAAAGTCTAATAGGGTTGCGGATGCTCTTAGCAGAAGGCAACTATTGATGACAGAAATGCAGATTGAAGTGGTTGGGTCCAAGGAACTCAAGAATTTGTATCCAGAGGATCCTGATTTTGGTGAAGCTTGGAAAGCTTGTACAGAACCTGTTACTCTAGACAGGACGAAATGGTTGGATTTCATCATCCAGGATGATATGCTATTCAGAGGGAGTCAGTTGTGCATTCCACGAAGTTCTATGAGGGAGAATCTCATCAAGGAGAAGCATAGCAGAGGATTGGCTGGACATTTTGGTCGTGATAAAACCCTTGGTTTGGTTAGTGAGAATTATTATTGGCCACAGTTGCAGCAAGATGTGAAGAAGTTTGTACAGAGTTGCCGAGTATGTCAGATGGTGAAAGGAGTAAAGTAGAATATAGGGTTGTATCAGCCATTACCCGTACCAGAGAAGCCTTGGGAGGATATCAGCATGGACTTTGTTCTTGGTTTACCGAGGACTCAGCGGGGACATGATTCAATTTTTGTAGTGGTTGACAGATTTTCAAAGATGGCACATTTCATTCCCTGCAAGAAGACTAATGATGCTGTTCATGTAGCAGAATTATTTTTCAGAGAAGTAGTGAGACTTCATGGTTTGCCAAAGACCATAGTTTCAGATCGGGACACTAAGTTTGTTGGATATTTCTGGCGTACATTGTGGAAGAAGTTGAAGATAGATTTGAAGTTCAGTTCATCACATCATCCCCAGACTGATGGACAGACAGAGGTGGTGAATAGGAGTTTGGGAAATTTGCTGAGATGTTTGGTTGGAGATAAGCCAACAGGATGGGATTTGATTTTACCATAGGCAGAATTTGCATACAATAATTCTGTCAATAGGAGCACTGGTAAATCACCATTCCAAATTGTATATGGAAGTAGTCCAAAAAATGCATCTGAATTGAGAAAGATAGATAAAGGAGAAATAAGTAGTGCTGAAGCTGAAGATTTTGCAGAACACTTGAAGAACATCCATGAGGAGGTGAGGAAACATATTAACAAGATGAACGCACAGTATAAGGCTAAGGCAGATGAGAAAAGGAGGCATAAGGAATTTCAGGTTGGAGATGAAGTCATGGTTCATTTGCGGAAGGAGCGGTTTCCGGTTGGTACATATAACAAATTGAAAATGAAGAAGTTTGGACCATGTAAGATACTGAAGAAGCATGATTCAGGAAATGCATATGAGGTAGAATTGCCTACTGGGCTGAATATTTCACCAGTGTTTAACATTTTAGATTTGATAGAGTATCATGAAGGAGGTGTTGAAGATGAGGTTGCAGCAGCACAGTGGAATATTCCAGCAACCAGTTCAGATATCAAGGAGATTGAAGACATACTGGACAGTTGTGTTGGCAGAAGCACAAGGAATAGGACATATGAAGAATATTTGGTCAAATGGAAAGGATGACCTGTTGAAGATTCATCATGGCTAACAAAGGAGGAGGTTAACCGTCTTGGTTTTCCTCTGCACCCCTGAGTCGTGACAGGGTCACTTCTCAAATTACCCCGGGTGTCTGATGCAGGAGCATCCTGGGTGTAAGAGCAATCTTGCATCACCCAAAAATATTTATGTTTTTATTCAATAAGGGCTATTTTGTGCAGAGCTACTATTTATGGAAAGTTACTATTTTTGGTAATTTTCGTATGTGCTCAGAATGATCTGATTTCTTTCTTGGAGGTTCATTTTGGTCATATAAGTCTGCCAGTAAAGTTTCATTGCCAGATCAAGTGTATATTGGAAGATATTGAAGATTTTCGGTATTGGCAGCAGGGTACAGAAACTTTGAACTCAGTTTTGAAGGCTTTAGAGGCCCCGGATGAGGTCAAAAATTTGGGTGACAAGCGCTTGCGCCGGTCAAGCCTGTAGAGCGCTTCGTGGCGTTTCCGAAATGGGGTTATAGTAGCCGAGCGGGTCAACTGGTGATGACTTATGGTCTTCGGAAGTTGGGCCACCTGAAATGGCGAAAAATAATTTTCTTCAAAATTTCTGTTCGGGTTTCAAAGGTTATCTTGAGCCAACTATGATGTAATAAAATGTAAAATAAAATAATTCTAAGTTTGGTCGGCCTTATTGGCTAAAAATTCTGGAACCTTCCCAGGCGGTGGAAAAATTGCCTATATAAGGAAGGCTGTATTATTGTCTTAGGCAGTTCAGAATAGTTCTGGGTAGTAGATCTGGGTAATAGTTCGAGGCTTTGTCCTACAGAATATTGTAAGGGAATGCCCATGTGGCTTTGCATATTGTAATTCTGAAAGTTTGTAATTCCACATTTGTGGAGATAATAAGAAGCCAATTTTCTATTCTTGCATATTGTTGTTGTTTCTCTATATCTGTTATGTGTTTGTGGTATTAAGGGAAGCACCCTTCATCGGCATTGTATTCAGATCATTCATAAAGGTTTACTCAAATAACCATGATAACAATTTAATATCACAAACTTCCAATTAAAAAATGTATCAGACTTAACTTCAGTCAATAGAAAGTGAGAAGGAAATGTAATAACCCAACCTGGTTCAATCTTCGTATGTTGAAATACCAGGACTATTTTGATCTGTGGGTACCCTAATGTTGGCAAGAGTTCTTTTATTAATAAGATTACTAGGGCGGATGTGGATGTGCAACCTTATGCTTTTACTACTAAGTCTCTATTTGTCGGGCATACTGGTTATAAGTACTTGAGGTATCAGGTTATTGATACCCCTGGTATTTTGGATCACCCCTTGGAGGATAGGAACGCCATCGAGATGCTCAGTATTATTTCCTTGGCTCATTTGAAGGCAGCTATTTTTTTTTTCCTTGATGTTTCAGGGTCCTTTGGTTATAGTATTGTGCAATAGGTAGAATAAAACCTCTTTTTGCCAATAAGCCTCTTATTTTAGTTTTTAATAAGATTGATTTGCAACCACTAGAGACACTACCAGAGGAGGATGAAAAATTAGTTGTGGAGATGAGATCTGAGGCTAGGAAAAATATGGGTGGGTTCTTTGGGAATCAGGAGGGGGTGGGGGATGATGGCGCACTACTCTACAAGCTTGAAGAAGTGGTATATTTTGGCAAATGAAGAGTGGAAAGAAGATAATATTCTTGAGATCATGGATGGACACAATGTTGCAAACTTTATTAATCCAGATATCTTGCAAAGGCTTGAAGAACTAGAGAGGGAAGAAGGGCTTAGGATGGAGGCTAAGGGTGATGAGGATGATGAGATGGGGGAAGTGGAGTTGAATCTTGATGAAAAGGAAGCTCTGGCTGCAATTAGGAAGAAGAAGAAGATGCTTATCGTCAAACACAGATTGAAGAAGAGTACTGCAGAGAGAAGGCCTACTGTACCAAGGAAGTTTGACAAGAATAAGGAATATGGCTTAAACAGAATGGGAAGACATCTTTCTAGCGTGGGCTTGTGGTGTAGGGCACCAAATGCTGCAGGATGGATTTTGGTTTTTGGTTATGTTTAGTTGAGTTTTGAATGTAATAAAGAGGGATTGATCTGCAGGATCAATCTCCTCATTTGAGCTTGATCCTTTTGTATGGTCATGGATTCCATAGGCATGTTTATGAGCCTAGGAGATCCTTAGTCCATGTGGATCTTTACATTTTATGTTTTAAGTTTTTTTTGTTTCTAAAAGTTCAGATCTCTTTGAGTCTGTTGAAGGGTTTTTCCATAACATTGTCACAGTCTTAATGTTTGGTTACATTGAGATAGTCGCACTTTTAAAGTTTCAAAGATGTTATTGTAACACATAGTCAATTTGGTTTCCAACAGTTACCATTAGTCTGGTATTTGTGGAACCGTTGGGAAGCCACGGGAACTATATATGTTTTGTCCAATCCGGAGATTGGAATAGAGTCTATGAAGCAACATTGAATAAATGAAATCCACAATATTTTGAGTATATTTTTCTTTGGATGTTATTTCCTGTCTATTGTGAAATAGATAGTTGGATTTATAATTCCGCAACTCATTTGCTATGCACTATTTTGTTTGAACCATTTGATTAACTATCGACAGTCGACTCGGTGTAGTTCTATTTCTATCTCCATAGTCTGTGGCTAAATGAAGAAGCACATACGACTGTCATAGAAATTCTGAATGTAATCACATTTACGGGATTTTATTGCTGAACATGCTTTGTTTCTATTTCATATTTTGTCCAGACATGAACTAAACGGGTTGAACATCTCTACGGGTGACTCACATTGTATTCAAGTTTTGAAGTTCATGTATTAAGTCTGTAACATTTTATTAAAGTTTTGGGACTATGCCCGCAAGATTCAAAACTCCTTGACAGTCTGACTCGGAAACCCCATAGTGGACCCTGACATGGAAGCTTTGTCTTGACCTGCATTCTTTCCATTGGGACTCAATGTCACTGGATGAGAAGTAGGAAAAGACCATGAACTTTAATTGTTCCAACACTCAAATTGTGGAAGAAGTTACATTGCTTCTAGATTGAAGCCCTAAATCAGACATGCACTGCGTATTTAACCAATGGAATAAGAGAATACCTGTAACCGTGCCCTAGGTGAAGTCTAGACCCGAAGGTTTATAAATCATCTAAAATCCTCCCAACAGTTGCTTTACCATAGGTACCCATCTTCAGATCCACCTGATTGACCCTAGCTAACCTGATCACTTAGTCTAGAGAGTCTCGGTGAAGTTCGAAGGTGCTGGAGCAGGGTGAAGGAAACTGCGCAGAGGAGTTTAGGGAATAAATTGGAAGATAGTATATTTTATGCAAAGCATTCATTTAAATACTAGTCCATTGTCTAGTTGTGGAAGGAAACACTGTTATAGGCCAACAAAGAGTTGTCAAGAATAGTAAACAACATATTGGGAGATATCTTATTGATTGGTTCAAGTCTTCTTATAAAGTATGTTTGTCTACATCTGAAATTATGTAAGTCTGTTGTAAATTCAAACAGCAAGCAGAGTTGAAGTAGTAATTATTTATACTTGTGAAGAAAGTAGTATTGACTACTTGGTGAGACTCTAATTAAAGAAGTATCAACAAGATTGTGGTTCTTGTTAGAAACTAGAACTAGCTTAAGATTTTTACTTAAGGAGTTTGCAAATTCCATTCAAGGAATCAAACAGTTAGAACATCATCCTGCTACTGAAGATATTCAGAGATCAAAGAGTTTGATTGTGTTGATCAAACCCATTGTTCATGGTTTGAATCGACATTATTATTTTATTGTGCATTGGTTTGGGCTTATTCAAGTTTCCATTGCTACCGCTCTGCATCAGCTTGGATCCTTCAACAATTAGTTTGATAATAAATAAAGCAGATGAGAGCTGAACAATTAGCCTCCCAAAAAAAATCTCATAAATGAACTGTGTGTACCCCAATTCTTGTGCCCTCTGTGTGTACCTAAATGATATTTTTGAATCAACAAGGGTAAGGGTATGTGCAGGATCATGGTATACCAAACTATGGCCTTAAGTGGCAATTAAAAATCAAAAAATCAGGGTTAGTCAACTTGACATAAAAAGTTGAACGTCTTATGAACCTTATGTGAAAAAGTTGTAAGAATAGAATCTTTAGGAAATTGAATGTAGTTTCTAAACTACTAGCCCTTGTCTGAAAATTTTTTTATCTAATTGTTCAAAATTTTAGATTTCAATGTAGTAGTACAAAAATTTCAAGGAAAAGATAAAAAGTACGTGTATGTCTGACCACCTTAATCACAATCAAATGATGATATATTTTTCCAAGATTCTAGATATAAGTAGTAGACTCATTCATGGATGTGACACATATTTTTTTGTAATTTTTTGCCAAATAAATAATTAATTATGAATTTTCTGCTGTAATTTTTTCAAAATAAAAAAACTCTTGTGTCTGACCACCTTAACTAATTATAAACTTTACAAAATTGAAAAAAAAAATTCCTTATAGTAGGCGAAGCATAGAATGTGACGCATGTTTTGGATTTCAAAAAGGTTAAACGATTTGAAAGTTACAGTTTTTTTTCAATCAGTATGTCAATTACGACTTTAAAGATAACTCAATTGAAAAATAAGTAATAACTAATTACCGAACTTGAAATTTGACAGCAATTATGTTGATGGAAAGTTGATAATGTCTTTAAGAAACCCTTTTAGTTTCATCAATTTCGAGTGAAAAATAGTCGTCAGCTACATGGTCAAAGTTTCGATATCAGAAACTATCTCCTAAAACACGCCTAAAAGGTTGACCACCCATGTTTGGTATTGCCCAAGAAAATACCAAGCCTAATCGGATATCCGATAATATTGGATATCCGAAACATCCCTCCTATTTTGAAATTTCAATTGCACTACTTTTCTCAAATTCAAGTTTCATATTAAATGTATTTTTTTTATGGTAATATTAATTGTGTTATGTATTTTTTCAATTTTAAAATACATTTTACAAATTATTATTTTTAATATTAATATTAAATAATAATATCGTACCATTAATATTATAATATAAATTTTTATATTAGTATGTATTATATTATTATTATTTATTTATGTATTGTATAATAGTATAATATTAACTTATTAAATATTTATATTATATGTTCAATATTATACCTAAGGGGGAGAGAGAGAGAGAGAGAGAGAGAGGGGGGATTTTCCCTCGATTGAATACAATCAATTGATTTTTGAACTCTGGAAAAGAAATTTCATATAGATGTAGAACCATTGTACACTCATCATCTGTCCTAGAAACTGATAGTGGCATAAAAATTTTATTTGGATTGAGAGAGAGAGAGAGAGAGAGAGAGAGAGGGAGAGAGATTTTGGGAAAATTTTGGCAGGAGATATCGGATATCTGATTCCTTTTACTAGTGAAAAGTAAAAACAATATTCTCTGGGTCCCTCTAGAGAGGCACATTTTTTTGCAGAATTATGGGACTCGAGTTGCAGCGAATCACATTTTGTCTCTAGGGAAGACAAAAATCCACTTTTTGGTTGGATTTTCTCTATTACCAAAGGTATTTGCATCACCTTTTTGGTCTAACTATGGGGAGTAGTAGTCATCGAAAGCATAAACGGAAGAGGAGACTCACAAATGAAGATGCTGAAGTGTATAGAGAAATGGATAGGGTTGCCCATCAGAACAAGAGACAAGGTATGTTAAATATTAATGAAGATGTTGGCATAGACCCACCTTTGAATGTGGTTTCAAGTGAAGAACATGAATTTGAAATGATTTATGACAATAATATTGAAAATGAGAATGTAGGGATTGAAGATGAAAATGTAGGTTCTGAAAATGAACATGTAGATGTGGACAATGGAAGTGTGGACATTGTCAATGACAATCCACCGATTGAATATGAAGGAATTGACAATGATAATGGTACACAAGAACCAAATCAACATAACACATCTCCAAATTATATGAGAAATGAAGTCCCTTCGGAGGAAGAAAGACAAACTTCAAAATTGAGACCTTTAAGAACAACAAAATGGTTACTTGAAATTGATGAGAACATAATGAGCAATTTCGATGGCAAGAGATCAGAAAGAACTGTTCGGTTGTGGGTTTCAAAACTTTTTGATCAATTTTTTAGCCACAAGACATTGGTTGAGAAATGTCAAATATTTGTACAATTGTTAAAGATGTAGAAGATGAGACATATACTAGTCAAATTGAAGATTAGTGTGAAAGAAAAAGGAGAGGAATGCTATTATTGTGAGGAATCTTTTTAGTGCTCTCAATTCCATTGGGAAGACTACAAAGGAAAAAGATAAGAGATCTGCTAGGTGGGTTATTACAACCTCCTTAGTAAGTCATCATTTGAAAAAGGCTTGTTTTATGAGACAAACTTGTGTTGACTTGAATCTAAATTGTAAAACTTTGGATAGAGCACTTGCAAGAAGAGAAAGACTTGATAATCCTATTCGAAATGATACATGGACTTATGGTGGGAGACTTTCACGTTGTGATAAGAAGCTTACCGATGTTGTGAAGGATCAAATTCAACTATTTCGGCAATCTAACTCAAGAGTGTCACCAAATGTGAAGGATGTCTTGAAGTTGAGAATTGGCATTTGAGACCACACTCCGCATCCCAAACATTATTTGGAGGTGAGTCAAACAATTTTGTTCAAAATATTTTGTGAGACACATCCAACATTGAAAATATCACAAAGAGCTTTTGAAGCCCTGAAGCCTTTTTTGTGTGTGCCTCTTAATATTCGAAATACTTGTTGTTGCAAATATCATGTGGAGTTTTCAATGCACAGTGAATTGTTACAATCCATTCATTCTACTTTGCATACTAGTGAAATTTTGGAGTGTGGTGCAAGTGCTCTTCCAAAATCATCAAGAGACTTGCTAGATCATTTTTTACATCCTAGAGATGATGAATGTTTCTTTTATAGAAAAGATTTCTTAAATGACAAGTGCTTAGAGTGTGGTGGGCTAGTGAAGTTTGTTGAATGTTTTCATGAGGGCTACGAGCATAATTTTGGAAGACAATAATCCACAAAAAGGTACATGAAACCGTTAAATATACATTAAAAAGTGGAGGTGAAGGTTCTAGATGTGAGTTGTTTACAAAATAATGCAATGTAGCTGATTTTATTCCAAATTTCAGGAAGAATATTTTTTACAAGTATGCAAGGCATAGTCACAAAGTCTCAGTGGTTGGATCAACAATTCAGGATGTGTAAGGATTCTTTCTTGATTGGCACTATTATATCAGTTGTTGACTTTGCAAAGAACTATACATTGTAGCCCCAAAATGAGTTGCAAGCTCAATATTACAATTCTATTCAGGTTTCTATTTTTGTGCACATAACATATAGACATTCCCCTGATAGTACATAAGATGACTGGAAGATAATCAGAGAGTACCATTTTTATATGAGCGATGATAGATTGCACTCATCCGAGTTTGTCCAACATTTCTTTGAGAATTATTTTGAGTGGGTGCAGAAAAATAATATTTCTATGGATAAACATCTCATTTGGTCAGATAACTACATAGGTCAATTCAAAAATACTCGTATGTTTTATTGGTTATGTAGAATGCATGTAGAGATAGGTGTACCTCATATTTGGAGTTTTTTTTAGGCCAGTCATGGAAAAGGGGAGCATGATGGAGTAGGTGCATGCGTAAAGAGAGCTCTAGTTAAGGATCAATTGAGGATTTTAGGTGCAGAAATCATTGATGCTCATTTTATTGTTTATTGGTGCACTTTAGTATTGTCACAGGGGGGACTCTTGATTTAGCGGTGCACAGATTCTTTTGGTTGGTTGAGGTGGGCACAATAGGAGATAGGTTGGATTGTCAAACTGTGAAAGATTCTTCAAAAATGCATTCATTTTGAATCTCAGCTGCTAGTACATGGACCATTTGGACACGAGAGTTGGCTTGTTATTGTCTGAGTTGTCTTCAGTGTGATTGGGATCAGTGTGAATCAAGTGAGTGGGTTGATACATGGGTTCCACATTATCTTACTCCTTTATCTCTCACAGTCTCTGTAATAAATGATGACATAGATTGTTCACTTGACTACGACCATATTTTAGATCTTCTACAACTAGGACATGTTTTTGCATTGGTTGCACCATAAGGGAATGATGAGAGATTGGATTACTGGTTAGCGTGTTGTGTACAAGGAAAGCAAAACTTGCACAATTGACGATAGATGATGATATGCTCACATATCCAACAGGATCACATGTTGTTTGGAGAACATGGTTGCATGCATATATGATTATAAATAATGGCATTCATACATTTGAAGACTATGAGAAGCACAAAACCATTCTCATGTATTCACACCTTGTTATAGCAGCCAATGTTAAGTTGTTGAAACATCAAGGAAAACCAAAGACAAAGGAACTTTGGACTATTAGTACTGCTGATCATGAAGCAATATTGAATACCCTCAAGCAGAGAGATGACCCTTCAGGCACACTTCAATAGGTAAGTTCAACTCAAGTTGCAAGGTTTTCCATGTTTATTACGATTACGTTCAATAAATTAATTGTAATTTTTTGCTTTATTTGTTTGAGCCAATAAACTTGGTTTTGTATGTGGATTGTAAATGCAGTTGAATACATATATGATAGATATAGAAGATCGAGGTGTGCATTTGATTAGCCCATCTTTTATGACGGTAAACTTCACTATGCATTGTCTAGTCATGTTCTTTGGTTCATTTAGTTACTTATACATGTTCATAATCTTTTTCTCAACCTATATAAACTTCTTATATTCTCTATTAACTTTTCTTCTGCCTTCTGAATGTAGGGATTGGAGAAAAAAGGACACTTATTTTTTATATATAGTTGTGTAATTTGCATATTTAGATACCAAATTTTGTATATAAAAATAACAATCGAATGTAATGTGCATAGTTAGATGCCAAATTTTGTATATAAAAACAACAATCGAATGTAATGTGCATATTTAGATGCCAAATTTTGTATATAAAAAATTTGATGCAAAATTTGAAATATAAAAGAGCCCATGGGGTTGATTTGTAAATATTAAGAGCCCACATTTGTATCGTCTTAATGCCATGTAAAGTGCAAAAAATGTGTTTCCTTACTATGAATGTTGTATCCTTATATAATTTGTATCATCTTAATTTTGTATCCTTACATTTGTATTGTCTAAATTTTATGTACATTTGTATCATCAAATGATGTAATAGTTGGAGCCATTGAGTCAAAATTGGTCAAATGTGTCCAAAGTAAAATGATGATTCCTTGGGGAGAAGGGATAGTGTTCAAGGATTGCATCCTGGTGTCGAATGGACTATGCCATTAGCTCCAGTTGGGTGGGTGAATGCTAGGGACAACCCTATTTCGACCACTAAGTCACTAGAACGTTTTGGACCATGCCAGACCAAAGTGTCCCCAAGGTGAACTAAGCACGATTGGGCAGCGAACTTTCAAGGCTCATATCTCGGATCCCGTGAGAGGTATCAGTGATCCATGAGATGCTACTAGAGACTGCATTTTTTAGGCCTACAATAACCTCTCTCCATTCTGGGAGATTCGAATTTGTTTGAATTTGGAACTCCAGTCTCGCTTGATGCCAAAACTTGCAATGAGGGTCAATTGAAATTTGCACCAATGGGTTTCTTCCAAATTGTTCATCTCGGCACTGAATGGAATGTTCCATTAGCTTTGGTTGGGTGGTTAAATGCTAGGGACAACCCTATTTTGACCACTGAGTTACTAGGACGTTCTAGACCATGCTGGACCAAAGTGTCCCCAAGGTACACTAAGCACAATTGGGCAGTGAACTTTCGAGGTTCGTATCTCGCACCCCGTGAGAGGTATCAATGATCTATGAGATGCTACAAGACTACATTTCTGAGGCCTACAATAACCTCTCTCCATTCTGGGAGATTCAAATTTGTTTGAAAAAGGCACTCCAGTCTCACTTGATGCCAAAACTTGCAGTGAGGGTCAGTTGAAAGTTGCATCAATGGGTTTCTTCCAAACCGTTCATCCCAGCACCGAATGGACTATTCCATTAGCTCTGATTGGATGGATAAATGCTAGGGACAACCCCATTTTGACCACTGAGTCACTAGAACGTTCCAGACCATGCCAAACCAAAGTGTCCCCAAGGTTCACTAAGCACGATTGGGCAGTGAACTTTCAAGGCTTGTATCTCAGACCCTGTGAGAGGTATTGGCAATCCATGAGATGCTACAAGACCATGTTTCTGAGGCCTACAATTACCTCTCTCCATTTTGGGAGATTCAAATTTATTTAAATTTGGCACTCTAGTCTCGCTTGATGCCAAAACTTGCAATGGGGGTCACGTGAAAGTTGCACCACTGGATTTCTTCCAAACCGTTCATCCTAACATAGAATGGACTGCACCATTAGGTTTGGTTGGGTGGGTAAATTCTAGGGACAACCCTTTTTCAACCACTGATTCACTAGAACGTTCCAGACCATGCTGGACCAAATTGTCCCCAAGGTGCACTAAGCACAATTGGGCAGAAAACTTTTGAGGCTCGTATCTCAGACCCCGTGAGAGGTATCATAAATTTTTGAGATGCTATAGGACCATGTTTTTGAGGCCTACAATAACCTCTCTCCATTCTGGGAGATTCGAATTTGTTTGAATTTGGCACTCCAGTCTCGCTTGATGCCAAAACTTGCAGTGAGGGTCAGTTGAAAGTTGCACCACTGGATTTCTTCCAAACCATTCATCTCAGCACCAAATGGATTGTTCCATTAGCTCTATTTGGGTGGGTAAACACTAGGGACAACCCCATTTCAACCACTGAGTCACTAGAACATTCCAGACCATGTCGGACCAAAGTGTCCCCAAGGTGCACTAAGCACGATTGGGCAACAAACTTTCAAGGCTCGTATCTCAAATCCTGTGAGAGGTACTGACAATCTGTGAGATGCTAGAGGACCATGTTTCTGAGGCCTACAATAACCTCTCTCCATTCTGGGAGATTCGAATTTGTTTGAATTTAGCACTCCAGTCTCACTTGATGCCAAAACTTGCAGTAAGGGTCAGTTGAAAGTTGCACCACTGGATTTCTTCCAAACTGTTCATCCTGACACCAAATGGATTGTGCCATTAGCTCTAATTGGGAGGGTAAATGCTAGGGGCAACCTTTATAGGGCTTGAGAGTTGCAGGTAAGGGTAGTTTCCCTAAAACCCTAGGCTAATTAGGCCTAGATGGAGAGCTAGAGGGTGGAGAAAGTCTTCACCAGTCAAATGATGAAGGACTGAGATTGAGATAAATTTAGTAACTTTGAAAAGGGTATTAGAAAATGTAAATATCTTGTCAGGTTTTTTGGAGATTTCGAGAGTAATTTGTTGATTTCAGTGTTTGTAGGGCTACTAGAAAGGCCTAAAAAGGCTATACAAGAGAAATGGTTGAAGTTGAGGTGATTGGAGTGAATGGGAAGTTGGAACATGATAAATAGACCATGATAATATGATCTATGGTTTTTGGATCAAGGTGAGAGGTCTAGTTGGAGTTTTGGTATGGTGGAGGCACTAGGTGCACAAGGTAGCACTCTATTTGACCCTTGAGTTAAGACTAACTCCTTGAGTAGATTCTAAGATGCTTGTAGAATCCTCAAGTTGAGTTGAGTTCCACGAGGGGATAGTAGAGGGCTCTACATCAGATTTTCTTGGTTGAGAGCATCAGATACACATGAATACAATGTAGCACATAAATTTAAAATTTACTTAAATGATGAATTACACGTGTGAACACATGTAGCACATAAAGCATACACATAAATTTGATTAAGTCATGAAGCATACATGTAGCACATATTTTATCAAGCATACCACATGAATTCACTTAAGTCATGCACATAGCCCATACACATGAATTTAGGTTATGAAGAATGTACTTGAATATACATGAATATACTTAAGGCATAAATTGTACACATGAGTACATACACACAAGCATATTTACATACTAAAAATGAATAAATGAACACACAATTAACAAATTGGATCAAATATCAAGTTTCATATATATCAAAATGAACAATAATTCTTTACATATTTGCATGTCAACATATCTAGATACAATGTGGCATACGCCATCTCAAAATGTGTCATATAACATCTCAAAATAAGAAGTTCAACTACAAAATTTTCTAGGACATCCTATTCTACTCGTGGATCATCAAAATGAAGCCTCTTTGAAGTACTCTTTGGCTCTAATGGATCCTGCATTCAAACACAAAAGTGAAACCCCAAGTTAGATTAAAATTCAGAATCATAGTCAATAATAATAAATAAAATTTAAACTAAAATTGAACTCTCATATACCTTACCTCTCTGCCTCCTCCTATGGACAGGAGACCTAATATATGTCCTTGGTAGTGCAGGAACAATGCCACCAATGTCGACTCTGACCTGTATATGTTTTTGAACATGAGATTGATCTATGAGTTATACTATTTAATGTTAAATACTTCCAGTAGAAAATATATGTTTACAAAATAACTAAATTATCATTAAAACTTACCTATGTTGAACTTTCTTCAGGAAATGTTGGTTGAGTCATCAGCGATACAAATCCTTGGTGTTCTACCTCCCTCAAACTAGGAGTGACCTACAAAAGTCAAATAGATACTCATACTATCATAACTTGATCATATTATATATACTTGACAGTAAAATACACACAAATAACTTTATAAATATACGTACCGTAGGGCTATCACTGGGAATGGATATGCCTGTGACTCTATCGTGACAATAGGGTCTCACAAAATCATCATATGCCACTCTCTATCGAATAAACCATGTAAATTAAAAATGAGTACGCACAACTGACAAGTATACATGTATGCATAAACAAACTAAATTACTTAATTACCTTTCCCTTGTCAATTCTGGACACCTGCACCCCCTCACATTGCCCCCCGGTGGCAATTGGTGACACCTGCATCAGTATGTAATAAGATGATTGTAAAAATTAGAAAACAATGTACATATACTATTATGGGGGACCAAAAAGGGGGTATAAGATGCCACTTTTTTCCTGAAATCACCAAACTCTGAACTTCAACAAGAAATTGAAGATAGTTAGACTCAAAATTTTAAGATGCAACAAAAACAAGAGTTGTAATACTCTGAATCTAGTTCCTAAACTACTAACTTATTTTGAAAATGGTGCAGATTATGTCCCTCATAAAGGGACAGCACAAAAATTGGTCCTATTTTTTGTCCAAAAACATAACATAGCATCTGGTGTGCTCCCCCTAAAATGTTCACTTTTTTTTTGAATTTTTTTAATCGCTTCAATGAAAAGTTAGCTAACACCACATAGCTTTATCCTGAATTTTTTGGTAATTTTTTGATGAATGTATAATTTTTGATGAATCTATGAAGTGCATACATCCTGAAAACATGAAATTTCTATGTGTTCCCCTAGAAATCATTTAAAACTAACTGAAAATCAAATTTTCTTTTTTTTTAAAGTGTGTAGAATGGAGTCTAGTTTTGAAAAATGTAACTTATTGCAAAACTCGATGAACGAGCCAAAATCTATGCCCAAAATACTGCATGTTGGTTTTTTACAAAAAATAGACATACACACAAAAGAAATTAGAGTTGAAAAACTTAACATAATCAGAATTCAAAATAAATTATATGCTTAGATAGCTAACAGGGAGATCTACAATATCACTTCGTCTGATTTTTACGTTCTTGAGCCATGAGTAAACCTGACGAGGAGCACACAAAAAAAGATGTCATTTTTTTGTATGTCTGCTGGAAAACATGTCTCGGGCCTATTTCAATCATCCAAGCCTTTGGGTTGGATCTCCAAGGAAAATCCAAGGCTTAGGATTGGTAAATTCAAATCCTTTACAAAGCGCGCACACCCTAAAGCGTGCATGCCCTATAGGGCGTGCGCACTATGTAAATTTATGATTTTTATAGCGCAAGCGCACTATGAAAGTCATAGATTTACATAGTGCGCACACCTTATAGGGTGTGCACCCTATGTAAGATAGATTCATATAGTGATGAGAAATGGTCAAAGTGAGAGGAAGAGAGAGAGAGAGAGAGAGAGAGAGAGAGCAAGAGCGAGAGCACTCTCTCTCTCTGTCTCTCTCCCTCCCCCATACTCACTCTCTCTCCCCCTTATCTCTCTCTCTCTCTCTCTCTCTCTCTCTCTCTCTCTCTCTCTCTCTCTCTCTCTCTCTCTCTCTCTCCCCTCTCTCTCCCTTGTCTCCTCTCTCATCACCCTCTCCCTCTCCCTCCCCGATAATCTCTCTCTCTCTCTCTCTCCTCTCTCTCTCTCTCTCTCTCTCTCTCTCTCTCTCTCTCTCTCTCTCTCTCTCTCTCTCTCTCTCTCTCTCTCTCTCTCTCACCTTCTCACTCTCTCTCCCTTCTCTCCTCTCTCTCATCACCCTATCTCTCTCTTTGCATTCTCTCTCTCTCTCTCTCTCTCTCTCTCTCTCTCTCTCTCTCTCTCTCTCTCTCTCTCTCTCTCTCTCTCTCTCTCTCTCTCTCTCTCTCTCTCTCTCTCCTTCTCCCTCTCCCTCTCCCTCCCCCATACTCTCTCTCTCTCTCTCCTTCTCCCTCTCCCTCTCCCTCCCCCATACTCTCTCTCTCTCTCTCTCTCTCTCTCTCTCTCTCTCTCTCTCTCTCTCTCTCCCTTCTCTCTCTTATATTATAATTTTTCATATTGTAAGAGGTTTATATTATAATTTGACTTATTATTTTACATTTATATTATATTTTTTAAATTTTAATCAATTCATATGTAGAAATCATCATCATCATGCCAAGGAAATGAGCAAAGAATTTAACCCTGGAAGAGCATGAAAGAGACAAAGAGAAGAAAAGGGAAAGAATGAGACAACTTCATGAACAAAAAAAATTAGATACCATAGAAGAAGATTTTTCTTTGGATGAGGAACAAGAAACATCAATACAAAGTAAGAGAGAATTGGAATTGGAATAAAAAAGACAACGAATGAGAAACTTGCGTCCAACGAGACAATTGAATTATGAAGATGCGAGGACATCATCATCCAATGTTTGAGGCACACCATTGTCTACTTCTGAAGGTGGAGGCACACCATTGTCTACTTCCAAAGGTGTGGGCACACCCTTGTATCATGTTGAAGGCACACCATTATCTACATCCCAAGGTGGAGGTACAACATCATCTCATGTTGAAGGCACACCATTATCTACATCCCAAGGTGTAGGCACAACATCGTCTCATGTTGAAGGCACTCAAGATGGTACGCAATTCACACAATATTTTTGATGCTCCTAGAATTATTAAATATAGAAAGCCAAAATATTTTATTGATATTGATACTAACATTTTGCAAGCAATGCCTGACAAGATTCCCAAGTGTACTTGTCAAAGAAATGTTAATCGTATTTGGAGATCATTTTTTGAGAATTTAAACATGACAAGAAGATGTCAACTATTTGTTGAAATGATGAGAAATCTGAAATTTAGGCCCATCATGAAGATTCTTGGGCTAAGAACGATGGATGATTCAAGTGAAAAATCTATTTTAAAGAATCTAATGACTGCATATGAGAGTGCGGGTTCTACATCATGCATGAAAGATAGTAATGTCACATGACATGTACTTACATCAATGATAGTAAGCACTCAAATGAAGAAATATCAACTCATTAGAAAGACAAGAAAAACATTGAAAATAAGTAGAAAGTCTCTAATGAGAGCCCTGGGAAGGTGTCAAAGAGTGGAAGATCCAAATAGCAATGAGTTATGGGCATTTTTCGATAGACTACCATGAAAAGATAAAGCAATTGTTGAAGCTTTAAAATCCTTGATTGAAGAATTTTGGAAGAATAATACACAGGTATCTCCTAATCAAAGAGATATTGTAAGAAGGAGGATTGGTAGTCGAATTCATGTTCCACATCCAAAACATTTTTTGGATTCAACTCAGACACAATTCTTTGCAAAATTTATGCATATGTATCCTCAAATTAAAATTAGTCAAAGATATTTTGAAATGTGTAATCCTTTTTATGTGAAAATAAATCACACATGCACAACTTGTTGTTGTAGGGTACATATTGAATTTTCTAACCATTTTGAAGTTTATAGGAATATATGTGTAGATTTGTACTCTAACAATGTTTCGCAGGATTGTAACATAAATGTCCCACCTAGATCTTCAAGGGAATTAATATCTACCATTTTATGTGAAAGAGTGGATGGTCAACAATTTTACAAGCTCTCATGCTTGAATGGTACATGCATAGATTGTGGAGGTTTGTGATGTTTTCCAATTTGTCAACCTATGGAGAGTACGCATGCAATCGGTAATGAAATAGTGGAATTTAGAAAATATAAGACTGTGACATAGAATCTAAAAGATGGAAAAGAGGCTAAAAAATGTGATTTAGTAATTGAAAAAATTCTAGTGTATCAGTTCATGGACATTTTTTGTAAAAAAATTATTTATGAGTATGCAAGGCATACACATAGAGTGCAATGGTTGGATATGCAATTCAAGTTGTGCAAGGACACATTCCCACTTGATACCATTGTTTTAGTTGTGGACTTTGCAGAGAACTATACACTACAACCATAGAATGAGGTGCAATCAAAGTATTACAACTCTCAACAAGTTTCTATATTTGTTCATATAGCATTCATGCATGCACCAGACAGTATAGAGGAGAACAGGAAGATATTGAGGGAGTATCATTTTTATATCAGCGATGATGGCTCACATTCTACAGAGTTTGTACATGGTTGCTTTCAACTATTTTATGGTTATTTGGCAAACAAGGGCATAAAATATCATCGACATATCATATGGTCAGATAATTGTGCATCACAATTCAAGAATTCTCGAATGTTTTATTGGTTATGCAGGATGCATAAGATTACTAGAATTCAATATATGTGGAATTTCACAGAGGCTGGTCATGGAAAGGGAGAGCACGATGGCGCAGGTGCATGTATTAAAAGAGCCTTAGCACGTGAAGAATTAAAGTACAAAGAGAAAGTAACATTGTCACAAGCGGGATGTATTGTCCAATGGTGTAACGCTACAATGGGTCCAGGTAATGAAGGTGAGTCTATGGTTCATAAATTTTTTTTGGTTGATGGATGAAACTAACATTGCACCATATGAGGATTGTTGTACATTGACAGGATCGAGTGAGCTACACTCTTTTAGAAGTTGTAATGCAGGTTCATGGAGTATCCACACATGACATATGGTGTGCTTTTGTTCATCATGTGTAGATGAAGATTGGGATGGGTGCGATTCAAAGGAATGGGTTGACGAATGGTATACACGTATTTTGAGTCCACTTGCCTCCTATCACCCCCATGAATCACTACAACTGACATAAATGGAATCATCCATTGACTTTGATTGGTTATCTGATCTAGTACAACCAGGTAAAATTTTCCACACAAATAATCTCAAATTTACTACTTTATCATAAATATTCAGTAAACTAATGTCCTCATTATGTTTATATCATTATAGGCCATGTTTTTGTTGTTATTGCACCTGAAGACAATGAAAAAGGGACAAATTATTATTTGTGTCATTGTGTTGAGGCAAAAAAGAAATTGGATCACTCGGTTATCGATGGTGAAGAATTAGAATACCCTATAGGAGTAGTGATTGTAACTAGTACATGGCTTAGACGGTATGCTATGAAGAACCCTAGGTTTTGGTTGTTCGAGGATTAGGAGACATACAGAAAGATTCTTCATTATTCAAACCTTGTTGTTGCATCAAATTTCCACTTGATTAGATATGGGGGAAGACCGCATAATAAAAATCTTTGGAAGGTTCGTGAGTCAGACCACGAGGCAATACTTGAGACAATTAAGGGTAGGGCAGACCCAATTGGTTCATTGGACTAAATGGAGATACAAAATATCATAACATGACAAATTTATATAGCACTGTAAATTGGGTGAACTGTAAATTGCTCATGCATTACCCTGTATGTATAACGGGAAGTTTGTAAGATTTAATGACAACCTTTCTCTTCTATTTTTTGGGGCAATACCGGAAGGTTTTCTCTACTCAGCTCTTTCCTCTAGTGCTCCTACTATGTCATAAAACCTCTAAATACCAAAGGAATTATACTCAAACCTTCTATAACCCCAAATTATACTTGATATAGTTGTATATGATATGTACGTTGTACTTTACAAAGTGTTTTATGATTATCTAATTTCAACTTATTATATGATGCAACCGAGTGTCAACACAGTCATTATATATGGTATTTTTTACTTTTTTTTTTTTAGAACTAATGCTTCTAGTGAATCCAAATTTAGTTTTTATAAAGATGAGATGTTAGTGAATGACTTCTTGCTAATACTACTCTTCCACCAGATCCATATTTCAACCCTTTTGTGGATCTATAGGCGCAATCGCGATCCCACAGGATTGGCCAAGAGAAAACTATGATTGTATATCATCTGATTACAAAATATTCAATTGAGGAGAAAATATTGCAACGATCAAGAAGAAAATGAAATCAAGCCTCAAATTCATTCATCAGCAGGAAAAGAATTTGGTCATGCACTTCATTCTAGCACCACAAATATTTCTATTAGAAATGCCTATTCCTCAATGGCCTTGCATTTACGGGACTTGGGAAACTAGGTTACTCATGTTGGGCATTATCCCTGAAATGTAAGTTCATTGCCACCTTTGGCAAGGCAGTCTCACTCCTCATTTTACAACAAAGGGCAGCCATCTATGGTCCAAGGTTTTAATTCAGCTGACAAGTGGAGAGCTTCTCGAGGTACAGATCTCTTTCATAGAGAAGTTCCTGATTCATCTCAAGGTTCTCGTTTAGGTGACCAACTCCTTGGAGGTCCACAAATAGACCCATTAATTTCCCAAATTGGTAAAAGGGTAGATGCAATTTTGGAAAGAGTATCCCAATTGAAGAGAAATGGAAATTCCAGTGAGCATGAAGTTATTGTAGATCCAATGGGTGTATCTCCTCCACTGACAAATATAACTACTTCCAAAGACTTGATTTTAAATGGAGACTATCTATTCCCAAACATGCCCTAGCTGAGAATATGAACCAAGTTACTCATGTTGGGCATTATCCCTGAAATTTAAGTTCATCGCCACCTTTGGCAAGGTAGTCTCACTCCTCATTTTAAAAAAAAGGGCAGCCATCTATGGTCCAAGGTTTTAATTCAACTAACAAGTAGAGAGCTTCTCGAGGTACTGATCTCTTTTGTAGAGAAGTTCTTGATTCATCTCAAGGTTCTCATTTAGGTGACCAACTCCTTGGAGGTCCACAAATAGACCCATTAATTTCCCAAATTGGTAAAAGGGTAGATGCAATTTTGGAAAGAGTATCCCAATTGAAGAGAAATGGAAATTCCAGTGAGCATGAAGTTATTGCAGATCCAATGGGTGTATCTCCTCCACTGAAAAATATAACTACTTCCAGATACTTGATTTTAAATGGAGATTGTCTGTTCCCAAACATGCCCAAGTTGAGCAGATGAACCAGATGTTTCTTGAGTAAAGAAGATAGTGGTTTATTAAAGCATCTGCATTATCCCACTTGCTATCGGTTACTAATTTTTGACCAGCTTGCCAGCTACTTCTGTGTGGGATTTTTGTAATATATAATGTCCTCATGCAAGTACATGCCATTTTTTGTAAACATTTTCTCTTGTAAAGGGTTAGTGAGTAATATCAAAGAAAAGGTTCTTGCATGGATCTATAATGTCCCTATCTAGGACCTTACTCACTTTGCTTAAAACTCCTAATTAGAATTTGGATTTCTAATGCCTACTATGATATTATTTAAGTTTGGCTTGCTTCTTAATGATTAATATTGTAATGAATTGGTTATCCTTGTTCTGATTCTCTCAATTGAATATATATATATATATATATATATATATATATATATATATATATATATATATATATATATATATATATATATACATATATATATTCTTTTATATGAATGAATTGTAAAAGAATGAGGAGCTCAATCAGTGAGATTGTCCAAATATGATTATAATGACAAGGATTGAGTTTATTATAGATCCTAAAATCTTGTTCTCAAACGAGAATTTTTTCTCCTATCTTTCCAACGTTGTGTATCTTTCCAACTGTCGGTCATAGCATCAATCCATCTGTTCCAACAACTTTGAATGGCCGAGTAAATGCTAGTGGAAACCTTGTTTGCCACGCACAGTCGTTTGATCGCCGCTGATGACTCCATGCTGAAGTGTCCCTCAAGGTCCCTTAAGCATGAAATCAGTGATCTTTGCAGGGTCATATCTCAGAGCTCGTACAAGGTAGCATGGATCCATTAGTTGCTATAGGACCATGTTGTCGGGGCCTACAAAAGCCTATCTCAGTTTTTGGAGATTCAAGTTCATTTAAAATCGGCAACACATTCTTGGTTGATGTCAGAACTCACAGTGTTCCTCAGTTCAAATGGCCAATGTTGCGTATCTTTCCAACCGTCGGTCGTAGAATTGATCTGTCTCTTCCAACAGCTCCAAATGGCCAGGTAAACGCTAGTGGAAACCTTGTTCGGCACACACAGTCATTCGATCCCCACCGATGACTCCGTGCTAAAGTGTCCCTCAAGGTCCCTTCAGCATGAAATCGGTGATCTTTGTGAGGTCGTATCTCGGAGCTCATGCGAGGTAGCATGGATCCATTAGTTGCTACAAGACTGTGTTGTCGGGGCCTAAAAAATCATGTCTCAATTTTTGGAGATTCAAGTTCATTTAAAATCGGCAACACATTCTCAGTTGATGTCAGAACTCACAGTATTCCTTAGTTCAAATGACCAACGTTGTGTATCTTTCCAACCATCGGTTGTAGCATCGATCTGTCTATTCCAACAGCTTCAAATAGCTAGGTAAACACTATTGGCAACCTTTTTTGGCATGCACAGTCATTCGATCCCCGCCGATGACTCTGTGTTGAAGTGTCCCTCAAGGTCCCTTCAGCATGAAATCGATGATCTTTGTGGGGTCATATCCCAGACCTCGTGTGAGGTAGCATGGATCTTTCAATTGCTATGGGACCATGTTTTTGGGGCCTACAAAAGCCTATCTTAGTTTTTAGAAATTCAACTTCATTTAAATTCAGTAACACATTCTCGGTCGATGTCAGAACTCGCAGTGTTCCTCGGTTCAAATGGCCAATGTTGCATATCTTTCCAACCATCGGTCATAGCATCAAACCGTCTGTTCCAATAGCTCCAAATGGCTAGGTAAATGTTAGTGGCAACCTCATTCGGCACGCACAGTTGTTCGATCCCTACTGATGACTCCGTGTTGAAGTGTCCCTCAAGGTCCCTTCAGCATGAAATCAATTATCTTTGTGGGGTCATATCTCGGAGCTCATGTGAGTTAGCATGGATCCATCAGTTTCTACGGGACCATGTTGTCAGGGCCTACAAAAGCCTATCTTGGTTTTCAGAGATTCAACTTCGTTTAAATTCAGCAACACATTCTCGGTCGATGTTAGAACTCACAGTGTTCCACATTTCAAACAGCCAACGTTGCGTATCTTTCCAATCGTCAATCGTAGCATTGATCTATCTATTCCAACAACTCTGAATGGCTAGGTAAATGCTAGTGACAACCTTTTTCACCACGCACAGTCATTCGATCGTCACCGACGACTCCGTGCTAAAGTGTCCCTCAAGGTCCCTTCAGCATGAAATTGGCAATCTTTGCAGGGTCATATCTCAGAGCTCGTGTGAGGTAGCATGGATCCATCAGTTGCTATGGGACCATGTTTTTGGGGCCTACAAAATCCTGTCTCTTTTTTCAAAGATTCAACTTCGTTTAAATTTGGCAACACATTCTCAGTCGATGTCAGAACTTAAAGTGTTCCTCAATTCAAACGGCCAACATTGCGTATCTTTCCAACCGTCGGTCGTAGCATCAATCTGTCTGTTCCAATAGCTTTGAATGGTTGGGTAAACACTAGTGGCAACCTCATTCGGCACGCATAGTCGTTCAATCACCGCTGACAACTCTAGGCCGAAGTCTCCCTCAAGGTCTGAACAACATGAAATCGACAATCTTTGTGGGGTCATATCTCGGAGCCTGTGCAATGTAGGATTGATTTGTCAGTTGCTATAGGACCTTGTTGTTGGGACCTACAAAATCCTATCTCAGTTTTTAGAGATTCAAGTTCATTTAAATTTGGCAACATATTCTCGGTCGATGTCAGAACTTAAAGTGTTCCTCAGTTCAAACAGCCAACATTGTGTATCTTTCCAACCGTCAGTCGTAGCATCGAACCATCTATTCTGATAGCTCTGAATGGCTGGGTAAATGATAGTGGCATCCTCATTCAGCATGCATAGTCATTCTATCCCCACCGACGACTTTGTGCTGAAGTGTCCCTCAAGGTCCCTTCAGCATGAAATTGGTGATCTTTACAGGGTCATATCTCGGAGCCCATGTGACGTAGAATCAATCTGATAGGTGCTACTAGACCGTGTTGTCGGGGCCTACAAAATCCTATCTCGGTTTTCAAAGATTCAAGTTCATTTTAAATCGGTAACACATTCTTGGTCGATGTCAGAACTTAAAGTGTTCCTCAGTTCAAACGGCCAACGTTGCATATCTTTCCAACCATCGGTCATAGCATCGAACCATTTGTTTTGACCACTCCAAATGGCTAGGTAAACGATAGTGGCAACCTCATTCAGCACGCACAGTCATTGGATCCCCGCCGATGACTGCGTGTTGAAGTGTCCCTCAAGGTCCTCTCAGCATGAAATTGGCAATCTTTGTAGGGTCATATCTCAGAGCTCGTGCAAGGTAGAATCAATTTGTTAGGTGCTACGAGATCATGTTGTTGGGGCCTACAAAAGCCTATCTCATTTTTTAGAGATTCAAGTTCATTTAAAATAGCAACACATTCTCAGTCGATGTCAGAACTCAAAGTGTTCCTCAGTTCAAACGGTCAACATTGTGTATCTTTCAAACCGTCAGTCGTAGCATCAAACCATCTATTCCAATAGCTCTGAATGGCCGGGTAAACACTAGTGGCAACCTCATTCACCATGCATAGTCATTTGATCCCCGCTAACAACTCCAAGCCGAAGTGTCCCTCAAGGTCCTAACAACATGAAATTGACGATCTTTGCGGGGTCATATCTCAAAGCTCATGTGACGTAGAATTGATCCGTTAGGTGCTACGGGACCGTGTTGTCAGGGCCTACAAAAGCTTGTCTCATTTTTTAGAGATTTAAGTTCATTTATATTTGGAAACATATTCTTAATCGATGTCAGAACTTAAAGTATTCCTCCGTTCAAACGGCCAACATTATGTATCTTTCCAATCGTCGGTCATAGCATCGAACCATCTATTCCGACAGCTCTGAATGGCTGGGTAAATGATAGTGGCATCCTTGTTCGGCACGCATAGTCATTCTATCCCCGCCGATGACTCTGTGCTGAAGTGTCCCTCAAGGTCCCTTCAGCATGAAATTGATGATCTTTGCGGGGTCATATCTCGGAGCCTATGTGACAGAATCAATCTGATAGGTGCTATTGGACCGTGTTGTCGGGGCCTACAAAAGCCTGTCTCAGTTTTCAAAGATTCAAGTTCATTTAAAATCGTCAACACATTCTCGGTCGATGTTAGAACTTAAATTGTTCCTCAATTCAAACAGCCAACGTTGCGTATCTTTCCAACTGTCGGTCGCAGCATCAAACCGTCTATTCCGATAGCTTTGAATGCCTGGGTAAATGATAGTGGCAACCTCATTCAGCACGCACAGTCATTGGATCCACGCTGATGACTCCATACTGAAGTGTCCCTCAAGGTCCCTTCAGCATGAAATTGGAAATCTTTGCAAGGTCATATCTCGGAGCTCGTGCAAGGTAGAATCAATCTGTCAAGTGTTATGAGACCATGTTATCAAGGCCTACAAAATCTTATCTTAGTTTTCAGAGATTCAAGTTCATTTAAAATTGGCAACACATTCTCGGTCGATGTCAGAACTCAAAGTGTTCCTCAGTTCAAATGGCCAACGTTGTGTATCTTTCAAACCGTAGGTCGTAGCATCAAACCGTCTATTCCAATAGCTCTGAATGGTTGGGTAAATGCTAGGGGCAACCTCGTTTGGTACGAGTCATTTGATCTCCGCCAACGAATCCAAGCTGAAGTGTCCCTCAAGGTCCCAAATGCATGAAATCAATGATCTTTGTGGGGTTATATCTCAGAGCTCATGCGAGGTAGCATGGATCTGTTAGGTACTACAAGACCATGTTGCTAAGGCCTACAATAGCCTATCTCAATTTTTAGAGATTCAAGTTCATTTATATTTGGCAACATATTCTTGGTCGATGTCAGAACTCACAGTGTTCCTCAGTGGAAAATGACCAATGTTGCATATCTTTCTAACCGTCAGTCGTAGCATCGAACCGTCTATTCCGATAGCTCTGAATGGTTGGGTAAGCGCTATGGGAAACCTCATTTGGCTCGCATAGTTGTTTGAACCCCGTCGACGACTCCTGGCCAAAGTGTCCCTCAAGGTCCCAACAACATGAAATCAGTGATATTTGCAGGGTCATATCTCAGAGCTCATGCAAGGTAGCATCGATCCGTCAGGTACTACGGGACCGTGTTGCCGAGGCCTACAATAGCCTATCTCAGTTTTCAGTGATTCAAGTTCATTTATATTTGGAAACACATTCTCAGTCGATGTCAGAACTCATAGTGTTCCTCAGTTCAAATGGTCAACATTGCATATCTTTCGAACCATCAATCGTAGCATCAAACTATCTATTCCAGCAGCTTCAAATGGCTGAGTAAACGCTAGGGGAAACCTTGTTCGACATGCACAGTCATTCAAACCCCGTCGATGACTCCAGGCTGAAGTGTCTCTCAAGGTCTCTTAAGCATGAAATCAGTGATCTTTGCGGGGTCATATCTCAGAGCTCATGCAAGGTAGCATGGATCCATCAGATGCTACGAGACCGTGTTGTTGAGGTCTACAAAAGCCTATCTCAATTTTTAGAGATTCAAGTTAGTTTAAAATCAACAACACATTGTCGATCGATGTCAGAACTCACAGTGTTCCTCAGTTCAAACGGCCAATGTTGCACATCTTTCCAACTGTCGATTGTAGCATCGACCTGTCTCTTCCAACATCTCTGAATGGCTAGGTAAATGCTAGTGGCAACCTTGTTTGGCACACACAGTCGTTCGAACCCCGCCAATGACTTTGGGCTGAAGTGTCCCTCAAGGTCTCTTAAGCATGAAATCAGCGATCTGTGCGGGGTCTATCTCAGAGCTCATGTGAGGTAGCATCAATCTGTTAAGTGCTACGGGACCGTGTTGCCGAGGCCTACAATTGTCTATCTCAGTTTTCAGAGATTCACGTTCATTTATATTTGGCAACACATTCTCAATCGATGTTAGAACTCATAGTGTTCCTTAGTTCAAATGGCCAACATTGTGTATCTTTCAAACCGTCAGCCGTAGCATCAAAATGTTTGTTCCAACAACTTTGAATGGTCGAATAAATGCTACTGACAACCTTTTTTGGCACACATAGTCATTTGAATGATGTCGATGACTCCGGGGTGAGTAGTAGGATGAGTGCAAATATGTATTCTAGTATTTGTCATTAACAATCAGTCAGTTAGTGGACAATTAGAAGTTAGTTTGTAAAAGCATAAGGTTGCACATCCACATCTGTCGTAGTAATTTTATTAATAAAATAACTCTTGCCAACATTAGGGTACCCACCCCCTAATATGGGCAGTTTGTTGTTGTATGTCTCTTCTTATGTTGTTTATGCTTTCTTTTTCCTATCTTTTGAAACATAAGCTGTAAAGGGTTTCGGGTCCCTTCAAAACCTATTTTTTCCATTAATTAGAACATTAGGGTACCCACAGATCAAAATAGGCCTGGTATTGGGTTCAATAGGAGACAACCTTTCCATATTTTGCCTCACCTATTCGAGGTCATGTCTTTATATTGTGACTGTCCCGTGGAATAGGGAACACACCAATGAATATAAATGTTTGATTCCATGTGATCTTGGATAGGTTGTGACGTATAAATATTGCCTTATATTATATTTATACATTTCTACATTCATTGCATTACTTTTTTTATTATTACAGTCAAGGAATTTACTGTTATTGAGGACAGTGACTAGCATTTGTAGCATAGTCAGCAAGTTAAACATACATCAATAAACATACAAGCATAACTATAAGGCATGGGAAATTTACAAAGCATAAGACATCCACATAAACATAAATTAGTATACATCAATACACCAAACACATGAATTGCATACCTAAAACATTAAAAAAAAAAAATTCGTAGGGCATGAAGCCAAATATATATGTCCAATAATGTCATACATTGAATATATTCAATACAGTAAAACTGGCTTCCTTAAAGCCAAATGGATGTACAATGTATCACTTATACAATATACAAAAAATATGTCCAATAATGCCATAGAGGCATATAATCCATATCCCTAATCTAGTCCTTTCCCGCTAGGGGAAGAAAACAAATCCTGAGCTATCTTCGATCGTCATGTCGATGGAGATGGAGTGGATGTTGTAGTCTTCTGAGTGCACTCACTCATCCTCCTGTCTAGACTCTTCTATAGCTCAACCTGATAAAACAAAAATTTAGATAGAGATAACTAATATACATCAAAATTGAATTATACAATGACATAAAATTGAATATTCGCTTAGCGCTAGCAAATAGTCAGTATGTTCATCCACCGAAGGTGCATGCTGGCGATCTGGAGTAATAAGTCCCTACAAAAATGATCAAAATAATAATTAAAATACATACATGAATATCATTATAAAATTCAATACAAACTATTAAAATAACAATTAAAGTTAAGTGATCTCTTTCATACCTCAGTCAGTGTTTTAGAACTAGCTACTGTTGTAGCTACTCCACAATCCAAAGTATCACGGACATAAGGAGGAGTCTCTGATGTCAAAAGCTAAAAATGAAACAAAAAAAGTATTATGCAGTTATCAAGATTACATATATTTTTTACAACCCTACTAATGAGTAAATGATACCTCCGTGAAGGTTCCACCGCGTCCTCCGGTGTGCGGTGTCGAAGTCGAAGCTCCAACATTCAACTAGTGCACATGTACATGGAAAATTATAAGATAACCATTCATATAAGAACATACTACTGACATGTTAATTATAATGCATTATTACATATATACCTGTGGACTCAATGGTGACCTCACAAACCCAGGTGAAAGAATGTAATCATTGTGCCTCTGGATTTTGATCATAATTTGTCTAGTAATTTAGTCATTCATTCATTAATTAAATATAATAAAGTAAACCAAATTAATATGCAAATAAAGATACCTCAAGGAAAGTTGCACGATGCCCTTCGCTATCTATTATGAACGTTGATGGTCCACCAGTGCACATCTAATGCACATGCACAATAAGTTATGATACAATTATTCATAAAATTACATAATAATCAAATATGTTAATTAAAATGTTTTATTTGATACATACTTGTGGAATTGATGACGATGTGTAAAAGGGGACATTAGGATCATTTCCACTTCCACTGCCACTGACACTCTTGCCCTAGATTTTCATCATAAACAATAGATACTAAATTAAATAGTTATTCTTTTATAAATGAAATATGATCAAAGAAATTTAATGAACTTGGAAATATTTACCTGTGTGTCAATGCCAAATGTCGTATTTAGAAAGCTATCATTCATCATTCCAGAATCCTCTTCCTCTCTCTCGCTAGTACCAAATGTGCACAAGCATCCACATGAATGACAAATATGCCCCCTTGAGGATTGACCATAGTCACCCTCAACTAAAGGAGTGGCACACTGAATGAGAGTATGTGTCAGAGCACTAATCGTGCCTAGTGTGTCTGCCTCTACATGTTCCTTCACAATGGAAGGAATACTAACATGATCCACCTGTGGCTTGCCAATAGCAGCCCGAGGTGTGTTAGAGTCACGATGTGCCCCTGCTTGATCAAATGATGACCCCTCTTCTCTACCCTGAGAATCTAGAATGTCAAAATAATTTGGCACGTCCTTGAGTACAAACTCACAATAGAGTTTTCTCAAGAAATATATAGGAACCTCATGATTGTTACAAGGAGGTGAATCAAAAACCATCCACCATCTCTCCCAAAAATTGTTTTTAATGTCTTCATTTATGCACCAATGAATTGGGAACCTCTTTGTTGTAGTTCTAAGAGTATCTGTGTCCCCTAGTTTTTTAAATAGCTGGCAAATGTCATCTTTTGTGATTTTTTTCTTTTTTATGTCCGCATAAGATAATTTATTTGCATAATATTATTTTTCTCCTTCTCTTTTATTCCACCATAAATTAATTTGCCCACTAACCGCGCTTACGTGGGTCAAGATTGCTTCCGATGATTTTGCAAGTCTTTCCCTTCTGGGATTTGTACCACTAGAATCTTTTAACCTATTAATTAAAGATTCTAATTCTTTTTGCCCTCTTTCAATTTGGTTCATCAAATTTTGTTGTGTTCTAGGAGGAGGTTTCTCGATTGGTGGAGGCAATTGAGGTTCATTTTCTTCATTTGTTTCTTCATTCGGTTCTTCATTTGGTTCTTCATGAGGAGACAGAGGGTTTGGTGGAGGGTTTGGTAGAGAGTTTGGTTGAGGGAGATTATTTCTTCCTGGCAATTAAAAAAACTACATTTTAAAATCTTCATTACACAACAAATTTTAACAAAACAAATTGCAACAAAACTAAAATTTTAAAACAAATAAGAGGCATGGGCTGTAAAAACACTTACCTCTTCTTCCGAATTGAACTTGACGATGTCGTGGAGCCATTTGATGGATGGATGAACGAAAACAATTAGTTCACAAGCCAAAATAACAATGTGTGCGCACTTTAGAAGCCCTTCTTAGCTGAAAACGTAGGTTTGAGAAAGCAAAATGAGCTTTCAAACCCATGTAGCAAGCTTTAAGAGGGTTTTTTCAAAGTGTGTGTGTGCTATAGGGTGCACGCCCTTTGAAAAACACTAAAAAAGTGTTTTTCAAAGCGTGTGCGCCCTATAGGGTGCACGTGCTTTGTTTTGGATTGCCCAAGCCTAAGGCTTGGGCAACCCAAGCCATAGGGCGTGGACCCTATAGGGCGCACGCCCTTTAGTGCGTGCACACTATGCGTGATGGGGGGCCAAAAAGAAAAGTGGCATCTTTTTGGTCCCCCATCTTTGTGCACTTACCCTTATATAATAATTTAAGGAAACCAAAGAGTACATTAAAATATATGTACCGTGGAACTGTCAAGGCCAAATGATATGGCCAAAAGCATGGACCCCTCCACCTGTGCCATCTCCTCCTCTGTCATCAACTGAACATAGATGTAACACATAAAACAAATAAGTGGGAAATTATTATAAGAAAAATCTAATAAAAATATGAACAATAAAATGTAAATACAATATAAAAAGTGAATTGTTTACCCTTACCGTAATAGTAGGAGTCCATGGTGATGTATGCCCCTTATGCACATCTTCATGAAGTGCTTCAGTGCCTGTAGTGTGCTGTGTAGAATCATCCACCTCGAAGACATAATTATATGCATCACTATCATTTAGGGGACCTAAGCACAAATTCTTGCACATAATGCAAGCTTGGGGCACACAAACATGTGAGCTCATGGAGGATGTGGAAGGGCTAGAAGCATCAGCATGAGGAGGCAACAATGATGTGCTCTGCATAACCAGCAGATCACTCAAGGTGTGAATGGCTCGAATAGTCTATGAGCCAGCCTCAGCAATAATGTTAGGATGCTGCACTGTGGGAGGTGGTGAAATATCAGGAGGGGGGATATATGTGCGGGATTTCACCCGTTGTGCCCATGGCATGTCCTAAGGAGCACCTAAACCTACACCCTGGTTCAGTCTCATACTCCAATAATTGACCTTGTGACCGAGCACAAATTCAACATATAAATTTTTAATAAAATAAAATGGGACATCCAAATTGTTGTGAGGTAATCTATCAAAAACCATCCACCAGCGGTCCCAAAAGTTGTCATGTATTGCACTATTGGTGCACCATTTAATTGACAACTTGGTTTTTTTATGGTCCACTTTTAGACCAGTTTTAGGATCCACAAAAAGATTAGCTATGTCATGTTTTGTTATGTTTAGGTTCATGACTTGATCATAGTCAAGCCCATCATCAAACTGGGCATGCATGGAATCGCGCCAAAGAAGTGCAGCACTATGTTGCTGTGAAAGTTTCTCCATGTTTTCAATAATTGAGTTCAATGTCGTAAACATGGGGCACAATGTGGGGATATTGGCATAGGTGGTTTGAAATCCTCTAAGTTCATTTAGATTATCTCCTATTAGATCCTCTAAACGGTGAGGCTTTGTGACAAGTACATCTTCTAGAGGTGGGGGATTGTTGGGAGGTAGTTCTAGATTGTTTACGAGATCATTAGGAGGGTTTTCTGATTCCATGTATGATTACAATAAAAAAACAAATAGATAATTACAATGAATTTTAAAAAACAATAAAAAAAACTCATTGCTACCCTAATTTTTATATAAAAAACTATAAATTTCTATTTAAAAATAATAAAAAGAATAAAAATTAGAAGATTTGACTTACCTTGGGATTTAAGCAAAATCAGATAGGAGATTTGAAATCGGATATCTGTTTGCCCTAGCCGCATTCATGTTTTCACAGTTAGAAAATGAGAAAATGTTGAACGTGGTTGTGGTATAGATTTATATTTACTGGCAAATATCGGATATCCAATTAAGCCTTTTGCTTTGTCTTTTGGCTTGGCCAGGTGTACTGACACCAATGCCTACTAAAAAGTTAACATATGCATTTGTGCGCTTTTAGACGAGTGAAAATAAGTTTTTTTCACATCGCCACTTTTTGGCATACCATGATCCTGCACATACCTGTAAGGCTTAAAGAAGTTAATTTTGCATCATAGTTTGTAGTCGTTGCAGTAGCAAAGCATCAGGCACCACCTTCAACATAATATGATCACTAGACAAGTCTGTATGTTTTATGAAGTTTGGTCGTTGTGGATAAAACATACATATATGTCCAATGATGCAAAATTAACTTCTTTAAGCCTTACCCTTGTTGTTTCAAATATATCATTTGGGTACGCACAGAGGGCATAGGAATTGGGGTACACATAGTTCATTTATGGGATTTTTCTTGGGAAGCTAATTGCTCATCTGTCATCTACTTCATTGTTATGAAGCTAATTTTCGTAGGATCCAGGCCCAGGCTAGAAATATATTTTCCTAAACACATAAAAAACATGCACATAAACACAACAGCTGAGAAACATAAATGTAGATATTGCAACAGCTGAGAAACATAAATGTAGGCATCATGGTCACAATTTTTTTGGAGACAACATAATTGATTTGTATATCCAGACGATGCAAAGCAACTACTACTCCTCCAGTTCCAAGTTGACACTACAGGATCCAAAAACCATAGATAAGGAATAAATTTAGGGAGCGGAGGATGGCCATAATGACCAAAATAATATAGGACAAACCTCAAGTTAAATGAGGCAACTGCAAACATTTTAATAGATTTTCATTATTAAATAATGACTTTTGCATATACTAGTGTTCTAAGCCCCCTCATTACATGATTTGTTATTGTAAGACCCCTCTGACTTACGCATCTAGAAAATGAAACTACAACCTATTGGGATTTAGACAAACCTTATAAAACAACAGCAGCTAAGAAAGATCGCTTGCCAACATCTATTGAATACAAGGTCCTCCAATAGATGTATTCAGCAGATGTTGGCAAGCAATCCTTCTTAGTTGTTGTTTTTTTTAGGTTTGTCTCAATCCCAATAGGTTTTAGTTTCATTTTCTAGACGTGTAAGTCATAGGGGGCTTAGAACACTAGTATATGCAAATTTCATTATTTAATAATGAAAATCTCTTAAAATGTTTGCAGTTGCCTCATTTAACTTGAGGTTTGTCCTCATGTATTATTTTGGTCATTATGGCCCTCCTCCGCTCTCTAAATTTATTCCTTATCTATGGTTTTTGGATCCCGTAGTGTCGATGTGGAACCAGAGGAGTAGTGGTTGCTTTGCATCGTCTGGGTATAACACTCAATTATGTTGTCTCCAAAAACTTGTGACCATGATGCCTACATTTATGTTTTTTTAGCTATTTTGTCCCAAGACCCCTTATGACCCTTTACGACCCTTTATGATCCCTAAGAATACACATCTTAGAGGTCTTAAAATGTCGTAAAGGGTCATAAGAGACTCCTAGGAGGGGCCAGATGAGCTTCCACCTTCACGCAGTTGGCCCTATTAAGTAGAGAATGTTAAACTATTCTCGAAACAAAGAGAAGCTCAATAATTTAAGGTCTCAATCCACAGAGATGTTGAAAAATGACGGGAATCAATGATGGAGAGTTTTTAGATACTGAGAAGATGTATATGTAGTGGAGGTTAGAAGGGATTTTTGTGGAGATTTGCTAGATGTGGAGATTTTCTAGAGAGGTTTTCCAGATTGAGTACCAGTGCAGAGATGATGATTCAGTACTACGTCTATAAAACCTTCACAACTATCCCTTTTTTGGCCTCCACTCATACCTCTTCTCAGAATCTAGAAACTTTGGATACAGTTCCTCATCCATGCATGAAATGTGCTAGTGATCGTATAAAATTACTTTTGCAAGACTAGGATCAATTATGAGAAGGTAAACAACAAGATAATTTTATTGTATCTTTCATTTCTTTTATCCATTCATATTTTCTACCTTCTCTTATATTGGATACTGTGCAGTGTACATAAAGGCAAGGTAGTGATTATTCTCAACGATCGACAAGTATAAGTCTTGCAGCCCTTACCCAATAGTTAGGACTAAAGATAGTAGAGCTCAAGAGACGATCATAGTTGGTCTCCATCTTTGGTCCATATATTGGCAAAATATTTTACATTTCGTTAGCTCATCAAATGTGGTGATTTGAAAGAATTTAATGGATGATATTTTCATGTATAACATATATTATTTTAGTTTGATGGTGAATGAATTTATCTACTTCACGCACTTGTATACATCAAGCGCATACATAAAGAAGCATCCCCTCCTATGGCTTGAGTAATGTAGGCCATGGGAGGAGATGCTTCTTTATGGTTGTGCTCGTAGTATACTAGTGTGCGGAGTCGATAAATTCGAGCAATGTCAACTAAAATAATATACGTTATACATGAAAATATCATCCATTAAATTATTTCAAATCCCCTCATTTGATGAGATAACGAAAGGTAAAATGTTTTGTCAGTATATGGACCAAAGATGAAGACTAACTATGATGGTATCTTGAGCTTTGTTATCTTTACTATGCTTATCCATCACTTTTGCAACGGGTAGTAAATTTATTCCAACAGAAGCGCTATACGTCCGACGGATTATCCTATCGGTAGTTTACTACATACCATCAGATTTTTGACATGTTAGATGTCGAATGGAATGCCAATTTGACAAATTTGTGTGACGGGACTGCTATACATCTGACAGGTTCTCCTATCAGACATTTGTTGCATATTCATCACCTTTTCGATAGAAACAACATCGCAAAGAACCCTTTTTTGACAGCTATGTCTCATAGTAAAGGTTTTATTTATGTGGTCTGTTCCGATGGGAAACTATGTTAGAATACCAATGGTGATCACTTACATCACCATTTCCAATGCAAAAATTCTGACGGACACATCTGTCATAGTTTTGATAAATAGGTGTTGCAAAACTGACACATGGCCATTGGAATTTGGCCTCAAATGTACTAGTGCCTATAAGGAGTTTACAATAGAACTTTTAGGTGCTACCCAGTTAAGGGATTTACCTTAGGCCTGTTAGGACCTTTACCCTATTAGGAGTAGCCTTATTAGAGGGCTTCAAACATAAGCTAGTGTGCCACCTTGTTAGAGGATTTATAATAGGGACCTACTAGGATCCACCTAGTTAAGGGATTTTGACTGTTATAACTATTAGGAAACAATAGAAAGAGTGATCTATAGAATAGAACAACCTTTTCTTGATCAGATCCATTGAAGCACACAATCCTTTCTCAACACACTTAACTCTCCTCTAGCTTGATCACAACCTTCTCTTTTTCACCACACCTCACCAACACACAAAACTTTCAACTTATCCAATATATAATGAACTATTAAGTCCTTCACCTTAATCAAGCCCTAAATCTGGAATAGATTTAATTTTCAAGCATCCCACTCAAATATTCAAATGCACCACAAAACAAAATCCAATGTACAAAATAAATTTTCAATACCGCGTCGGCCAACACATAGACTTACACAGAATTTGTCATCATGGGGTCAAACACATTTTGACCAACAACTTCTTCTACTAGAATCTTCTCCATACACTAGCATCGAATAATGTGATGCCAGATCATGACCTCAAATCGTGAAGACTCATCACCAGATCATGACTAACTCAACCAAATTCATCACAACCTCTGCACCAATCACCGATCAATGATTCATAAACTATCACTCAAGAACACAAACACTTCAACTTGTCAACAACTCTAACTCTGCTCACCGATTACCTATCCTTCGCTCTGTTCATCCAAATGAATTATGATAGAAACCATAGCTTCTAAATATTTTGATCATCCTTTACCTCTCATCACATCTCATAATGCATAAAGTATTTGAGAAACCAATTAAATCACCTATCACTAACTAACCTAACAATTGCATTGTTTACCTTCATCTAACCATAACTACCTTACCAGTCAATATAAACAATAGTGGTTATGTATTTGGCATCCAGGGACATTTCCAAGTCTCCCATAATAATTTCTAAAACTAAAACTTACCACAACACCTTGATCATCAATGACAACTCAATAACTAATCATCATACAATCAAACCTATATCATTACAATACCTGAACTTACTTACCATCACTGCATCAATTATGCCAACACGAACTACTATTCTCTAAAATGTGATCAACACCAATAAACATGTATGTCATTAATTGAAGGACTCCTCTAATTATCATTTAAACATGAGTAACAAGTCGACTCCAATAAAAAGACTTCTCTTACTATTGATATGTCACTTATTTATAGGCCTTTTAGGTGGTTTACCAATGTTATCTAACAAATTAACCCTAAAAGTGTTTGACGAGTTAACCTAGGGAAATGATTGATGAGTTAACAAAAAACACTTAACTAGTTAAGAGTTTGTAATATATCATAATCATTTTCCACATGCCAATAATCTCCCACTTGTAGATTAATTAGGCTCCACACTAACCAACCTTATCCCTCCACCTGATCAATTCATGTGCATTACAGGTCTCACCCTCTCTTAATTTTTCTCTATCATTGATCTTGTAATTTAATCTGTACAAGTAATCAAATGTGTGTAGGACATATAAGTAAGAGCATTGTTCCCCTCATTCCCTATCTAACACTTTTTAGAATCTATAATACCATCAATTTATCAAGTATCTATCAAGTATTATCATTATCAAGAGCTAGAAATATCATTATCAAGTGTCAAGCCTTCATACTATCATAATTATATCAAAGCTATGCAACTAAATCTGAGAGAAAATCTACATCAAGAATTCTAGTATTTATCAAGAACCAATGGAGAAATCTAAGGTCTTTGCTAGGGTATTATTGTTTATCATTTGATTTTATGAATATATCTTAGGTTTCATTTCAAGATTGTATGAATGTGGGTTTTGGATATTGGATTGCATTTTTTCTATTATTTTGATTCACATTTTCATAGCATTCAAAAATCCCGTACATTCCATAAAATTTGATAATTGATTTATATTGATTAAAATGTGAACATTACAACAAGGTATCATCATAGCCCTTATGCTAGAGTATTACTACTAAGATATAGGGATTCAATACTTTGAATGTTTTAATTTGATTCTTGATTTTATATTTTGATTTTTTATGTTGGATAGGGCATTCTGATATTTGGACCTATATTTCAAGATAATATATTGATTTAGATATATATTTGGATTTTTTAATTACTACATGTAGGTTTTTGGCTATTTGGATTTCCAAGATGAAATTTTTGATAAGAACCAATAAGTACATAATCTATATTATATCTTAGAACATCATATGTGGTAATCAATGATATTTAAAAAAATACTGCACACCTTTTATATGTACATTGTCCTTCAATTAGGTTTTATATTTTTTGTTAGCTTCGTATTATTTTTCCAGTCCATTTAAATATTTTTCATTATATCTATCATTTGTTGTGATTTAATTTTGTGCATAATTCTAAATCTTATTTTATTTCTTACTTTAGGTTCCAACTTACTTAAAAATCATTCTCCCTTTTGGATTTATAGATGTATGGTATCTTTGGGAGTAATATTGACTTCTTGCTTAATGTTAGTTCTATGCTTCATGTTGATTGGGAGTAATATTGACTTCTTGCTTAATGTTAGTTCTATGCTTCATGTTGATGATTTTCCTCTTAATGGTTAATGGATTATATTAAATTATTTACTTCTTATGATAGATCTTTGAAATTGTTTTCAAAACCCTTGTGTCGATCTATTCGTAGAATGTTATCTTGATATCTCATTATTTATGTTATTTCTTTATTAATTTAGAATAAGTTAAATAATGAATGATCTTGTTGATCTCAATCTATAGTTTTATTATATTGGAGGATAAGGATGATGACATGGATATTTGTGTCAATAAAAGGATTGAACATACAAATATTTTCATAATATTGTACAACATAAATTAATTATGAATCAAGTAGAGATAAGATGTACAACAACAAAATAATCAATCACATAACCAATTCATAAAGAAAATATTAAAATCCTAGTGGTATTCCAAGGAAATATCCATGGATAAAAGTATCAATAATCTTATTAGTCAAAGAAAACAAAGGATGGTACAATCTCCATACAACTACCACATAAATTATATGATTTTTTTATATTGTTTCTACCATAAGATATAGAAACTTCTTATGAATTTCCAAATATATTCTTACAAAAGGTACATGTTGTTATAAAAATTTAATCCCCATTTTACAAGAGCCTCAATTGAGTGATCCTCACACTAATTGGCCCTTTCTCATTAGGAACCCTTCAAGGTAGGTTGGTCTCCAAAGAAAACCACAAATAAGTCAAAAACTTCAACACCATATTTATCTTTGTTATAAGTTGATTAAATTTCACATTTTAACTTCCCTATGTCTCATAGATGTAGTGTAGGTGTACCATTAATAGAGGTCCATAACCTTTTCTAGCACATCATTTTAGAACTTAATGAGCCTCCATAGCACCAAGGAGAAGACACTTGTATCAAGAATAGATGGTTGAGGATCTAGAAATACGAATTTAAAGAACAATCTATAGTGATAATTTTGAGGGTTGATATGATAGGCAATATAAATTTTTACTTTTTTGTAACACAACATCATAGTTAATATCTACATGTGGAAAAGAAAAATATAATTGGTTTTTTTAACCATATGATCATTGAATAAAATGATGTTTAAGTGAATTGGTCGTTGGAAATTATGCTACCATATGGTGTATATTTTTACTTGTGGTGTTTCACAAATAGCAAGGAGCTCAAAGAGTTAAGGCCATAAAAATTAGAGCGTGATGTTTAAGTAAAGTGGTGGTTGAACATTGTGCTACCCTATGGAGCTTATTTTTACTTGTGATATTTCATACATAGAAAGGATATCAAAGAGCTAAGGTCATAGAAATTAGAGTCAAATGTTGAAGCAATGCGGTGATTGGAAATTTTGCTACCCTATGTTGCATATTTTCACTTTTAGTATTTCACACATAAGGAGATCAAAGAGATAAGGCCATAGAAATTAGCATGAAAGAAAAAAATGAATGTGAAAATCTTATGTGTTGAGATAATATAAAGATAAGATCATGGATACCCTACCGCATTTCACATACACAAGGGGTGGTGAAGCCATTATTATTAATTGAAGTTGATAAATATCGAGGGGGATTTCCCAACTTGCCAAGGAAATAAATAAATGAGCTATTACTAAAGAACAACCTCTATGGTCAAATGGCTAAGAAGAAAAAAATCTACAAGATCATTTATCTCATCCCTACCCCACACACATATATGATCATTGATCTCAATTTAGAAAGGTGGTAATAATTTGATCCCTTGATTTGTGAAAAATTTAACAACATTTTAATTTTAAAAGGCAATAAGTGAAAATTGCAATATTTATCACTTTATAGATATGCATATCTTCATTTAAGATGGACCTACATTTTCAGCACTTCACAATTTTTTGTAACTTGGAATAAGCCCCATTTTCTCTCTAGTAAAAGAAAATGGTAGTTTCAACTCCCTTGATCTTATGTGGTTCAAGTAGATTAAGAGTGAGACTAATGAGGCATTTTTGCTCTCACCTAGTAATCCATGAAAATGGATTCTTAGCATCACTCCTTTAATGTAGTTATACCTTGAATTGTATCACAAAATTCATTTACAATTAGAATAGGGACCCCTTTCCTCCCACCTTTCTAACAAGAATATTCCTTTTAAATCTTTTGGTGCATTAGATTAGATGTATTAGATGTGACCAAACTAGTGATTCATTAGTATATATTTCCCTTTAATAACCAATTTTCAAATAAGAGACATATTAAGTTTTGCCACTTATACTCCCCACTCAACCACATTTTCTATTTTGTATTGAAGATATACAAACAAAAGAATTCATATCCAATCATACATTTGGTCTTTAACTTTCTATGATTATCCTAAAAAATATCATCAAATTTGAGTTTGAAGAAAGTCTAAAAAAAAAAATTTCTCGATATCCATCAACCGTAGCTAAAATCTTATCAATTACTCCATAGAGGAAAGATCTATATCAAAATACCAAACTCATAACCCATTCTCATTTCTCATTTATAAGCATATTAGCTTGCCATTACAGAAAACACTCCATCAATTAGAATTCAAACAATAGCCTGATATATATCAGTACCCAAAACTATGTTATTATTTTATCCAAGATGGTGGTAAAGCAGTGAGCTTTGCCATGGCCAAACTTGTATCCAATCCAACTACTGTTACTACTTCCACTTTCCCCTTTTCAACTGCCACTATTAATAGCTTCTTTCTTTTATAAATGCAATATATTATCATCTGAATTGAAGCTAATGGTATTCCAAAAAAATTGGGTGCCTGCATCAATCAAACGAAAATGACATTAGATGTCTGATCGCTCAAGACAAATAGAATGACATGCACTCCACACTCTTGGTGAATAGATAATATTTACCATGATAAGAATGTCTTTGCTGAGAGCACCATACACCAACCACAACACACTCCCGAGGAATGCGAATAATGAGAAGTAGAATGACATGCACTCCACACTCTTTGTTCGAACCACTGTTCTCTGAAATATATATCAACACCAACATATGTATGTAAGTACTTGCACTACGTCGATTGTAACAAGCCCACTCCAAAAAAAATTGAATGAGATTGGTTACTTACAATATCAGAGAGTGGAGATCCATAGAGAATGACAGAGGCAACCATTCCAGTACTTCCCACAACCATCTTCTTCTGGGCATTCAGACCCCACATAGAAACTGTCACCAAGCTTACGAAGGCCATCAGCACTCCTGCAACCATCCTACCCATTCTTCTCTGCAGTCTCATTTTTAGCCAGTTGGGTGCATGCTAAATCAGTATCTAACTTAAAGAATGAATTGTAAAATGGTACTTTCAGCTCAATGTAATACAATATACCTTGGATTTGGGTAGGGCAAAAAGGAGATAGATTGTGCAGAAGCAGCACTGGAGGAGGAGGCCAATGGAATTGATAGCGAGGACAAGAGCGTTATCCCAGCCATTGCTAATGAGAGGAGAGCCATACCAAGCGTACACAAGACAATTGAACAGCCCCACAGCGTAGGGTAACCCTGACATTTCTCCACTTGTTTTGTTCAACATCACCTTCCTGAACGTACATCTGCAATCTCAACACGAACCCATCTAATCATTATAATCATCTAATCATATATTTCTATTTTGGGATATCAATTCATGTTCAAAATGCTTGCATCTAATCATCGATTTTACTTACATTGGTGCACCGTACATGAACAAAGCAAATACACTTCCTGCATAGAATTCACAACCATACCAGTCAGTCAATACACAGCATCTATGGTTCTCATCAATCATAAAAACCACATTTAATTTGAAAAAAGTTCAATATAGAAAATATATAAGTGGATTGATTTATATTATTGACCTAGAATGCCAACCCCGCTACGAACCAAGCTGTTCATCATTTCTTATGAAAGAAAAGAAGAGATGAAACAAGGATTGCAAACTGGCTGGGAAGTGAGGTGAGAAGGATAGGAGTGTGTTAAAGCTTGTGTTAGAGAGGAAGGCATACTCATATTTATAGGCTTGCAGTGGACTTGCATTTATCTTACAATAGAAGATAATTGAAGAAAAATTGCCCAGAAGGGTATTCCTTCCTTCCCAACCTGAAGAGTGGAGAAGAGAATATTGTTATATATGCTTCCAGACAAAGGTCATTTGACTCGTACAAGCTGTAACCTATGAAACTGCAAGACCCACTCCACAGTAATGGACTATAAACGTGCATGTAATAATGTCTAACTCATGAAGTGTTGAGTTATGAAAACCTAAAATTGGAGTCACAGTCGCCATGGGACACTTTATCTGCTGTATTCCTCTTTGTTTCCAACTTGCTCGCAAGAACATAGCTGTAATTCTATTAAGGTGCGTAGCTGGTTATGACGATGACATCTTCCAAAGTTGTAGTTATATAAGTGTGCATATTGTGACTTACTGCAATAAGTGGTCGTTTGAGTAAAACAAATTGCACCAAACTTCACTAGCTGGCATGAAATCATTAAGTTTGTCGTCGAGCGTTCTTTTTATTCAAGGTTGGCACACAAAATTGAGAGATGAATGATTAAATTCAGTCATATGAATTATTTAGGTTAATTTTACATCAACATTGTACACTTCAACTTTCAATTTGTTGGCTTCTTTTCTTTCTGTCGATTGTTGAGGAATATTTGAATTTAACAAGATCAATGGAAGATTGCTAGATCATGGGTCAAGTTCTTTCAAATCAACTGTTGTAAAATATTAATTATGGCAAGCATACAAGTTATCATTATGATGATTCTAACATAAGCATTAATTTTTCTTTTAACTCAAAATCAAAATTTTCTCTAAATACTTAGTGTTTTCAATGATGACTTAATTCCTAAATGAATGTCTTTAAATATAAAGACATAATAATTTGTGCCACATAAATTGGGTCTAAAATGATAGTGGGATTCCTAATGTTATTTATTTGTCTAACCTTAAAGTTTATACTTCTATCATGACTTTCCTTAAGACATATACTGACGTACTTTACCTCCTATAGGAGATGGAATCTATTTATAATCACACTATACAAATAGATATGGTGCTCATGGATTTGTTTGCAAAGATTGTAACTAGGGTGTACATGTTTGTGCTTTATCCTAGATACATAGGCAATCATCACATTACAAGCTACTTAATTTCTAGGGGGAGGTCTATTGTACTTTAACATCTACAAATGTGACATCTTGCAATGGTAGGGTGATGTTGCAAAAATATCTAATTGTTGAACCTCGGTTACCACTAATTCTAAAATTGATGTCACTAATGATCTAAGGTTGCTTTAGTATCCCATGCAAACATTGATTGCAAGACAGATGAAGAGGAAGGAGTTCATGCATTATATAGGTTGATACCCAGTGTGATGATGGTTATATATAAATATGCATCTCATGGTGCTAAGGTGAATGTTGGTCACCATTGTGTGAAAGTATTTAGATGTAAAAGGTGGAGATAATTAATAGGACACCCTTTCAATTTTGTGACATAAAATAACATGTGCAACATCTAATTGCTTCTGCCAACAAGAATCTTAGTTAGAAAGAGAGTTCTAGAGGTAATATAAAAGCTATATAGAATAGAAAATTCTTTAAGAAATATATTAAAAAGTGACTAAAAAAGATGTACAAATTACTTATATTTTCTCCATATTTGTAAGCTCAAAATGTTTGACTTGGAAGGTTTTGAAATCCAAATCAATGGGTGAACAAATCTTAGAAATCTCTCTATATTGAACCTTGTGTGCATGTGTGTGTGTGTGTGCGCGTGTGTGTGTGTGTGTGTGTGTCTGCGTCTGCGTGTGCTTATGTATGTAAAGAGTTTACATTACATATAAATTATATTCTTACTAAGGTTCCATGCTTGGGGGAACACTAATCTCTTTATCAAACTGTAGTTGTTCAATTAAAATATATACTTTAAAATTTTGATTTTTCACTAGTGCGGGTGGGGTTTCCTACTCTTCCTTTAGACTTAGGTTATTTTCTCTATAACTCATTGCTAAATCCATGGGAAATTTTGTACCTATCTCCTTTGAAAATAATTTCAAGAGAATTTTACAAAAGTTTTTGTAGCTCATCTTATTTGTAACCAATTGGATTATCTTTCACCTCTTTAAAAAAGGATTTTCCCTCTATGAGGGGAGAGGATGTTATCTTATAAATTTATCTGCTAGGTTATCCTAGGATGGATAAAAATATCTAACAAAAAATTAATATTCATGAAAAAAATTCTTCTTGAATGACTAAAAGATAACATAAAAAAATAATTAAAATCATATTGTATTAGCCATTATTTTCAAGGAAGGAGACACTAACAAAATATCCTAACTAATCAATCTAAAAAAATAAATCACTACATAAGCATGTGCCAAGAATTTCCTCCTAGTGGAGCTATAAGAAAGGAACAAGATTCAATCATTTAAAAGTTGTTAAATTTTAATTTTTGAGTTAGAACCATGTCATGTAGGATAAATCTCACACACCATTAAAATAAACCAAGACAAGGGATATGAATTATAGGTAAGGATAGCTATATGAAAATCAAGGCCAATTAATGATGTGAATATGTCACAACTACTATGTATGGGACTAGATGAGGATAAATGTATATGAATATTTTAAGAAGTAAGCAGAGGTAGTTATAGACCGAGAAAATATTAGACAGAAAAGTATGTCACATATTACTATGTAATCATATTAATAAAATCTATTAAAATGGGGCCAAAATAAATTGGAAATGTTGTGGGTGTGCAAAATTCACCACTAAAATCTTCATTTGATTTAATACTCACAAATGATCATGTAATTGAATGCTTAGCTAATAAAAATAATATCTATTTGTATATAAATTAATGAGCCCCACTAGATGTCATTGTATATGTTTTACCTTGACATGTGTACTCTGTAATAACCCATAAAATAAAAAAGTATATAACGATTAGTTTTTTTCTCACAATATAGGAAAATGGCCTCAATATAGGAAAAGGAAGATAGTCATAGAACTCTTAATGGCCAAAAATATTCATTTAAGTACATAGAACACTTGGCTAATAAGTTTCCACCATTATGTCATATATAAGCATGAGTACATAATGGTTGAGGTAAGACAATAAATCTTTAGATATTAGATGGTTATAAATTTATATCAGCTAATTATTTCAAAAAACTTATATGGTATATTGTGTGACTCTAAGAGTATGAGAACATGATTAAATAGGAATAATAAATTATAATTTGTTGTGCCTCACAACTCACACCCCACTTAGTCAATCAGTGAGTGGCGATCCCATTTTTTAATTTTTTATTTTTGCCTTGTATATTTTTCCTTGGTTCTCTTTCCCTTTTTGTTTTTTGGGATTTCTCTTATCAGACTTTTATGCTTCTTGAAGACACAAAACATGTCACAAAGCCTAAGCCTTAAAAACCCCTCTATGCCTTATGTTTCTCCCTTTTGTTTCTTTTATCATCTTTTTGTTGATAGAGGTCTAGAGGATTGAGGATGTCATGGAGACATGAAACCACTGAAAGGTCAATCCTTGATCTTTCTTGTTTTTCCCTTTCTTGGTTTCCTATTTTAGGGGATCAAAAATGTCATGGGGACACAACACCTTTGAAATTCCAACCCTCTATGGCTTGAAGGGTCTTAAACCATGTAAACCCTAAAAAGTGATATTTTTGCTAATGTGTGCTTTTATCATCCAACCCCAAGGCTCATATAAAGGCATTTTTCTTCTCATTTGTGCACCATTCTTTCATTGAAAGTAGCATTATTTTTGAGTAATTTGTGATTTTAGAGAGAGAGTATCATGCATCTTTGTGTGCTAGAAAGGTCATTGAGCATGAAGCTAATGGGAATATGGTAGTAGACAACTGAGAGGGGGAGGGTGAATTAGTTGTCCCAAAACTCAAAACTTAAACTTGTTCTCACAATTGATAATTAAATATGAAATTATAAATTAGAAACACATCATGAACGCACAAAACACCATGATTTTTGCATGGAGACCTGTTTAAGGAAAAAACCACGGTGTGGATGAACCCACAAGATAGGTATACTCTGTTATATGTATTACAATGAGGAATGCACATGATTTCAGGAACATTGCCTAGAGGTCACTGCTCAAAATGAAAAAGGCTCACTACCTAGGGAAGGCACACTACTTGTACAAGAAAATTTGGATCACATCCACAAATTATGAACTATATAATATCATCTCCTCTATGTCTAGATCAATTCCATTGAAGTACAATATAAATTTATTTTCCACACTTCTTCTTTTTCTTTAAAAGATGTATTCATTCAACACACATACCTTCACAACCTCACACTAATATAAGATTATTAAATTTATTTATAAGATTATTAAATTTATTTATACATGACATCAGCCTTGGAAATATTCATCAAGGTCGTGTCAACACTCACCACCTTATTACAAAAATATAACCATACTAAATATTGGCCAGGACATAGCACAAACCAAAATATTCTTCCTCGAATATGGTTCCCCTTCCTGAATTGTGCCTTGAATATCTACAGCATGCTAGACGCATCTGGTCGGCCAAGAATATGAAGAACACTAATGTACCAATGGAAATCATCAATTATGAGCACAAAGACCAATGTAGACCACAAACACAAAGGGAACACGATATAAAAGCATCCACAAGAATCGTGAATTGCCACAGCGACATCTGCACCAACACAAATTACTGGAACACCGGCATCATCATACTAAACCTCGGGAACACTAATAGAAATGACTATCCACATTGAAAAACCACTTGTGGACCTCCAAACCACAAACCATTTGAATTGAGGACATAAATTAATATCTCAAATATGCTTCATAGATCCAAAGATAAATATATTACAATGCATAGTAATGCAAATCAAAATATTGTCACTTTATCACCACTGAACAACCAAAAAATGAGTCACAAGATAGATACGCATAACACACTCAAACCTCCATGCAAACCTTTGAAACTTGAATTAAATTAACTATAGACAATCCTCTACAAACTCTTAACATCTGATAACACTAATGTTCATTATACTTGGCACACTAATTAAGAAAACTCAATAACCTTTACTACATCACTATCATAGATAGAGAAATATGTTGACAACAATGACAACACATCTCTTAAGAATATATTTGTAAATTATTCCAACATTTTCCCCCCTTGGCATTTATGGAAACATGTAATGTGAAAAATAATCAATGACAAAGAAATCGACAACTCCCCCTTAGACCTTACACACAACTCTTCTCCTTATTTACATGACTCTCTCTCCTTCTTTACTTTTTTCATATGACTCTCTCCCCCTTTGACATCAATGGAAAAAGAACATATTTTAAATTAAAACCATTTGAACATCTGACTTACAAAATACAAGACTTACTACTCCCTTGAGTAGTAGACACCAATCATCAATCTAGATCATAAGATATTACTATAAAATGCACTGTACTGATGCATACCAATACATCTTTAGCTCTGATCAGGAGGGAAAACCACCCCTAACTTTCCTCTGAGATACTAAAAAGTATCCTTTGGAAATGGCTTAGTGAAAATATTTATAATTTTTTCCTCAGTAGGTACATACTCTAATTTGACTTCCTTCGAGCATTTACCTTTTCTCTCAAAAAGTGAGACTTGACAGATATATGTTTAGTCTTTGAATGCAGCATTGTATTCTTAGAAATATTAATTGTAACTTCAAATTTTCATAGTAGATAGAAATAGGCTCATCATGAATCACTCTAATATCCTTCCACATCTACTTCATCCATACCACCTGACAATTGACTACAACAACAACATATTCTACCTCTACAATAGATTGAGAAATACAATTCTATTTTTCTCTTAACCATAAAACCTTAATCTTTTTTCCAAGAAAAATCCACCACCACTAGTACTCTTTCTATCATCCACATTTCCTTCCCAGTCAGCATTAGTAAGGTACTTAAAGTAAAATCATCATCTTTAGGATAACATAGACCAAAATCAACTATCCCTTTTAAATATCTAAAAATTATTTTGACAACTACAACATGAGATTCCTAAGGATCTTCTTAAAATATAGAAACAATACAAACTAAACAAGCTCATCAAAGGTTTTGATTCTAGAGGAAAGAGAAGTGATCTAGCTCATAGCTTGACCACCGAGACTCGAAGAAATAGTTGCATGAGGTATCTCTATTCGTGCATAAACTTCATGCTAAGTGTGCAAAATTCTTTCACATGATCCTGGCGATCTCTATTATTGTCATATTTATCATATTTAGGAATATCCACCTTAGATGGGAAGGGTTGCATATATAGAAGCCTTTAAAAAAGGGGAAAGGACATATGGCTTCAAGTGAATACTTATTCGAGGATTGATCATTTTCCTTTCTGAGTTGTGAGATCTCACAGCACAAATATCAGAGTTCTTTGTTGAGGATTGTGATAGCAAACTCCTCTTTGTGTATCAAGTGCTCCATGTCAAAGTATAGAGGAAAATTTACACCCATAGATGTAAGATGCAAAAAGTGTCTATCTTTGTCCTGGTTCATAATTGCCTACATCACCTTATGGAAATGTTTATCTTCTTGGCACTTCCTAATTTCTTCCTCTTTAGGTTCCCCTTCTGAAGAGGACTCAGAATCATGTTGGTTACGGTTGCTCCAATTGTATGTCAACATGTTGGTTTGATCGTGATACGTAGTGTAGGTAAAGAATATTGACTGGTAGACAGGTGTTTGAGCCAAAGGTTCCTTGCGAGAGGATGGTCTAGGGATCTCATCAACAACTTTCCCTTTGGGATCACCGATAAGCTTAAGGCAGTGGCTATGAGTTAGAACTAGCATGGAGTATTAGATTGAAAATCCAATAGTAACAAGGTTACTAAGCTAGTGTCAAAATATCTAGATAATTATAGCTCTATATCAAGGATAGGTAGCAAAAGATAATTATGAAACAAGGTAAAAGGTATCAATAATGAGGCCTAAATACCTATTGGTGACACTTGCAACCAAGTTGATGTAGCTAGGAACTAAGTACAAGGTACTGAGAATGAGGCCTAAATGTTTGATGAGTAGTACTTGTCACAAAGTTGATCAAAGGTTGAGTTCAAGTGAGATAAGATATTTGAGACAAGAGATAGAGCATTCTCAAGATCCTAAACTAGGAGCAAAATTGAATCAAGTTACTAGTAAAGAATCAATTAGTTGGAAAATACCAGTTTCAACTATCCAATTTGCTGATCTAAATGTCAGAGAAGCTGAGAGAGGACCATACAACTAGAGATGTTGATATTTTGAGGACTCAATACAAGTCTAATAACCAGTCGGGAATAATATGTTGATATTTTGCATGCGATAATGGTGAAAAGGGATTTTTTTGTGTGATAAAGCATAAAATTGGGTACGATGAAGCACTTGTTTTGTACGATGAGATGCTGGGAAAAATGATAGAATGTAGGAAAAGGAAAATTTGCCACTATTTGTGAGTAGTTTGACCAATGTGGACTATTCCAACTTCAGATATATGATAAATATGAGTATTCCTAGATCAGGTCTAAGTGTTTGCAAGAAAGAAATAATGTGACCAACCAAAAGTCTCTAAACAATCCACCAAAGGAAAATGAAACTTTTGGGGATACAAACACTTGTGAAGTTTAAGGGGTATTGCAATGTGTCAAAAAGAATCGAGTGTACATGTTTCATAATTATTTGAACCACGGGTCTCAACACATTCAAAAACACATCAAGTAGAAAACTACCTTAGGAGTTTGACTAGCATCAAAATCTTTGCCCACAACTTAGTATTCCTTTGCCTCACACAAATTGATATTGGCATTTTCAAGGAATATGCACATTGTGGATCAAAAAGAGAGACTCAATGCTCGTATCGCAATGTCTCTCCAAATGCCACATTCATGCTTTATATCATCCAATGGAATACATATGGTGAGTAATCTTGAGGTGATCCAGGTAAGTCCACTCAGATCAATCCTTGCTCAAAGATTAGGACACTTTCAGAGGTAAACCAGTTATCTTCTAACCGAGAGTGTCTATTAAGGGAATCCATTCGCAACCATCCCTTATAGTTCCACTTAGTAGAATTGAGGCCTATATCCCTACAAGTGCTTTAAGTAAGGTACTCTTGCAAGAAATATTGAGACCTCTCAGCCCTATACATTACTCTCACATGTGTCCTTATAGTCAAGTTAATGACTCAACACAATTAATAGTTACATCCTTGAGGCTTTAACCTATAAGGCAAAGATTTTATATAGTGGGTTGGAAGAGTTGGCTTTGCTTTGTCCCACTTAGGTTGTTCTCGCAATATTTTTACCTCAACGGTAGGTCCTCTAAAGGTAAATGAGAAAATAAAATGGATGGGCTAATGAAGCTCTAGATTTCTGATTCTCCACAAGGGAAAAGAGTATACTCTCCTACTCCACAGCTTCTCCCAAGTACATATTCATTCACCCAAGACTCTTTTACAAGTGAAAAACTAAGTAGGTCAAGATTTATGATTCAACCACTAGGAGGTGAAGAGCATACTCTCCTACTACCCAACTAGTCACAAGAAAAGAAGCTTTCCTAGTTAAACTAGGCACCTAGAAAGATCAAATTAAGGAAGACACAATGTTTTCTTGAATCTCCAAGGTAACCTGCAAAATAAATGGCTTTAGTAGTTTCAAAATACGGCTTTGACAAGCGTCCTACAACCACAAAGCATTAGTAGTCTCAAAATAAGGCAATGTAGATGACATTGGCAATTGACTTTCCTCTCCAATGACCTACAAAAACTAGTTATTTCCTGCAAAAAATAATGTTAAGGCCAAGACAAGACCGAATCAAGCACAAAAATCCAAAAATTTAAATGAATAGACTCTCAAAAACACTTGTTTTTTTGGTGCAATAAAACACAAAAAGAACCATATTATCGTACGATGAAACTTAAAGAACCATGCGATAAAAACTAGAGTTAATGTGTTGTACGATACAACCCAAAACTACATGCGATGAACTACCTTATGACATATTATCGTATGATAAAACTCACAACTGCATGCAATGAAAAAGGTGTCATATGATAATCTGGAGGACAGTGGTATGGTATTGTCACAGTTTCAAAAAATAAATAAAAATAACATGCAAACAAAGGGGAAAATTTTAGATTCAAGCCCCACAATGATTGCCAAAAATGTGTGGTATAAAATTGGTATTCAACTGAGATGAAACCAAAACTCAATAAATTATTAACTCAATAATTTAGCTACAATAGTTCAAATCAAATGAATAACTAAACCCTCCAAAGTGGCTTATTGCTTCCTAGTCAAAGCGGGTTTAATCCTTTATACAATGCTCATCAGATTGGCATGAAGGATTAGTGACTTGACTACTTAAAAATAGAAGATTTCAAATGTGGAGGAGATGCAATACTTGCATTCACCACTCTAAGATTTGACCAAGATGCAATGCAAAGCTAGAATGAAGCTATGATATAAGATTGACAATGTTACTATCAAAGTAAACTAGAATGCAAGTTACTCTAAGAGATGAGCTAATAATGAAAGAGAACTATGAGTATATGGTGGAAGAAACTAAGATCCAAGAACTCAAAATAGCATAGTAACTCTAGAATGCACAAAGATGGATAAAGATTTAGACTCCAAAATACCAAAAAAGTGGACTCTTGAACCAAGGAAGAGCTTCAGGTTTTAAAGAAAGTGCCTCAAGAATGGAGGGTAGAGATTAAGAGGCAAAAGATGTTAGGTAGAGATGAGTGGTGAGAAAGATCAATCCTTGTGAAATAATCCAAGATTTTTGATTGGTCCAACTTGATGGAAGAATAAGACAAAATATAAAATCCTCTTTTTTTAATTGCCATTTAATCAAGATTAAGTTGCACATTTATGTGAGAAATATTCTCTTTTAATAAAACTGTTAATACTTTATATTAAAGAAAATATTTTGACAATTAAATGATTTTCAAGCCTTTGTTTTAGAAATGATTTAATTATGCAAGGGGGATTATTCAAGTTGCTTACATAATTATGTCTAGTAAATTATACCTTTTGAGATTTAAAATTTCTCTTTAAGGAAAATTGATTGAATTAGGGGCTTAGGTTCAGCTAGACAAATTTTAGGCGATTACAAGAATTACATCAAAAACCTCATTAAATTTAGTTGTATAATTATATTTTGAAGGTGATCAAATCAATAAGGATTGAGTCTTTTTAAAGGATGTTAAATTTCATTAGTATCATTCATGTCCAATTGAGAGGTATTGCAATTGAGGGAGTCACCTCTCATATATTTTTGTCCTTATGGGTATCACAAGTGTTTTAAGGATAGTAAATGTCTTTATTTGCATCTTTACTTAATGTAATTTATTAGGTGAATTTTTTTTTAAAAAGTGGATGACATCTTCATGTATTAAACTATCTTGATAAGTAAGATAGTCTCTAGAATAGGAGTGATCATCTATCTTCATTATTGTATTAACATTGGGTTTGTCAAAATTAAAAAATAATTCTTGGACCAAAGTATCCTTTTGGTAGAGATATTTTTGGGAGGAGAACCAACATCAATATTCAATACTTCATCACTACGAGAGAGATCGCTAAGAAACATGTTAATGATATCATATTCTTGCACCAAAATATTCTAATGAATAAGAGAAATTTTGGGTAAGGGACAAGAATGGCTCAACTCAGTATTATATATAGTAGAAGTACCAAAGGTACAACATGAAACATCAACTAAATCTTTTAGAAAATAATAACATAGAAAACACATCTTTTGAATCCTCCTTATGTTTGATAAATGAAGATGTAGAGATAAAGAGAGGAACCTATAGCTAAAATATTTAGAGAAATTTGCACAAAATGGGTGTTGGGTGCCGTAGTTTGAAGATATCTAGAATTGAATAAGGTGAGAAAGAATGTGGTGAAGAGGTTCAAAAATGTCATCTCCTAAAAATATAACCTAGAAAAATAGTAGGATAGGATCAACAAGTGAATTCAACCTAGGTTTTTTCATCCATCTAAAATTGGTTGCAACCTATAATCATCTAACTTGTGCTACTATACTAGTTTCACTATCTAGTCTAAGTTTGCATAAATGAAAAGGTAGAAGAATGGTTTTTTTATATAGAGACTTTCCTAATCCAAACCTAATTTTGGTGTTCCCACCTCCATAATCGCTATGATAATGAAAAGAGTGTATATCCTTGAGAGGACAAAAGAAAAATCAATGTAGAATGTTAAAATGATAAAATTGCCTTAGGTCTAAAACCCTGTCTTGTAGTTTCACACAAAGGTGAAATGCAATTCTATTTTTGGAAGTCTTGTAAGTATTTATGTAATAGCACAACAATAATAAATGAAAAACATGAACCAATACTTGAATCCAAAATTTTGTAGTCTAATACTCAATATATTGGTAGCTTAGATTTGGAATGCTTTCTTGATAATTTTGCAAATTATTAGCTTTAAATTAGAGCTCATGAATGATAGAGATGTTCATTATATAGGGATTACAAGTGTATTTTGAATGTGGACTAGCAACCAATGGAAACCATGAATCAAATGAAAATATTGATATTAGAAAACAAATGAGGGAGATCAATCATTAAAAACATTAAAATTTGGGCCCCAAATGAAAGTTGATATTATGTGTCATGGTCATAAACATAGTACCTAGTCTCAAAGATAATATTTGATAGTGATTAAATTTTGGGTTTAAATAAAATTATAGGATAGCATAGAGCATAAATTGGATAAAAATGATATAAGAGAAAGAACACTAAGGTAAGTTTCGAATAGTGTGTGAATTGATTAGGTATACAATTTATGACACCACATATAAATTATATCCATTTTTTACATCTAAAAATATTCACTCAAAATAGTGATGGAGATCATGCTTGACACCATGAGGGGAAGCTATCCCTCATCACACTAGTTCCCAACTTATGTAATGTAATAAATCCTTCCTATTCACCCTCATCTTGTAGTCCATATTTTAATGTGGTAATCAAGACAACTTTACCATTAGTCTCACCAATCTAAGTATTCATGGTAGTTGAGGTAGAAAAATTAGAGATTTTCACAACACTAATGATTCCTTTGAACAATGTATATTCATATTTTAAAAAGTATAATAAGCCCCTCCCTAGAAACTAAGTAGATCCCAAAGGGATGAGTTCTTTTGTATCTTTGAGAATGCTACATAATCCCTTAGCATCATCATATCTATTTATATAATGGGTGATTATACATATACTCCTTCTCCCAAGGGAGATGAAGTGCAACAATAAATATCTTTATGAAAGTCATCGTAGGATGAATATAATTATGAGGGGTAGTAAAATCAATAGGAGCAATACCCATCACTATTATTTTGACCTAATTAAAGTGGTGGGTCATTATGTCCTTATATTTAAAAGCATTCATTTGAGAATTAAATAATTATCTAGTCATCATTCAAAATCCTAAGTATTCAAGGAGCATTTATTTTAAAATTAATTAAAAGAACATGATCCTTGTGATTTAATAATCTCCCAAAGATATTTTTAAATATAACTAATCCTTGAGGATCAATACAAAATGAACAAGTAAATAAATAAGAGAGTAGAAATGTACAATGTGCTAGTTTAGATCCACGTGATGTATAATTAGCCTAGAGTTGTTGGATCAAGCTATATAGATGTCCAAATCTACATAAAATTTAAGGATAGTTTGCACTTCAAGCTTATTATTTTCTAGCTTATTATTTTCTTAGATTAAGATAAATTGATTAACAAGATACTAATATTCATATCCAATCAATTTTAATTATTTAACTATAAATACTTTAAATTAAGTTAATTTAAATCTATATATATGCATTTATTTAATTGACCTACACTATTCCTAAAAGAAGACATATTTTCCTTTACAGCTGTGTTCCCGCGAGCGAGTTGGAAACAACGAGAAATACATAAGATGAAGTGTCAAGTGGGTACTGTGACTCCCATTTTAGGTTTCCATAACTCAGCATTTCGTGAATTGGATATTATTGCATGCACATTAATAGTCCATTACTGTGGAGTGGGGTTCGCAGTGTCACAGATTACAACTTGCCCGAGTCAGTTGATCGTTGTTTGCAAGCAAATATCACAGTATTATCTTCTCCACTCTTCGACTTGGGCAGCAAGGATTTACTCTTTCGGGCAATTCTCATCATTCATCTTTTCCATAAACGAATGACAGCTTTCGTCCACTGTGTCTGCTGTAAGGGATGAAGTTTTGGATTGCGTGTGACTCTCAATTATCTCCAATTGTAAGATAGACGCAAGTCCACTGCAAGGCTAGGCTATAAATATGAGTATGCCTCCCTCTCTTGCACAAGCTGCAACACATTCATATTCTACTCTCATCACTTTTCTTGTTTCATCTCTTCTTTTCTTTCATAAGAAATGATGAACAGCTTGGTTCGTAGCGGGGTTGGCATTCTAGGTCATTAATAAATCAACCCACTTATATACTTTCTATATTGAACTTTTCTCAAATTAGATGTGATTTTTATGATTGATGAGAGGAACCATAGATGCTGTGTATTGACTGACTGGTATGGTTGTGAATGTGATGCAGGAAGTGCATTTGCTTTGTTCATGTACAGTGCACCAATGTAAGTAAAAATCGATGATTAGATGTAAGCAGTTTGAACATGAATTGATAACCCAAAATAGAAATATACGATTAGATGAATATAATGATTAGATGGGTTTGTGTTGAGATTGCAGATGTACGTTCAGGGGGGTGATGTTGAACAAAACAAATGGAGAAATGTCAGGGTTACCCTACGCGGTGGGGCTGTTCAACTGTCTTGTGTACGCTTGGTACGGTTCTCCTCTCATTAGCAATGGATGGGATAACGCTCTTGTCCTCGCTATCAATTCCATAGGCCTCCTCATCCAGTGCTGCTTCTGCACAATCTATCTCATTTTTGCCCTACCCAAATCCAAGGTATATTATATTACTATGTGCAGAGTTAGTGTCCTTTGAGAATATTTACTCTTTAGGTTAGAAGCATATTTAACATGCACCCAACTGGCTAAAAATGGCATTGCAGAGAAGAATGGGTAGGATGGTTGTAGGAGTGTTGATGGCTTTCGTAAGCTTTGTTACAGTTTCTATGTGGGGTCTGAATGCCCAGAAAAAGATGGTTGTGGGAAGTACTGGAATGGTTGCCTCTGTCATTCTCTATGGATCTCCACTCTCTGATATTGTAAGTACCCAATCTCATTCAAATTTATTGTAGTGGACTTTTTGCAATTGACATAGTGCTAGTACTGACATACATGTGTTTGTTGGTGTTGATATATATTTCAGAGAACAGTAGTTCGAACAAAGAGTGTGGAGTGCATGTCATTCTACTTCTCATTATTCGCATTCCTCGGGAGTGTGTTGTGGTTGGTGTATGGTGCTCTCAGCAAAGACATTCTTATCATGGTAAATATTTATTCACCGAGAGTGTTGAGTGCATGTCATTTTATTTATGATGAGCGATCAGACATCTAATGTCATTTTCCTTTCATCGATGCAGGCCCCCAATTTTCTTGGAATACAATTAGCTTCAATTCAGATGATAATATATTGCATTTATAAAAGAAAGAAGCGATTAAGAGTGGCAGTTGAAGATGGAAAAGTGGAAGTAATAACAGTAGTTGAATTGGATAAAAAGTTGGCCATGACCAACCTCCCTGCTTTACCAAATGACGCTTTATAAAGTTTGGCCGGTACTTGTTTTGTAAGGGAAAATGAGGCTTTATAAAGTGTTTCAGATATAAATGTAAATGATATGCATTGAATCAAATGAATATCAAGTTTTTATATCAATAAATACTATGTCTTCTGCTTTAATTGCTCTCATTTGGTATCAGATTAGTGATACACAACAGTCTTCAAAGATTTAGGTTTGTAGATAGTGTGAAGAACTATGGTCTCCTGCAATCGTTTCTCTACCTATGCATGAGGCATGTGAAGGAGAAGGCATCGTGAATAGAGGCTACAATTATCCTGTCTATGTACATGCTATTATGAAGCTGCTATAAACAAGGTCACGTCAATTCACAGTAGCGAAGACATCATTGGAGAACTAGCAATGACTAAAGCAAAGCGCAGACGTTAGGAAAGGGTAGATCGAATGTAAATATTGGAGCTGTGAATATGATGCGCCTGCTGTGCAGCGTGTTTGCCATGTAGAATGCCATAATGAAAAATGTATCTCAACCATAGATAATGCTTCAGTATTTATGTTATCTGCCATTATTGTCAAATTAGTTAATAACTGTTTCTTTGACAAAAGCAGCAGCTACGAAAGATCTTGATCGTTGCAGTGAATACTCCTCTTAAACAACCTTCATCTATTTTAACAACCTCAATGATGTTTGGCATTTGAATTTGATTCCAAAGAAAGGCTTGTAGGTGTAATGACTGTGAACTCGACAACATATGCCGCATCAATAATATATAGAAGACAAAAAAGTTGGTCAACTCAATCAAATGTCGAACCCACATGTCGACAAGACAATAATAATTTCCATTAAATTAAAATGAAAAAGGTACATGGTTCGACCAAACTTGTCGACTAAAATACATGTCTACAACAAGGTTGAGTGCCGACCATACTCTCGAATGCACTAACAAAATAGCAACATGAGATATTACATCAATATCAATAACAGTTTCGACCCGCTTGCTGAATAGATTAAGAGAATAAGAATAGAATAATCAAGAATTTAATATACATACAACACCATAGACCACAAGGTCAATTACAAGGAAAAAACATAATATATTCCAGATATGAAGACCTTCCTGACAGGAGCTCCAGACACTTGCTACACACAAATACATCAAGGCGAGAATATTGTAGGAGTGCATTTCCACCCTATCACGAAGCAAGTACACTTCCTCAAAATCTTTCCTAATATGAAAGATACCCAACCCAGCTAGAAGTAGTCTAAACAAGAAAATTGACATGAGTAATGGACTTCATACAATGGTAAATCCATAAACCAAAACAACAAAAAGCAACATGGTCACACAATAAGTACATGTCATAATCATGCTAATAAAAGAAAAAAAAATTGCTTTCGTTACTTTTTTCTAGACTCGTAACAAATGTGCAAGAGGACACCACAATGCATTCATTCTTTTCTTAATAAAATCATTAATTGACAAGAGCTCGGCTAATTCAAAAAGTGTCAAATTTCCTTGCATACAAATCCCATGATGTCATTTGATACCCAAAACTCAAGTTACGGATTTATTGAATATCTTAACAACATAGTGATGTCAACTGTTCCAACTATGGTTTGAATACTTTCAGACATTTAATAAAAAATCCCTTAACCCTCATCATGGGTCTTCATAGCAGCAATTTAAAACCAAATACACACAGAACACCAATTCAATGACACAAAAAGTTGTTGTTGGATTAAGTTTGTAAAGGTGAGTACTGAGAGGGGAGGGGTGAATCACTACTGTAAAAACACTTTTAAACTATCTAAACTTTCTTCATTAAATATTTACTGATTCTATAACTTTGCATGCATCTCATAAAACATTAACATAACATATAACTCATAACACATTCATTTTGGTATCGCATAAATTCTTGTTAGAGGATAATTTAACTGCAGTGGAGATGACACCCACAAAACTTCACTACTACAATGTTTGGTTAGAGCTACACTGTTAGCTATTTCTGATAGCTTACCCTATTAAGAGTATTAACCCGGTTAAGAGTCTTAAGACTAGTGAAGTCTACCTTGATAAAGGATTTTACAATTCTAATCTAAGAACTATAGTTGGTTAAAAGATTTACAATGTAAGACCTGTTAAGATTTGCTCGGTTAAGAGACTTTACAATTATGATTACTCTTTAATTAGTAACACAATCTTGTCTATTAAACTTGCATCTACTTATGCATTTCAAACTCTATATGCTCAACAACAGATTACCTCATACTATGCACCTCTCATAATAACAATCCAATACTTGGTAGATTCAATTCTGAATCATAATTAAATTCTCTGCTCTTTTCTGCTCTGTACTTGGTAGCTTCTCTTCTCATCACCTTCTTTCTACAATCTCTACTTCGTGCATGCAATCTCCTCTTCAATGCTTACAGATCTTCATACTTAGATTCATTTATATACAATTCTAGAAGCGGTGCTAGATGTTCTAGAATCGTCTCTCCAAGTGGTGCTAGCATTGCTTACTCCACCAATGCATATTCCATAATTAATTCACATTTGTGGATCTCACCTTGTAATCATGCATAATCATCATGTTTAAATCTCCAATGCTCTGTCATACAATCTCCTCGAGATTTATAAATTATTTTTTATTCGGTGTCCAGATTCAATGTATCTAGAGATTCTCCTTGTGTCGGCCTGTCATGCTTGGTAACACATTTTCTTATTGCTTGATAACTTTATCATCTCTTGGTTCGGTAGACGTTGTAGCTCGGTATAACTTGGTACTCAGTGCTCGGTTCTTCTTTTCTCAGTGACTAAACCTTTCGTTACATTTACTAAAATTACCTTCTCCTTTAGTTCCTTTTACCGAATAGCTTTCGTGCTTTACCAACTTGTCTTTCCTTCATTACCGAATGACTTTGACAATCATTATGACTCCCTCATAACTAATGACAACAAAATAACTCAAGTAGAAGTATCAATCTCGCCCTTTGGCATTAGTTTGGTATCTTTGTTAAAAACCTTCAAAGTCATCAAAAATTCAAAATTTTGTCCTTAGCAAAATTGTCAAAATTGTCCTTGTATCCATTCCTCGGTAAACTTATTACTCCCCCTAAAGTAATACTTCTTGTACACATATAATATCTATCCTCTATATATATCATCCCTTTTTACTCTCTATTTCCCAAAAAACAAAAAAGACAAACAAGTTGGTCAACTCAGTCAAATGTCAAACCCACATGTTGACGAGATAACAATAATTTCTATTAAATTAAAAAGAGAAAGGTACATGGTTCGACCAATCTTGTCAAATAGATTGCATATGTCTACAACAAGGTCAAGTGTGTCGGCCATATTTTTAATAGAATAGCAACATGAGATATTAAATCAAAATCAATAATATTTTTTACCCTCTTGTCGAATAGATTAAGAGAATAAGAATAGAATAATCAAGAATTTAATATACATACAACACCATAGACCACGAGGTCAATTACAAGGAAAAAACATAATATTCCAAATATGGAGATCTTCCTGACAGGAGCTCTAGACACCTGCTACACACATACATCCGGGCGAGAATATTGTAGGAGTGCATTTCCACCCTACCACGAGGCAAGTATGCTTCCCCAAAATCTTTCCTAACATGAAAGATACCCAATCCAACTAGAAGTAGTCTAAACAAGAAAATTAATAGAAATGATGGAATTCATGCAATGATAAATCCATAAACCAAAACAACAAAAAGAAATATGGCCACACAGTAAGCACATCTCATAATCATACTAATAAAAGAAAAAAAATTGCTTTCATTATTTTTTTCTAGACTTGTAATAAATGTTCAAAAGGACACCACAATGCATTCATTCTTTTCTTAATAAAATCATTAATTTTCAATAGTTGCAATGTTCATCATGAAAAAGGTTTAAATCTACCCACAAAGATAAGATAGGATTAAATGAAGATAAAACAAATCTCCTTTATAAACTCATTACTCATAACATATCTTAATCTTACACATCAATAGTCTAATTTAAATTGACAAGATAATTCAAAAAGTATCAAATTTCCTTGCATACAAATCCCATGATGTCATTTGATACCCAAAACTCAAGTTACGGATTTATTGAATATCTTAACAACATAGTGATGTCAAGTGTTCCAACTATGGTTTGAATACTTTCAGGCATTTAATAAAAAAAATCCCTTAACCCTCATCATGGGTCTTCATAGGAGAAATTTAAAATCAAACACACAGAGAATACCAATTCAATGACACAAAATGTTGTTGGAGCTATATCTGAGATTAAAAATTTTCTCAACATTGGAAACATGTATTCATGAAACAAAATGGTTGTTGACATCCATAACTAATCACTCATACGAGCCTATTCTTAACAATGTAGTAGACGACTACAAACAACATCACACACTTTAAGTTCACTACCAAATAGACATATGGAAGCTTTGAAACAACATGTAAAATTCTGGAAATTTAATACACATGACCAAGATCCTTCGAATTATAAGTTGGCCAATGCTTCTTTAAGTAGAATTATAATACTATCTCTATATGGTACCATGAATCAAGTATATATAAATTAAGAGGTATTTTAAAATATGTTCTTCCAAGAAAATAGAAACATTCGGTTGCAAGTTCTGGTTCACATAGAGAAGTAACTACAATCAATGTTGAGACCATGAAAACAATAAAATGGAGATTTGCACCACTAAATATACGGTTGTCATTGTAGGAAGATTTGAAATCATCAGCAAGATTCCTAAAATAGAGTTTATTTTAAGGGGGCAACTATTAATTTATATGATAACTAGCCAATTTGTGCCAACATGGTAGTATGACATGCTACTCGACATTCAACATTTAATAGACAATTTGTCAATAGAAAGCGCATATGGGAACAAAAATCTTTAATGGAATAGAATGTTCTTAAGTGGCTAAGCTCCCTACAAAATGTACTATTGACCAAATTTCAAAAATCAGAAAATACAATAGATTTTCACAAAATTTTCAGCATCTATTCTTCATGATCTGCATATTTTGTGGTCGAAAACTACAAAAAAAATCACTACATTTTCACAAATCTAAAAAAAATTGAATTTTTTTTTGTCTTTAATACGTTATATACAAAGCTTAGATTGTGTCACTCCTAAATGGGTTGAATAGAATGATAAAGACTATAATATTGGAGCACAACTGCTCATTCATTTTCTTTGTACTGACCAGTCGTGAAGAACACACTCATTTTCTTGAAATTGCATTAATGGAGTACTGGCTCGATTATTATTCCAAACCACAAAGATTCTAACTTTAACATAAGTATAAACAATTTAGAATTGTGTAGCTTGTAAAACACACAAAGTGCTCATGCTTTGCCTACGACAGGTTGCAAACACATCTTTAAATAGCAAGTTGCCCGACTTGGTTTCCAGTTGTAAAATAAATTACAGAGACAGTGATACATGACATATCAGACAAAAAAAAATCCAATTTTGGAAATTCTAGGCAAGAACTAAACCAATAATCGGATATAAACTTAATTAAGGATCATTGAGAAGAGCATAACAACTAGTAATGATTTTCTAGATACACCCCCCTCTAAAATCCTTTCCTATCAACCTACAAATCTGAACCAAGGAGTTCATCATCATCCACTGTTGAAGCTCTCTCATAATGTCATGAGTCTCGTAGTCTATAAGATCAGGTTCTACATGATATTGTACATACAGAGCATAATCAAGACTGCGCTAGAACTGGGAACTACTAATCTCACCCATGCTTCCCAATGTAACTGAGAATACAAAAATATGTTGAAAAATATATTGAAAGCTAGTAGCAAAAAGGGTTGTTGGACAAGAAAATTTAGAATGCTATTTAACTTCCTTTTCTCCTTGTTTTCGAAATAATCAACTAATCTGCAAATAAGTTTATGCACCTTCTTATGCTCTATCATGTGTAAAACAAAAAAATTATTACCATTAGATTTGCAAAATTTAAACTTTAAAAAATAACAGTAGTACATGGCACAGAAAGTTACATATGTGTTATTATTTTTACCCCTACATGTCACAAAACTTTTAAATGCATTATTTTCCTACTGCTACGCGCTATTTAAATGATTGAGTGTTAATACGTGCTAAAATAGAATATAAATATGTCATAAAGCTATCTGATACGCGATGAAAGAATAATAGACAGAAGATAGAAGAAATATAGCACGTTTCAAAAATCTATGTAAATACGTAGAACTTTAATGTATATGCATTGTTTAACCCTGAAAAAAGCCTCGAACTTCATCATGTACGCATCATTTCTTTTGTTAGAGCCACTACTTTACCTGTCATTTTCAAATCTGTAACATAAACAATTTTAATTTAGAAAATAAAGATCAAATTCAGTTAGTAGAGGCCTTGAGCCCCACAGTGGGTGCCATTTTGTGTATGTAAAATACCTTCATAGGATTAGTTCATCAAAATATCAATTCAAATATAAGAAAATACATAAAATTAAAGAAAAATTAATTGATATCAAGATAATAAGAATTATATGAATCTCTAACTATAAAAGTTAATTAAATTCTCTCAAATTAGCATCCATTAGTGACATTTTTAAAATGAGAAAATAAACTATATTGATGCAATTCAACCCTATTCTAGCTCAAATTCTCTATTATGATCAATGGGTAAAAGTACAATCAGGTGTCACCTTTTAGGCTAATTTATTAGCACAACTGAATTTTAGTATTTCTAACTAAAAATTAATTTTGGTCAAACATATGGTCTAGCTAGATTCATTCTAGCTAAGTTAGATAAGTGTTTTAACTTTCCAATTGGAAATATCTATTAAATGCATGTTTTATACCACTTTGGGTCCAATTACCATAAAAATAAAATTATTTCAAAAATGTGGCATTTCAATAACTCCTAACCTTTTTAATGATATTTTTTTAAAAATAAGAAAATACCCTTTTGTAGAGATCAAAATCAAGAATATCCTCATATATATCTTATATTGTTGTAATTAGACATAGTTTATTGTAATTAAAAAATATTGCAAGTAGGTATTTTAACAGTCAAGGAGATGTTGATTCAAAGAAAGAAAAAATAGTAAATTATATTAAATAAATTTGAAAAACATGTGGTGCACTAGAGGAGAGAGTCATCTTCAAGAATATATATTTCTTTTTTATTAGGATAGATTTGTTATGAAAAATATGTTGTAAGATGAAAACTGTTGATTTCAATGAGTTGGAATTTGAATTGTTATAAAAGAGAAAATATAGGTCACAAACCAATTTTTATTTCTTTATGCACTAGCTATATATGTCATCTATGACATATTTTGAAATTGGGGGAAAAAATATTTATTTACATATAATTTTTGGGTGGGAACTAGACCCCTAATTTTCAGCATTTTTCAGCAACTGAAAAATCATCTTTAAACATTTTTTTAAAAATTAATTCTTATTCAAAAAAATTATTAATAATATAAATCATAAACTTCATCCATTTTATCACATTTAATTAGTTTACATTATCTTCAAATTCTAAACATAAATATCATTTTGATACTATTGAAGTTAAGCAACTTTGATTTTATTAGTCTTTTCCTTCAAGTAAAAGGGTGACAGCTTATTGTGCTTTTACCCCACTACAAATTCAATTCCTCAAATAAAAACTCCTAACCTCAAGCATAATTTTTTTATAGTAATAATGTTCTAGATAATGGATCTGATTTACTCTCTTAATGAACTCTATTTAAAGGATTTCTAAAATTAGGAGGGTGAGTTAGATTGACTCATGGTTAGAGGTGAGTTGAGTTGGCAGTTTCAATTATTGGGACAAAGAGACAAGAATAGATGGTCAAGATAGAAAAGGCAATTTGGATGGTGAAGATAGTAAAGCCTCTTGAGTGATCCATGTTATTAAAATAGTCCCATCTCATTGATTGAATTCATTTTGTCTATATGTGGTTGGTGAGAATAATTGATTTAATTTAGCCATGTATCCCCTTTTGAAATGGTTGGATTAAATTTAGATTTAATTATATAATTACTTGATTAAAATAAATTGTACAATTATTTTATCTTTTTTATTTAATTACTCTGATAGCCTTGATTTTTAATTAATTCATGCTTTGGCATCAATTGCTTCCTTTGACTCTGCTTGACCATTTTTAGGTGTATACACCTACTATAACATGTATTGATACTATTATCACCTATTGTTCCCTCTCCCCTATCATCCTTCAATAGATATACTTGGTGAATAAGAAACCTAGCACTTGATGAGATTGAAGAGGAGGTTTGACAATTTCAATCTCATGATTTAAATATCTTGAATCATTAAAAAAATTATGAACATTTCATTTAAAAGTGCTACTCAAAGATAGAAAAATGTGCAACCTATCTCAAAAGCAAGAAATATGAGTAGTTAAGCTTGTAACCCATGTCTTTAATGTGAAAAGTGGGTGTCATTAGTATTTTATGTTCTTAAGTTGTATAATTCTATTATTATGGTACTATTTAATTCATTTAATATTATCAAAAAAGTTATAATGGTGCTCCTATATTGACTATATGTGATGCGTATTCTAATATAGAAATAGATTGAGGATGTCGTCAATTTTTTAATAGTTATTATTTTTAAATATATGGATCTTAATATTTTTCTATTATAATATATATATTATTTGTAAGTATTGTTTAGTGATACAATATGTCATGTTTGTATCTATGCATACAATATATAAATTATGTGCAATAAAAATTATACATTTTTTTTGGCTTTTTCAATCCATAAATGGAAACCTTTTAAGATGTCAAACATTCTACTTGTTCAAACCTATGAGCACAACAACCTACAAGCATAGTGGCTCGACAAAGGTTTGAACCTTGGTGGTAGCCTTACCAACAAAGTGTTGCAACTATTGCTCTAAATGGATCACCTCATAAAATTATTAAATTTTAACATCATAAATTTTTAAAACTATGTATATCTTAAAAAATGTTATACTAACTAGGTGGGCATTGTTTAAGGTTTTTAGAATCTTAATTGTATTTATCCTATTTTACGACTATAAAAAGGTTGTAAAAATAAACTTTTAATGTAACCATAATATTTATTACAATAATGGCGGTATGATAATTTATATATTAAAGTTTTACTAAATATCTTCTAAATAATTTTTTATGATAATATCATAAATAATATTAAGGTTGGTAGGTTGTATATTTCATATGTCTACATAATCAAAAAGTAACATCCATATTACATATCAACATAAATAAAATCCCTAGTGACCTAATAAAAAATATCCATATTGCATATGAAAATCAACATAAATTATCAAGATAAATATTATATATTATGTATAATAACTCTACAAAATAATCAAGACTATTGGTTAGGTATAAATTTTAAGAAAAGGCCCTTAAATTTTTTTGAAAATCCATTTAAGTCTTGATTGGATTTATTAATTTCCATGGTAAATATTATCATTTTTAAAAAGAAAAATGTTCTAGAAAATTGTTCCATTCATTCTCGAGAGAGAGGTGTATTTTTGTGAACTACTACTCATGAAACATGGGTCAATGAGCTTGACACAAAAACTACACAATTGAATCTTGATAGCAATATCACAATTCAAACTTGTTGGTGAAAATATCTCCTACTTATTAATTGATGAGCTTAAGGGGATTTATAATTATTGATGTTTGTAGCTTCAATCAAATAAAATGGTTATCACTTATATTAATACTATGAGAATAGATTAAATTATGCACATACATATAGATACCAATATATATAGTAATAATAGATATTATTACTATATATATTGATATATATACTTACATTCATAATTGAGAAAAATTAATCTATTCTCATACTATTAATATAATTAACTATTGAAATTGATTTTATCGAATGACATCAAATTATTCATCATACAAATATAAATCTGATTAGTGTTTTGCACTATATTCTAATCACCAATTAGTATCGGTTGACTTGGCATTGATACCGATTGATATCGGTTAGTATACAACCTTTGAATAGTATATAATACTATCACTCGTTAGTATCTATTAGTACTGGTTAGAATATATTACTAGTATCAATTTGATAAATACTAGTATCAGTTATTATGCAATCACCGATTACTATCGGTTAGATTTGTATCGCTTTGTTATGGTTGATAATTATTGTGGAGACATGTCTCCATATGTGGGGACATGTCTATCCATCAACATATCTCCACGTATATATATATATATATATATATATATATATATATATATATATATATATATATATATATATATATATATATATATATATATATATATATATATATATATATATATATATATGTATATATATATATATATATATATATATATATGTATATATATATATATATATATATATATATGTATATATATATATATATATAATTTTGAAAAGTAAATTAAATCATATAATCTAATCCCTAAATTTAACAATAATGGATGGTTCATAAGGTGCAACACTTGTTGAAGGTTTTTCAAATAGGGTTGCGAGAAAAGTGGGCTTAACCTTGGAGGAAACTCCATAGTTAAGCATGCTTGAGCTAGAGTAGTACTGGGATGGGTGATCTAATCCCGTGAAGCCTCGGTGCTTCACCTCTATGAGCATCACCTAGATGTAATAAGTGCTAAGTGTTCCATTTATTCTCATGAGAGATCAATTCTCTTGAACCACTATTCATGAAGCATAGGTCAATGAGTTTGATTCAAAAGCTACATAATTGAATCGTGATAGCATTATCACAATTTGACTCGATGTGGAAAATATCTCTTACTTATGAAATTTTATAAATCTCTAAATTATATTTTTTCTTAATGAATTATAAATTAATACTAAAAATAAGATATTTTGAAACATTCAAGAAACAAATTGAGTCTCTTGAAACTCATTTGGAATGGTAGGAGGAGAAGATCAATCATGGAAAGCAGGGAGGTTGGTCATGCCCAAAATTTTATCCAATTCAACTACTGTTACTACTTCCACTATACCATCTTCAACTGCCACTCTTAATGGTTTCTTTCTTTTATACATGCAATATATTATCATCTGAGCCTGCATCAATCAAAGGAAATTGGGGGCCTACATCAATCAAACAAAATGATTGATATGGACTGCATGGTAATCCTTACTTTTCAATTTGAAGAGTAGAGAAAAGAATATTGTTATAAATGCTTGCAAACAAAGATCATCTGACTCGGACAAGTTGTAATCTATGACGCTGTAAATCTCACTGCAAACTTCTAGTGGACAACCTATAAATATGCATGTAATAATATCCATCTTACGGACTATTGACTTCTTGAAACCTAAAATGGGAGTCACAGTACCCATGGGCCACTTTATCTGCTATATTCCTCTTTGTTTTCAAGTTGCTCGCAAGAACTTTGTGATGATGAGGACTTCTTCCCAAGTGTGGAATAGTTATGTTGTGACAAGATGCAATAGGTAGCAATACAAAATGCACCAAACGTCATTATCTGGCATGAAATCAATCAATTCATCGTAGAACGCTATTTTGGTTCAAGTTTAGCACACTTTGTTCACAAATGAGTGATCAAATTTGGTTATGTTTGCTGAAACATGGGCATTGAGTGCAACCTCTACATGAAAGTGCGAAATCTTATAGTGGGAGTTAAAAGCTTAGATTTTTCTACAATGATTATCACCTCGCTTATTTAGGTCTCTTGGGAACCAAATAATTTGAAGTCTTTGATTGAGAAGCAATCTTCTTTGGACTTTAAAAGAAATTAAAATTTATTAAAGAAAGAATTTCTAGCTAATCTTGTTGCTACTCAACTAGCTTGTTCGAGGATGGATTGAATCTTTAGCTAATCAGCTTGTTTCTACTCAACTAGCTTGTTGAAAGTGGTGACAGTTCTGAGAAGGGGGGTGAATCAGAACAGTATAAAATTTAACAAGATAACCACAGTTGCTAACTACAATCTTCTGAAAATGACAGATTTATAAGCTGTGAAAATAAAGCAGTATGGAAAGTAATAACTCACAAAACAAGACAAGATTTTTTGCCGAGTGGGAAACCCTCAAAACCTTACGGTTTTGTCACAGGGGGTAAAACCACTCCTTTTGAACCTATACTTTTATTGAGCAATAACCCTCTTCATACAATAGCAGCTACAACTACTTTCCTGGGCTATAGCCCTTCACTACTTTCTTCACAAATAACTCTCTTGTCAATATAGTTTGTATATGTAATTGTATGCATTTACAGCATATACACCTTACATATCAAACTATTTTAAGATAAGCTTTCAATAATATTCATATCCGAGAACAGTCTCGCATTTTTTTCCACACTTTACATTCAATTCTTCCTCTTAAATAGGAAGTATACATTTTCAAAGAAAGTATCAAGATCAGTTACATCAGATTTTGCAACTAATAGTAAATCAGTTCAACATAAAACTATCTTTCAATAACCGAATGAAGAACCATTTTAGAATTGCTTCCCACAAAACCTTTCACCAAAAATATCTTCATGAAAATAGATAATTTGTTTCTCATGAATTGAACTAAACTGAATCAACATAACTGATTCCTTACACAAAAAAAATGTGTAACTACCAACTGAATCACAACTTATTTCAGTCATTAAAAACTGCAAAGAATGCCCAAATTCACAAACTTAATGCTGCTAAGAATACTCAAGTTCACAATCATATTACAATCCAAATGAAAGCACTACAGAGAAATGCTCAACTGTCATAAAGACATAAAGACCTTTTACATTTATATACAAATATCAGACCAGTGCTAAATGAAACATTTTCAAGAAACCCCCTTTTTACAAATCAATCAAAACAGCATATTCTCAAACCAAATGCTGTTAAAAAATGTCTGATATGAAAGCATAAAAAATGTTGAACTATTGATAAAAAGAACTATTTCTTTACCAGTGAAAAACTTATACAAAAATCTTTCATTTTCCAATAATTACTGTTCAATATCAGAGAAGAGCTTGCCGGAAAAATGCATACCTGTTGACAAGGAAAAACCTGACTTACACCAAATGATGTGAAGATGACTGTCGATATCTAGTATCCCATTGAAATCATTGAAGACCAAAAACTCAGTATGATTTTCAGCATATCCAAACACAGTGTATTAGTCACTGAACCAAAACTCAAAAAGATGAAGGAAAATATCTTAAATCCATATCACACCAAGTCAGATTGTCCATTTTTACACAAATAATGAGTATACCTTCAGCAACAATACCACAAAATGGTATTACCTAATTCCTTGCACAGAGACAAGTAACATATCCAAAACCCACAATCACAAAGTCTGCATAGTGACAGTAAAAGCTTTCAGAAGTAATCATGGCGGCACCCTCAGTTAGGGAAAGAAGAAAATCAAATACTTTCGAATCCGCTTGGTAATAATGAACAAAAAAAACCTTAATGAAGTTTCAACAAGTTTCACGTCCACCATGCAAAAGAGCCACGTGGAGAAATAAGAACCAAGTGTCAACCACAAAGAGTCAACTCAAACCATAATACAAATGAAATGCCATATACTACCATATACCTGTCAGACCTGTGAATAGAATGGACAATCAGCTGAAGCTCATAATCAAACTGCAATCATCTTTGCAATTCTTGAAACCCAAAAATAGAGCCAAACCAATCAAGTATCTCTGAAACTACTGCAAAAACTGAAATGATTGATCACTGAAGACAACAAAAATTGATCACTGAAGAACACACTATCACTGTCAACAAACATCTCCCCCATTTTGCATCAAGGACACAAAAGACTGCTAGAAAATAGAATGTGAAGAGGAAGCAGTAACCTCTCACAGACTCCCCCACAAGGGAAAAATTTAGTGCAGTAGAGAAAGAGAAACAACACCCAACTAAGTGTGGAGTTGTTCAAAAGAGGTCTAAGGAAGAGATTTAGTAAAAATATCTGCCACTTGTGCCTGAGTAGGAACATAAATCAATTGAAACTCATTTGCAAGCACATGATCACGCAAAAAATGAAGTTTAATGGCCACATGTTTGGTGTGTGAGTGCATAACAGGATTTTTACTTAACTGAATAGCACTCATATTATCACACATGATAGAAATAGGTTTAGGAATCTGAAGACCAAGATTAGATAATTGATATGTCATCCAAATTAACTAAGTACAACAAGTAGTAGCAGCAACATACTCAGACTCACAAGTAGACAAAGTGACACGGTCCTGTTTCTTACTATGCCAGGCAACCAAACGAGGACCTAAGAAAAATGCAACACCACTGGTGCTCTTTTTGTCATCTAAGCCACCCCAATCTGAATCAGTATAACCAAGTAAATTGAAATCATCAGTATGAGGATACCATAAACCAAAATAAAGAGTACCTTGAATGTACTTAAAAATCCGGGAAATAGCATTAAGATGAGATTGTTTTGGAGCAGACTGAAATCAAGACACAAGACAAATAGCTTGCATCAGATCTGGTCTGGATGCAGTAAGATATAACAAATTACCAATCATATATCTGTAATAAGTTTGATCCACTGAAGGTGAATCATCATCTTTAATAAGTTTGCATCATGTTTCCATAGGTGTGCTAACAGGTTTACAATCTGTCATATTAAATTTCTTTAACATTTCTTTTGCATATTTTGATTGAGACAAGAATAAACCATGCTCAAGCTGAGTTACTTGTAGACCAAGGAAAAATGTCAGTTCACCTAAAAGAGACATCTCAAATTCTAATGTCATGATATCAAAAAAATGCTTTGACAATGCATCATTAGTTGACCCAAAAATAATATCATCAACATAGACTTCCACAGCTAGGATATCTCCATTAACATTTTTAATATATAAAGTGTTGTCTGCACTTCCTTGTGTAAAATCGTTTGTTGTAAGATGCTTATCAAGTCTGGAATACCAAGCTCGAGGAGCTTGTTTTAAGCCATATAATGTCTTTTTAAGAGGATATACATAATCAGGTTTATCTGATGACTTAAATCCTTCTGGCTGTTCCATATAAACCTCTTCATCAAGATATCCATTTTTTAAAATAGTTTTAACATCCATTTGATAAACAGTGAATTTTTTGTAACTAGTATATGAAAGAAAAATTCTAATAGATTCTAACCTTGCAAATGGTGCAAAAGTCTCACCAAAATCAATACCTTCCTGTTGAGCACAACCTTTACACACAAATTTGGATTTATTCCTTATTACTCTTCCATCTTCATTTAGTTTATTTCTAAAAATCCATTTCCCACCTATAACATTCTTGTTATCAGGTCTAAGAACAAGTTCCCATGTCTGATTTTTCTCAATCTGATTTATTTCATCTTTCATAGCATTCATCCAACAAGGTTCAGACAAGGCTTCAGTTACAGTTTTTGGCTCAAAGTCTGATAATAGACAAAAATGTTCTGCAATATGAGCATGTTCATCAAGTTTGGCTTTTCTTCTAGTTAGAATTCCTCCCTCTATAGACCCAATGACTTGAGATTCAGGATGCCTTTTTGCTATGATTCTAGGAGTTTTCAAAGGAATTTTTGATTCTTGAGAATCTGAACAATGTTCTTGATCAGTATGATCAGAATGTTCTTGATTATCAATATCAGTATTATGATGTTTACAAGACACATGTTCTCTTCTTTTCAAAGACTCTTCTTCAACACAACTTTCATTGTTATTGTATAATAAGGAGCTTTCATCAAAAATCACATTAATTGCTTCAATGACTTTATTCAACCTTGTATTATAACATTTAAAAGCTTTACTTTGCGTAGAATACCCTAGAAAAATACCCTCATCAGATCTGGAATTAAAAATGTCTAACAAATCATTATCCTTTTTAATAAAAAATTTACAGCCAAAAATTTTAAACTTCTTAACATTGGCAGTTTTTCCATGCCAAAGTTTATAAGGAGTATATGTTGTTCTTACTCTAATTTGAGCCCTGTTAAGAATATATACAGCTGTATGAACAGCTTCTTTCTAGAACTTATTAGGTAATTTTGCTTCATTTAACATAGTTCTAGCCATTTGTTTAATTGTCCTATTTTTTCTTTCCACAACACCATTTTGTTGTGGTGTACGTGTAGTTGAAAACTACCTGTTAATACCATATTTTTCACAATATTCTATGAACTCTTGAGAGGTGAATTCTCCACCTCTGTCAAACCGTAAACACTTCAACTTTAGATCTGTTTTCCTTTCAACCATTTTCTTGAATATTTTGAAGCGTGCAAAAGCTTCATATTTATGTTTCAAGAAAGTTACCCAGACCATTCTTGAATAATCATCTACAAATAGCATAAAATATCTTTCACCATTTAGGGAAGGAGTTTTAGTTGGACCACAAAGATCAGTATGAACAATTTCTAAAGGCCTATTAGAGAAATACTCTTTGGTTTTAAAAGATTGTCTAGTTTGTTTACTTTTGACACATTCTTCACAAACTTTAGTTGGTTTTCTAATTAGAGGTAAGCCTCTAACCTTTTTATTCTTGTTGATGCTAGCGAGATTGTCAAAGTTTAAGTGACCCAATCTCTTATGCCATAACCAATTTTATTCTACTTGACTTACAAGATAGGTATTAATCGGTGAAGATTCCTTAATAGTAGAATCAATTAGGTTATACAGATTTCCTCCTGTTCTCAATCCATTAGCAACAACTTTGTTCTTACTTTTGATAGTACATCCTTTAGCATTAAAATAAATTGAATAGCCACTGTCACAAATCTGACTGACACTTAGAAGATTGTGTTTTAATCCTTCTACATAATAAACATCATGAATAGGTGTATCTGTATTAAGAACTATTGAACCACGACCAGTTATATAAGCACCTGAGTTATCTCCAAACCGAACAAATCCTCCATCAAAATCTTCTAGAATTTTAAGCTTGCTTTTGCACCCCGTCATATGATGAGAGCAACCGCTGTCCAAAACCCAAGTAGCTGGTTAATGGGCAAACAAAGTTGTTTCAATAATCAGGGACTTTTCAATGGGTTTCCATACTTGTTTAGATTTCAAATGAAGCTTACACTGATTAGCAAAGTGTCCATAATGAAAACATTTAAAACATCTGATTAGGTTCTTGAAACCATACTTTTGTCTGTTCATCTTACAATTGAATGCTTTACGACCAAAAACATTGCAGTTGAAACAATAACCTTTGAAATAACTCCAACTTTGATTTGAAGTTTTTCTTTTACTATTTAATTCAGTTTGATCAATTTGATTTTGTAACAAAACAAGTTTCTTATCATTTTCAACAAGAGATTGTTTTTTATTTTCAATAAGCTGATTTGTTGTTTCTAAATCGGTTTTCAGTATGTTATTCTCTTTTTCAAAATCTAATATCAATTTCTTTTGCTTCTTAAGTTCTTGCAAAGAACAAAGAAGTTCTTTTTCAAGATCAATATCTTCATCTAAATCAAATGAAGATTCTGATTTTCTAGTTTCAAAATTAGAAACATTGATAATTTCATCCATGAATGATACTTCTTCTTCTTCAAAATTACTTGATTCTTCACTAGAATCCTCTTTTGACAACAAACTTTTCTTTTTGAAGTTCTTGAACCTCTGATTCTGATTCCAAGGTTTCCTTCTAGGAAAATTTTTATTTTTCTCATTATTGTCATCTTGATCAGCATAAGGACATTTTGCAGCATAAGGACATTTTGCAGCAAAATGTCCTAGTTCACCACAACTAAAACACTTAGGTTTTCATTGATATTTCTCTCATTTTCCTGACTAATAATGCTTCTAGGGCACTAGTTAAATCAGTATCACTTTCATCTATTTTCTCAGCCTTAAAGGCTGTTTCTTTTGATGTAGAAGTAGCTTGATTGTTGGTTCTCATTTCATATGCAGTCAAAGTTCCTTGCAGTTGACGTAAGGTCATTTTAGAAAAAAAAATTCTTTTCTTCTAAGGTAGAGATCTTAGTTTCAAATTTAGGTAGAACTGTTCTAACTACTTTTGAAATAATATCATGTTCTTCAATAGTCTCTCCTAAGCCTTTTCTCGCATTAACTACTTCATCAACACGTAAAAAATTAGCAATTATACTTTCATCCTCATTCATCTTCAAATTATCAAACTGAGTTTTTAACGTTATCAATTTTGATTCCTTTACTTTCTCATCTCCTTGATAAATAGTTTCTAACTTATCCCAAATTTCATTTGAAGATTTATAGTACATAACTTTAACAAACACATCTTTAGTAAGACCACAAAGAATAGTAAATTTTTCTCTCTTGTCAAGTTCATATTTGGTTTTTTCATCAGGATCTATAGGAACAGTATTTTTTTTTTCAACTACTTCCCACATATTAATGTCTAAAGAATTAATGAAGGCTTCCATTCTTACTCTCCAAAAAATATAATCATTGCCATCAAACAATGGAGCTCTACTCAGATAAGCACCCTCTGCTTGAGCCATTTTACTTTCAAAGAATCCCTAGATAATCCCTATAGGAAGAAAGGGACCCTAGCTCTGATACCACTTGTTGGAAGTGGTGACAGTTCTGAGAGGGGGGGTGAATCAAAATAGTATAAAATTTAACAAGATAACTATAGTTGCTAACTACAATCCTCTGAAAATGCCAGATTTATAAGCTATGAAAATAAAGCAGTATGGAAAGTAATAACTCACAAAACAAGACAAGAATTTTTTTCAAGTGGGAAACCCTCAAAACCTTACGGTTTTGTCATAGGGAGAAAAACCACTCCTATTGAACGTGTACTTTTATTGAGCAATAACCCTCTTCATACAATAGCAGCTACAACTGCTTTCCTGGGCTATAGCCCTTCACTACTTTATTCACAAATAACTCTCTTGTCAATATAGTTTGTATATGTAACTGTATGCATTTACAGCGCATACACCTTACATATCAAACTATTTTTAGATAAGCTTTCAATAATATTAATATCCGAGAACAGTCTCTCATTTTTTTCCACACTTTACATTCAATTCTTCCTCTTAAATAGGAAGTATACATTTTCAAAGAAAGTATCAAGATCAGTTACATCAGATGTTGCAACTAATAGTAAATCAGTTCAACATAAAATTGTCTTTCAATAACCGAATGAAGAACTGTTTTAGAATTGCTTCCCACAAAACCTTTCACCGAAAATATCTTGGTGAAAACAGATAATTTGTTTCTCATGAATCAAACTGAACTGAATCAACATAAGTATTTCGTTACACAAAAAAAACCGTGTAACTACCAACTGAATCACAACTTATTTCAGTCATTAAAACCTGCAGAGAATACCCAAATTCACAAACTTAACACTGCCAAGAATACTCAAGTTCATAGTCATATTACAATCCAAATTAAAGCACTACAGAGAAATGCTCAAGTGTCGTAAAGACATAAAAATCTTTTACATTTCTATACAAATATCAGACCAGTGCTAAATGAAACATTTTCAAGAAACCCCCATTTTACAAATCAATCAAAACAGCATATTCTCAAACCAAATGCTATTAAAAAATGCCTGATATGAAAGCATAAAAAATGTTGAACTATTGATAAAAAGAACTGTTTCTTTACTAGTGAAAAACTTATACAAAAATCTTTCATTTTCCAATAATTATTGTTCAATATCAAAGAAGAGCTTGCCAGAAAAATGCATACCTATTGACAAGGAAAAACTTGACTTACGCCGAATGATGTGAAGATGACTGTCGATATTCAGTATCCCATTGAAATCATTGAAGACCAAAAACTCAGTATGATTTTCAGCATATCCAAACATAGTGTATTAGTCATTGAACCAAAACTTGAAAAGATGAAGGAAAACATCTTAAATCCATATCACACCAAGTCAGATTATCCATTTTTACACAAATAATGAGTATACCTCCAGCAACAATACCACAAAATGGTATTAACTGATTCCTTGCACTGAGACAAGTAACATATCCAAAACCCACAATCACAAAGTCTGCATAGTGACAGTAAAAGCTTTTAGAAGTAATCATGGTGGCGCCCTCAATTAGGGAAAGAATAAAATCAAATACTTTCAAATCCGCTTGGTAATAATGAACAAAAAAAACCTTAATGAAGTTTCAACAAGTTTCACATCCACCATGCAAAAGAGCCACGTGGAGAAATAAGAACCAAGTGTCAACCACAAAGAGTCAACTCAAACCATAATACAACTCAAGTGAAACTCAAGGTTATCCACATGGTGAAACTTAAGTACATCACAGCATGCTAGCTGGATGTCAACAAATTCAGTGCATCAAGGACAAAAAGACAACATAGCTTGTTAGAGGATGGATTGAATCACTAGTTAATCAGCTTGTTTCTACTCAACTAGCTTGTTAGAGGATGGATTTCTATAGAGGGGCCAAGGAAGTTGTCCTATATAATCTATTTTCTAAGGATAGATAAAAAAATATTTTTAATATTAATTTTTTTTCAAATGATTAAAGATTTTTGTAGATACTAAAAATTGTTCAAGGTCTGCGACTATGCTTTTTATTAGCTTTTCATCTCTATTGATTGAATGATTCTTGTTGTTCATATTATGTTTGTGTCTTTCTTTTGTCTCTTAATTAAATAATTTAAACTATTTAATTAATGATTAATATGTCTTCTAGTCTGATCATTCTATGTTAATTTATCATAAATCAATCAATCTTCTTATGCTAACCTTTTCTTCTAAAGGAAAATAAATCTTTTTATTTAATTTGTCTATTTTCATCAATTTCCATGAATTAAATAAATTCTAATTTTTTAATCATAGTCACTAATATGTGGGGAAAATTAGTAAATTTTATTTATTAATTTACCCCCCTCTTAACTCTTTCTCCTTATAATTTTGTCCCTACTTACACTTTCCTCTTTATATTTCATCTTCCACTTCCTACTTCACTTCCTAATGTGTCTCCTCCACTTAACTCTTCCCTCTTTCCATTTTAACTCATCTCCTCTCTAATTCTCTCTTTGACTTGCCCATTTCCTCCACTTTTGTCTCCCCCTAACTAGCCATCTCATGTGACTATAGTTGTCAATTTCCTTGAGTCAAAATTTGATATCATTCATTGAATCGGAAAGAAATAATATGTCACTAAATGGTCCATTTCCACTAACCAAAAGTCTTTAATATCCTTTTCCATTATCACATTGATTGTGCTTTCAATATACAATTGTGCACATTACAAATCTAAGAGCCATTTTTAAAAGGATTAAAAAGCACAATGGGGGCTTTGTGAGCTAGATGTAATATTGGATTAGTTTGCATCTATTTTATGTACTTTTGATTTTATTTTCCCCATTTATAGGTTAGGAATTTTCATAAAGTTAAGGTCATGTGGTTGTCATTAATTATTTATGTTCTTTTATAATTTCTCAATCTTACATTTCTAGTGAGCCCAACATGAAGCATGCTTAAAATTTGATAAAAAATTTAGCTTTCTATATACAAGAAATAGCGATACAATCATAACAACTGCAATTGATACAATTTATAATTGACTTTTAGTAATCTCTAATGCAATTATACTTTTTAACAACACATTTGGAAGATTTTTTGAAATGCATATGTTTTGATTTATAACGCAATTTTTTTAATCGTAATATGCTTGTAGGGTGTTAATAAGTAGTGATTAATCTATTTCTTTGATGCAGTGGATTAATATTTTAATGCACTTCCATTTCTATCTTGGCTTGATCAATCAAATTTATAATCTCACCTAGAATTAATTAGATGGGTCAATGAACAACTAAAACCTCAGATAGATCTAAGTAGATGGTCGAATGAACAATTACAATCTTCATATAAATTAATTAAATGGCTCAATGAACCCCACAATTTTTATGTAGAATTAATGAGAATGGAAAAAATAAAAAATTAAATAATCTAGATCTAATTAGAAGTAAAAATGTTACAATTTTTTTTTAGACTTTTATTTTTCTCTATCAGTTTGAGCACTGCATTTTCTTCAATATTCACTACATTTCCTACAATTAACAATGCATTTAATGTAATGTGTGATGCATCTATTCCAATATTCTATGAAATTATTTGTTGTATCAACACATCTGCTTGATGTTCTACCGAAATTGGCTATTTTCATGACGCATCCATCTGGTAATTGATAATATGTTAATTTCTATGAATTCCCTCTTTTCTATATTTCTTTTTTTTAGGATAGGGATTTGGTGTTACTAATTATTTGTGTCAATACATTTGGCATTTAGGGGATAAATAATTTTATTTAAACTAATCACAAGTTTTGTGTAGGACACAGAGAAAGACTTATGATTTTAAACAATATTATATGTAGTTTCTAGATTAGATCAAATTTCCTTTCTTAAAGGAATGAACAATTATCTAATATATATGTTATGCTTCAACATTTTATTATCTATATATCCAAAAATTTGAGCATGTATCCTCTCTCCTTGCCTTCACAAAATTGAGGTGAATGATAAATGATCAACAACTTCTTTTTTCATTTTTAGTAGGAGGCTTGTCTAGGGTTTTCATCCCCCTATAGTTCTAGCTCAAGCATGTATTACTCCAGTGGGCTATATAAAGGGATGGAAGCAAACGCTTGATTCTAATATGGGTATTTACCTGACATAAATTTGTGTGTTCCCTATTAATGTAGGACATATTAGGTGAGGATCTCTAGGTTTAATATTGAGCATATCAAATACATACTAGCAGGGATTTTTTTAGTGGCAATTATTCGCCAATTGGCGAATGTGCCCCATCAGGCATATAAAAATTGGCAAAAAATGCTTAGTATATTGGTTGATCGGTTCGCCCAAATTTTATAAAAGACACGTATAGTGGTTGGCTTGTTCACCACTATTTGTATGTAATTTCACTACGGTAGTCGGGTTCTTCGCCCATTTTTCTATTGTATATTTTACTATTATTCGCCATGGATTAAGGAATGGTGTATTTATCGAGGATCAACATTTGCCAAAGGCCCATTGTCCCAAGTGAAATTTTTATTTGAACTAGGACCCAATTCACCATGCATCATACATAATCATGTCCCAAATTCTCGTCCTATTCGCCTAGTCAATTACTTGAAATTATGCGAGGTTCACCAAATATTAGTTGTTATCATATGCAATTGTCGGCCCCTTCACCAAAATTTGAAATAAGCATTTGCATACAAGGATGGTTTCAAAAGATTTAGTAGTACAAAAATTCAGTTGATTCTGAGCTCACAATTGCGATCGGTAGTGAACCAGAACGACTACGAGTCTGTAGTATCTTATTCAAGTAAATTTTTATTGTAGCCTTAATTTGTTGGAGATGCCATAGTAAAATTTAAACAAGAAGAGGACTATTGAAGGTGGAGATGTCCAAGAGAGGCCAACGAAATGCAAAAATATATCTTCATACTTTGGTGGGGGCAGACACAATGGTGTTGGTCAAAGTGAGGAAGGTACATCATCAAAGGAACCTGTACACTTCAAGGTTCTCAACCTACATAGGAGTATATTCAACAAATTGGAGAACCTAATAAATCTAGTGACGAAGTTGTGGAACCTGATATCTCTGATGAAGATGACCTTGAAGATGAATTTCAAGTAAATAACTAGTACCAGGATGAATCGATCGACTTCGATGATGATGATGGTTCAAGTAATAGTAACACTAAAGGGAGAGTAAAATCAAAAGAAAAAATTGATCGTCAATGGGAGATGTCCAAGGGATTTAAATTTGATTGGGCGGAAAAGTATCCATTCATTGAACCCATGGACAATCCAATTGTAGGTGAGCCGCCAATAGAATGCAGATGTATGATTTGTAGTTGGAAGTATAAAAAGGAAAAGTGGTTGCAGCTTAAACTAGAAACCATAGAGAAACATGTTGGTAAGGTTTACAAAACCTCAATTGTAGATGGAAAAGAAATAAAAGTGGTAAGATATAAAACAAAGGAAAAATGTCAACATAAAAGGAATGCTAAGGAATATTTTTTGTTTCAGAAATTTAAGACGAAGCCTGGTGAAGTTCAAGGTTCTATTAATGCTATTTTTTCAAAAGTAAGTGAAGTAGAAGAATGCAAAAAAGTTGTTCAATTAATTAATGTTTTCCATATTTTGAGCAAAGGACATCCAATGACAGACTATCCAGAAATGAGTGGTTTGTTACACTTTCTGAAAGTTCCTAACTATCCTATCACTCATTGGTCAATAAACAATGGATGAGAATGGGCAAGTTGTATTACCTAGGTTGAAAGAGAGGATATACAGAGAAAAATAAGAGTCAACCTTTATTGTATTGTCCTTAGATGAAGTTACAGAAATAGATAATACATCATGGGTATGCATGCATGCATGTTTATACTATATAGAATAATGTTCACCAACCACATCTGCTAACTGTTGCAAAATTGAGGGACAATGCGACATCGGAAAGTTTATTTCAATTAGTAAAGAGCCATTTAATTGAATATGGAGCTATGGATGAATTGACAATAGAGAAGAAGTTGATCTGTGTTGGAGCGGATGGAGCTTTAGTAATGTAAGGTCGAAGGAATGGTCTTTGCACAAAGATGCAGGCTTCTTGTTCACCATATGTTGTTGGCATTCATTGTATGGCCCATAGGATGAATCTTTCTTTTAGAGTTGTGAAGAAGTTTCCTTTAGTAAACAAGTTTGAAGATTTAGTAAGAGAGTTGTACTCATATTTTTATTGAAGTCCCAAACATTTTAGGGAATTTCAACACTTTGCTGATGGAATTACCAATGGAAAAAAGCTTCTTAAATATGTTGATACTAGATGGATCTCTTTGGATGGACCAGTGCATCAAGTTTTTTCTGAATATCAATCTTTGATTGGACTTATGTACAAAAATCGTGACAATGCAAAAAATCAGAGATGTGGCGACCTACTTTAGAGGTTAAGCAATATAGAGACACTTTTGACTTTAGCATCTCTTCTTCCCATGCTAGAAGAAATGATCTTCATTATGAAAAAATCCCAACAAAGAGCCATGTATATTGCAGAATATTCTTACTTGCGTAAAATGTCATGCCAAGCCCTCGATAGTCTCAATTCAAATGACCCAAATTTATCCGATAAAAAATTTAATTACTGGAGGAAACTAACAGATTTGGACAATCTTGATAATTATTTAAAGATCATTGACAATGGAGATTTATGTGTTTGTGTAAGGGGATTTCAGATACCAATGTACTACAGTGCCCCAAAGAAGCAAGCTACAAGAGTTACAAGGGAAGAGTTTACCAAGATCATCGAGTCTATAGTAGCTAATGCAAGGGATGTAGCCTTTAAAGTTTCCTCTAAAATAAGATCCCAATTCTCATATGAACAACTTCTTGAGACCATGGCAATTGGGTTTCCTCAATATTGGCACTTAAACTCTAAGGAAGATTATCGTAATAGGTTGTTGACTTTGATAAAGGAATTTTGCAAATCTATAGAATTCAATGGAGTGACTATCAATGGAATTTTTGACTATCAATGCAAGGACTATGAAGCATCAATGTCAATTAATGCATAACCCACATGAAGAGGGCTCAGCAACAAGGCTTTGGACAGAACTAAATAGAGCACAATGTTGCATGATGAAATTTTAGAGTTCTTCAAGCTTGTTGTTCTATGTCAAACCATGATATTGGGTTCAATGGAGGAAGAGAAAGTTTTCAATGCTTTTGGATTCCTAAAATCAAAGCTAAGAAACAAACTAGACAAGAATTTAGAAACATGCTTGAGGGTCTACACATCTAGGTATGATGTCAATACTTTTCCTTATCAAAAAGCAATGGAAATCTGGAAGAAAAGATGCAAAAGAAGAGGGTTGGGCAACACCATTAACCAATCTCTGACTCCGAATGGGACAACTACAGGTGGCTATGGGAGTGGAATTCATAGAAGAGGAGGTCAGAGTGAAGAATACACAAATGAAAATAAAGATAACAATGAAGGAACTGGAATACCAGAATTAGATGATGATGACGACGCAGAGATGAATTGGAAAATTTAGGAAATTTTTGCTAAATTAGCAGTAGCAATCAATAGGTATTTTTTGAAATTATTAACTACTATATCCTATCATTCAATGTTCATTTTAGAAAACCAAGAATTTATTATGTTTCATCATTAAAATTTGAGAACAAAGAGTATCATTACTATAGTTTGTATCATATCATCAATGATTATTCATATTTGAATTTGAAATTCCTGAATGAAATTTTGTATCCCAATAGCATATAACAAAGTAAATCAACTAAGAATAACTGAATAAAATAGAGTAACTCAACATACATTAAATTGGAAAACATGAAAATTAGATAGAGCACAATTTATTTTGTATTCATTTGCAATATATTACAATTTACAGTAGTTCAAAATTCAGAGCAATCTTTGTAGGCTAGTCCAAACATCCTCTAATGGAAGAACAATTTGGTTCATAGTATAGTCACACTCCTACAACTCTGTTAGCAATTCATATTTGGAAGTGTGACTTGACAGCACTGTTGCTTCTAAAACTCCATTCAAAGTTCTCATTGGTTTGATGAAATCCACGAGTGTATCAAGAGATATGTCTATAGGAAGAAATCATAAATCAGTATTTATTTTGTCTTGCAACCTTATTTTGTAAGTTTCTCTTCCAATGAACTTATTTGTGTCAAATCCCTTAGGCAAACCAAGACTTTCCAAATTCACTTTCCTTTGTTCCATCTTTGTGATCTTCTTCTTAGCTTTGTCATCTAATTCTTGTTCTTCCCATAGCTTCTCACATTTTTTGAATGGTACTTGATACCTTTACTAAGGAATCAAGGCGGGTGTTAATTCTCTTGTTTGACAGATAACTATCACTCTTATTGTAGAGTGTTAGAATAACTGAGAGGGGGGTGAATCTGTTATCCACAGTCCCAAATTATAAAATGTATCACTTAAAACAAATTCAACTAATTCTACAGCTCGGTAAACAAAAACACTAAACTGTTTGTGCCTTTGTCAATTACCAGTTAATTTCTCATAGTGATTATTGACCAAATCAAATATGCAATATGTAAAGTATGATAACCAAACAATCACCACATAAACACATAACACAAATATTTAACGTGGAAACCCTGTAAAGGGAAAAACCACCTAGGACCAGTAACCCAAAATATTTTCACTCTTCTGAAGTGAGCTTGGTGAAGAGCCAACCCTGTTAAAGGTTACAAAACACACTGTAAGGTGTGACCTTGTTAGAGGATTTAACACTAACAGTTATCGTCCAACCAGCATTCACTATGGGGTTGACAGGATAACAATGTACATTCTATGAATGACATAATAAGACTTTCAAGTCCACTCGGTTAAGTGATTTTTTTGTTACAATAGTTAAACTGAAACAATAGGTAATCTGATTACAATACAACTTGATTTTGTAGATGTTTAGATCTATTCTAAGCCCATAAAAATCCTCTAATCAATATTTCAATTCAATTCTTCAATATTCAATAACTTACTGTCCCTCGGTAAAGCTCTTTGACACTTGGTATTGTTCTGCAGTTCGGTTCTTCTTCAACCAGTCTGATCAGGCATGCATGAAGCTGTGTTCACATGATATCTCTGCAGTCTCCTTATTCTAGCATCTATTTCAACAATGAAACCAATTTCTCTTATATAGCAAGTAAACCATTTGCTTTTCATCCATTATATTTTGCCACTTAATCTCCTTTATTGATTTTGCTGCTTAAACCTTCCTTGGCAGATGTGTCAATACCTCGTTTCAATTCCATCCTTTAGATCTTCAAATTTTGTTAGTCATTGATCTCATAACAAACTTTATCTTCCACCTCGAAATCATACACTTTCCAGCTCATCAATTTCTGTCGGCTAAACTAAGCTTTTAGTTCTTTCATCCATCACTAGTACATTTGAGACCTTTTTCTGATGGTAGGTCATCTGAATTGGGACGGTTTACTGTCAATATAACGACACCACCCGACATAGCAATTTTGTAGTCAAAAAAACTGACGGTTTTGAGTGGCGTTGTAATTATGATGACAATGGACATCACAAGAAGGGGGTGCCAACAAGGCGAACCTAGCGTCAGACCTATTTATGGTTGTCCCAATTGCGACGCCTATCCATCGCAAAAAATAAAAATGACGGTGACCCGTCAAAATGTTCCAATGAGTTGTCGTCATTTGTAATTTGTTTGTCGATGGAGATGTTGTTAGTGCGATGAATATCTGTTAGAAGTGTGTGACAGATATACGTCATTTGTAGTTTTTAATGACAATGATGTTGTACATGCGACGGAGACCCATCAAAATTTTACAACGGTTATCTGTCATTTATAGTTTTTTACCAAAAGTGATGTTGTACATGCGACAGTTGGATGTCAGATTGTTTTGACAGATAGCCATTGTTGTTTTATGGCCATCGCAATTACGACACAAATCAATTTTTTAAAAAATATATATATTTTTGTCGATCGAGTTGGTATCGATTCAAAAGGGTGTTCTTGCAGATCTGGTTCCTGCTCATGATTTGGTTATGGATCATTCAAAGATGACTTTTCAGTAGATTTAGTAGTGGCTCATGGATTATTGAGTTAGATGTGATGTTGAGAGAGTGACATGTAGAACTTGCACATTGGAGGTTCATAGATCACTATGGTGTCCGTGATGACTTGGGAGAAGTCTTCTTCTTGGTGAACCCAGCTGAGAGACTTAGATTACAGAAAGTGGGTCATTTGATGTGACTTATGAGACATTGGATGCCTCTTCACAGCGGGTTTGTGATGCAGTTTGTGGTGTTTCTTTGCAACTGGGTTCTTGGCAGAGATCTGTTGATTTGGTAGTCATTGAGATGGATCGATATATTTGTCGTATGTGGATTGAGATCTTAAATTATTGAGCTTCTCTTTGTTTCGAGACTATTTTAACATTCTCTACTTAACAGGGCTAACCACGTGAAGGCGAAAGCTCATCTGACCCCTCCTAGGAGCCTCTTATGACCCTTTATGATATTTTAAGACCTCTAAGATGTATTCTTAGGGATCGCAAAGGATCGTAAAGGGTCATAAGGGGTCCTAGGACACAACAACTGAGAAACATAATGTAGGCATCATGGTCACAATTTTTTGGAAACACATAATTGAGTGGTATACCCAGACGATGCAACGCAACCACTACTCCTCCAATTCCAAGTCGACACTACAATAAACCAAAACCCATAGATAAAAAAATAAATTTAGAGAGCATAGGAGGAGAGTGATAATGATCGAAATAATAGGGATCCTGTATTATTTTGGTTGTTATCACTCTCCTCCGGTCTCTAAATGTATTCTTTATCTATGGGTTTGTTTACCACAGTGTAAACTTGGAACCAAAGGAGTGATATATAGTTGTGTTGCATCATCTGGGTATACCATTCAATTATGTTGTGTCTCCAAAAAATTGTGACCATGATGCCTACATTTATGTTTCTCAGCTGTTGTGATATCTACATTTATGTTTCTCATTTGTCATGTTTATGTGCATGTTCTTTATGTGTGTCGTTGTGTTGAGGCAAAAAATAAATTGGATCACTTGATTATCGATGGTGAAGAATTAGAATACCCTATAGGAACAGTGGTTGTAACTGGTACATGGCTTAGACAGTATGCTATGAAGAACCCTAGGTTGTGGTTGTTCAAGGATTGGGAGACACACATAAAGATTCTTCATTATTCAAACCTTGTCGTTACATTAAATATCCACTTGATCAGATATGGGGGAAGACCACATAATAAAACTCTTTGGAAGTTTCATGAGTCAGACCATGAGGAAATACTTGAGAAAATCAAGGGTAGGGAAGATCCAATTGATTCATTGGACTAAATGGAGATACAAAATATTGTAATGTCAAATTTATATAGCACTATAAATTGCTCATGAATTACCCCGTATGTATAACAAGAAGTTTGTAAGATTTAATGACAACCTTTCTCTTCTATTTTTTGGGGCAATACCAGAGGTTTTCTTTCCTCTGGTGCTCCTAATGAGCATAGAGAGAGGATAGGGAATCTTACAAGCCTGAAATGTCGGTATACACTATATGGCCTCATAATTACTAAGCCAAAGGGGTTTTCTGATTCAAAAGACTTAGCATCCTCCAGGGCCATTTTCTTTTCTGTTAGGTTAACAGGACATCTGCTAGAAAAATTATGACTACGCATCCCTCTGCTCATCTCTTTAGTTTTTGTTTTCGGTAAGAGATGGATGGAAATGTTCATGACTCTCAAAAGAATGGCCTGCATACAAATATAAACTTATGGTTATTCAAATGGTAAGTTTAGAGTTTCCCATAATTTGGGAGAAACGAGTTTGGAAAGACTTCAATCTTTCATTGAGGGGAAGGATTTTACTTACATTGAGAAGAAACCTTAGGTTTTTTCACTTCATTTTCAGTGTCTTCTGTTGATTTTCTTTTCAAATCAACAGATAATTTTATGTTCGTCAAGTGATCAGAACTCATCAGCATAGCACTTGTGGAAGGATCAAGGCATTTCCTATATGACTCAAAATCACTCTAGATCTTCTCAGAGTGAAAAATAGAAATATCTTTTTCACAACCATTCTTCTGAGAGTCATGAACATTTCCATCCATCTCTTACCAAAAAGGAATGTCAGATGTTGAAATCTATGAAAACAAAAAATGAAGAGATGAGTAGAGGGATGCGCAGTCATAATTTTTCTAGCAGATGTCATGTTAACACAACAGAAAAGAAAATAGCCCTGGAGGCTACTAAGTCTTTCAAATCAAAAAACCCCTTTGGCTTAGTAATTATGAGGTCATATAGTGATATACCAACATTTTAGGCTTGTAAGATTCCCTGGCCTCTCTCTATGCTCATTAGTAGCACTGGAAGAAAGAGCTGAGCAGAGAAAGCCTTCGGTATTGCCCCAAAAAATAGAAGAGAAAGGTTGTCATTAAATCTTACAAACTTCTCATTATACATACGGGGTAATGCATGAGCAATTTACAGTCCACCCAATTTACAGTGCTATATGAATTTGACATTACAATATTTTGTATCTCCATTTAGTCCAATGAACCAATTGGATCTGCCCTACCATTGATTGTCTCAAGTATTGCCTCATGGTCTGACTCACGAAACTTCCAAAGAGTTTTATTATGTGGTCTTCCCCCATATCTGATCAAGTGGACATTTGATGTAATGATAAGGTTTTAATAATGAAGAATCTTTTTGTGTGTCTCCCAATCCTCAAACAACCACAACCTAGGGTTCTTCATAGCATACCGTCCAAGCCATGTACCAGTTACAACCACTACTCCTATAGGGTATTCTAATTCTTCACCATCGATAACTAAGTGATCCAATTTATTTTTTGCTTCAACACAATGACACAAATAATAATTTGTCCCTTCTTCATTGTCTTCAAGTGCAATAACAACAAAAACATAGTCTATAATGATATAAACATAATGAGGACATTAGTTTACCGAATATTTATGATAAAGTACTAGATTTGAGATTATTTGTATGTGGAAAATTTACCTGATTGTACTAGATCAGATAAGCGATCAAAGTCAATGGATGATTCCATTTCTATCAGTTGTAGTGATTCATGCCCAGATGATAGGAGGAAAGTGGACTCAAAATACATGTATACCATTCATCAAGCACTAGATCTACCACATTTACATCTATACCATTCATCAAATAGTGAGCTCATAAAATAATATATTTAGTCTTAATAAAATCTTATAAAACAACATATATTGTGTGAAGTGTTTGATCTCTCTTTATTTGTTTTGTTGTTGATATTCACTGTGTGGTACTCCCTGTTTATGATCATTTCATGAGGAAATGTCTTGATGGCTTGTAGGCTGCAAGCTAGGGCATCATGCATTATTTATGAGCTCAATGTTTGAGCACTGGCCAATCAAATAGGGACATGAGGTGCTCATAAACAATGCATGATGCCCTAGTTGTAGGTAGTTATCTCTTATATAATGATGGAGGAGTGAAAGGTAATGATCAATGAGGTTGTTGCTATTAGATCATACATTAATACACTTCCTATTTTGAATTCAAGCTTGGGCATCATGCAATGTTATTATTGTCATTGCATGCTTGTTGTTGTTGCACACCATATATTGTTTTATACACTATTTATTTCATTGAGACTATAAGCTATTATAGTTAACTATATTCTTTTGGGTTCTGATCTATTGTAGTTGTTTCTTTTTTCTTTGAATCATTGTTTACAATTACTTTTGATGCAATATTTGTGTGAAGAACAAGAACAAAATGGTAAGCAGTGTATTTGACAAAGATAAACATGACACATTTTGTTGGGCTGATTGGGTTGGCCTGGAACCATTTACATGGCCTGGCTAGATATTAAACAGTGAGCTCATGAACAATGCCAGTATTAAACAATGAGCTCATGACCAATGTATGATGCCCTAGCTTGCAGCCCATGATCCATCAAGACATTTCCTCATGAAATGATCATAAACGGGGAGTACCACATAGTGAATATCAACAACAAAACAAATAAAGAGAGATCAAACACTTCACACAATGCCTTGAAGGTAATAGAGATGATGCCCTAGCTCTCAAAGCTCATAGGTCATCAAGCATTCAAAATGAAAAGATGTAAACAATGCCAGTATTAAACAATGAGCTCATGAACAATGTATGATGCCCTAGCTTGCAGCCTGCGAGCCATCAAGACATTTCCTCATGAAATGATCATAAACGGGGAGTACCACATAGTGAATATTAACAACAAAACAAATAAAGAGAGATCAAACACTTCACACAATGCCTTGAAGGTAATAGCAATGATACCCTAGCTCTCAAAGCTCATGGGTCATCAAGCATTCCAAATAAAAAGATGTAAACAATGTCAGTATTAAACAGTGAGCTCATAAATAATGTATGATACCCTAGCTTGCAGCCCGCGAGCCACCAAGACATTTCCTCATGAAATGATCATATACAAGGAGTACCACATAGTGAATATCAACAGAAAAACAAATAAAGAGAGATCAAACACTTCACACAATGCCTTGAAGGTAATAGCAACGATGCCCTAGCTCTCAAAGCTCGCAGGTCATCGAGCATTCCAAATGCTAAGATGTAAACAATGCCACTATTAACATTCATATTGTGCCATTAAATCAACAAATGCCATCAAAATAAAATTGAGTTAATGAGAATACAAAGCTTGAATGCCTACCTCAAGTGCCAGTGCCCTCTTCCCACACGGTGTTGGCCTCTTCCCGCATGCCAAACTCGAATGCCCTCTTCATGCCACGCAAAAGTGCAGTGTCATCTTCATGGAAGCTGTTCGAATTCACAAAAATTACAAATGACACTTTCCTTTTCTTTTTCTTTTTTATAACCAAATGGGTGTCACAATTATGATGTCATCATCGCTATTATGACACCGTCGGGGGCACTTGCAAAAAAACAAACACAAATTGTAGTGGCGTCACAAATTGGTGTCAAAATTTGACCACAAATGTTGTAGTGCATACTCAGTTAATGAAGAAATGTGTCGGCGAACACAAGCTGAGTTAATATTGTCACTTGGTATACACTACACTAGCTCGGTGTATACTGAAGTGCTTCATTTACCGACCACACTACTTTGTTAAGTTTTGCTTCCAACTTCACAATAGATTATTGTAACATAATCAAGTCAAAAATATGAAATCATAGACTCGTCAATAAGTTACCAAGAGTATTCCTTATCCTCATCTATCATATACATCTTCCTCTATGTAGATATCTCAGTTCTTCATCTTTTCTCTCCTCTTTATAGATGTTTAGATATTTGCAAATATCATGATAAGTGCTATCAAAACTAGTTGACATCAATGACAACATAATGACTGATTTAATTATCTTACATATCATTTTAGTACTCGGTGATCTCTAATCACTTGTAGTTCGTCAATCAAGTTCTCAATCAATTGTAGTTCATCATAGAGTTGTTGCATAATATCTTTTTCTTTCTTTTCTTTCTTGACAACATCCATGTTTTGTTCAATGTTCTTATGGAGCTTCAAATAACATACTCTCATACTTTGAAGCATTTCAAACCACTCACACAAGCTATGAGATGTCCCCAATATTTGGCCCCAAACGTGTTCTTTTGTAATCTTCACTAAATTATTACTAGTATTTGTTAAAGTTTGAATTGTATTATTGGCCTTCTTTAGTTCTTCTGCCATTTTTTCACAATTATTTTTCTCTTCCACTGCTTTGTGTTCCCAATGATTGGCTTTATTTGCCTGAGAGTCCAATTTCTTTTGCAATTCCCAGTTGGAGGCAACATTACTCTCCACAATTTTAAATAACTTTTCTGAACTAACTCTTTTGTCCTCTAGTTTTTTACTAATTTCTGCCAATTTTCCCCTCAGTGCCTTTAGCTTTGCCTGCTCCTGTTCCTTCACTATTGCCTCCGCATGTTCTCGCTTTGTATTTGTTGATGTAGAGGTCAACTTTGTAATCTTTTTCTGTAATTCTTTCAAACTATTCTCTGAAGCTTTCCTCTTTGCTTTTTCATTGGTAATGTCTACCTGTAACTTTTCCATATTTTTCTCGAGCTTGCTTTTCTCTCTTTCCAGCTTTAGCAGTGCACTATAGACCACTTGGTTTGTAGACTTTGACACATTGATTTTGTCCACATTTTTAACTTTGTAAAAATTCATTTGGAGAGTGCTAACTTGAAATTCAGACGGATCTATCTGACTCTCTAGTGGGTTTCCATCTTTTTTTGGTGGAATAACAACCATGAACTCCATCATGTCTCTGTTTGGGTCATATGTTGGAAAAACCCTATTGGATGCAGGTTGTTCCTATACAGTTGCAGTAAGGGCACCAGTCTGCAATGTCTTCTTTATTTCCTTATTCTTGGTTGTTGTTTCTACAAATTTATTATAGAAATCTTTGAAATGAAAATCTGGTGTTGCAAAAGGATTTGAATGTTTGAAATGTGAACCAAATCTTGCAATGCCTGTTGATCTAACTAATGTTGTTTGAGGATTTAAACTTCTAGAGGGTTTTGTTGAACCTGAAAGTGTAAACAGTTCTTTAGGATCGAGTATCAATGTTCTGGAAACCTTTTTCTTTTTTACACTATCTTCTTCTATGGGATTCTATGTAGATTCTACTGGCCTCTTTAGAGAGGGAACTTGTTGTATAAGTTGCCTAGCCCCACTGGCACTAGTGCCACTACCAGACCCAGTAGCATTATATTCCCCAATCCCACCCATGGAAATGGATGTTCTTGTGGGCATAGTGGTTTTTGATGAATGTAATGGATCCACTGATCCAAATCCAAGGCCTGCACCATGATCAATTTTTTGTGTGTTAATTGGATTCCAGACACCTACTCCTATGGGACCCAAACCACCACCTTTATAACCCATTTTTTCCACAATGATTGCCCCTTTGCTATATACTTGTTTCTGGTAGTCATTGACTCCACTCTGACTCCCTGGAGTAAATGCAATTGGTGGATTATCATCCTCACTATCTAGATCAATGTTGTCATATGTCATGGGAGAATGCTCCAAATTTCATAATTTGCTAAACTCTATATCCTCATCTACTATGTCATCCAGATCTGCACTAGTCTTTGGTTCACCAAGATCCTTTCTCATACTCCAAAAATCATTCATTTTCATTCGTGTCCATTTTCTATCCTTACAATCTTCTGCTATTTTCTTTGGTATTTTTATGTTTGATGGATGATAAAAAAATTTGTAGAAATTGTAGGACATCCTAGGTTGTACAATGCACTGGTTGATTGATGTCATAATTTGTGATGACAACTGTTCAACTAAAAAAATTTCCTTAGCGAAAAATTTCTCCATCTCTTTTGTAACGTCATCCCAACTATCCTTATTTTTCAACTTCTCTAGCAATGGTTTACTTTCATGTTGAAATAATTTTGTAGAGTTCTTATTAGCAACAAGCATTGTTTGAATGACGTTGAGTGGATCATACTTCCAGTACCACTCTAAATCAAATTGAAAAATTTCTATAAAAAAATTTCCACTTTGAATGCCTTTCTCTCAAATGTTAATCCTCCAATTGAGAAAGGTAAGGAAGGGAATATGCTCTTCGTTGACTGGCCAGCGAAGAGTCTATTTGTGCTCTCTAGTTGTAGTACATATTCTACTGCAAACACCCTATCTGTCACATGCATTGGAAGTTTATGGGGTTGTAGTTCTGATCTGTAAAACCTTAGCACGGTCTATTCTCCCATTAAGTACTAGTCAGCTAATTGAATTGTTCTTCCAAGTTGGATGCAATCCCTACATGAAGTAGACAATTTGGGCATTGGAGTGCTTGTTATTTTTTTGTACAATGGTGCCAAAAAGAAGTCTACAAAATTACTGTAATTCCTTATGTTATTATACATCCTTATCTGAGGTGTCCATTTATATATTGGAGTACCTGTCAGTCTTGTCCCCCTCTTAATTTCATGCTTGTTGTTGTTGCACATTAATATTATAGCATGCTTGGCTAGCAGAAGATAGCACAAGTAGGTTGTGAACTTAAATGTCTTATAATTGCCTCTTTTAATCAATGCTAATTGTTCTTACATCAATTGAACCACGTGTCCAACAAAATTATATCTTACTGGTTCATTAACACAATGGATATCCCAAATCAATTGAAGAATATTGGCACCGACTTCCCTATTGTTTTCCAATCCCAAGAAAAATGCTAGCGAGGATATAGTATCCTGAACCCATAGCACAAAAATGTTAAAATCATAAGGAGGCTTATGGTTCTCACCCAATGAATCATTTGCCTCTACAACTATTAGACCCTTTATAAATGAATCTTTTGTGTTTAGCGTGACTGCCTCATATTGCTCTACCAGCAATCACAGGTTAATATGGACATTACAATTTTTTTGGTCAAACCCTAGGTCTAGCAAACTGAGAAATTCTTCTTGGGTTATTGATAAAATTTCTTCCTAATTATTTTTATTCACAATTGCTTTTCTTTCTTCATCATAATTTTTTTCACAAATCAAGACAATTTCTAGGCAAGGGAAAACTTCGGGTAATAGCATGCGACCCAAACCAACATCCCATGAAGCAACTTTATTCATTTTTGCACCTATTGTTGGATTAAATTTTATAAATTTAGACCTCTTTGGCCCAGTTGCCTTACTGCATAATGTATGTTTAATTATTATAACTCTCCTTTCACCATCAATAACAAGATCATAAACATCATGATACTCATCAGTGAAACCAGGGATTTCTACTAGTTTTCTGCAGTCCATTAAAGTTTTCCCATCTGCTTGCCCTTGGCCTTGAGTTTTCACTTTCCCCATTGTTCTTCGAAAGAATGAAAAAACATAGAATCACAGATATTTACTAACAAAATCACAGATAAAAACTAACTAATTAAGAAAACCCCAATCATACATGCAAGAATTCAAAATTCAAAATCAAGTTAAACTAAATTTTTGACTTTACAAAATCGGGATGCATCAGGCTAGATATCTTACTTGAAATTAAACTTTGACATCTAGATAGATAAAAGTTAGAATGGCTAAGGCTCTCACAAATTACAATCTCAAAATCTTTGGCGACGGTTCAATGATTCTTTTTAGCTCTGCTGCTACAAGTCAATAGGTTTTTAAAAAGGAAATGTTAAAAACTTTTTGTTAAATCCTTTTAATGTTTTATCTTCACATGATATAATGGTACGTGTAACATAATCTTTTCGAAGAATTACACGTGTCACATTTCTAGAGTGAGTTTTCAGAAAAGGTTTTTGAAACCCATAGTACTTCTGAAATACAACTTCAACCATTCATCTCTCGTAATCCAATGATTGTCACGATTTTAAAATATTAATAATTTAAAACACACTAATGAATATAATCATTAACTATATTCACTTAGAATTCATGCATTCGAGAATACCTTACACGTGTCACATTTCCAAAGTGAGTTTTCAGTATAGGTTTTTGAAACCCATAGTACTTCTGAAATACAACTTCAACTGTTCATCTCTTGTAATCCAACGATTGTCACGATTTTAAAATATTAATAATTTAATATGTGCACTAATGAATATAATCATTAACTATATTCACTTAGAATTCATGCATTCAAGAATACCTTATCCATTAAATTTGAGCCAGTCACCATTAAATGATAAAGTTTGGAAACATTTAATTATTACATGAAACAAAAGTGCAACGCAAATTTTTTATATTATATAAGGAAAAATTTCATTACAATTCAATGATGCCCATAGGCCATATCTATTAACAATTCTTATAATCAAAACACAAAATAAAAGCACTATGAATTTCTTAAAACATTTTCATTTTATTTTTTAAACATACGTGATTACAATTTATATCATTGCAAAAACCCTGGTAAGCTACTACCACCAGAGGGAGACAGAGTAGAGGGACTAGAGACTAGGTAGACTCAGGGACTATCCAGCTGAGACTCCCTTCCTTCTGTGTGGAACTTTGAAGAGAAGATAATCTCAGAGAATTCTTCTAGCCATCGATAGTCCTCAGTTTCCTCCAGTAGGTGCCACTTTCAGAGGAAATCCCTCCCAATTTGTGCCCACTTTCGATGACGCGTGAGCTGCTCAACATCAAGGTTCAGTAGAAATGGCTGCCTAGGCACATTTACTCTTGGTTGTAGAATCCTAGGCAAATCATTTGCCCAAGGAATTCCAAACCCAATTTCTTGAAATACGACAACATTCACACCGTCGCTGAGGTACTCTTCTCTGAAAACTTTCCTCAAAAGCATGAGAATATCCACCTTTTCCCCCCAGGTCCAACAGAGATGCCAAGAACCGAGATGAAATGTTGATGTTAACTCTATACCTATTTTCACTCTCCATAAATTCATGTCCCAGCACCATCCTTATAGCCTCCTTGGTGAAGGCTCCCAACTCCATAGCAACAGATGCCAAGATTGGGTCTATGACCAGGCCCAAAAAGACCTTCTGGTCCTCCAGGGCAGTGCATCTTAAACGAATTGGACTGTCCATTGAAAATCAAACTGATATTAGTATTCTAATTTTTGACAAAAATCAAAGAGAACCTAGCACTCGCAGACTATTTTCACAAATATACTTTCACAATCATAAATTAACGAGCGTAGATCATCTATTTATAAGTCCTAATTGAAATTCTTTCTCCGCCCTAAATATCTAATTAATTCGTAAGTTAAATGGTAACTGTCCTTCAAAAATCTCCAAATTTTTTATATTTAATGCAATAGTGGGTGAAATTGGAAACAACACTTATGATAAGACATTTTCTATCTTGGGAATAATGAAGGCCGAAAGGATCACATCATGCGGGTGGACATAACAATTCTTTATTACAAAAAAAACTTGAAACCTGTGCCCACTCCGCAGAAACAATAAGCAAAGTACATTAGCTACAAAATGGCAACAGGAAATGAAGCTTTACCATTGATGTAAGATCATCGAACAGTCAAAAAATAATGTCCTTAGATGACATGATGTTTTCATTTAAGCCTTAACTTTAAGGCATTATTCTATCGAGGTAATGAATAGATAATGATGTAACACATATATGTCATTAAAAATTGAAAGGCACCATCTAAGAAGCCATTAATTCATATTACTTTAATTGATGTCATGACTCATCTACTCATCACCATTAATTAATATTTCTATTTAATATTACCGAAGATTGCCAAAAGAATTCTACTTTATTGGTGTCAGAAAATGAGGTCACAGACTCACACGTCTGTTGGATTACATTATATCAATGGCCAAAGGTGAATTTTGGGTGTGTTTTTGGTCTTCATAATCTTTACAGAAAACTCTCGGCGGAATCATGACACGTGGTATGATTGATCGTGGACTTATTGGTATGATCAATCATACCACATGTCATGATTCCACCGAGAGTTTTTTGTAAAGATTATGAAGACCAACAATAGGCCCCAAATTCACCTTTGGTCATTGATATGTTGTAATCCAATGGACATGTGAGTCTGTGACATCATAGTGATGGGACCCGATGCAACTTCAACATCAAATCAGAACCATTGGATTAACATAGATGAACGGTGGAAGGTGTATTTTAGATGAAATGTGGTGAGATAACTCCTTTACTAAAAAATCTCTCTGGAATCATCACAAGTGTCATTCTTTGAGAATGACAACTTGGGAGAATGAAAATTTAATAATCATTTCCAATTATTAAATCTCTATACCATTATACCAACTATGCAACTATTCTATTAAATCGCCAAGTTTATATGCATTTTTTAAAAATATTTTCCATGACAAATAAATTAATTACAATATTTAGAAAATAATTTCGCCATAATTTATCAGTATAAGGAAGTCTGATTCATTGATTAAATTAATAATTTTCCTATAAAAAGCATTTGTAGTCGCCATATTTTTATAAAAATGGTATATGTTATTAAAAAAAATTCCACCAAATATCCATATTTTGAAACATAATTCGCCATCAATATTAAAAATTTTCCCTCCAAAAAACATGTGATTCACCATGATTTTATACTTTTCGGGAGGGGGGGTTTCTTAAAGTTATCCCTACATACTAGGTCTCAACATATATTTTTTTAGGCACTATTATTCTTTAGAGTACCTCTACTACATATTATTTTTCTTAGAGGCCATCCTACCAGGGTTACTAGATTGATGCAAGGGTATAGGATTGTACCCTGAATATTTCTCAACATGCACCTTCCCTGGTAAAGTGGGAAACCCCTAGTTCATAAGGTCTCTGGACCTTTGGCAGAAGAGGAAAGGTGACATAGTGTTGTGACACAAGTGCCTCTACTACTAGACCTCTATCCACATGCCTTGGAATTGTGTTGATATTGGGCTTGGTCCAGTAATTAACCCTTCCAAGGAGTAGGTTGTAAATGTTTCCAACTATTTTCAATGCGATGACCAATAATTTTAATTTAAACTGGGGCTAATTTAGGCCCCCAAGTCTTACTATAATTTTTCAAAGTAAAAATCTATTCTATCTAAAGTGTTTTCCAAGTGTTTTTAAAATAATTCCAATTAAAAATACAAACAACATTTTAGAATTCAAACAAATAGATAACCTCAATGCAAGTGTCTCAATTTTCAACATAATTGATTAAATCAACACTGCAATTAACATGTAAATCACCATAATTGTCAAGTGTCAATCGAGACAATTTTCCTAAGTAACCTAAAATAGTCCTAAAACTTATATATCACAAGTTGCAATAGTTTCAATATAATTGGTATATATTTCACTGCAATAGACTATTTGAAAAATTTGGTAATGCACTTGTCATAATTAGGGTTTTAGATAATTCAAAACAAATTTGGTCAATTAGGGTCCAAGTTTATAAGAATTTCAAAAATCATAAACATACTTGAGCTATGAAAGAAATTATTTTGTTCAATCATTGCATATCAAGATTTAGGTATTTTCTTAGGTCAAAACTTCACATTATCATTTGCATCTAATCTAAGCTTCATCTATTAGGCTAATTTGTCCAGTTAGTTTTCATTTTCAACCTAAGATTCTATTTAGATTACATTATCCAAGTCTTAGTGCTTTGTCCCTTGTATCTTTGTTTTAAGTCTAACATTGTCCTCATTAGGATTAATTTTCATAGTTTAACCTAGGTCTTGTATTATCCAAATTACATTGTAATCCCTTAGTGTAAGTCTTATTTCTACTAGGTTTTCATATCGATTCCAAACAAATTTTAAAAACTCAAAAATTAAATCTCAAATCAATGCTTAGTTATTTATAGGAGATCTTGACCTTGTGACTTATCTTTTGTCACTACCATCAACAATTCAAAAATCATAGGTCGTTAGTCTATTAAAGGGTAAGACTTTACCAAATTCCATCATTTTCCTTTTTTTCTTTGAGGTCTTGATTTCCTTTTCACTCCTATAGGTTTTCATGCATATGCTTGCATTCCAAAAGTTTCAAAATTCTCAAAATCACAAAAATGTAGGGGTTGCAATAGTTGTATTTCCATTAACATTAGTCCTCATGGCATTGTCACCCTTACTTGCATATACCTCAATTTTTAAAATACACAAAAGTATAGCATAATCATAGGTTCATTTCCAAGTTCATTCCAAAATTTGAAAATTAAAAAAAAATTAAAATTAAAATTAAAAACATTGGCAGAATTCCATCATCCTCTTTATTTAAACACCCCTGATCTTAGTCCAAAATCTACAAATGAACATCATGAATTTGTGTTTATAGATCATAGAGAAGGTGATCCTACAATTGAAAGAGTTTCACCCTCATACAAATATTCCTACTCTCATGGAGCCATGTCATCACAATCAACCCAGCAATCATATCAATCTAATCTACACATGTACCAAAACTTTAATCAAGCTTATCACATCCCAACAAATGTCATCCCTATTCCTCCATCACTAATAGATTGATATTATCTTGAGATATGTAGATCTTAAAATAACAATAGATGGAAATTAAAAAGAGTAGATTCAAGACCTCCACACCACTTCAAAAATTGCAATGCCCAAATCCATGCCTCCAACAACTCAACAAACCAACTCTCATCTCACAAACAAACATTACAAACCAAACTCAACCAAAAAACACAAATTTAGACCAAATTCCAAATTAAACCTCATTCAATTAAATCCCAAATCAAACCCTATTTGATTAAATCCCAGGTCCAAACCCATTCAACCAAAACTACATTCCTTAACAACAACAAAATGTCTTTTTTCACAAGAACATACAGTACAAACCCCAAAGTCACACATCAAATTATATCCCTAAAAATAGCATTTTACATAACCAACCATCCACAGAACCTTCTAGTTCTCAAACTTTAGAGGATCCCTAAACTCTCCTTAAAAAAATATTCCTCGACATAAAATTAATGATACATTATTAGATCTGAGGATTAGGAAAAATTTCAAATGACTCATATTGAAGGATCCTCGGAAATGTCTTGCATTACTTACTCAAAAAAGTGGACAATCCCATACAATTTGTGATGTGTCTAATGTCATTCCTAGTGAGCTTATTCAACAACCCAATCTCATAACATGGAACCATTCAAAGTCCCATTACACAATAGTCAATAATTACCACACCTTTAGGGGGGAAATCACACAGTATCATGAGTCTACAAAATCCCTCACCAAAAAAATTTGAATCAAGTATCATTATGCTTGAATAACATTCCAATAATTCACCCAATAAGAAAGAAACTATTTCTAAGTCAATCAGAATCATCTTCCCATGTCTAGAAATGGCCCATTTTAAAGTAATAATACCAATAGCATATCTACTTCTCACAAATAAATTGGTCCTCATGAAACCTCCATGTCTCCAACCATTCCTTCATCTCCTAAAGTTTTGCAAGATAAATTAACACCATCTCTATCAAATAACCTATCCAATTATGAAACCTTCCAAGTACTATCTACAATATATTTCCAAGCTATTCCAATTCTTGATACAAGTTCCTTCCATGATTCAAAAATTCTAGACTTAATGCCAGTATGTTCCCCATTCCCAATCAAATCCACTTTAGAGAATCATATTCAAACTTTGTTTCCATCATTCCAAATTATGTAACCCTTCCTAAAATCTCCCATACCTATTCAAACTCATGTCACGTGTCAAGAGGGTGATCTAAAGCATAAAGAAAAGAGTCATGAAACAAGTTAAAATCAAGATAGATCAATAACTATCAATCCTAGGTCAAATTTTTAATCAATATTTTATCTTCCTAAATGATCCCCTTCCATCACAAGAGAAAAGTGTCTTTATAAGTTGTATTAACACTCCACTTCCAAAGTAATATCATTGAATCCCTTCCATCCTTTCTAATGATTCCAAACAAAATCAAGAGCTAAACATCCTTAAAATAGAATCTAATTATCCCTTCATCTTCATATCCACCTCAAGATCCCATCATCCATATATATCCTCCTCAAGATCCTACCATCCCTTCATCTCCATGTCATAATCCTTGATATCCACCACAAGATCCTATCTCCCTAGATCTCATAATTCCTCCTATTCCTCTTTAAGATCTCATTTTTCCTCCTAATATCCCTCATGATCCAAACACCTCTAGTATTCAACTTGTTCATGAACCCATTACATATCAAATGAATTCCTCCACTTTCATTTAATCTATTTTACTACATGATTCTATTTATTCTACACACCATATCCACATCAAAATACACTTGCATCTTGTTTTCAAAGTGACAAGCATTCCATTGGTAGAAAAAAATGTCAAATTATGAATTATCAAGGAAAAGAGTTAGGCCTCCATGAACAAGTTATATTATAACCCCTTCATATCAAATAAAATCATTATTGGAATATCCTTTGCTACATAGCTCACTCTCAAGACATTTGTATCCCTACTAAATCTCACATCCTATCATCTAAATATATAAAAAAATGTGCATACACCTTAATCTCTTCCATCCATCCCAAGTCTTTATGTTTGAAATCCAAATCATTCATCCCTTCCATCCATCTTGGGTCCTTATGTCCCTCCATCCACTATGTATACAATCACAACTCACAAGACACATATTCTATCATAAATCAAGATCAACAAAGGCATGCATATTTGAGAACCTTCCAACCATCGATCTACATCAACTCATACAAAAGACCTCCATATCATTACTATCCAACCACAAATCACATTCCTCTTAGGAATAATTTGGATATCAAATATAAAATCCATAAGTCTAGAAATCCACATACATTCAAACATCAACATGTCGCATCTAAGGGACATGTAAAAAAAGAACAATATGATCCAAAAAAAAGGAATATCCAAAAGGCCACATATTTCCATTAAGAAAAAAGAAAAATAAATTTAACCATGTGGATTCCTACATTTCTCATAGAAGCAATAAGTTCTAAAGAATCACAAAATAAAGAAAATTCAAAATTCATATGGATTCCTACGTTGATCATAGAAGAAATACATTCCAAAGGATCAAAAAAGAAAGAAAAATAAAAAATAATGTGCATTCCCAAGTGGCTCATATAAGTAGGACGTCCTTAAAAAAACTCAAATTTGGCTTCCAAAATAGAAATTCCTCCATATAGACATCTCCCATTTTTTGAATCTATTTTGGGTCCTTATGTCCTAAAATCCACATCCACTACTCCATTAAAATTCCAAAATCCAAAATCTATTTTTCCTCCATCACTCCACCACCCATCAAGGTGTGTGCCAATATTACTCTTGCCCACATTCTCATCCACTAAAAATAAATTATTCTTACATTCCATCCCTTATCCAAACCCTATTTTCCATCCTTTCATCCATCCTATCTGATCATTTTCTTAAATCCTTTCTCCTTTTCCATCTAATCATCCATTTCATCTCTTTTTATCATCACATTGCCAATGTCTTTGAGCATACCTTCATAGCCATGATCTATTATAGCACATATTTCAAGAGTGCCATCAAATGAAGAAGATTATTTAGTCCTCCCTCCATATCCTATTATGCTCCATTATCTTCCAAAAAATAAAAAGAGAGAGAAATAATTCACCCTACATTGAAAACTTGGAAAACAAGTGCTTTTGGAAAGTACCATGATCAAAACTAGAAAATAAGTTTCGTATGTAATCCATCATCCTCTTGCATTATATACTTGGGGGAAAGTTTCATCCATAACATCCTTTTTTTTCCTTCATCCCTCATATCCATCATCCTATCTACATCCATATACCCTTAAATCTACCTTTGACCTTGACAAGGCTAAGGATCTCCAAAGTGCCATGTGTTATATTTTCTTAACCTTATATGCACCCCTTTAGTCCATGTTACTTACCCAATCCACATCCTTCAATCCATAACCCTTATCTTTCCCATTTCTAATCATGTTTATCCTATCCATGTTATATGTCCATTGTATCCAAATCTATACATTAGGTTGACATTTAATGTTGTATGTCATTTAGTGCACTATGTCATTACCATATCTTGGAAAAAACATGTTATCACATCATTGATAGTCCTTGTAAACTAAATAATTGCTAATGCCATAATAAGCTACCTCCATCTTTCCCCTGTCCATTTTTATCCTACCATTTTTTTCATTCATTCATAATATTGCATGCCTTTCTAGATGCTAGGGGCAAATAAATACATCTTGCTTGATAAAAAAACTCAATAACATTCATAAAAATGTCCTCAATAAATGTAAATAAAACATCATAAAATGTCCTAAAAAAATATCAAAAACATTTATAAAAAGTTCTCAAAAAAAAGATCTAAAGAATTCATAAAAATAACCTTAAGAAATCTTTACAACTATCAGAAAATGTCCTAAGAAATATTAAAAAGAATGAAAAATATATTGAAGAAAAGCCAAAAAACATTATAAACCCTAGAAAATCACTATAAACTGAATAACACTAAAATCCCTAAAAGTTGAAAATAATCAAAATACAAAAGGAATCATCATTTCACCAATAAAGTGTCCCTTGCAAAGATTGATAGCAGTGCAAATACAAATTGAAAACATAAAACATTGAGCTTAACAAATCACACAACAACATAAAAACTATCAATCTAGTCCACAATCTATCTAATCAAACTATCATATCAAACAACATCAATCCCTATCACCTATCATCTATCTTACACAGGGTGTAGCATGCTTGAAACTAAATAGGTTTATCTTAGACTGGGTACTTGATTTCTTAGACTATACATCATGATCATAACACAAACAATCAACTTTCATCACATGATTAGTATGATTTTTGACTCACTCGGTCTTGTGAATCTTATCTCTTTTATTTATCTTTGATCATGTTCATATGCTACTCAAGGATATCCATAGGTGATCAGACTGGCGAGGATGGTTCATGGTCTTTGTTCTTGTTTTTTATTTGTGGGATATTTGTGTGAAGTTTTTGGGTAAGTTTGTTCTTGGGTATCTATGTTGGCACCTTCATTTGTAAAATATCCTATGCAAACCTAAGGGCATAGATCATTATTCTCATAACTTTCACAAATACCTCAACCCTTAAAATAAATCATTTTAGGATGGATGGGAATTTTCCTTGTCTATAATTTATATATCAATGCAAAGGAATAGCATTGGGTTTATATGCCTTGGTGCAAGGATATCCATCTACCACATGATAAAGATTTATGATGATAAAAGTGCACTAATGAAAGCTCAGTTTTATCACGCTAATTATTCTTCACTTCTTATTAATCATTTCTTCTAGATAAAATTCTTTGGTTAGTCAATCAATTTTAAATAACAAATCCAATCAATCACCTAATCTAGTCAATCAGTCAATCAATCAACCTATCAAACAATTTTGCCCAATCAATCAATCTATAAATCATCTCATTTTATAGACATATCAACATCTAATAGTGATCGACCCTTATCTACCATCAAGTAGCATTATTTACTTCTTACTAACCACTCTTCTCTTTTGTCCTATTTCATCTTTAATCTAACATTATACTTATTTCAAGATATCATTTCTTTCTTTCATGCATAAACAATCTCTCGAGGAGACATCCTAACTCCATCTGTCAGTCCACTAGGGCATGATTTTTTAAATTTTCTTTTAAATAATGCTTACAATCACATTGTCTCGAAAAGGGGAAAAATGTAGACTCTACAAATTGTCCAAGGTGATGATTAACCTAAAATTGGTTGCTATGCTTTCTTGTGTGCCCTAGTTGCCTCGTTAGTCCACTGTGGAGGCTCCTTTGGAGTCTCCTCTGTCTCCTTATTCTCTAGCTCGTTTGTCCTTTATTGGCCTTTTTTCAGGCCCTTCCTCTTCTGCTTGTGTGCTTGTTGGTAAAACATAGTTTGGCACATAGTTGTTAGATGTTGTTCCTTCTAAGCATGTTCATAAAATCAATGGGTGTCTTCCCTAGGCAGATAAAAGGCTCAAGGTGGTGATTGATCAGGATATGATTAAAGATTTTGAGATTTTGAGATTTTGTCTCCTACAAGCATAGTCATGATTTGATTTATAAGTTTTCTAGCCTTCATCTATCTCTCCCATTCCTAGATCTGTAGCAACTGGGAACTCTTTGGTGAGTATTACTAGTGGTTTATAGGAAATGGCTACTTTATTGTTAGTTTCTCTTCACTAGTTGACCATGCTATGGCTTTTAAGTCTGAAAAATAGAATTATGGGCATGTTTGTCTCTTTATTCAACCTTGGAAAGTTATCTTTAATCCTCATATTGAACCAACAAAAATTCCTATTTAGATTCATTTGTATGTCATGTTGATGGATGTTTGGATTGAAAAGGTTTTTTCCCTCATTGGTAATTACATAGGCAGATATATAGGGGTTTCTAGAGATACCCTTGAGGGTACCTCTATATTTTATGTCACAATATATGTGGAAATGGATCTTTCCAAGCTTCTTCTTGCTAAATTCAAGCTTGATGTCCATGAGTCTTTATGGCTCTAACAACTTGACTATGAGACCTTTCCTTTTAGATGCAGAGTATGCCAAAAGTACAGGCACTTATCTATATTTTCCCCTTCAACTCAAACCATCAATCATGAATCCTCTAACTTGAACCTTCCCTCTTCTAAGATTTAGAAAAATACATATAAACAACATTCTTTAGTAGCTTCTCCTTAGGGGGATCAAACACAAGATGGTTTTATGAAACAAAAAAGAAAGAAGAGAACAAAAAAAAGGAAGGCAATGATTTACTAATTCTAAAATCTTCCAATAGATATGATATTTTCAAAACCACAGTGGAGAAAGAGATTACTCAAACTATGTTGAAGAAACTATTTTAGTATGTAACAAGCTCAAAAAATCATCCCTCCCTCTAGATTTTTGTATAAGGACATGAATGGTCACCTTCATGATTCTCCAGTTTCTCTTATGAGAGGGGTAGAGATTAAAATAGAAGGGCTTTCCAAAATATATGTCAATATGGAATCCCATAGAAGAATTGGGAAAATCCTTCTCTTGGTATTAACCAATTAGAAAAGTGCCCAAAAAACAACTCTTCTAGAGTGGGTAGAAAATATTCCAAAGATCTCCTTGCTTCTTAAGGAGAAAAAATGATTTGAAGGAACAGCTAAACCTCTTGAGTCCTACCTTTCATAGGATTTAAGAGGGTTTTACAATCTTGGAACATTACAGGATTAAATAGAAAATCCCATCAAAATGTTGTTTAGAGACTCTTGAAGAAGTCAAAAAATGACTTCCTTCTTCTTCAAGAAACAAAGATGACTTTAAACTCTATTGCTCAAGTCAACAGTAAAATATGGAAATTTGTTGAACATATGGAAATGTATTCTTGGGGAACCTCTAGAGTTATTATCATAATGTGGAATTCACTTCAATGGACTTATCTTGGTCGCATTGCTAGTAAAGATGTTCTTTCTTCCCTCTTTTAGAACAAAGAAATCTCAGAATATATTGCTATTACTAATTTCTATGGTGCTCAATCCTTAGATGGATTGAAAAGACAATGGTCCTTAGTTCAATGTATACAATATTCTTGGGAGAAGGTGGATTGGATAGTTTCTAGAGACTTTAATGCTAAACTAGCTCCCAATGATCAAGAAGGTGGTTTCCCCTCTTTAGATCCTAGGGACCATTTTATATTTTCTCAGCTTTTGGCATTAAGTTTGGTTGATGTACAAGATCCTGGCTCCAGATTCACTTGGAAAAATAAGAGAATTGAGCCTCACTCTCAAAAGGATAAAATAGATTTATTTTTGGTTTCAAAGGATACCTTCACTAAATGGGGACTAAGTTTGTATGTTCTAGATGGTCCTATTTCTAATCAGTCTCCTACTCTTCTCAATGGTGGCATCTACTCTGGCTCTCATCACCATATTTTTAGATTTGAAATTTTTTGGTTTCATAAAGAGGATATGAGACTCCAAATCCTGATGTGATGGAGGGAGGGTTGTCCCAAACATGGAACACCAATGTTTAAGGTTCATAAGAAGGTACATTATGTCAAAGATTAGCTCTAAAATTAGAAGAGGCATAATAGATTAGATTTATATGCCTAGTGTGACCCCTTTCTTGCTAGATGGGTTGAGATTCATTTCTAATTTTGTACTAGCACCATCACCAACAAACTTAGTATGGAACATGAATCCCTTCACAAGGTAGTTGAAGAGATAGATAATCAAGAAGAGATTTATTGGAAACAATGTGTTCATAACACTTGGCTTCAAGATGGAAGATTGAGACAAAAATGCTACCTTCTTTCATAGAACCGCTTATAATAGAAGGCGGGTGAATAATCTGACTATTCTTCAAGATGAAAATCATCTTATTTTTTCCTCTACTTTATTAATGCATGACCACACCAAAGATTGATTCTCTCAATTTTTTTCTACTAATAATGTTTTTAATGATGATTCTCAACAAGCTATTTTGAATTGCATTCCCTCCTTAATTTCTAATGTTATTAATCTTGATTGTCTACAACTTATTGAACTAGATGAAGTTAAGAAGGTGGTTTTGGGGATGAGCACTGGTAACTCTCTTGGCCCAGATGGTTTCCTTGTGGAGTTCTTATAGAATTTTTGGAATGATATGCAATTCAATGTTTTTGATATGGTGTGTGAATATTTCAGTAGTAAAAGGATGCTCAAATATCTAAATCACACATTCATTTCCCTTATTCTCACGGGAGAAGGGTCTCAAATTTCTAATTTTTTCCCTATTTCCTTATCTAATGTGGCTTATAAAATTATCACTTTTATGTTGGAAACTAGAATCAAACCCCTTCTTTTGAAGATTATCTCTATGGAATAGGGAAGCTTTGTTAAGGGTAGGTGAATTCTTGATGGAGTGGTGATAGCGCAGGAAGTCATTTACATTATTTACATTAGTCTAATCAAAGAATAATGTTTATTAAAATTGATATGTCTAAAGCATACAATATAGTGGAATGGAGTTTCTTGGCCAAGATGTTGAAAGCTTTTGGTTTTTCTCATGTGTGGAATGATTGGGTTTTGAGTTGTCTTTTTTCTCCTTCTTACTCAGTTCCTATCAATGATATTCCTTCTCTTTCATTAAATTTGAGTCAAGGAGACCCTATTTCTCCTTTCCTTTTCCTCATCATGGTTAAATATTTAGGAAGATTATTTCTTCAAAAGATAAATGAAAGGATAATATCTAGGGTTAAGATCAAAGAGAGAATTTTCTCTCATTTATAATATCTCAATGATACTAGGATTATGGAGCTTACATCATGCCTTTAATCTAGCAAGATTTTTGAGACTCTTCATACTTATCTCTCAGCCTCTGGTCAAGTTATCAATGCTTAGAAATATGAGGTGGTTTTCTTCAATACTAGTCCTCCTCTACAATAATGTATCCTTGCTATTTTGGACTTTTTGTTGTCTTATCTTCCCATAGAGTATCTTGGGGTTCCACTTCACTTCAAAAGGCTTATGATGACTATCTAGAAGGGCCTTTTGGAGCGCATTAACTCCAAAATTAATAATTGGTCTAATAAATGGCTTATTTGTGGGGGAAAACTTACTTTTCTTCAAGTGGTTATTAAAGCCATGCCTATTTATAAGTTTCCTATCCTCATTGCCCCTTATTTTGTTTGGAAGGAAATTGATAAGATGGAAAGGAATTTTCTTTGTAATGGTTCCAATGATTCTAGGAAATGGGCTTTAGTAAGTTGGAATAAGGTAACAACCTAAAATTAATGGTATTCTAAGTCTTAGAAGTGTTAAACTAAATAACAAAGCTTTTATGTGCAAACTTTACTAAAGATGGATTTCTATCCCTGATTCTCTTTTTAGAAAAATAATGACTATAAAATACCTTGGTAGGATTGTCTTGCATGATGTGAGTAGGTTTTCTCTGGAGATGAATGGTTCTCTTGTCTGGAAGGCAATGAAACTTGGATCCAAACTAGTTAAATATGAGTTTTTTTGGATTGTTGGAAAAGGGGACAAAGCTCTTTTTTGGACGAATGCTTGGGATTGTGATGTTGAATTATTGTACCTACAAAATTTCTTCACAACATCTCAATAAGCCTTTAATTCCATGGTTAGTATATTAAATCCTCAATAAATACACACAAAATACATGAAGAATGGTATATTACCTCTTAATTATGGTGGGTATGGTCCAAATAAACGTAAAGATCTAAGAATTTAACTCAAATCAGTGACTAAGAAACCATAAAATGGAGGATTTAACATTTCAAATGCACCTAAAATGCAAATTTACTTTGAGTTGATGAAGAACAGTGCAAATTAAGCTAAATGAAGATCAAATTATGCTAAATTAAAGATCTACATGTTGTAATTGCTATCTAAAATGATGAAATGCTATGAAATTGATACTAAAATGAACTCAAAATGCTTAAATCAAGCCTAGAATGATTTTGACATTATCTTAATGCATTAACTCTAGATAATAAATGAGCTTGAATTGATTGATTTTATAGAAATTTAGGAGAAATCAATGGTTGAGATTGAAAGTTGATCAAGGGTCATGATTTAACTCAATTGGATCCATGTGAAGTCATTTGGTTGGTTGATTTGACTCATTTGTCATGTTGTGGTGAGTTGAAAATTGATTTAATTAATTGATATATTTAATTCATTTCTTTTCTCATGTGGAATTTTAGGATTTGATTTAATTAAATGCACTAGGGCCCTTTAATTAAATGATTTGATAATTGATAAATTTACCTTTGATTGTTGATTAGGGATTAATTGTGAAATCAGGGGGATCAACCTAATGACACAATTTGGTCTAGTCATTTTTTTTATTTGAGCATATTGATGAGATTTAAACCCTTTAATTAGGATTTAGGGTCACTAGTACATTTGAGTCATTTATGATGGTTGTTCATCGAAACACCGACAATATGTTGTTGGACTATCGACATTGGAGGTCGTCAAAAACTTTGCGTCAAAAATTTGATGTTTCTTGCTTGTGTTGGAATTTGACTCCAACATCATCACAGAATTGAGAGGATGTTGCAATTGAGGATGTTGTATGACCGACGGTTAATGTGTTGGTGAAATTTTCACTATCGGTGGAATTCTGACACATGTCATCACGGTTCTGGCATCATTGAGAAGGTGCACGATCAATGAACATGTTGTCAGACACACAGCATCAACATCAAATGTGTAATTCATCTCTGTTAGAATGTCGATGACACCCAAGAACTACATTCAATGAGGATGTTGTCGCATGTACAACATCCTCATAGGTGCAAGTTCACTAGGCATCAAAATGTCAATAGTTGTCATACACTTTGTTTGATGAGGAGGCTATTGTATATATAGTATCCTCTTTGGTTATTTTTTACTGAGCGTCAAAATCTTGACGACGTATTGGATTTTTTTATTTTTTTTAAAAGGAGTTGTTGGGAACCACCTTACCGAGTATGGAGTTGGTTATAAGGGTAGTTGGGAGTTTTGATTGGTCTTTTGGGACTGATAAGATTCTATTCAAAGAGAACAATGATGGTAATAATAGTCATAATGTCCCTGAGAATAGAGAGATAACAAGTTGCAACTAAAGGTACATCCATAACAATATTGTAGAGAGATGTAAAAGACCATACCATATGCAATAAAAGATAACATAAGGATTGAGGGTCTGTAATGAAATTATCTAAAACTCCACTGAAGCAATTGGAGAAATATTTTCATTTACAAAAGTTATTAACGAATGATACAAGACTGTTGAAACCTTGTGACAATCACAATGAAAGGACAGTTTGATTGATTGGATTGGTTATTCATCCAAGAAGCTTATAAGGGGTCTTCATTGATCCAACACTTTGTTAAATAATGGAAAAGACTTCTCAATGTCTTGATAAGGATTGTACACCTACTCTCTTGTTGATTGATCACTTACTTTCTTGTTTAAGTTGTTTGAAAGGGACATCAAGTCTATGAAGTTTATTGTCAATAAAAGTTGTTTGGTCACCTAAAGTATGTGATCGTGATATGTATTGCTAGGAGAACATGATATTAGATATGATTGAGTGAATGTGATGTTGTTTAATGGGTTTTGATCAAGTTTATAGTTATTGATACTAATGGTTCTAATGTGGACAATGAATTCTCTACCATGTTGACAACATATAAGGGCACCTTGAAAGGTATGATGAAATGACTCAAAGGAAGTTCTTCAGTTTTAATGATAATGGGGAGGTCAATATAAGTCCTATTTTTTGTTGTGATTTGTTATTGTTGTACATTTTCAAATGAGGATTGTCAAAAGGACATTGTGGTTGTGATACCAAGGCCTAATAGGCCTTGAAGCTGATTTTGTGGTATAGAGTGAATGTGACTCTTTGAAAGTAGTTATGGAGAGTTGTTGATTGAATGGAATTTGTGATGACTATGGTGAATTTTAGGATATTTGTTTCCTAATGGTGATAGCGGCTGATTTTATGTAAGGATAGTTATACCTTGGAAAGATTGGTGTTGAAAATTCTCTGTCATAGAAATGTTCCATTGTGTTGAGTTGATGATGAAAAATTGATAAATTTGAAGGCTTAATCTTGTTAGATTCTTCATATAGAGTTTGATGAACCTTGAATTGTGTTTAGATCATAAGGATCCTTGTTGTTTGTGTTGGATTTGATGAAGAAGAAGTGATAACATAGGGACAACATATACAGTCAAGTTTTGATTGTCCAAATGTAATAAAAATACAAGATAAGGCATCCATGGTATAATGTGAAGAGTAAAGAATGTCAACCTTATATGTAAAAATGAGTGAGAAAACATGAAGTGATACAAGGATATCAAATGAATAAATTACAAGTGCTAAGAAGAAGAGATATCAAATATATCAGAAGTAGTGGTCATTAGCATTAAAAAACATTACATAGTAATTATAAGATATCATTTTTTTGGGAGCAATAATAATTGACAATGTGTGTTGACGGAGACCCCTCATGTTGCAAGGTGAGACACAAGACAGTGATAAGAAGTTTTTTCATAATGTTAAAACATGAGTAGGGGATGAATCTATGTTAATAATCATGCATGATAAAATATTGTACTATTGAAATGTACCTCATTGTAGTGACTAAAACTTTACTAGAAAGGTTAAAGACCTTGAAGGGAACAACCATTGTTATAGAGATCATATTATAGCTAACCCAGAAGTGCTCATACTTAGTCATTAGAGGCTAGGAGTACTATATTTTCCATAAGTACCAAAGAAGGACAATTTCAATGATTAAGGCACAAGATATTCCAAGACATGGCTATAGGAAAATTTTAAAGAGGAGTTAGTTTCCAAAATCCCAAAAAGGATATAATGTTTGAGTAGAATTGAAAGAGAAATAATGATTTCATCAATGAAGGTAGTGATGAAAATGCTATGAATATAAACAATGAAACATTTTTTGACAAGTTTCAAAAAGGAATGACAATGAAGATATCAAGTCAGTATGATGATGAACAATAAATAATCCCTACAATCACTAAAGGAAGATGTCAAAAGCATACCAAATAATGATATTTATTGTAGAGAATGCATCAATTATAATTCTTAGAAGTAAAAATATGCATGAATTAATCAAGCCACTACTTTGGTGTTGCAGATATTTCTAAAAGAATTTGAACAAAGTACCAAATATAGTGAAAGAAAAGCCATCTCAGGGACAATTATTCAATTCCTCAGATATAATGATGAAGGGAGGAAATCACTATCATTGCAAACATGAACCCATTGTTACAGGAAATTTTAATGGTTCCCCAACATGGTAAAGGTTAAATGAGGAACAATCCAAGGTAGAGGAACACAATCAAGGCCATGAGTTTTTTTATCAAAAGCAATGTTTGTGGTTGATCTCAATGATGAGGAAGACATAATGAATATCACGGTGAAGAAGAGTCGTGAAGAGATCTCAAGAACACAAAACAATAAAATCTAGGAAATATGATGAATATATATAGTAGTGACATGAATATCTAAATAAGTAGAGAGTGCAACATCATATAGAGCCCAGAATGATTGAGAGTGTTATAAATTAAAACCATGCCAATATTTTCAATGAAACCCTCATTACCAATATGCCAATAGAGGAAAAGTAAGGAACAACAGTGAGGAAATATGCAGAATCAATCAAATATACATAGTACAAGATGTATAATCCATGACTAGGAGTAAATAAATGTGGGCTCTCAAAATACCCATGAGAGTGATTAAAGATCTATACAAATGAAGATTCAACAACCCTCAAGTGAACACATTAACTTATGTAGGGTAAAAACCATGTTTGAAGATGTAAAGTTAGCCTCATTCCCAATATGCCAATAGAGGAAAAAAGGAAAAGCATTGTCAATTTGATCATTTCAAAAGGAGTTTGAAGCATCTTATGGAAGCAAATGGTGAAGCTTACATGCACAAGGCTCAAAAAACCCTTAAGAAAATTACTCAAAACAATTTCACAAATCTCCAGATCCACAAAACCCTCATGAAACACTAATAGTAGAGAACAAAGAATGGAGAAATGATCAAAATTAAATGAAGGGTCACATTCTAAGTTAGGGTTTTTATTTACCATAGATAAGTCATCAGTTAAAAAGTGATTTTGTTCCTTTGATTTGATTATTTACCTTTCAACTAATGCCCTATATTTTTAGTGCTTTATGTATTTTTATTTGCATCAGGTTTAATGTAAATTGTTTGCTAAAAGTGATGTTATATAAATTATATTTAGTAAATATTGTGTGTGATGCAATAAACACTAGTACATTTATTAAATAGCTGGTTGTTTGACAACTTGTTGAATTTATTAAACTTATGAGTGCAACTAGGAAATTGTCATCTGTACCTGAAAAAAATAATTAAAAAGAATCAGCTTTTCTTACTAGAAAATAGAAAATTCTATGAAATAAGGACTGGTTACATAATAAACAAGAATGAGGCAATAGAAGTAAAAGACCATTAAAATGAGTGTACAATTTTGGACCATGGATTTAATATTCATATCTTAAATTACATTTAATATGAATAATAAACATGTCTTGTCATAATGAGACAAAATAATATCATTTCAATTTTACTGACCATATCCTTAATGAATAAAAAAAATAGCATTTTCTAGGTTTTTGATGGATCACTAGAATTTAAAAAACATCAAGCAAGATATATAGCTCTTATAACTGATACAGGAGGAAAATTACTCTGGCTTGAATTTTTAATAATATAGTGATCCTGTAACAATAAAAGCCAAGACTGTTATTGGAAGAGATTACATGAGAATGCTACACAAACATGACAAGTTAAAATTAAATCATATTCCATACCTTTCCACCAATTTCCTCTTGAATATTTGGACATTCTTGTATCATCATCCATATTATCTTTTTATAAAACAATTAGTTTAAAGTCAGTGTGTCCAGACTTGCAAATTATTAAGCTATAACCAAGGTAAGATATTGAGTATTGGCCTTATCTACCCCTTCTATTTTTGTAGTTGAAGGATCATGGTACAGATCACGCACTCCATAATATAAAGAAGAACCAAGGAAAGCATCACTCAAGTTATGACTCTGGCCACTTTGATACTTTTGTGAATTGCTACCTGTGTACATAGAAAAGAATTTCAAATTTGGAAAAACACCAAACTTTAAACTTTCCTGACACAATATTCAAATAACTTACTAACACATCATCAAATTGGTGAGCTTCACATATAAGAAATGAAATCTTAAGGATGCATTAGGCTTCTGGTCTACTATCCCTCTGCACCAAGGTGTCATCATAAGGAGGCATTAGTTTGTTGGTCCATTGATCCCTACTAATAATAAGTGATCAAGGATTGGAGTGACTGATTTCATTATTGAGAAAAGTTTGTTATCTTATTGAGCTTCACTTTGTTTTGAGAATAGTTTAATATTCTCTACTTAATAGGGCCAACCATGTGAAGGTGGAAGTACATATGCCCCCCCACCCCCCCCCCCCCCTCTCGAATATCACTCTAAATTCCTCATTAACATCTAACATTCATTCATTCTTTCATCCATTAATAAAATATAACATTCATTCATTATCACATGACATTCATTAACACATAGCATTCATTAACATTCATAAACATGCAACATTCATCAATGTTCATTAACACATCATTCATGAATATTCATTAGCACATAAATGTATTCATCAACACATAGAATTTAGTCATTATCAAATGAGGTAGATTGTACAATCATTTATTTTTTTGTTTTTTTAAAACTATGTAAAGACTAAGTGGAGTGTCATTTTCTTCATAATTTCCCCCCTCTTCAGTTGTTCTGCACTCTTCTTATGATCTCAATGTATGCCTAGTCGTATATTGAGGACGAGGATGCTGATGCAAATAGGGGTCCTCTACAAAAACAAAGAAATGGGTTAAATTCAAAACATATTTTTATTATTGTTACAAGTATTTCATTAATTTAAAGAACATAACTATGGAGCTCTTTACCTGATGTGGCCACACCATCTTTTGTATCATTTTGTCTCGCCTCAACCTCAACATGTTGAACACCCTCTAGAGTTGAAATACGAAAGGTTACATTAATCAATAAACCAATTACAATTAAATTAGTTTAAAGGAGTAACAGTGGTCCTCTTTACCTGATGAGGGAACATCACGTTCCTAATGTTTTGAACTTGGGTCATGCTCCACTTGGTCACCAGCGACTACATGCTCTAAAATATTAACAACTACACCAATTTCAATTTAAGATGTTTAATTATATTAATAATTACATTAAAAAAAAATTAATAGCAAATGAATACCTGCACTACTGGGATGCACATTTGGACCTTCATCATGTGCAGGTTATGTTCCAGGATTAACAGGTTGTATTCCAATGGCATACGCATTGTTATCATTGCTTGCTTATTTAAAACAAATATAGTCACTTTATGTTGGAACTTAACATCAAATAGACTATTGGTAAAGTATTAAATTTGAAATAATTTTCATTTAGCTTAATACATGTGTGATAGATGTACCAGAATATCTTATTTTCCCACCCAATTCTCATAGTTGTTCAACCATGGTTGTATAGCCTTTCTGGTAGGAAATTCTCTTGTCCTCTTCTGTGGGCACTCTATTGAACTCAAAGGCCTAAATTTTTCTTAGTATCATGAATTTTTCTTGTATTATTTCATATAAAAAATTGATTTCAATTTATAAATATTTTGATGCGCTATTTCATTTATTGATACTTATAATTCATGTGGAAAGTTTCATATAACAATCAGAGTCGAGCTTGTGTTGCCTGTTCTTTTCTTGTCTTGCCTTGGTTTCCTTTGATGTGTCACTTAGTTTTAAGAAAATTAAAAGTTTTAAATATGTTATACTATATAAATATAAAGAGTAATTAGTACATTGTTGGATATTGCTAATGCATGGGTGGTGATTGAGACATGTAATATGTTTAATCACTACGTTACTGAATGGCCAATCATACTATTGTCATTTGTGTTTTGTCATTGATGTCAACATATGCTTTTATGAAGGAACCAGACTGGTAATCATAGTGTACGGTAAGTGTACAAATGTTTCAGATGTTGCGAAGTTAGATGAGAGTTCAGGTGGATGTTATGATCTTATATCTGTGATCACATCATTAAGTATTTCATATTAAGAAAGTTACAGTTGTTTTGGTAAAGACTGGTCACTAGACTATGATAGTGAGAATTGATAGAGTTAGCCTCTAAGTTTTTGATATATCTTTCAAAGGGATTGGATTCAAGGTATTTGAACTTGAAGGATGATGGAAGAGGTACTGATGGATGTTCATTGGTCATCGTAAGGTACGGAGTGATTGGTGATGTCATATGTGGTGTGTGCTCTAGCGATGGCTTATTCTAAAGTTGACTCAGGGAATGAGCCTTGGGTAGTGAGCCCTTTTTGTTCCTTAACTCCTAACAAGGTATGTCCTCTAACAAGGACTATGTACTATAATGTTTCAATAAGCTCCTAACAAGGCTATATCTTCTAACAAGGATTAATATGCTCTCAATATATCATTAGTGGGTGCTAATTCCCACTGAGGTTTTTACCTTTAATAGGGTTTCCCCATAACCAAAATATTGTGTTATTGTGTTGGCATTCATTGTGTTCATTGGATCTGATATTATTGAGCTTAAAAGTTTAAAGTTTAATATTTTGTCATACAACTGATTCACCCCACTCTTAGTTGTATTGTGGACTGTTATTCCTAACAATAATTACATTCTTAATAGTATCACATACCTTCTTCTGGCGTCTGGTGGTGTATTTCCTTATTTTCTTTCAATTCTCTCATTCACATCCAAAATGAGGTCATTCCACTCCTCTAGAATCATGGTGGGATGCTCATACTTTACATTATTCTCTAAATGTGTCTTGTATTGGCCCCTCATATTTTATTATAGAGAGGGGGGTGAATCAATAATCCTTGATCCCAAATACCTTAACAACTTTTCTCTGATTAACTTGGTAGCAATTCGGTAATACATAGTTCACTATTTATTGACAATAGTAAATAAACTATAGCAATCGGTAAATCATTCACACAAATAATTTACAATATGTAACACCAATATTTAACATGGAAACTCATCTTTGGGAAAAACCACTGTAGGAATTGTCACCCACTAAGAAAATACTCTTCTAAAGTACGCCTAGTTAAGAGCCAGTCTAGTTAAAGATTATAATACACATTGTTAGGTGTGACTTGGTGAAGGGATTTACCTCAGATCTATTAGGATCTTCACCCTATTAGGAGTTTTCTTGTTAGAGGGTTTCAAACACTCTTTAGAATGTCACCTTTTTCAAGGATTTTACAATAAGACTGGTAGGTATACTCTATTAAGAGATTTCTCTGTTACAAATGCTAGCAAGCAACATTAAATAAAATTGACCTTTAGATTTACAACTATCTTTGCTCAATGAGATCCTTGTGTTCTCTTATGTCTTCACTTTAATTCTTCATTATCCAATGGCATCAACACTTCATCAAATCCATCTTTTCCACTCATAATCTCTTTGTTCCTTCTTCACTGCAATAGTCGGTAACCCTTCAACTATTCAGTTTGTCAACTATTTGTCCATACAAGATAATCCTTTATATAGACAAATTTTACCTCTTAATCTCCTCTATTAATTTTTTCTTTAATCAATCTTGACCATCCCATTCATTATACCTTGAATCTAGATCTTCGTAGCACGTTTTCTTTTCACCTAGGAACTTGAACTTTTCTAGAAACTTGTTCCATCTCTTTTTCCACTTAGATCTTACCCTAGATCTTCACCTTGAATTTTCATGTCTATAGATCTCTTGTAACTAACTTTATAGATGATCTACAACTGATTGAATATCTAGATGAACTGAAGGAACAGTGATTAGTGATCGCCGAGCTACTAAAGTGATATGTAAGATGATTAAATTAGTCAATATGTTGTCATTGATATCAACTAGTTTTGACAATACTTATCATGATAGTTACAAACATCTGAACATTTGTAGAAGGAAGAAAAGATGAAGAAATGAGATATCTACATAAGGAAAAGATGGATATGATAGATAAGGATAAGGTAAACATTAGGTAACTTATTAATGAGTCTATGGCTTTATATTGTTGAGTTGAGCATGTTACATTAATCTATTGTGAAGAAGAGATTTGATTTGAACAATTTAATGTGGTCGGTAATTGAAGACTTTTGTATACACTGAGCCAGTGTAGTGTATACTGAGTGATAGTAATAATTGATTAGTTATCACTGACGCATTTAGTATTAATTGAGTATGGATGAAAACATTAAATGCTAAGAACAGTCGACTGAAATTGATGAGCTGGAAGTTGTTATGATTTTGAGGTTAAGGATGAAGTTAGTTATGAGATCCATGGCTAACATAATTTAGAGATGATCTAAAGGATGAGATTTAAAAATGTTAAGGACACATCTTTTGAGGAAGGTTTAAGTGGAAAAATGGACAAAGGAGATTAAGAGACAAAATCTGACGGCTGATATGAAAATGGTTTACTTTTCTATTTAAGAGATATGAGTTTCATTGTTGAAACATGCTAGAAAAATAGAGACTGCAGAGATTTCACGTGAAGATTTTATTCATGCATTCCTAATCAAACTAGTTACAGAAAGAATCAAGCTGCAGACATTACCGAGAGTCGGAGAACTATTTACCAAGTGAAGTAAGTTGAGAAATATTGAGGAAGTGAATTGATTAATGATCATATGAGTTTTATGAGCATAGCATAGATCTGAATATTTGCAATTGAGTTGTATTTTGAATCATATCATAACTGTATCAATTTAACCATTGATTCAAAAAATCTCTTAACCGAGTGGACTTAACAGTCTTATTGTATTACCCTATGACATTCAATGAATGTAAATTGTTATCTTGTTGACCCCATAGTGAATGTTGGTTAAGAGTTAACTATCAGTGATAAATCCTCTAACCAGGTCACACCTAACAGTGTGCATTGTAACCTTTAATAGGGTTGGCTCCTAACCAAGCTCACTTCAGAAGAGTGAATTATTTTGGGTTACCAGTCCTAGGTGGTTTTTCCCTTAGCAAGGTTTCCATGTTAAATCATTGTGTTATGTGTTATTTGTTATGATTGTTTTTCTATCATACTTTACATACTGCATAGTTGATTTAATTGGTAATCATAGTTTGGATAATTACTGTTATTCGGTAAAGTGAACAGACAGATTGATATTTTATTTTACCGAGCTGCATAAATTGTTGAAATTGTTTTGTAATGTACATCTAGGAGTTTGGGAGTCTAGGATAACTGATTTAACTTATTCACCCCCACCCCACCCCTCTTAGTTATTCTAATAATTGATATCAGAGTGTATTTGTTGCTTGGAGGAAAGTTTTAAGGACTTGAGAAAAAAGATCGCAAGATGTATAAGAGGGAAGTGCCTAAGCTTAACAAAGCTAACTTTGCCACATGGAAAAGTAGGATGAGGCTTCACATATCCAAAATTATAGAATTGGCTATACATCTACTAGACAATGGCTAATTACAACCGAATGTTGGACCTTTGACACTTGATTAGTTGAGAGATAGACAAGAACACAATATAACTATGATATAGATTGATGTTTCTCTATCTGATGCTGAGTTTGAAGATGTCAAGGATTGCACTATAGCAAAGAAAATGTGGGATAAACTTGCACTAGTCTATGGTGGTGATGTGAATGTAATGAGAGCCAGAGCTGAAATCTTAAGAGATAAATTTGATGACATGAAGGTTAAGTAAGGTGAGAACATCACACAATACTCAAACCGAATCAAAGAGGTAGTCAATGCTATCTCAGGAGCAGGATGTACTATTTCTAAAGATACTATGGTAAGTGAGATATTGAGAACCTTGTTGTCTATCTATGCAATCAGAATATCTTCTTTTCATAAAATGAGGTTTGTACCCAATAGCACTCTTACCCTTGATAGTCTGATTGGAAAGTTAACTACTTTTGAGCTGAATAATTATGACAACAGTGGTGTACCAAGTGTTGAGCTTGCTTTTATATCATCTCTAAAGATTGGTAAATCTAGCAGTAAGCATAATATAAAAAATAAAAGTTGTTAGAATAACTAAGAGGGGGGTGAATCAGTTATCCATAGTCCCAAATTAAAATGTATAATCCAAAACAATTTACTTAAACTTCTACAGCTCGGTAACATAAAATACTATTCTATCTATGCATTTACTAATTACCAGTCAATAACAAATAATGATTACTGATCAAATCCAACATGTAATATGTAAAGTATGATAACAAAAAATCACCACAATAAACACATAACACAAAAGATTTAACATGGAAACCTTGTGAAGGGAAAAACCACTTAGGACTAGCAACCCATAAATGTTCACTCTTCTAAAGTGAGGTCAGTGAAGACTCAACCTTGTTAAAGGTTACAAACACATTGTAAGGTGTGACCTTGTTAGAGGATTTTAGACCAACTGTTATCGTCCAACCAGCATTCACTATGAGGTTGACAGGATAACAATGTTCATTCTATGAATGATACATAAAAGACTTTCAAGTCCACTCTGTTAAGAGATTTCTCTATTTACAATGGTTAAAATGTAACAGCAGTTGATCTTATTACAATACAACTTTAATTGCAGATTATCAGATCTATGTTAAGCCCATTCAAATCCTCTGATCAATATATCAATTATGTATCAACAACAATCAATGACTTACTATCACTCGGTAATAGCTTTCTAACACTCGGTAAACTCTGTAGTTAGGTTCTCCTTAACTAGTTTGATTAGGCATACATGAAACTTGTTCATGCGATAGTTCTACAATCTCCTTCTTCTGGCATTAGTTTCATAACGAAACCCTAGTCTCTTAAATAGACAAGTAAACCATTTTCTTCTTCTCCATAATATTTTTTCACTTATTCTCCTTCATCCATTTTGTCACTTATACCTTCCTCGACTGATGTGTTAGTAACATGTTTTGATTTCATCCTTTAGATCTTCCTTGAATTATGCTAGTCGTTGATCTTCATAACAAACATTATCTCCATCACTAATTTTGATGTACTTTATAGCTCATCAATCCTTAACAACTAAACTAATCATTTAGTTCTTTTCTCTTGTTTGGTTAACAAAGAAATGTGTCGGTGAACACAAGCTTGGTTTATACTATGCTCAGTATACACTACATTGCTCGGCATATATTTTGATGCTTCATCAATCGACGACACTGCCTTGTGTCTTTCAATTCTTTTCCTCATCATAGATGAATGAAATATAATCAAGTCAATAACATAAGGTCGTAGACTCATCAGCAAGTTACACAATGTATTCCTTATCCTCATCTATCCTATACATCTTCCTCATGTAGATATTTCTATTCTTCATCTCTTTTACTCCTTTTCTACAGATGTTTAGTTATTGTAACTTACAAAATAAGTGTTGTCAAACTAGTTGACATCAATGACAACATATTACTGATTTAATCATATGTCATATCTAATCAGCAACACGATGATCTCTAATCACAGATCTTCAATTAGGTTCTAAATCAGTTGTAGTTCATCGATCTCTCCCTTTGGTATTGATGGCAACTCAAGTAATATGAAATATACCATACACATACCAAACATGTATTCTAAAACTCTTTGAAAAAATGATGTACAAGCTCTCCCTAGCTTAATATGTTTAATCACTACGTTACTTAACAGCATTACCAATGCAGCTTTGACATTCTATAGATATGATCTCTTCATCTCTCGAATTCCTTCTTCTGTTCTCAGTAACTGATCTTCAATGCTCTCCCTTTCTTTCAGTTTGTCTCTCTCTTAGATAGATGTTTCAGTATTCTCATTAGTGCATCTTGTTTCATATTGTTTATTTTTCCCTTTGACAACAATACCAAAGAAACAAATAAACAAACAACTCTGTAGTAGCCATGTAACTCTCTATTGTCTGGTGCATTCTCTGTATCTCTGTATACTAATATGCCAATCTATTTCAGTTCTCCAAACTTTTCACAACCTTAGACATGATCCAAAGTGTGAACTATGTTGAATCAACATGAATGATCTTCTAATAAGATTAGACTGATGCAACATCTAGATCACATTAGTGATCGGTAGATAGGGAATGGACCCCAAGTCTAGTCCTCAAGTATTCAAATGTATCCTTTGGTAGAGGCTTTGTAAATATGTCTGCAAGTTGTTCTTTTGATGTAACAAACTCTAACTTAACTTGCTTCTCTTGTACTTGTTCTCTTAAGTAGTGATACTTAATAGATATATGATTTGTTTTAGAGTGCATCATTGGATTCTTTGAAATGTTTATTGCACTTGTGTTATCACAGTATATAATTACCGGCTCAGTGATTATCTCATTCATACCTTCCAATACTTGCATAATATATGCAAGATTTGAACAATTTGTAGCAACAGCAACATACTCTGCTTCGGCTATAGACTGAGAAATGCAAGCTTGCTTCTTACTTGTCCATGTAACAAGTCTTTCACCAAAGAAAAATGCTCCTCCGGTGGTAATTTTTCTGTCATCCACATTTCCAGCCCAATCAGCATCGGTATAGACTTTGAGTTCAAATTTTCCTTCCTTAGGATACCATAATCCATAATCTTCTATTTTCTTCAAGTATCTTAAGATTCTCTTTGTAGCAACCATGTGTGACCCTCTAGGGTTTGCATAAAATCTTGCAACAATTCCCACAGCATGTGCTATGTCTAGTCTACTATGCACTACATACATTAACTTACCAATCATTGATCGGTACAGTGTCTGGTTCACCTCTATAGTTTCATCTTCCTTAGTCAGTTTACATCCAATAGCCATCGGTGTTCCCATAGGTTTAACATCTTCCATGCCAAATGTCTTCAATACTTCCTTGATATATTTAGATTGTGTGATGAATATACCATCATTCTGTTGAATCACTTATAGTCCAAGAAAGAACTTAATCTCTCTGAACATAGACATTTCAAATTCACTTCTCATTTCATCAGTAAATGACTTACAGATTTGATCTTGTCCTCCAAATATAATGTCATCCACAAATATTTCATCAATAAGAATAGTATCATCAGTACTTCTTTCATATACAAATTATTGTTCTCACTTGTTCTAATAAATCCAATACTTAACAAATAAGTATGCAGCCTCTCATACCAAGCTCTCGGTGCTTGCTTCAAACCATATAAAGCTTTATGTAATCTACATACCATATCTTTCTTATCTGGATCAACAAACCCTTCAGGTTGTTCTATGTAGACTTCTTCTTCAAGTATTCCATTCAGAAATGCTGACTTGACATCCATTTGGTAAACTTTAAATTTTTTGTGTGCAACATATGCAAGTAACATTCTGACTCCTCCTAATCTAGCAACAGGTGAAAATTTTTCACCATAGTCAATTCCTTCCTCCTGTGCATATCCTTTACATACCAATATAGCTTTATTCATTGTTACCTATCCATTCTCATTTTGCTTGTTCCTGAATATCCACTTAGTATCGATAATATTCTTATCTTTAGGTCTAGGTTTTGTTCTTCTCTATTTGTTCTATTTCCTCTTTCATTGCATTAACCCATTCTTCATTTTCCAAAGCAACTTTTACATTCTTCAGTTCATAATCACAAACTAGACATGTACCTTGTCTTGCTTTACTCCTTGTTTGCATGCCAACTTGTTTGTCTCCAATGATTTGTGTCTCAGGTTGGTGTCTTTTGACAAAACTCATCAATATCCAATTTCTTCTTTCTTGTTCATCCTGTGCAAGTTCATTTGCTTGCTCGGTAGGTCCTTCCTGCTTGTCGATTTCTCTTTCCTATTCCTCGGTGTTGTTTTCCTGCTAACCAATTGTCACAATCTGCGGCTTCGGTAGGTACTCAGGTTGTTCAATGTAAGTGAATCTACTGTAGTCTTCTAGTTCCTTTCTACTTTCCTCTATATTCTTATCATCAAACTCATCAACTCAAATATTAATAATTTCAATCATTTTATTAGTTACTCTATTCAGACACTTGTATGCTTTACTTTTACTGGAATATCCTAGAAATATCCCTTCATCACCTTTTGAGTCAAAATTCTTTCATCTTTTAGAATAAAACATTTTCTTCCAAAAATTCTAAAATAACTTACAGTGGCTTTGTGTCCAAACCATAACTCATAGGGTGTCTTATTAGTGTCCTTCTTCAGTTGTACTCAGTTTAGCACATAAATTGTAGTGCTAACAGCTTCCCTCTAGTATCTTTGGGAAACATTCTTTTCTATCATTAATGTCCTTGCACAGTCAACAATTGACCTATTCCTCCTTTCAGCAATGCCATTCTGGTGTGGTGTCCTCGGTGCAGAGACCTATCTTTTAATACCATGCTCATTACAAAAATTAGTAAATTCATCAGAGATAATTTCACCTCCCCTATCAGATCTTAAGCATTTCAATTCTTTACCATTCTCTTTTTCTACTTTTTCTTTATACCACTTAAACATCTTGAATTCCTTAGATTTTTCTTTCAAGAACATGACAGTCATCAACCTAGTATAATCATCAACAAAAAGAATAAAATATTTATCTCCATAATAACTTTGAGTTCTCATAGGACCACATAGGTCAGTATTCACTAACTCAAGTATCTTCTTTGTTGAATAATCTTTGCTTTTAAAACTAGATTTAGTCATCTTACCTTTCTGACATTCATGACACATAACATGATCCAGCTTAGATAAGTTAGGCAGACCTCTAACTCTTTTCCTTGTACTGATCTTAATCATGTTATCAAAATTCACATGACATAACCTTTTATGCCACAACCATGCATCTTCATCTTTCATTATTAAACAAGAAGACCGATCATTATCAAGATAAAATAGATTACCTCTGGATTGTGTACCAGTTCCAATAAGTCTTCCTCCATCATCAAATATTTTCACCTTTTTTGCTCTCAAATGCAACTCGGTGGCCTAAATTGTTCAGTTGTGCCACACTTAGCAAATTATGGTTTAATCCTTTTACCCAATAAGAATTTTCACATTTTAATCTATCATTTATCATCAGGGATCATTTACCTCTTACCATACAGGGTGCATCATTTCCCATTCTTATAGATCCTCCATTGTATTCATCAAGATAATCAATTTTTTCTTCATCACCAGTCATGTGATGTGTACAGCCACTATTTATAATCCATGTATCATTTTTATTAACCATGAGATAAGTGCTATCTCTACATACCTTTCATATTCTTTGGAATCATCCTTCATTTCCATAAATACTACCTCCACATCATCATCAGTGTTGGTATCAGTGATATCTTCTTCCTCAGCAATGTAGCATACCTTCTTTCCTTTGTCATTATTGTCTTGGTTGTCTCTGTTGTAGTGTCGGTAGCCTCTATTTTTTCTTCTCCCATAGCTTCCTTCAGATCAGTCTTTGGTTCTATCATCATCTTTCTTGTGTGGACATCTAGTAGCAATGTGACCAACTTCTTTATAGTTAAAGCATGCTAAAGGTAATTTGCCTCTATACCTTCCTTTACCTTTAGGTAACCTTCTGGCCATAAGAGCTTCAAGTTCATCAAGCTCATCATCAATATTGCTATCACTATCATCATTCTTATTTCTAGACTTACCAATCTTTAGAGAATTCATAAAAGTGGATTCAACAGATGGTACAACACTATTATCATAATTGTTCAGTTCAACTATTGTAAGCTTTCCAATTAGATTATCAAGGGTGAGTGTGTTGTTAGGTGCTGACCTATTTTCATGAATTGAAGATATTCTGATGGCATAGATAGGCAATAAGGTCCTTAGAATTTTTCTTACCACAATGTCTTCATCAATAACTCCATTTGATGCTCTAATAGCGTGAACTACCTCCTTTATTATGTTTGTGTACTACATAATGTTTTCACCTTCTTTCATCTTCATGTCATCGAATCTTCCTCTTAAGCTTTTGGTTCTTGCTCTCTTGACATTCACATCACCACTATAAACTTGAGCTAGTTTATCCCACATCTCTTAGCAGTAGTAAAGTCTTTGATGTCCTCAAATTTGGCATCTGAACAGGCAACAGCAATCTCCATCATAGTAACATTATTTTCATGTCTATCCCTTAGTTGATCAAGGGTCAAGGGGCCATTGGGTGGTGCAAGGTATCCATTCTCCATCAGATCTAGGGTAGAATTCCCAATCCTAGATATATGCAGCTTTATTTGACTTTGCCATATTGTGAAGTTATCTTTGTTTAGCTTTGGCACTTCCCTCTTAAACATTTTGAGACCTTTGTGCTGAAGTCCTTAAAACTTTGATCCAAGAAACCAACGCTCTAATACCAATTGTTAGAATAACTAAGAGGGGGGTGAATCAGTTATCCACAGTCCCAAATTAAAATGTATAATCCAAAACAATTTACTTAAACTTCTGCAACTCGATAACATAAAATACTATTTTGTTTGTGCATTTATCAATTACCATTCAATAACAAATAATGATTACCAATCAAATCCAACATGTAATATGTAAAGTATGATAACAAACAATCACCACAATGAGCACATAACACAAAAGATTTAACGTGGAAACCCTATGAAGGGAAAAACCACCTGGGACCGGCAACCCAAAAATGTTCACTCTTTTGAAGTGAGGTCGGTGAAGACCCAACCCTATTAAAGGTTACAAACATACTATGAGGTGTGACCTTGTTAGAGGATTTTAGACCAACCGTTATCATCCAACCAGCATTCACTATGGGGTTGACAAGATAACAATGTTCATTCTATGAATGATACATAAAAGACTTTCAAGTTCACTCTGTTAAGAGATTTCTTTATTTAAAATGGTTAAAATGTAACACCAGTTGATCTGATTACAATACAACTTCAATTGTAGATTATCATATCTATGTTAAGACCATTCAAATCCTCTGATCAATATATCAATTATGTATCAACAACAATCAATGACTTACTATCACTCAGTAATAGCTTTCTGACGCTCGGTAAACTCTACAGTTAGGTTATCCTTAACCAGTTTGATCAGGCATACATGAAACTTGTTCATGCGATAGTTTTGCAGTCTCCTTCTTTCGGCATTAATTTCATAACGAAACCTTGGTCTCTTAAATAGACAAGTAAACCATTTTCTTCTCCTCCATAAGATTTTTTCACTTATTCTCCTTCGTCCATTTTGCCGCTTATACCTTCCTCGGCTGATGTGTCAGTAACATGTTTTGATTTCATCCTTTAGATCTTCCTTGAATTATGCTAGTCATTGATCTTCATAACAAACATTATCTCTATCACTAATTTTGATGTACTTTACAGCTCATCAATCCTTAGTGACTAAACTAATCATTTAGTTCTTTTCTCCTGCTTGGTTAACAAATAAATGCGTCGGTGAACACAAGCTCGGTTTATACTATGCTCGGTATACACTACATTGCTCGGTGTATACTATGATGCTTCACCAACCGACCACGCTACCTTGTGTCTTTTAGTTCTTTTCCTCATCATAGATGAATGAAACATAATCAAGTCAATAACATAAGGTCATAGACTCATCAGCAAGTTACATAATGTATTCCTTATCCTCATCTATCCTATACATCTTCCTCATGTAGATATTTCTATTCTTCATCTCTTTTACTCCTTTTCTACATATGGTTAGTTATTGTAACTTACAAAATAAGTGTTGTCAAACTAGTTGACATCAATGACAACATATTATTGATTTAATCATATGTCATATCTAATCAGCAACTCAGTGATCTCTCATCACAGATCTTCAATTAGGTTCTAAATCAGTTGCAGCTCATCAAAAGTGACAGTGACAGTGAAGATGAGCTTCATGAGCTTGAAGCACTTATGGCCTTGAGACTTCAAAAAGGTAAAGGTATAAGGGAAAGTTACCTTTAGCTTGTTCTAATTGTAAAGAGATTGGCCATATTGCTACTCGATGTCCTAACAAGAAAGAAGAAGATAAAAACAATGATCGATCTGGTGATGGAAAGTTCGGTAGAAGAAATAACTGAGGAAACCAACACTACAACAGAGACAACCGAGATTATAAAGACAAAGGGAAGAAGGCATGTTACCTTTTTGGAGAAAATGAAGATGACACCGACACCGACACTAATGATGAAATTGAAGTGGTATTTGTTGCAATTCAAGATGATTCAGAAGGAGGAAAGGTATGTAGAAACATCCCTTATTTCTAAAGTTAGTAATCTTCATCTTCAAATGATACTTGGATCATTGATAGTGGTTGTACACATCACATGACTGGTGATGAAGATAAGTTTGAACATCTTGAGCATTATAATGGAGGATCAGTAAAAATGGGAAATGATACACCTTGTCAAGTGAAAGGAAAAGGGTCTATCTTATTGAATGATAGGATTATATGTGATAATTCATACTGGGTAAAAGGACTTAACTACAATTTGTTGAGTGTAGCATAGCTGAATAACTCAGGTCACTGAGTTGCATTTTAAAGCAAGAAGGTGAAAATATATGATGAAAATGGAAAGCTTGTCGGTACTGGAGGACAATCAAAAGGTAATTTATTCTATCTTGACAATGCTAAAACTTCTTGTTTACTGGTGAAGAATGAAGATGTATGGTTATGGCATAAGAGACTATGCCATGTGAACTTTGATAACATGATTAAGATCAATAAAAAGAGAAGAGTTAGAGGTCTACAGAGTCTAACCAAACCTGATCATGTTATGTGCAATCAATGTCAGAAAGGAAAGATGAGCAAATCTATTTTTAAAAGTAAAGACTATTCATCTAAAGATATTTTGGAGTTGGTACATACCAACTTATGTGGTCCTATAAGAACTCAAAGCTACTATGGTGACAAATATTTAATTTTATTTATTGATGACTACTCTAGGATGATGACAGTCATGTTCTTAAAAGAAAAATATGAGGCATTCAAATTGTTTAAATGCTATAAGGCTAAAGTTGAAAAAGAAACTGAGAAAGACTTAAAATGATTAAGATCTAATAGAGGAGGTGAGTTTATTTCTAATGAATTCACTAATTTATGTAATAAGCATGGAATCAAAAGACAGGTTTCTGCACCTAGGACACCGTAGCAGAATGGGATTTCTGAAAGGAGGAACTGATCTATTATTGATTGTGCTAGAACATTGATGATTGAGAAAAATGTTGCACAAATGTATTGGAGAGAAGTAGTTAGCACTTCAGTATACACCTTGAACTAAGTTCAACTAAAGAAAGACACGAACAAGACACCTTATGAGTTATGGTTTGGCTATACACCGAATGTAAGTTATTTCAGAATCTTTGGAAGTAGGTGTTATATTCTGAAAGATGATAGGAATGGTAAATTTGACTCTAAAGGTGATGAAGGAATATTTTTAGGATATTCTACTAAGAGTAAAGCTTGTAAATGTTTGAACAAGGCTACTAATAAAATGGTATAAAGTGCTAGTGTAAAAGTTGATGAGTTTGTTGAAAAGAATGATGAAGAAAGCATGAAGGAATTGGAAGAATATGGTAGGTTTACATATGTTGAGCATCCAGGCTATCTACTGAAGCCACAAGCTAAGTCTACTGAGCATCATGAAAATGCTATCGAGAATCAGCAAATGCAAACCAAGAACCAAGAAGAAGCTACTGAGCAAGAAAATGAACCTGAACCGAATGATGAGCAAAGAAGAGAACAAGTGCTAGCAAGATTTTTCAGAAGAAACCATCTACAAAATAAAATTATTGGAGATAAAGCAAGCTGGCATGATGACCCAAAGTAATTTAAGACATAACACATGCTTAGTTTATGAGTTTGAACCTAAGAATGTTAGGGATGCACTTGAAAATGAGGAATGGATTAAGGCTATGAATGATGAAATTGAACAAATTGAGAATAATAAGACATGGACATTAGTACCCAGACCGAAAGATAAAAATGTAATTGGGACTAAGTGGATTTTCAGAAACAAGTTAAATGAAAATGGTGAGGTCACTAGGAATAAGGCAAGACTTGTATGCAAGGGATATGCACAAGAAGGTATAGATTATGGTGAAACCTTTGCACCTGTTGCTAGACTTGAAGGAGTCTTTATACTACTTGCATATGTTGCACATAAGAGATTCAAAGTATATCAAATGGATGTGAAATAAGCTTTTCTGAATGGAATTCTTGAGGAGGAGGTCTACATAGAACAACCGAAAGGTTTTGTTGATCCAAATCAAAAGAACATGGTATGTAGACTACACAAGTCTTTTTATGGATTGAAGCAAGCACAGAGAACATGGTATGAAAGACTACATGCTTATCTTATCAGTATTGGTTTTGTAATGACTAGTGAAAATAGTAATTTGTACATGAAAGGAGATTGCTGAAATTTTTGTTGATGACATAATCTTTGGTGGACATGATCTGATTTGCAAATATTTTGCTGATGAAATGAGAAAGGAATTTGAGATGTCAATGTTTGGAGAGATTAAATTATTTCTAGGTTTGTAGATTATACAATAGAATGATGGGATTTTCATCACTCAATCAAAATATATTAAAGAGGTGTTAAAGACTTTTGGCATGGAAGATTCAAAACTGGTAGGAACACCGATGTAACAGGATGTAAGTTGACAAAGGATGATGAATCTACAGAAGTAAATTAGACACTATATAGATCAATGATTAGAAAACTGATGTATGTGGTACATAGTAGACCTGATATAGCACATGTAGTTGGGATTGTGGCAAGATTTTCTACCAATCCTAAAGATTCACATATGGTTGTTGTTAAAAGAATTTTGAGATACTTGAAGAAAACTAAAGACTATGGTTTATGGTACGAAAAGGAAGGTAAATTTGAATTCTGAGTTTATACTGATGCAAATTGGGCTAGAAATATTGATGATCAGAAGAGCACAACCGATGGAGCATTATTTTTAGGAGAAAGGATTGTGACTTGGATAAGCAAGAAACAAGCATGCATTTCTCAGTCTACTGTTGAAGTAGAGTATGTTGCTGTTACTACAAATTGTTCAAATATTGCTTGGATAAAACAAGTTTTGGAAGGAATGAATGAGGTAATCACTAACCTGATGATTATTTATTGTGACAACACTAGTGCTATAAATATTTCCAAGAATCTGGTGATGCACTAAAAAATAAATCATATATCTATTAAGTATCACTACTTAATGGAACAAGTTCAAGAGAAGTAGGTGAAATTGGAATTTGTAAAATCTAAAGAACAACTTGCTGATATTTTTACCAAGCCCTTACCAAAGGACACATTTGTGTATTTGAGGACTAGATTAGGGGTCTGTCCCCTATCTATCGGTCACTAAGGTGATCAAGAGGTTGCATCAACCTATAATTTATCAGAGAATCATTCATGTTAATGCACATATCTCACACTTTAGTTTTTCTAAGGTTGTGAAAGATTGTAGAAGCTGGAATAGGAAATTGTTTATCAATACATGAAGGTACTTGATCTAGACCAAACAACAGGGGAGAATTTGGCTACTGCAGAGTTGTTTATTTTCTTTGGCATTGTTGTCAAAGGGAGAGGAACTTCATATGAAATATCAGTTAGTGAGAACACAAAAAGGTTGAGGAACTTCATATGAAATATCTGTTGCTGAGAACATATATGGGAGAAAGAATCTGAGAACTGAAAAAGATCAAATCCACAGGGAGAGTCTACATGGAATGTTGTTTATTTTGTAGTGATTAAACATATTAAATTTTAGCTAGGGAGAGCTTACTGAGCTAAAGCATTTACCTACATAGTTATAAAATACATGTTTGGTATGTGTATGGCATATTTCATATTGCTTGTGTTGCCATCAATGCCAAAGGGAGAGATTGATGATCTACAACTGATTGAATATCTAAATGAACTGAAGGAATAGTGATTAGTGATCACCGAGCTACTAAAGTAATATGTAAGATGATTAAATTAGTCAATACGTTGTCATTGATGTCAACTATTTTTGACAATACTTATCATGATAGTTACAAACATGTGAACATCTGTAGAAGGAAGAAAAGATGAAGAAATGAGATATCTACATAAGGAAAAGATGGATATGATAGATAAGGATAAGGTAAACATTGGGTAACTTATTGATGAGTCTATGAATTTATATTTTTGACTTGAGCATGTTACATTAATCTATTGTGAAGAAGAGATTTGATTTGAACAAGCTAATGTGGTCGGTAATTGAAGACTTGTGTATACATTGAGCTAGTGTTGTGTATACCGAGTGATAGTAATAACTGAGTTAGTTATCACCGATGCATTCAGTATTAACCAAGTATGGATGAAAACATTAAATGCTAAGAACAACTGACTGAATTGATGAGCTGGAAGTTGTTATGATTTAGAGGTTAAGGATGAAGTTAGTTATGAGATCCATAGTTGACTTAATTCAGAGATGATTTAAAGGATGAGATTGAAACGTGTTAAGGACACATCTGTCGAGGAAGGTTTAAGTGGAAAAATGGACAAAGGAGATTAAGAGGCAAAATCTTATGGCTGATATGAAAATGGTTTACTTGTCTATTTAAGAGACATGAGTTTCATTGTTGAAACATGCTAGATAAATAGAGACTGCAGAGATTTTGTGTAAAGATTTTATTCATGCATTCTTGATCAAACTCGTTATAGAAATAATTGAGTTGCAGACATTACTGAGCATTGGAGAACTATTTACCAAGTGAAGTAAGTTGAGAAATATTGAGGAAGTGAATTGATTAATGATCAGATGAGTTTTATGAGCATAGCATAGATCTGAATATTTGCAATTGAGTTGTATTTTGATTCAGAATCAGAACTGTATCAGTTTAACCATTGATTCATAAAATCTCTTAACCGAGTGGATTTAACAGTCTTATTGTATTACCCTATGACATTCAATGAATGTAAATTGTTAACTTGTTGACCCCATAGTGAATGATGGTCAAGAGTTAATTGTTAGTGATAAATCCTCTAACCAGGTCACACCTAACAGTGTGCATTATAACCTTTAACAGGGTTGGCTCCTAACCGAGCTCACTTCAGAAGAGTGAATTATTTTGGGTTACTGGTCCCAGGTGGTTTTTCCCTTAGTAGGGTTTCCACATTAAATCATTGTGCTACGTGTTATTTGTTATGATTGTTTTTCTATCATACTTTACATACTGCATAGTTGATTTAACCGGTAATCACAATTTGGATAATTACTGGTATTCGGTAAAGTGAATAGACAGATTGATATTTTATGTTACCGAACTGCATAAATTGTTGAAATTGTTTTGTAATGTACATCTGGGAGTTTGGGACTGTAGGATAACTAATTTAACTGATTCACCCCCCCCCCCCCCCCTCTTAGTTATTCTAACACTTTCCTCATCATCATGATCATCCAACTCATCATAGCTAACCATTAAATGTCAATTCAATCCTTATTTAATATATGTTCATTTCTCAGTGTTCTTCATTTGAATTTCACTTACATTGCTCGGTGCCTTGAGTTCCTTTTACTTTACCAAGTGACCTTTCTTTTTACCTTTACCTTACCAAGTGACCTTTCTTGCTCAATAACCAAAACAACTTAACTTACTGAATTGTCAAATCTTCATCACCATACCAACATAACATAATCATATGTTAGATAAAAATAATTATATCAACATAATTTAATCATTATCCAATATGTATTAGTTTCCCATTTAAGTTCTACATCTTCTCAACTTCTCATTTCTTGTTCTCCTCAACTCATTCAACTTATATCATTACCAAATGATATGGAAACATAATATAAACTATAAATCAATTGCTTGACATCAATGACAAGACATAATTGATCTAATCTTTCTACTATCATTTATTCCTCTTATCTTGGTCAGTCTTCATCATCAACTCCATTAGATAATCACTATCCAACATTACTCTTAGTTATAGTAACAATCTCCCCCTTTGGCATTGATGGCAACACTAAAAAATTTAGTGTTCAATTGATGATGGTATCCTTCACTCTCATTCATATTTTGTACTCCCTCTAAGTAGTAACTTCTTCTTTTCTGTATATGTAATCTATCTCTTTCTATCAGTAGCATTCTCCTTCTTTGTATTCAAAAATCATCAGTAGTACTCTCCCTCTTTGAGTAACCTTCTCCCTCTCGAGTCATTCATCTCCTTCATGATAATTTGTAATCAATTACTATTCTCCCTCTTTGACAAAAATGCCAAAGAAGCATAAACTTCTCAAATTATACCTCAAGTGTATAGATTTTCCATTGCATTCATAAACTTATTTTTTTTCACAACTTCAGGCTTCACCTAAAGAGTGAACACTTAGCATCAAATGACAAGATTGATATTCTATTGATTTCATGAATTGATGCAGCATGCATCTTTCCTTAATGAACATTGGATAGGGTAAGAACCCCTAACTTACCTCAGAGATACTCAAAATCATCCTTCGGTAGTGGTTTTGTAAATATGTCATCTATTTGTTCTTTTAAATTCACATACTCTAATGTTGCATGCTTATCTTGTACTTGCTCTCTCAAGTAGTGATACTTAATAGATATATGCTTTATCTTTGAATTCATCACAAGATTCTTTGATATGTTAATAGCACTAGTATTATCACAATAAATTGTAATTGGATTAGTAATCTCTTCATGCATACCTTCCAGTAATTTTTTGATCAAGACAATGTTAGAACAATTAATAGTTACTACTACATACTTAGCTTTAGCAGTATATTGTGAAATACAGCTCTGTTTCTTGCTTAACCATGTCACTAGTATTTCTCCTAAAAAGAAAGCTCTACCACTAGTGCTTTTTCATCATCAATATCTCCATCCTAGTCAGTATTAGTATATACCTTGAGATCAAAATCTCTTCCTCTTGTGTATAATAGACCAAAATCTTCAATCCCTTTCAAATATCTAAATATCCTTTTCACTGCAAACAAATGTGTCTCATTTGGGTTTGTAGATAACCTTTCAACTATACCAACAAAATGTGCAATATCAGGTCTATTGTGTATAATATATTGTAATTTACCAATCATGGATCGGTAAAGTGTTTCATTCACCTCCTTAGTGTCATCTTCTTTAGATAATTTACAACCAATAGCCATCAGTGTTCCAACTAGTTTTGAGTCTTCCATCTTGAAAATATTTAGGATCTCCTTGATATACTTAGATTGAGTTATGTAGATCCCATCCTTTACTTATTGAATTTAAAGTCTAATAAAGAATTTAATCTCTCCAATCATAGACCTTTCAAATTCCTTTCTCATTTCATCAGCAAATGACTAAGAAATTATTTCATTTCCACCAAATATAATGTCATCAACAAATATCTCAACAATCATAATTTCATCAGAATTATCATATTTCAAATATAAATTATTGTTATCACTAGTCCTTTCAAATCCAATCTAAACTAAGTAAGAGTGCAGTCTTTCATACCATGCTTGGGGTGCCTGCTTCAATCCATATAATGCTTTATGAAGTTTTCATACCATATCCTTATTGCTTTTGTCAATAAATCCATTAGGTTGTTCAATGTAAACTTCTTCAAGAATTCCATTCATAAATGTAGACTTAACATCCATTTGATAAACTTTGAATCCTTTGTAAGTAGTATATGCAAGCAATATTCTTACACCTTATAATCTAGCAACAGGTGCAAAAGTTTCACCATAATCAATACCTTATTCTTGTACATACCCTTTGCAGACTAATCTTACTTTGTTTATTATCACTTCTCCTTTCTCATTGAGTTTATTTCTAAAAATCCATTTTGTTCCAATCACATTCTTGTGCTTGGATCTCGGTAGCAGTGACCAAGTGTTATTCTTTTCAATTTGATCAATTGCTTTCTTCATTAAATTCATCCAATCTTCATTGTATAGTGCATCCTTTTCTAATCTTGGCTCAAATTTAGAAATCAAACATGTGTTATCTTTCAACTTACTTCTTGTCATGACTCTTGCATTCTTGTCTCCAATTATTCTTCTCAGTAAGTGGTGTCTTCTCGCATAGTTTACTAATACATGCTCAGTAGACTATTCATCAGTGTTTTCATCTCTTAGTGGAGGCTCATCTTTCTCATCAATTTCTTCTTGTTGTTACTTGGTTGTGTCAACCGAATTACCTTCCTAGACATAAAAAAATTATTTGTAATCCTTAGGTTCCTTTTTGTTATCTTCTTCATTCCTTTATGCAAATTCATCAACTCTTACATTTTCACTTTCAAAAAATTTGTTGGTATCCTTGATCAAACATTTATTTGCTTTTCTTTTTTATGAATAACCAAGAAATATTCCTTCATCTCCTTTAGATTCAAACTTTCTATTTCTAGCATCTTTCAGTATGTAACACCTACTTCCAAAAAATTTAAAGTAACATACATTTGATGTGTGACCAAACCAAAGTTCATAGGGTGTCTTGTTGGTTCCTTTCTTCAACTATACTTGGTTGAGAGTATAAACTACAGTACTTCTGGCTTCTCTCCAAAATGTTTGTGCAACCTTCTTTTCAATCAAAAAAGTTCTAGCACAGTCAACAATGGATCTATTCCTTCTCTCAGCTATCCCATTTTGTTGTGGAGTCCTCGGTGAAAATACTTATATTTTAATTGCATGCTCATTGCAGAAGATAGTAAATTCATCAGAGATAAATTCACCTCCTCTATCAGATCTCAAACACTTCAGTTGTTTACCTGTTTCCTTCTCAACTCTTTCTTTATACCACTTAAACATTCAAAATACATCAAATTTTTCTTTTAGAAATATAACAGACATCATTCTTGAATAATCATCAACAAACAAAATAAAATATCGATCTCCATAATAGCTTTGAACTCTCATAGGACCACAAAGGTCAATATGAACCAATTCCAAAATACCATTTGTAGAGTAGGATTTTCTTAGAAAACTGGACTTGGTCATCTTACCAATCTGACATTCTTTACACATAGCTTTATCAGGTTTGCTTAATCTTAGTAGTCCTCTAACTCTACTCTTCTTACTTACTTTGATCAAGTTATCAAAATTCACATGACATGGTCTCTTATGTCATAGCCATACATATTCAGTTTTAACAAACAAATAACTTTTTGCATCAGTATCAAGATAAAATAGATCACCTCTTGATTGTCCACCAGTTCCAATTAGATCTATGTCAACACCATAAATCTTAACCTTTCTATTCTAAAATTTTTGTTGGTGGCCAGTATTGTTCAATTGTGCAACACTCAATAGATTATAGTTCAGTCCTCTAACCCAATATGTATCATTACATTTCATCTTCTCATTTAATACAATGGATCCCTTACCTTTCACAGGGCATGAAGCATCATTTCCAAATCTAAAAAATCCTCCATCATACTCTTCTAGGTTCTCAAACTTGTCAATATCACCAGTCATATGATGTAAAAAACCATTATCAATAATCCATGGGTCTAGTTTACTTACATGAGAAACAAGTGTCTTTTCATCTTCATACTTTTCTTCATCTAATTCTTCTTTTACTGCAGCAAAGACAACTTCATATCCTTCCTCGGTATCATCAATTACACCTTCCTCAGCTAGGTAGCAAGACTTCTTACCTTTTTCTTAAAGTCTTTGAATCTTTGGTGTCGATTGTCTCTTTTGTCATTCTTATCATTCATGTCATTGTTGAGACATCTAGATGCAATATGTCCAATCTTATTACAATTGAAACATTTCAATGGTAACTTTCCTTTGTACTTTCCTTTACCTCTAGGTAGTAGGTTGGCCAAAAGTACTTCCAATTCTTCCATCTCTTTTTCTTCATTCAGAATACTGTCATACTCACTTCCATATGAATTACTATGATTTTCTCTTTCTTTTCTTGATGGTCCAATGCTCACATAACACCTGAAGGTAGTTTCAGTGGTTAGTAGACTATTATCATAATTACTTAACTCAAATGCAATTAGCTTACAGATTAGGGATTCAAGAGTAACAATGTTGTTCAGTATAGATCTCAATTCATAAATTGCTGATACTCTAATAGCATACTTAGAAAAAATAGTTCTCAAGATTTTACTTACCACTTCTTCATTGGTCAATGATCCACCAGCACCTTTGATGGCACTAACAACTTCCTTGATTATGTTGTTATATTGTATGATGTTCTCTTCATCTTTCATCCTCATTTCATCATACTTTCCTCTCAGACTATCAACTTTAGCAATTTGTACATGTTGATCTGCTCCATAGATAAGTGTAGGCCTATCCCACATCTCTTTTGAATTAACACAATCCTTAACATCATTGAATTCAGCATCGGAGAGGGAAGAAGCAATCTTTATCATAAGCAAGTTGTGTTCCTACTTTTCTCTCATCTGGCTGACTTTCAAAGGTCTGTTAGGCGATGGTGTGTAATCATTTTCTAGTAGATTCTCCAATCCCAGATAGATACAATATCATCCTGCTTTGCCATGTTGAGAAACTTTCTTTGTTCAACTTAGGTACTTCTCTCCTATACATCTTCAGATCTTTTACTCAAGTCTTTTAAACTTATCTCTTCATAGTACTAAGCTTTGATAACAATTATTGGATTATGGAGAGGGAGGTGAATCAGTAATCCTTGATCCCAAATACCTTAACAAATTTTCTTTGATTAACTCGGTAGTAGCTCGGTAATACATAATTTACTATTTACCAAAAATAGTAAATAAACTATAACAATTAGTAAATCATTCACACATATCATTTACAACATGTAACACCAATATTTAACATGGAAACCCAACTTTGGGAAAAAACATTGTGGGAATTGTCACCCACTAAGAAAATACTCTTCTGAAGTATGCTCAGTTAAGAGCCAATCTAGTTAAAGATTATAATACACACTATTAGGTGTGACCCAGTCAAGGGATTTACCTCAAATATGTTAGGATCTTCACCTTGTTAGGAGTGACCTTGTTAGAGGGATTCAAACACTCTTTAAAATGTCACCTTTTTCAAGGATTTTACAATAAGACTGTTAGCTCTACTCTGTTAAGAGATTTCTCTATTACAAATGCTAGTAAGAAATAGTAAAGAAAATTGACCTATAGATTTTTAACTATCTTTTCTCAATAAGATCCTTGTGTGCTCTTATGTCTTCACTTCAATTATTCATTATCTACTGGCATCAACACTTCATCAAATCCTTCTTTTCCACTTGAAATATCTATGTTCCTTCTTCACTGCAATAGCTAGTAACCCTTCAACTATTTAGTTTGCCAGCTACTTGTCCTTATAAGATCATCCTTTATATAGACAATTGTTTCCTCTTAATCTCCTCTATTAAATTTTTCTTTAATAATCTTGACCATCCAATTTATTACACCTTGAATTTGGATCTTGGTAACACATTTTATTTTCACCTAGGAAGTTAAAATTTTCTAGAAACTTGTTCCATCTCTTTTTCTGCTTAGATCTTATTGTAGATCTTCACCTTGAATTTTCCTATCTGTAGATCTCTTATAACTAACTTTCCTCATCATCATGATCATCCAGCTCATCATAGCTAATCATTAAATGTCAATTCAATTCTTATTTAATATTTGTTCCTTACTCACTGTTCTTCATTTGAATTTCAGTTGCATTGCTTGGTGCCTTGAGTTCCTTTTTCTTTACCAAGTGACCTTTCTTTTTACCTTTACCTTATTGAGTGACCTTTCCTTATCAATAACCAAAACAACTTAACTTGCCAAATTATCAAATCTTCATCACCATGCTTTACCGACTTAAAATAGTCATATGTTAGATAGAAAATAGTTATATCAACATAATCTAATCATTATTTGATTTGTATCAGTTTCCCATTTAAGTTACATCTTCACAACTGCTCATTTGTTTTTCTCCTCAACTCATTCAACTTATATCATTACAGAATTATATGACAACATAATATAAACCAGAAATTAATTGATTGACATTAATGAAAAGACAATAACTAATCTAACCTTTCTACTATCATGTATTCTTCTTATCTTGGCCGGTCTTCATCATTAGCTCCATCAGATAATCAATCTTCAACATTACTATCAGTTATAGTAACACCTCACATACTTTAGATATGTTCCATATTTCTCAAGGAGCTTGGTTTTGTCAAATGTGTTAGCTCCAAACAAACCAACCATACAATTTTTGAGTTCATCTTTTAACCTTTTTTCTTGGTTATTCCACCTTTTAAGAAAACAAAAACCTATTAGATTCATAAATGAACTGAAGCTACCTTTAATATATCTCAAGAAATGGATCAAAGGAAAACCACTCTAGAAATGATGTGAAATCAAAATAGTGGATTACGGTTAGTTCACAAATGATGTTCCATATTTTACATATGGTGGGTCCGAATAGCTCCAATGAAAATTCATTAGGATGTTTATAAAAAAAATCATATCTAGCAAAAAAACCATGGGATCATTAATAAAAAATGAGTGATCAATAAGTAAATTACAATTAGATTATATATAATAATAATTTTGAAGTGGTTGTAACCTTCTGTATCTTTAAGGGAATCATTTCTTCATTGCTCACCACCAATGTGGTAGGCAATGTTCTCATACTAGAAATACGGGAAGATCCAAGAAATGGTGTGTTTTCACCAATAGCTTCCTCTTGTGTGTCCCCACGTACATCTCCTACTATAGAAAATGAATCCACTATCAAATGCCCCCAAGAAGGAACACTTATAGGGAAATAAAAACAAAACAAAAGAGAGAGAAAAAGAGGGATCTACCAATTTGATGTGCAATAGATGATGTCTACATGCTGGATCTTTCTGACATTACATTTGGTAATACAAGCGGTATTTGCATAGATTCATTGACATGACCTAAAGAATAATACATTAAATACATTAGAAATAATAGTGTAGGAGAAATAATACATTAACAATAGTAAGTTTGAAATTTATAAGAGTACAGACCATACTAAATAGAATAGTAGGGTTTTCACTTGATTCTTGTTATCCCTTAAAGCCTCATTTATTGAATATGTTAGCTCATCGAATTCCCTGCATTTTGATCTTGGAAGCATTCAAACGGAGCTTTTTCCACATCACGGTGAAAGAAGAATTTCATGAAGCAAGTGAGAAGTGTGGGAGGAAGAGTCTACAGGGTGTTAGTACCTACAAAAAATTTCATGGCTATATCTATTTTCCTCTGGCCTCTGCGTTATTTTCATGGTCTCTGCCTTAAACCCTAGGCAAAAATTTGAAAATCTAGTCGTTTGATGGGAAAACCCTAGTGCGCCTTGGTTTTAAAATCTATTCTTATGTTACTTTTTGGGCCACTTAAAAGTCATATAAAGCATGTGCTTTAATTTTATTACCCCGTGGAGGTCTTCACTTTAATATTTCCTAGGTCCAGCGATGGTTAATTTTCCCTAAGTCTTATGTGCTCAATTTTTCCTATGTTTCGGCCTTTATATTTCCTGGGCCCGATTCTCTGATGGCATCTCAATCTAATAATGGGCATGTGTGCTCATGGGATGTGTCAGAGGCACACAATCTTATGATGGTCATCCATTCTCTTTTATGACACGGTGCTTCAAACAGGCGGGTCCACTACCACATAAGCACAAATGGTGCTTCCCTATTGGCTAAAAGAATCAATGAAGTGGCAGGGTTGTCAGAATGACCTGTGAATGAAGAAAAAATTGTGTCTACTTGCCAAATTTTGTGACGTGGCGGTCTCTCATTCGTCAAGGTATCCTATGCAGCAGGGTGGGGTCGAGCTTTACATCATCAGCAACAGATTCCAGATCGACAGTTGGTGCGTATTCTCATAGAATCTTTTGAGCCCTTCAGAACATGTGCCAACTGTCCATTTCTCTAGGTGTTCAAGTCAGTAATAAACGGTGGGTCCAAAATGACATGCAAGCACAGTTGGCGATTTTTTATTGGTCCATGAAACAATACATTGGTAGTTGTCAGTGGGACCTAGTTTCTAGCTTGTCAAAGGGTCCTGACATCTGCAAAAAATCAACGACGAGCGTAAGTTCTCATGGGATGTGTCAGAGGTTTGAGATCTTACGCTGACCATCGATTTTACTTTTCTCAAAGGTGATAAAGTATAGCGGGTCCACTGCTACGTGTACTCGATTTGGCATCTCCTTATTAGTCGACAAAGATTGACATGGAGCTTCTCAGTGGGACCTGAGTCAGAAAGATTGATCGATGGTTGGTGCATGATCTTATGGAATATTCTTGCTCCATGAGATCATATGCCAGCTATCCATTTTGATGCCGAAGGGTCAGTGGATCCTGTGTCAGAAGTGATTGGGTGGTAAGCAACGAATGGTGTGATGACAGGTGGCATAAAGTGGGCCCAGGCAAGGGTCTAAAGTCTAGCAGTCCAGATAAAAAGGTTAGCAGCTCCAAAAAAATTTCAAAGGCTTCGTTCATTTGCGCAATAAAATAGAGGTGCTCCAAATTGACTGGTGATTCAGCGAACAAGCATTCACGTTGTCGCTAAATAAACTGGCAGAGAGATAAAGTATTCTGTGAATGGTCGAATGCCTTCAGTCGCCAGTTCACTAAATAAAGATCGAGGTTGGTTACTTTCCTTTGTTTGTTGAATCGCTGAGTTAAGCTGTAGTTAGGAATTTCATTTCGCAAATAGGAATTGCTTTGTCGCATGTTCGCTAAGAGTTAACCCAAGGGTGTCTGAAGAGTTAAGTCATAAAGCCTGGGAAGGAAGGGGATATGACGGTCATGACTTAAAGTTGATCAAGATTTAAATATTGACTGTCGATATACTGCTGGCACCATGAAAATGACCATTGCTACCAGGATTTGAATTTTTAAAGGGTTTTAGCGATAAGAAGGACTGAAATTGAATGCTTTTGTGACCGAATTTGGTAGAATTGGTTTTGCCGACTGTTACAGTGTGGTCCAGGGTGTTCCATGATTATTTGCAAGGGATTTTTGTATCATGATGGTGTTGCTCGAGGCGTATTACAGGTGGGAAATCAGATCAATAAGTCTAATAGATTCATGATTATTGGTACAGATCAAAGAATTACCATTTATGAGGATCATTCCGGGATTTGCTTTCTCCAGGCTACTTGGGTTTCCATCCTTGTAATTAATTTTTTGACTGTTTCTAGTTGGTATGGTGGGTGAAACCCTAACCCTAGTCATCCGAAGCTTATTGCATCCTATTTTGGGGATTCCAAGATGACTAGGGTGTATATATTGTTGTATTTTTTACTTATAAGGGGTTCCAAAAAAAAATTTGGTCCCTGGTTGTTGATGGTATTATACTGAACAAGGAGAGCCTGGGTTTTGGGTTTGTTTCCTTAGCATTTTGTTGTTTGATAATGTATTGATTCTGCAAATTTTAATGAGAATACATTTGGATTCCAATTTCATATTTGTGTATGTCTTCTTGTTTTGTTCTTGAGCTCATATATGTTAATTTCACAAAGTGGGTTAGCATATGGTAAACAAAGAGTATTTTGAAATTATCTTTAAGTTCCTAACAAAGTTAGGATTAAAGTCTTTGAGGTGGTTTCAATGAGTTCATGGCTAGATAAGGATTTGATGTCCTGATATGTGAGTGAGAGGGATAATAGGCAAAGCATTTATTTTGAGTTCAAGTGTGTTTGAGTTAAGGTTTTAGTTGATATATGTTATCAAGTGACTCTTTGCCCTAGGTTAAGGCACTGATCTATTCTTTGGAAGCATTCCATCATCATTAATCACACACACACATATAAATGATAAAATCTTTCAATCAGTTAGTAAAGGGTATATTGGAATAATATTTAGTGATTCCTTTCAAGAAGTGAATCAAGGGTACACCCGCCTGAGTATTAAGGCTCAAAGTGTAGGAGGATCTCCTTGATCCTTGTTAATTGGCCCTTTTCCTTGTAGACTTTGGAGTGGTGATAGAGTCAGTGACATTTAGTTGTCAATCATAGTGTAAACCTGCAAGTAGAAATGAAGAGGGGAACCAACACAGGGTGTTCAAAGTCTTCAAAGGATCAAGAGCCCAAGGATAGGGTTAGACCAAGGAAGTTGCAGAGGTAAGTAAGACTTCCATAACAAGACAATGAAGAGGTTTTTTTTTTTATTGCATAGTGTTTTGGTAGGTGAATCCAATATGTGTAGGGATGTGGACAGAGCCTCATGAGAGCCTAAAGGAACCTAGTAAAGTTGGTTTCATGCACATTTTCTTTCTTTTTTTTCCTATTAAAATAGTTTGATTACAGGATTTTTTCATGATAAATATCTTAGTATTTCATTCATCCAATTAGTGGATCAAATGGAGGTTTGAATCCTCTCAAATTGGCTTTTGCTTCATTTAATTTTTTTATGTTTTGACTGAGATATTGGCATTTTTGTGAAATTAGGTTTAACTCCTTGCAAAGGTGAACTGAGAGATCATAACATGTAGTTTTTTAATATCCCACATGGATTAGGTCCCCATGTTTGGTTGGGAGATGGGGAATTACGTGTATCATGTTTTCTTAAAGTTGCAAGTAGCCATCATCATACTAAAACTCTTCTTCAAACATGAAGGTATTTTGTGAATTGGTATCCTTGTGGTTATGGATCTTAGCATCATCATACTAGATTCCCTTGGAGTTGCAAAGCACCATGCAACAATTTGCACATGACTTAATGGAAATAAAGTGACTTAATTTGCATTGAAATGTAGTTTCTTTTCTAATACACGTAGAATAAGCCACCATAATGGACATGGTTATGGTAGAAGATGTAAATATCCTATCATGTAAGTGTAGGAGACCCATGCAATGTTTGCAATGTGGAATGAAAGGAGAGAACTGACTGTGAACAGTCAAGAAGAGGGTTAGGGCAGTAACAGTTTGGATGTGTAGGGCTTTTTCCACCAAATGAGAGTAAGGAGATTATTTTGGAGCATGAGGAGGGTGAAGGAAGGAATGTCCTCAAAGTGTAGAATGTATTTTGAATTATTGGGATCCAAGGATAAGGCTAGGAAAAAGGAAGTTGCAGTAACAAGGGATTTGATTGTCATGCAAGGCAATGAATAGTAAGTTGCCATTGTTTAAAGTTTAATCATATTATGTATTAAGTTCAAGGTGTGTGTAGTATGTGGAAAAGGCCTAGTAGGTTTTAGGAATTTTCTTCCATGATAGGGTGAATAGGAAACAAATTTTGAAGAGTGATAGGTGATTTTCATAGTAGAAGAGGCTGGTAACTATAAGAATGACAGTGACATATGGTTAAGTGATTGTAAGATAAGTTAGGATAGAGTGTGGAGTTGTTTGTTCATTCGAGGCAAGGTCTAAAGGCTTCCCAATGTTGATAGGTTATTGGGAGTCCAAAAAAAAAGGGTTGATCAAGGGTTAGGACCTGTACACATGAAGTGTCCAATAGAAGTTGGGTGTAGGTAAACTTAACAGTAAATGATGATCAGTGAACATGATTCAATTATGATCAGAGTTGAGAGAATTATTGACATGTGGAGAGTAGTTTATACTAAGGTTGTTGTTACAAAACAAATAAAAGAAAAGATAGTTTCCCATGAGATTGGGTTGGGTCAACATCAAAGTGTCTCGGTGATTAGGAAGGAGGGGAAACATAACTAGGAGATTGATGTGACTGTCATAATAAAGTTTCATAGGAATGTCATGATGACGGTGAAGGGGTTATCATATTGTTTATGAATCAAGTGGGGTAATGTTGAGTGTTTGGTTATTAAATACAAGGTGTTGGGTTTCTCTTGATGGTGGGGTAAAGGGGAGCCTAAAGTCAAGGGTTTGATTTAAGTCTATGATCTATGTGTGGGTATGTTGTAGGGTGTTGGATACAAGTAGTCACAAGATAGTAATGTTGATCAGAGAATGTGATCTTATTTTCATGAGAAATTGAGGGGCATTGAAATGTAGAGTGTAGTGAACTTAGGAGAGTGATTGACCATTGATAAGTCTTTAGAATGTGAATATTTGATTGGTTGGGTCTAGGAAGTGATCCATTTGGAGTATTTTTAAGGTGTTGTTAAAAAACAAACATGGAAAGATGAATTAATTGGTATTAAAAAATCATCAACTACATAATAAATATATGAGAAATAACTCTAGCATTAAAAAAGAAAGTTCACATGTTCAAAGAAGGAGTAGTAATAATGTATAGAATATGGTCATCACCTGAAGTACCTGTAGTACCCTAATCATGGCCACCATGTAGATGAGGACGTGTAAAACTCTGTAAGAACAATACGTACACATTTTAATTAATGGCATAAAAGAGTATAAAATATAAACCATTATTGAAATTTTATTATAATTAAAGATTTCATTACTACATACTTGCAATATTTTTGATTGCCACATCAATTTTTCCATCCTCTCTTTTACATCATCATTTGGATGGTCTATGGATGACAAACCAATAACTTCTCTAGTAATTTTTTTAATATACTTTTTATTAATTTTGAATGGGTTTGTGGAAAGGAAGATGTCATCATCATCCAATAATGAGTCCAACTCTATTAGGATGTCTTGAGGTATTGCAGGTGCCTTTCCCTTTCCCTGAACATCCATATGTGACAAGAATATTATTAACACTATCAAAATTACTCCAAAACACTGAAGAAAAGAAAATAATAATATAACATTTTTCTTCTATCTAATTTGTACAATTATAATGATGTTTACCTATTTGGTAGAAGGGTTGGGAGTAATATCCATGTCCATGTTATGTGAAAAATCCATGTGGCCTTGTGACAAAGATCAAATATAAAAACATTAGTGAAATGAAACTAATAGACTTAGCAAAAAAACTTAATAATAAAATGGTATATTGGAGTCATTAATTGGAGTTTGGTTTAAATGGTATATAGTATGTACCGCTCCATGATATGAACTTTTTTTTTATCTATGTGATTCAAATTGTAATCAATTAGCAGCTCTTCCCTTGCACTTATTGATTTTATCGCACATATGAATACATGATTTCCCTCACGCGCCTCAAATATGCAATTGGGTTTCTTATTAGTTGACCCAGGTCGCATACTATTTATAAAATCTGAAATATTCCCTATTGCTTTTGGCCTTCCATCAATGTATATAGCCACTATTTTACTTTGATCATTATCTTTTTGTTGTATATAATTTGCTGAGAGTGCATACCTACGCATACTTTTTTTTATATCGAACAATTTGCATCCAATTTTTGTAATTGTAACACGGTCTAACATACTCCATCAATTCAACACACTTTTTGTAATAGGATTTTATGTCATCCATAAAAAATAGGTCCAAACCATGTTATGACAATGGTGTTATGCAATATATCCTCTCATTAACACAAAAATCAGTGTTTATTGGGGGACGTTTCTTGGGTACCCATTTCTTCTATAGATGTTTATACCTCAAGGGCACCTCTATGTCGCCTTTGGTCTCATCGTCATAATAACATGACCCCCCTTTATCAAGGAAATTTTTTATGTGTTTATTAAATTTTCTTCTAATCTTTTGACCTCTAGTTGATCTCTCTATTTTAGACCTACTACACGTCTCACTTTCTTCTTCTATTCTTGTATTTCCCTCGCTCGAGGATGACACATCTGACAAATACCTATTTGGTGGTACTTGTACTCCATCAAATGAGAGAGATAGTTAGTAATGAGAGATCTTTTGCAAATTAAGGTAATGTTGATGAAGAAGTCGGCCCTAAAGTTGATATTGAGATTAAAATTTGAATAAGTCCAATTGGGGCCTTAAGTGTTGATAATAGTATTAAATAAAATATTTATATAAGATGTATTGATATATACCTATCAATCCATGAGACTGTGTAGGATCCTTGTAAAGGGGGTTCAAGTTCCTACATATGTAATTCAATTATCTTATGCTAGCTCAAATTTACATGACATGTATACTAAAAATTGCATAGTAGACAACATGAACAATATGCAGTTATCATAATCATTGTATATTTTTTATTCCTTACCTTTACTTTATGTAGACTGTGCAGGATACTCAACAAAAGGATTGATGATGTATGTAGTCAATCACCTATTTCCACCAAGGGTGGAAACATCACACAAAATATATACATTAAATCAGCACCAACAACTGAGCATCATAAGCATTACATTTGTAATTTGATAAATAATAAATACATATGTATCATAAGTATCACACATGTATCGTCATATATGTAATTGAGCATCATAAGAATCACATATGTTTCACCGTGAATTAAGAGAGGGAGAACATGAATTAAAAACATTAAAAGGTACTTCATGAATTAATTATGTAATGGCATTAGAATTCTAAACATACCTCATACATTTTATTTTTGTCATTGATCTTCTTCTTCATCTAACTCATCATCATGATCATCATGACTATCGCCATCATCATCATCAGCAGCAGCAGCAGCAGCAACAATAACATCATCGTCGTCGTCATCTTCTTCTTCTTTATGAATATTTCTATCAAGAACATCATTGACTAATTATCATTCATGATCATCATCTTCTACTTCTTTGGTATCTTCTTCTTCCATCACATTATACTTTATCATCCTTCCTCTTGGATCATGTCTAACAAAAAAATGACCAACACAATTTATGTGGAACCTCTGAGTAAAATACTTTCTCACATTGGCTTGGAAGAACATAGGGCTCATCCCCAACTAGATCAAATGACCTTGTATTAACCATTATAAATCCATTATCATGTTCAATAACAGTTCTATTAGGATCATTTTGATTTAGTCGTAGCCTATACCATTTGACGATGAATAGAACTAATTTGAAGGAATTGAAATTACACTCAAGTATATCATCCAAAATGTCATAGTATCAATTTTGAGACTCTTGAAGATGTATGTCATTTCTAGATGAAATATTAGTCACCTCAAAGACTACAGTTATCTCAGAATCACAAGTTTTCTTTGTGTCATCCAAATTTTTGATGTGAAATTTATGACCATTGCAGCACATAGCATTGTGGTGTTTGACCTACATTATGTCAAACATATAAAAATGATTGCATCGTGAGTTGATAAACATATAAGTGATTAATAAATTTATACATACATATTTATCTCTTAAACCATATGCTAAATCAATTTTCCTTTGCGTAACATTGGAATCTTTGCTACAATGAGCTTCTTTAACCAATGAAGCCACACATTCTCATGTTAATGTGTGACTAGAATGTTGACATCGTTCAATCCATACCATCATCTAATCAAGATTGTTTGCAATATACAAATATAGTGTATCCAACTCTCGACCAACTATACAAAAAATAAATAAATGACTTACAACCAATTTATTTTGAAGATTAAGAATTAATTAACCACAATAATATATTATAATTACCTCTCACTTTCTTCAATCTACCTTTTCCCATCAAGTACTCCCCTTCAAATTTATTAATGGGGTTGGGATCCCAAATGTGATCTACATGGATGTTTGTTACAAACTTAAGAAGATATTCAATAATGTACACCATAGTCTGGTATATCATAAATCCCTCCACCATAGAACCCTTAGGATGTGCTTTTTGTCAAGCCAAAGCCTTTAAAAAATTTAAGTGCCTCTCAACCATCCACATTGATCTAGTATGTATAGGTCCACACAATTCAATCTCCTCAACTTGGTGTATGAGGTAGTGTTCTTGTGCATTGAAAAAAGTTGAAGCTAGAAACTTTTGCATTTCACACATTAGATGATGAATTTTTCTCTTCTAATATTTTATATTTTTTTTATGTATTTCTTTAGATGACAACCACCTACAAGAGATTCAAGATGAAAAAATATATAAATGAGACTTTATAATATAATATACAATATATTACATAACAAGTAAAATAAATCACAAATATAATATCTATACAAGAAATTGAACAAATATCACTACTTACCTCATGTATTTTCCAATATCATATATGACTTTTTTTACATTATTGTTGTAGTGGTCTTGGAGAGATAGAGGTAAAACATACTACAACAATTAAAAAATAAACTTTTCATTATTTTCTAACATAATACAATGAAAAGTAAATGTAGTTAAAAAATATATAGTAAATACTAAAGAGCATGAATCACCTTAATGAAGGTATGTCAATCATGTATTTTCATCCTTGGCCCAAATTCACTTTTCTTTGATATGAGATTGTTTATGTTCGCAACAAATCCTGTGGGAAAATGAATTTTTCATATGACTTATTTTATAACATTGCTTTGCTGGTCCGTTAATAACCAAGGAAGGGCACACTTATATTAATTTGGTCTCCATTTATATTTGATTGAATGAAATTTTTCATTGCATGATTGGATTCATGAATGCCACTACAAATTTTGATAATTTTTCTTTGTCATTGCTTCCATCCAATATTTTTCATAATGTCTCTGTTATATTCTTTCCAATATGCATAGTATCAAACAAATGCATAATTTGTAGCTTCTCATAGTAGGGCAACCTACTAAATTGTCTGGGATAACTTTTTAGTCCCTTTGGAAGGTGGTCATTACTTCCTTGAAAACCTTCACGATCATCAATTACATCATCAGTAAACAAATCATAATAGAAAACTATAACTTCCAAACATAAACCATTAGATGGAATGACATTACCTTGATGATTAATTCTATTATATTCCAACTTCCACATGCGAGGTGTCATTCTTGGTAGATTTGATGTAGTCTCTTATTTCCCATTGAAAATATTTTTTTCAATATTTTGATACTAATGATTTCTATGGAGGAAGTGCCTATACTCATCAAACATCTGCTTTCCTAAACTTTTTGAATGATGAGATTTCATCTTTGGACCACAAAATGGACATGCAAATTTTCCCCTTGTTTGAAGACCTACAAGATAATGTATAATTGTATTAAATATGTTAATTTTTATAATTATAATTGTCATGTGCAACTTGAACACTATAACATGCCACAAAAATGTGTTATCCTTGGGGTATCATGTATTTTCCATACAAGCATGGCATGTAATTAAAATTATCTTTGTCCTATTGGTCTAGATATGTCATACATAGTGACACCATTCCATTACTCCAACAACTTTTTGATAAGAAGCTCAATATATAGATTCATATCTTTAACTTGGTATTTACTTAGATGAATGAACAAAAATATTACATAATTATTATGACCATTTTACTGCAATATTTATAATTAAATGTAGATGACTATTAAATAATAAAATACTGGGAAATATCATTGTCGACATTATGTGCTCCCTCTTTATTGACATCCATGGAGGAATGTTATTGTTGATAACAAAAATAGGTCACACCAAGTAAACAGACCTCAACTCTCCAAATAGATTGACCTCGTCTGTTGCCAATAAAAACCTGAGATTATGAAGTTCTTGTTTAAAGTGTGGCCACTTTTCCTCTATGTCCATAAATGTCAAACCATCTGCATGCATTCAAATAATGTCATATTGTCTTCTATTACATGCATGATAATCCATAAATTGTTCCAAGCTAGTGCACCTAAATAATCATTACATACATGGAATAATGTGAATATAACGAAGAACCTTACGAGGCACTTTTTTTGTTATTTGATATGTTCAATATCTAATTGTATAAAATTAAGGGAATTATGTTGCAAATTCATGTTGTTTATGATATATAATATGATAATTGGGATAAGCATCTATTGCTTGATACTCCATTCCAATATCTTTCATAATGGCAGATAATCCTCGGTATGAGTGAGGTAGAATATTTGATGGTGGTAACATAAACTCACCTATCAATCTACATCAAAAATAATAATTTATTAATATAAAGAATATTAATCATACATGTTTCACCCTTTATTAACTATAATGACATATATCACATACCTTAACATACATGACATTGTTATGTTGGATAAACCATTCATAACCTTAAAGTTCAACAACAATACAATAGAGAGAAGAGTTGTTTGGGAGCCTTTGTAAAGGGTCTGGCATGCCTTCTCAAGTAGAGGTATATCATGGAAAACATTAAGGTCATCTTGATCATCACGATCAGTTGCGCTAGTACTAAATGTGTCATGGATCAATGTATTTGTACCATCATCTTCAATTGTTTTTTTTCTAGCACATGATCATCATCTTCCATGGGATCATTATCTTCACCTTTGATATTTACACCTCCATGTTCCTCCACTTTAAAACCATATTCTCCAGGTTGTGGTGGTCCATATCATGTTCTTTGGAGTGCTCAACCTATATAAAAATGATCAACATAAATAAACCATGATCATGATATCATCATCAAGTGATTTATTATGTATATAAATTGTTAAAATAATATAATGAACAACTTACCAATGGATTATAATCATGTCCCCCTTCAATGTGACCATGCTCCATACAATGTTTCTTAGTTGTTTTGATTAGAAGTCTTATAGTCTTTAAGCCCTTACAAATTTTGTAGGGGTAATAACATTTTCCATCACCTTTTCTTTTCAAGTTAGACCACAATATAGCAATTGTCTCCTTATTTTTTTCTTCCCTGATATTATCTGACATGGTCTTTCTTTACAGGCAAAAAAATTAGGCTATGGAAACTTCGGTCTATAACCTTCACAAACTACGCAAAATGATATCGCAAGTACGAAAGTCTTCTTAGAACTAATTATATAGAATTTCAAATGTTAGTTATGAAATGTTGTTTTAGTATAATATACCAAGTTGAAATACTTGAACATAGAAAAATTGCAAATCGAACCAAAACCATTTAACATTCAACATAGTACTCGGGTACTCCAACTACTTAGTGCGGGAACGTCCCGGGGATGGGTACTTTGTGATTTTGTGGAGATCAACATAATCCCAATTTCAAAGTCTAACTTAGTGGTAACAATTATATAAATTTCATTAAAAAAATGCAATTCCAATTTGAAAGTAAAACTAAAATTTTCCTACATATCTTCTTACATCATTAATTTACTTCAATACTATAGATGCATTTGATGGGTCTCATAAGTATCACACATAACAACTAGAAACCACCTTATAAAATGATCAATTTGATTATATTTGATGTAATAAGGTCATTCATATGTGTTTTTAGTCTATTTAGATCAAAATGTAAAGCTATGTAAGCCAAGGTGAAAAAAATGTCCTAGTTGTCCTATTAAGGACCTGAATGATCCAAGATGCTCCAAAGGTGGTCAAACTATGTATGGATGAGCATTATGCATTGGAAGGACTTATCAGATCATGGAAACTCTTTTCAGGTACAAATGGTAAGATACCATCTTTCTGTGTTGTAGTCTCTTTATCCAAATGGGATCAATTTCCTTTCTCTCTTCATTGAAACTAGTGGCACAGAGGTTGCTTTGCATCAATTTGATAAAACACTTAATTATGTGGTATACCCTAATGATGCAAGCACCTCTCCACCCTTGATTCAATTCAAGAGAAAGGAAATTGATCCCATTTAGATAAAGAGGCTTCAGAACATAAAAATGGTATCCTACCATTTCTACCTAAAAATAATTTCCAAGGTATTGTATAAGCTCTATCCTATGATCTATTGGTGTAGAGCACCTAATTACCTAAGTGTACTAGGATGTCAACGATCATAAATTGATCATAAATTTAGAGAAGGAAATTCTTGAGGGATTCAAAGCATTAAGAGATTTGGTATATGGAAATAATAAGAGATGTGATGAAGAAGAGAGAAGAAAGCAAAGGGAGAAAGAGAGGAAAGAGGATATTAAGAACTTGAGAAGAGACATTGAAGCATATGGAGCATGGCTAGATAGGAATACAAAACTTTGGGACATAAATTAGAAAGACATAAATTACTCTCAAATCAAATAGTCCCAACATACAAGTAGCATTAGTATGTGTGTTGCACCTTAACTACATGTCACATAAATTAGAGACAAGTCCAAAAAAATTTGAAAGACTTATTGATGTTTTAAAAAGAGAAAAGGTGCAAAAACCCAAATAGAATGTTTCGATATCAATTATAGGATTTGTCTTACATTTGCATAAGTTTCTATAGATTTGTGTCTTCCTAAACCAAGATGGCACACAAACAAGGGTAGGGGGATTTAGGTAAAATATACAATATTATTCTTCAAGAAGGTAGTTTGGATTTGTTGGAGTTCTATTTGGAAAACCTATAGGTTAAAATGTATCCCAAAAAAGGTTTGCAAAGTTTTTTAAAGCTATAATTACACTCCAGTCCATAAAACTCTTCTAATTCCTTGTCCTCCACATATATGATTTTGTGCATGATTTGTATTTAATATCCATCTTATTAATGTAGCATGATAAATTATATCAGTTATATCTAAACATTTGAGCAATATCAAAATGCATTGAACATTTGGCAAGACCCTCTAAATGAACTAAATGCACATGGCATTTGCTCCACAACATGCATGCCTTATCCATGCTTCTACATCTATCATACACTTCTAACGTGGTGTCTGAGCTTTCATACATGTACAATGTAATGCCCCGCCAGGGAACCCATGAGAATTTAACCTAATACATGTCACTAAGTTTACGGAATAATTGTTTTCTTAAGTGTTTACAAACAATAATGATAACCATGTGGAAGCAATACAATCATAAGATATAAACAAGTGCATAAGTACAACTCAAATACAATTAACAATCCTCGAGGGCCCCATGACGTAGACTTACGTATTACTAATTTAATATTCTAGATTTAAGAATAATTACAATTATCTCATATTATAAAAGAATTAATAAATACATCCAATACCATAAGGTGTACATAATGAATCAACATCATCTGCACATGTCGCGAGGTATGTCACAATAGCCAAATATAAAATATAGTACAATATTTGTAACTCTAAAGCACTGATACAAGATATAATTACAAACATCATAAGATAAATATGAACAAGCCTCCAATGAAAAGAAAGAAGAAGGTAACAGCAACAAGCATCCTCCAGCACCGCTATAGTAACATCTAAAATTTAAATAGTAAAAGAAACACTACCACCTGACCTCGTGGAACCAAAGGTCCACTTCCACCATGTTGAGGAGATAACAACAAACCCCACTTGGATAACAAACTCAATCAAAAATAACTAAGCAATGGGTCCTGAAGGCTTTCTAACTCAAAAGATACCACCAATTAAATATAAAGAAAATATAATAAACACCAAAATACCAACACTTACCAAAACACCAAATCCAGAATATGAAATAAATATAAATCACCAAATAATATTGAAATAAAAAAGACACACCACCAAGTAATACTACAATATCAAAGACTCACGACCAGAGGCAAATGCAGAAAACTACATAGGAGACTTAGGCTACATACTATGGGAGTGTCATCACATGGCCATCTACTTGAGTTACCTTGGACTAGTCACACTGGACCTCAGACACTCAAGCATTGAGTTACCCTAGACTGGCCACTCTGGCCCCCGACCCTCAATACGACCCATGTGGAACTAGAATACCCTTTTAAGAACATGAGGAATTCTAATCATAACTACTCTCTAGGTATCATCCCATTCCCATCCTTAGCCTAAACAAGCACTCAAGACATAGGCGAGGCATAATCTCTAAATTATCTTTTTAATGACTTTTACAAATTTTAATTAGTATGTTATCACTTAATTACAAAACTTACAATAGGTTACCCTGGTACTGACCACTTTGGACCTCTGACCCTTGTTGTAAGCCACTCCCCTAAGATGCTCCTAATTAACCTCCCCTACGCTCACAATCATAAATAAACACATAGGTTCTAGAAAAGTATAATGATCGAATCCATATCCACAGAAGAATAACTGGGACACACACTGGCCCTCAACAAAACATCATAAAACACCCTCTTAAAGAGTTTCATATAAACCTAAGATTAGGTCTCAATAAGGTTGGGTAGAAATTATCAAAATAATATAACATCATAATTCATAACATAAGAATACATATACAACCATAGAAAATAACCCCTAAGCCTTTGGTCAACTAACTCCCAAGTCAACTTAAAACCCCCAATAATCAATAAGGATATAACAAGGTCCAACAAAAATCCTTCAAATCAAAACTTCAAACACTTACAAGAAAACATAATTCCCTTAAAGAAATCCAAAAAAAAATTAAAACATAACTAGTTCGACTATATTTGCATGTCTGTATAACCATGCAAGAAAACATATATATTTAATAAATTTCAGTTGAATAAAACAATCATCTTGTCGACTAAAGTCCATTTGACTTCAAAAGCATTCATATAAATGTCTCATACATAACTATATATTTAAATTAGGCCAAGTCCAAGAAGAGAACAAGGGCCAAGTCCAAGAAGAACAAGGACGAAGAAGACTTCAACGATATCCACAAGATCAAGGAGGCGACAAAGAATCTATCCTAACCTTTCTTCCTAGTGCTTTTTCCTGTCTCTATTTTTTCTTGTTTTGACTGTTTTGTTTATGTGGTGGATTATCTCTCGGCCTACATGTGGCCTATTTCCTCTTTTTGTTTCTGTTGTCTTAAGACTTGAACTTTTTAATGCTTTATTATAAGATGTATTGGGTTTTAGGAACCTTGTATAACATGTTTTACATAATCAAAAACTATATATTTAAAATAAAATCTCATGCATATATACTTTTTAAATAAATATTTAACTAAAATTTTCATGCATATCAAAACACCATGTATTTAATAATAAAATAATGTTCTTAATTTTCTAAATATAAATATAAATGAAAACATTAATATTAAAACCCGCATGTAAAAAAAATCAATTAATATTTATTTATTAATTAACATTTTTTTAAATAATTTTAAATCCAAAAATTAATAATTAATATTTTTTAAATCTAAAAATTAATAAATAATAATTTTTATTTTTTTATATTTTATATTTTTTAATAAATTTTTAAATCTGAAAATTAATAAATAATAATACATTCCAATAACAAAAACCCTTTTTTTAAAACACATATTTTCTCAATTGATTTCTTTAATGGAAAACTAGGGTTTCAGGCAAAATTAATTTCTTTTGAATATGATTTCACATGCAATTTCAAATTTAATTTTCTATGCAAAACATATTGAGAAAAAAATATCATTTTTTTCTAGGTAAATACCCTAACTGAGAGAATTCACACAATTTCTTAAAATTTCATCTTAGGTTTTTAAACCACCAAACTAAATACCAAATCTAATTTAACATCAACTAATCCAAAATTTTACAAAAACAAAATTAATTTAAAACATAAACCCAATTCCAATTTCATTCACATATACAATTCCAGACATGAAACAAACAATCTTTTAAAAGAAAGAATTTGATAGAAACAAGGTTTCAAACCCTACCTCAAACAACACCTGAAAATTTGAAGCCAAGAAAGACCCAATTCAACCTTCAAAAACCAAGCTTTCAAACAATCTCAAAACAATGCTCACCAAAACCAAGCTTTCCAAAAAAAATCTTCCAAATTCATCCAAGAGCTCCTCCAAAACTTGATAGACGTAATTGAAAATAATACCAAGAAACCCCTCACAAAGAGGACCTAATCCTCCTAGGGTTTCATGGAAACCCTAAAACAGAACTCAACTCTCTCTACCTAGTTTCTATCAATTCACTTTGCATGATAAAATAACTCAATAATAAAATAATGCACTTTTTAATTATAATTTCTAACTCAACTTAACTTTAAATTCTAATTCAATTTTCACTTAAATTGAATGTGCAACTCAGATTGCATATAATTACTTAATTAATCAATAAATACTTTAGCACATAAATAACTATGCAATCTAATAAATTAAATATTAAATAAATCAACTATGCATTAAATTTTATTTTTGGATTTAATAATTAATTAAACCCTTTTATTCCAAATTTAAACATTTAATTCAATCTTTTAATTAACAAAGGTATTTGATTAACCTTAATAATTAAATATACTATATATCTAATATTTTCACATTCATAAAATATATCTATTATAATCTCATAATTACTCCTAATTTAATTATTTAAATCAAATAATTCACACAACTAAATCCACTTGACTCCCAAAACTCAAAAATCAACTAACTTAAACAATAAACAAACACCAAGGAAGGGCTCACGAATTCACGTCACATTGACAAATTAAGATGGGTAGAAACAGATACTTGCCCATTATTTTTAGGACAATCAAGGGTTTGGGTTGGGATTTGGATTTGTATATTATCTCCCCTCTCTTACCATTGAGATATTGCGATAGGGCATGCTCATTCTGACAATTCAAGAAAGTCGATGCCCGGTACCTGCAAACCCGCATAAAAGATGAGCATGTACATACATGTATAAATATAAACAAGCAATGGTGGGGATCAGCCCATCGTGTGGATCTCACAAGCAAGTAACTACGACTTCGTCCCTCAACCACATTAGACACATCAAATAGAAATATAAAAAATACATGCCAACCATACACATGCAAGTATAAGGTCAGTAAAATCATAAACATAATATACATAACATCAAATCTATGTGAGGATTTACACAAACATGAAAAGTGGCCCAAAAGAGTCTGGCCAATTAAACTAAAAAGTAAACTATGGGAGGGGTGTTACATACAATGTCTTCTATGTAGCATCTTTGATTCTTGGATATGCATTTGGAATACATCCCATCTACTGGTTACCAGTTATACAACTACAATGAGAATGATGCATAAATGCAAAGGATTGACTAGACATATTGGAATGGATGCCACATTTTTCATACATGCATGCCATAAAAGTCACATGGAACCTTCGATGTATCAGTTTTCTTTCCTAGACTAGTCCAATATTTATTTGCTAGTTTTGTATAGTTCTTTATCAGGCAATCCTACTTTAACTTTCTTATTATTTTCTAAGTTATTTTTGTATACATCGTTATTCATATAAACAACATACATTCTCCAACTCTCATATTTCCTAGGTATAAGTAAAATGGGCCATCCACATTGCACAAATTAAATTCCTCTGATGAATGAACTCTTGCTCCATAGCCCCTTGGTCAAAGAGCTCGTGAACTTTCTTCTTAGCCTCATATTCTTTAAATTCATCCAATATGATCTCTAAGTTGTACTTTTAAAATTTGATTAAAACTTACAAGAAAAATCTTTTTTTTTCTTTAGTGACCATTTACAACAAATTGTTGGATCAAGCAAGCAAGTTAGAAGCCACACTTTGGCCTAGCAATAAATATCTACTAGACATAAAATAGTTTAGTTGTGGTGCATGTTTGGTGGCATGATAGTGTGGAATTATGGAATTATGCATTTCTATTTTCAAATTGAATGGTGTTTAGATTTTGGGGTCACAAATTAGATGTAAGATTTAATAGATGGTTGTGGAAGAAATGGGCTGAGAGTACAACTATACGATATAGTAACATGACGTGGACATTTATGCAAGTAGCAACTATTCAAAATGCAAATATGCATGTCTCATTCTTAGTTTTCTTCACGATTCTATGAGCTTATACTTATTTTAAGGTGGATGAGAATTTTTATTTATGTATAAGGAAAAGGTAAAATTAAGAATTTAGCAGAATAGTTATTTCTTTAGGAATGTATACTATAAAATAGGTTTAAGTTCACAATAAGTAATTACTGCTCCCAAAAATTGTAGGATTTTTCATGTATATGTTCTTATGACCATGTTTTTTCTTGCATGAATATGGCTTGAAATGTCTTTAGCTATTTCATGTAGCCTCTTGGCATTGTGAGGTCCCAATATTGACTATTTCAAACATTGTATTGCACTTGTGTCACAACTTGCAGCAGGTTGTTCTGAAGAAGCTCATCAAAATGTGTAAATTGTATGATTCTTCTTTGAAGATATATGATCAAAATATAGAATTGTTGTTGGAATACTATTTTGAAGAGTTGAAGGTCAAATCTCTCTTCAATTAAATTGAAAATAAAGATGAGGAAAAATATTTGGGAGAGGAAATGTAAATACTCCAATTTAATTACTAGTTCATAAATCTTTTTAAATTAGTTTTGATTTGTCTATGTAGGTTGGACAATCTAATCTGTTCATTTTAGTTTGTTGGCGTGCAAGAAAGACAATTAAGGACATTACAGTATTTATTGAGGCTTATCAGTAATTGAAGAGTTGAATTATGTATAACATATTTGTATGTCGCAATCCCAGAGTTCCCCAAATTTTACTTGAATCTTCATTTTAAATGATGTCAAGGCGATTATTGGTGCATAACATTCAAGTTACTAGAAATTGCTAGAATAAATCTAATACGTGTGTAGAATATTGATATTCCATTTGCTATTGGACATGAAATGTCAAGTGAAGAAACATTTCAACATTTTTTAGCATAGAAAAGTACATGTTATACCTCATTGTATCCAAAGGGTTCATATTATGACCTTGTTATGGTTTTACTATTCATATTGTTTCATCCTTAGGTCAATAGCTGGGAAATGTACTATAGATGGAGACAACCACAAATCAAATTAACACATGAAATTTGGTTCAATGCATATAAGAAAAAAAGGGGACTTACAAGTCTCTAAAAAAATTATTTCCTAAATTATACAAGCTAAGTTCATAGGAAAGAAAAGAAAATGCGGCAAAAAATTTAAAGTGAATCTTTTGGACAATAAAAAGATGCCTAAAGAAGGTATTCAATGGAAAATTCGTAGATTAAAATGAAATAGAATGAGAAAAGATGAAATGGAATGAGAAAATATTTTTAACCTTTGCTTTGGAATACGGTTTAAATGTAGTGATGGTTTATTCTTCTATAATTTAAATGGCCCCAATTTCAACACTGCACCATAGCCAAATGATGAGCAACCACATCCTACAAAGGTTAAAATAGAACCAATTAAATTTTAAAGTTAAAGAACCTTGAATATTAGAAAATAAATAGATTGAATTTGTTCCAATGAGAAAAAATGAAAAGATTAATTAGATTCGGGTACCAAACAACAAGAGGCTTTTCATGAATTTTTGGTGGCATACTCTACATATAGCTCCCTCGAAGAAATGAAAGAAGTCACGGAGAGCTTTCTGGAAGCAACGAAAGAAGCCACTTGTTTCATAAATTGCCTTAGATCTCAATGCCAAATTGCCTTCTTCGTCGCTCCTGGTGAACAATTCCCTTCTTCGCCACTCCAAAATTGCCCACGAATATGAAATATAGAATGAATATTTTTGTTTTTTTTTTAATATTGCCTGCATCAGTCAAAATTCCAACACAATATGGATGGAAGTCAGCATTCCGACGATATTAGGGACTTTTTAAAAAATGCAAATTCACACCAAAATGCCTTCTTTGTCAGAAACTGCCATTGGAAATTCACACCAAATGTATTAGTGAGTAAATTGAATCAAATTAAGGGGCACTAGTTATATTAGACCATTTGAGGGTGATTACATTTTCCCCTCTTTGAATTGATGTGCAAGCAGCTCATTGATTCAAAGGATGATGTTCAATTTTGAGTGCAGTTTGATATGGGTTATGATGAAATTGCCCTTGATTGGAATTGATTTCAAGATCTAAACTGGATTCGATTGATGATAAATTAAGACCAAAATGATCAGTTTGATGAGGTGCAATGAAACTGACCACTTTTCCAAGATTGAAGACATTGACAAGTAACCAATTTGATGTCAAGCGATGAAATTGATCATGGTCAGAAAATTTTTGAAACCCTAAGGTTTATAACAACAAATAACCAAATTGATGTGAAGCAATAAAACTAATTTCAATAAAAGTTAAACATGATAATTGACTCGATATGAAGCAATGAAGTCAATTACCTGATGAGAAAGACATTTTTAGTTTGATGTAAAGCAATAAAACTAACATGCCCCTCGCTGAATCATCGAATTCAAGATCTCCCCGAGTAATTTGATGTGGTGCAATGAAATCACTCGTTGAGACAGATAGATCAGAGATACTCAACTTGATATGAAATTTGATGAAGTTGAGATTCCCCTACTGATATGATTCTTTTCAATTCAAAATTTTGATGTGACATCCTGATTCAATTGATTGATGAAGAAGATTTGAAAATTTTCTTCATCTGATTATGTTTGATTAGGTCAATTTCAATGAATTTTGATGTGACCATGCCCCCTCGGGAGCAAAATTAAAATAAAATCTCAATGATAAATAATTACAATGATGATAAAATGATTTCTAACTAATTTGAAATGTTTAGGAATTGATTAGAGCTCATTTCGTGTTATTCTACACATGGTTTGATAAAGTTTGACCACTTTTTAATGTTTCTTTTAGGAGGTTTGACCAACTTTGGTGATGAAGACTTGACTTAACTTGATAAAATTGATGTCATATTGATTTTATCAGTTATACATCAAATTTTGTGTCCTATTTTTACTATGGTTGACCATTTTTTACCTATTTTGACTGACTTTCACTTACATTTTGACTTGCGTGTACCGAAGTTGACTTTTGAAAAGTTGTAAAATTGACCTTGAGATATTCCTTATTGATACTACATCGCATTGACTGATTCTACCCTGGTCAACTATACTCTGATTAGGCTTTTTGATCCATGGTAGACTTAAGGTTGACTTTTGAAAAAGTTGACCGATCCTAAAAATGGATTTTCACTAGTTGATTTAGTATGCCTTGTTGATTTTGGATCATTTTGCCAATTTTGAAAATTAGGTCAAAATTAAGTCAAATGACTATATTTAGGTCCATTTTCACTTTTTTACTATTGACTTTTGGAGTTGTTGAGCCCTCTCTAGAGTAAAAATGGTGATTCTGACCAAAAGCCACCAATTCAAGCAATCTAGGCATTATAGACGACCACGACAATATCTTCCACCGGTTAGTTGACCTCTTAATCCAAAATTTTTTCCAATTTAAGTATTTTTTCCATATTTTTCCATTTTTGCAATTTTTCATATGAAAAAATAAATTTGCATATCTGATTGCATTTTATTTTGTATGAAACTCTATTGTTTTTATTTTAGTTTTGCACAAAAAAAATTTTTTTTGCATCCCATTGCTAGTTGCTTCATACAAAAGACTTTCTCTTGTGTCCATGTTTTCATATGAACTTGTTCTATGTTTCGTATTACCTGAATGTTTAGTATCTCATCTTTTCTTGTTTTATATGAAAAATATCTTTAATTTGGCAACTGCATAGTTTTTTTTGGAAACAATGTTGACTTTTTTTATTTCGGTTGATCAATTTGGTCATTTTACTTGTTGATGTGATCTTGATGCATGATTATTGATGTCATACTTAACTTTTATGTGCTAAATTCTATTGATTATGCTCATTTTTCTCTAATATGGATGCATGTGCTGCATACTTGATTTTATCCTATCTTTTCCTATGTCAATGACCCTATACCATGAACTTGATTCGGCAATTTTTTGATGCAGAGAAGAGATTGATTAGGAAGCTTGGATTGGGATGCATGCTTGATATACCCGATATTTTGGTGAATCATGGTTTAATCACAACTTTGGTCGAGCATTTCCACAATGAGCATAACACTTTCCATATGCCTACTGGTGAGCTCACAGTCACTCTTGAGGATGTGTATCACATTCAAAGGATTTTGATGGTCGGCACTCAGGTATATTATACTCAGACACATGCACTTGGCATATTAGTACTAAGGAGACTATTTGTAGATCCCACAATTAATATTAGACATGTGACTTGGGACTTGATGGAGAGATAGTATGCCCCACTTCCTTCTATTATAGCTAGTTTGATTAGCGGGATTTGGGTAGTTTATTGTAGTGCACAGGCATTCTTATGTGGTTGGGGTCGCATATTGGAGGACATGATTACATAGCCTCAATGATTTGCATAGAGTGCATGTTTGTTAGCCCATCTGAATAGAGAGATGCATGAGATTTTATATAGGTCTAGCCAAAGTATGTTGGTTGGTATCTTAGTTTTACAGGTTTGGGACTAGGAGAACATCTCAATTAATCATCCACTCAAAGATAGAGTGTGAAGGGTGTGATATCCTTACATTGACCATTATAGATGATTCCTTCATCAACCCTAGTTAGGGAAGTCATATTATTGGCATCAAGTTCTTGATGATACCATGGATATATAGTGGCAACCATACAGGGATGTGGAGGACCGGTCTGATGCCCAGCTAGAGCTTTTCCATATGTTTTACAACAGGTATCTAATTTGACTCTCTTCTAGTATTATAAAGCAATTTTTTATTTCTCTAGTCATTTGGCAGTTTGGATGTCGATGAGATGTCCCAACATAGATGACCACTTATTCCAGGTTCACTAATGAAGAGAGATTAGGATGGATTCATTGTCTTTCTCATGTTGTATCCTTTTAGGAGATTATTTTTTTACATGTAGTTCCTTGGGATTATATACCTATTATTGCTAATAGAGGGGTCACAGATACATATAGACAATATTTGAGTGATCATCCCTTCCCACAATTCACAAACCCTACTAAAGTGGGCCCTCGCATAGAGGACCGAGAGGATCCTCCTACTACTAGAGGTCGATGAGGAGTTCGGGGAGGAGGATGGAGAGGTGAGGGTGGGGACTTGGTGTAGTAGGGAGATATGGAGATAGAGGTGATGATGGAGGTGGGGATGGAGGTAGGAGAGTTTGGTTCAAGGTCACTCCTCTTAGGGATGATCCAAGGCCTTTGGTACAACAACAACATTTACAGGGAGTAGTCCAGGCATAGGACACATAGGGAAAGTAGGGACAAAGACAAGGATAGCAGTAGGGTGCCTAGCAAGATTTCCCTCTGTAGCAAGGACAAAGACAACAACATGGTGCCCCTCCACAAAGGCAGCCAAGACAAGGAGCACAAAGTGGACAAAATCCACTTTCTCGATGCCATCACGAGAGGAGACAACTTAGGGACCAAGTTTCTATTTTACAGGCTCAAATTATGGAGTGTGACTGGTGTATCTAGGATTTGATTGTAGGGAGAGATCACCAAGTAGTTGATGTTACTGTCGATGAAGACCAGCATGTAGTTGTGATTATAGTAGTGAGAGATTTTGCCTAGCATATTTTTGCATACTAGGGAGTGAGAGCTTCTTATTATTACACATTGTATATTGGTATTGTACGTATAGGGGCTAGAGCTCCTTCTTATTCTACATTTTCCACTCAATTTAAGGGTGTCATGTTGTTGCCTCCCCTATGGGAGATGACGTACCACCTCCTCCCCCTTGAGATCATCATGAGGGTGGGAGAAAGACCTGATTTTGTTCCTTCCTTCTTCTTCTCTTTCTGATATTTTGATGTACAAGTGATTGTTGATATAATGACATAACTTGATGTACCTCTTTTGATTGACACTTAAAATTAATGATCTTGACATACAAATTTTTTTGTGATCTCATTGGACTTAGACATTGACATATTTTATGATATATGAGAGATGACATATTTTATGACTATGAGATGCTTATTATGGATGCATTTTATTTTCTATTTTATGGATGAATGAATGCATTTTGTTTATATGATATGTTAATTCAAATGTATGCATATTTAATTTGATGTTCATATGGTGATGCATATGTAATGAGTGTTATGTTTTTTATCGTTTCTTCTTTGTATTATACAATGCAATGATGGTTATGTTTATGCAATGATTGCTTCTTGATAATGAGTCCTTATAATAGATGTAATATGAAAAAATTTATGATGTGAATGTCATGAATTAACACAATATCCAGGTCTCTCTTTTTTTACTATTAGTATCTATAGTACTCGATCACACCATATAGATGATGTGAAGATGTCAAATATTGATGTAGAGACAATGTCACTGGTGAATCTAATTTCTCCCTCTAGAGAAATTCAAGCCAATTCAATGTTGAGATATGCCAAAATCCATGCAATGCTAAAATGAATGCAATCTAATAATACAACCTATTGTCACTAATTTTTTAAGCTCGTTATCATCATTGAGTGAGTGAAACATTGGGGCTAGTACAACCCTCACAAATTGAATTTGGAAATCATGGGACTATAAATACTACCGTTATCGGACTTTATGTCAAAAATGAGCACAAGCATCAAGGCGTACAATTCCATAATGTCTTGAGTGTTATTTCCTTTTGAGATATGTATTGTCTGGCATGACCTTTATATTTATATCTTTGGACATTTTTTCCTAAATCACACATTTTTAATCAATTACTTGATAAAATAGACAAGGAGATTAATTCAATCTCACTGTGGCATTCAAATAAAAAGAGTCGAGGTATGTGCGACATTGCATATCAACTAGAGGCTCTTATCACAAACACCCAATTTATTTGACATTTCAGGATCATCAGAATAATCACCAAATACATAAATCAAATAAATCATCATGTCCCCTATCCTTGCTTCTCTAGTCTATAGACATCTTTGAGTAACTCAAGAGATGTGATAAGCAACAATCAATGATAACGGACAACATTCCAATAAAATTAATTGTCATTCCTTATTTCTCTAGACCTTGGTCATCATTGGGTTGTAAAGGAGACATGATCATCATAGCTTCAAGACGGCTTAAGTTTAGTTGTTGATTTGTTTGTCTATTTAGGGTGTTGAGAAACACTAGTGTTTATGTGTAGTGTTGAGAAATATTTTTGTGTGTTAAGGATTGCTTGATTACTAAACCTCATTCAATTAGTGTTGAGAAACATTGTTCTGCATTATGTTGATTTGATGGTTGCTCATGTTTGTCAAAGTTCAAAGTTCTAATAAGTTTATCTGATGAATGTTGATAATCATTGTTTGATAAGTTGGGTGTTGAGAAACACCATTGTATGTCATTTTATTTTGTCTGTTATATGTTTTTTGTGAGAAATTCTTCCAATGATCATTGAAAAACATGATTGTGTTCAATTGTATTGTCAAGAAATACTATTTGTGTTAGTGGAAAATTTTCCAATGGTTGAAAGACTTAGGATGATCGATTCAAATTTATGAGATGACTGACTAATGAGATGTTGAATTGTATGACTAAATTATGATGAGATCGTCCTCTATTAGGTGTGAGTATTTGAGGACTATGATACAAACCAATTCCAAGCCATGATAATAGGATTATGTACAAGGTCATGAAAGCAACTGACAGGTATTTACAAATTGAAACCAAGCAATGTATTGATAGATGGAGTGTTGATTACAAGTAGCACCTATTTATCAGGTTTTCACCACTTGACAGAACATCTATTTTTACTATTGAGGTGCCTATTTACTAGGTTTTCACCAAGGCACTTTTCTTGTTTTTTTTTTATTTTTTGTACTTTTTTTTATTTTTTGGAAAAAGTGGTCAAGCCACTGAATATATTTTTTGTACTTTTTATCTTTTATGATTTTTTTGTATTTTTTATTTTTCACTTTTTTTTCAATTCATCAAGGCGCCTGTTTTCCAAGTTTTCACTAGGATGATCATTTTTTTCAAGACATTTTCCACTATTTTGTCTTTTCTTCAGTATCTTTTTTGTTATTTTTTATTTATTTCAAGAACTTTTATACTATTTTTGGTCTTTTTTCAAGAACATTTATACTATATAGGAACTGTTGCGTTGATAATTCTATGTATAAAACTTTTTTAAATGAATTGTTTTGATGGGATCAAGGATCATATCTCCCTCAAGTGTACAGATTTGATAGGCTCTGGATCCAAATGCTATTGTTATGATGAAGGGTCCCAACTAGTTGGGTTCAAATTTTCCCTTTTGTTCTCTATTTTGTTATTTTTTAGGATTCTCTCTTAGCACAAAATCTCCAACTTGAAATTCTTTGTGGTGTACTTTCTTGTTATATCCTCTTGACCTTCTCTTCTGATAAACTCTAAAATTATCAAACACCTCTTGTCTACACTCATCTAGTAATTCTAGATCTTAGATTCTTTATATCCTATATTCCTCATCCATTACTAGTCCTCTTAGTGATACTCTTAAGGATGGAATTTCCACTTCAATCAGTAGTATTTCCTCTGATCCATAGACAAGATTAAAATGTTTTTCCCATGTATGCATTGTAATGGTGCTCCTATAGGCCTACAATGTTGGATTCAACTGCAATTGCCAATCTTTTCCTGATTTATTGACCATTTTGTGCAAGATTTTTAGAATTATTTTATTTGATGCCTCAAACTGTCCATTACCTTGCGGGTAGTAAATTGAGGAAAAATATTGGGTGATGTGAAATTGTGCACATAACTCATCCATATCCTTTTTTTGAATTACACCCATTGTCTCTCACAATTGAAGAGGGGATATCATACCTACATATGATGTAGTTTAGTATGAACATTGACACTTGTTTACTAGTCACCTTAATTAAAGGGATGGCCTTAACCCACTTTGTGAAATACTTCATGGTTGTGATGATAAATTTGTGTTTTTTAGATGTGTATCATCTTAAAATGGAAGCATTTCCATTTTAATAGGTTTAGCACCCGCTTTTACTACATTTATCATGATAGAAATGCATTTAGGATGCATTTTTGCACTTAATTTCTTCATTTTAGGTGAAATTAGGGTTAGGATCCTGAGGATTCTCCTTGATTTCCCTCTTCTACGACTCTATTTTCTAGGTTGGATTCAAAAATAAATCTTCCTGGCCTTCATCATAGTAATCATAGGATTTTATGTCTGCATCTGACATTCTATCCTGTTCTTGCATCAATTTTGGGTTTCTGGGCTTCCTCGGGACCTCCTGACTGGGTTCTAAGTCAATCTAGGACCTGGGTTAGATTTGAGGTGGAACCTGACTGGGTCAAGTCCAACCTTGATTTTGACCCCTTTCTTCAAATTTTCAAAATTCTTAATTTTCGGGCTTCAGGCTTTCGGGATATTTTGTTTCTCGCCTCCAGGATAATCATTTCAAGTTTCGGGATGGTAAATCCTTTAATTGCATTTAATCTAGGTATATTTTCTAAAGGTTAGGACCTAATTGGGATTTAATTCTCCAAGGTGGCCCCTCTAGAGGATTGTGCCCTAGATCACTATAAAAGGAGGCCTTCCTCTCTCATTTTGATCATCAAGTTTTGGGAGAACACATTTCATCTCAAGCAATTGAAAGCTCTCAAGTACAAGCAAGGCATAGTGAAGGTGCAAGATAACAAGAGGAAGATATAGAAGATCAAGCCATTGTTGACATCAAGCATCTTTGTGAGCTCATATTTGGAGCAAGAAAGATCCTTTCTTCCTTGATCCACCATTATCAACTTTCAAGCATTCAAGGATTCAATCATGGAGTAGCAATTACAAATTGTGAGTTTGGTAGAAGTACTTTAGCCTTGGGGGCTTGGTATGCTTTTCTATCTTATTCAAATCTATGCATTGTTGTTTCATACATATTCATGCTAGGGTTTTCAATCTAGAGGATTAGATCTTGGTATTACATTTTCAATACATACACACACACATTCTATTTCAATTAGCTATTCGTGGAGGTGGAGATCACCAAAACGGGGGTTTGACTAAGGCAAAACCCTATATAGCCACCCCCAAAAAAACCCCTTTTTCAAATATCTACAGTCGTTGTTTTGGGAATTAGAGGACATATTTGAGTACCCTTTTCGCTGAACTTTCGAGATTTGTGAACAGAATCAAAATCGAACTTCAAATTAAAAATGTAGTATTTGCCCTTTTATGAGGGTCAAACCCGAGCTAAGGCATCTTTGAAAAAGATTTATGGGTTTTCTCTGTCTCGGCATTTCCAATTTGGAATAGGTTTCAAATTTGCTCGAAAGTATACACAAACTTCAGAAAATAGGTATTTATGAATCAATTTCATGATGAGGTATGTATCTTGACCTAATTGATTTTCAAGTATTTACTTATGCTATTCCAATTTTAATTTCAAATGAATATGTGTTGAATGTTAGGTACACTACTATGTTTCCATTTTAACCATATTCAAGATGATGAAGGATATATCTAACCAATAGATCAAACTCCCATTGTTGAAATGGTCAGTGTGTTATAATTGGCAACAACTCTCTAGGTGGAGCATGAATTAGATCATCGTGCAGTTGACATTTCTTGCAAGACTTGGCATATTGCACTACATCTTTCTCTACATTGGGCCAGTAGTATCCAGCCCTTAGAAGTTTCTTAGATAACAAAATACCATTCGAATGAGATCCATAAATAATGTGTGTTTAGAATCTTCACTTTCTAAACACCTAAGGAGAGTACCATCTAGACCATGCATATATAATTCATTAGCTATGATGAGGTAACACGATGCATTTTGAATAAGGTTTCTTTTTTCATTTCTATATTAGCCATCATGAATAATTTTGTCTTTTAGGTAGGAGTGGATTTGGTTATATCTCGAGGAACCATGCCCCACAATTGAGCACACTATTTGGGAATCTGGGGAATCATAGGTAGGAAAGGGTAATTCTTCCACTTGGAATTCATAGTTGAATTGATGTTCTTCTAGTTGTAACATTGAGACTAGAGTAGCCATGGCATTAGCTTCTTTATTCTCTTCTCTAAGAGTTTTTTGGAAAGTAATAAACACAAAGTATTTCTTTAAATCATCGACCATTATTTTCTATGGCATGAAATTTTCATCATTTATTTAATATTGATTGTTGATCTAATTGATTATCTGTTGGGAGTCTCCATAAATGTGCAACTTCACAATTTTCCATTCAATTGATAATTTAAATTCATTCACTAAGCTTCAAAATAAAAAATATTGTTGGTGCAGGGAAATATCATTTTGTATGCTTTAGGAATTTTGTATCCTTGAGGAGTTATGAAAAGAACACCAGCTCCTGACTCCTATTGGGTGGATGAACAATCGAAGAACATCTTCCATGGGTGCTCTGTTAAATGTAGTATTGCTTCATCAGAAAACTCTATAGTTAGTGGCTTGTTGTCTTGAATTGGTGCATCAACTAGGTGATTGTCAATGGTCTGACCTTTGATGGCCTTCCTCTCTATATACTCAATATCAAATTCACTCAATACCAACACCCATTTTTCTAACCTTACAGTCAGTGTTGCTTTGTTTAACAAATACTTGAAAGGATCACATTTAGCAATTAGTTTTACTATGTGAGAAATCATATAATGTCGAAGCTTTTCTGATGAAAATACCACTACGAGGAAAGCCTTTTCAATAATATTGTAGTTAACTCATAAGATATGAGTGTTATGCTTATGTAGTATATAGCTATTTCTTTTTGTGTCTCATATTCTTATGCCAATAGAGCTCCTAATGATGTTGTTGTAGTTGATATGTAAAGAAGTAGTGGTTTACCTCGAATAGGATCCATAAGTACCAATAGATTCATGAAGTACTCTTTTATCTAATTGAGATTTCTCTCACATTCCTCATTCAATTTTAAGGTAACTCTTTTGTGTAGTGTTTTAGTAAACGGTTGAGCTTTGTCAAATAACTCTGATATAAACTGCCTTATTGATTAAATCTTTCCTTGCAACGTTCATATTTGACTAATGTTTCTGGGAGGTTGCATCTCTAGGATTGCCTTAAATTTTGTTGGGTCTATTGTTAGGAATAACAGTCCACCAATAAAACTGAGAGGAGGGGGTGAATCAATTGTATGATAGATTATTAAACTTTAAACTTTGAATAGTAGCAATATCAAATCCAATGAACAGAATGAATGCCAACACAATAACACAATATTTGTTGTTGAGGAAACCCTGTTAAAGATAAAACCCTTGTGGGAATTAACACCCATTAACACCCACTAATGATGTACTAGGAGTATAGTATCCTTGTTAGAATATCTAGCCCTGTTAGGAGCTGATTCAAACATTATAATACATAGTTCTTGTTAGAGGACAAACCCTATTAGTAGTCAAGAAAAATAAGATAGGCTCACTGCCCAAAGAAGGTTATGTCCACCTTCAGAACTCACTATTCACAACATAAGTGTATATAAAGAAATACATAATCTTTGAACTGTCTGATAGCAACTATCTTTGCTTGATAAGTTCCAATGAAGTATATAATTTATCCTCTGCTCTACATCCAACAGACTCAAGCTCGCAGCTTCCACAATCCTCTTTTACATCACATACATTATGTCATGTCTTTTTAAAAGAAAAGATCTTACATATATACCCTATTACAAAATAGATGGTTAGGTCGGCCAATTAGGCTTTCCTAATATACAAATAATTACATAACTCCTTGCCAAGATACACATGGTATCTAAAATAAGTATACAACAATTACAATTCAATCAATAAGGACTGACATCCATAATTCATGTTCGCCATTCATGATACATGCTACATCTCTCAAGTCGGCTTCCAAATAGATCATCTCTAAAACACACGCCACAGTTGATGTCATCCTACTTTTTTTACCTTGTGTAGATCAACGAACATTATTTAGTACCCTTTTGGTCATCCCTTAAGCTCACATACACTGAATCCTCATTGCCTGTAAGATATACCCAAAACTCAGAGACTTACTCTGTCAACTTCCACTATCACTGTCCAGAAACCAGTCTTCACCAAGTCTTATGTAACTCAGCCAATATACAATATTACATAATGTGATCTTAGATATAAGATCATAACACCTTCTTGTACACACAACTGACTTCGCACATTTTGAAACATCTATATAGTATCTATACACTTTAATAACCAACATGTTCTCTTCATAGAAATATATGTTGACATCAATGATAAAACATGAATGACAACAACAGTAATTCCAACATCACTCAATGTAGTGATTAAACATATTAAATGTATCCAATAATCTCCAAATGCATTAGAAATATCCAACAATCTCTACCTTTGGCATTGATGGTAACATATAGAAAAATTCATCAACTCAAAAGTATTCTCTCAGTACCTTTACCACATAGTCTCTTTCCCGTAGGATTTTCACATAGTCTCTTTCCCCCTTTGACAACAATGGAAAATGGTGCCATAAGTCATCAACTATCCTCCACAACTATCTTTAACAAGTGTCTTGAACGATCACTCCCCCTAAGGAGTAGATCCACACATCAAGTCCATAATATGATAAGGCTTTGAAAACCTTTGGACTGATGCATCCCTGCATCATTTAATTCTGACTAGGAGGGGCCTACACCCCAAGCATACCTATGAGATACTCAAAGGCATCTTTTGGCAATGGCTTTGAAAAGATGTCTACTATATGTTCCTTTGTGCTAATGTATTCCAATCTTATTTCTTTCTCTGCTACCTTGTCTCTCAAGAAGTGATACTTAATAGAAATATGCTTAGGTTTAGAGTGCATCGCATGATTCTTTGACATGTTTATTATAATGGTGTTATCACAATGGATAACCATTGGTTCATCAAAATTTATTCCAATATCTTTCAGCATTTGTTTCATCCAAAAAAATTGAGTGCAGTTAATAGTAGCAACAACATACTTTGATTCTATAGTAGATTGAGCTATACAATCTTACTTTTTACTTAGCCATGAAACCAACTTTTCCCTAAGGAAAAATGCACCTCCACTAGTACTCTTACTATCATCAATATTCCCTGCCCAATTAGCATCAGTATAATCATGTAGTTCAAAGTCATCATTTATATCATACCATAAGCCATATTCCATTGTTCCTTTTAGATATCTAAATATCCTTTTCATAGCAGTTAGGTGTATCTCTTTAGGTTTTGTCTAATATCTAGCCAAAATTCCAACAACATTAGAAATATCTGGTCTAGTGTGTGTCAGATGTTGTAATCCTCCAACTATTGATCTATACTTGGTCTGAAAAACACACTTTTTCTCATCATTATTTGTTAGTTTATGACCAGTCACCATGGGTGTACCAACTGGTTTATAGTCTTCCATTCCAAACTTTTTCAACATTTCTTTAAGATATCTAGTCTGGGAAATAAAGATCCCATTCTTACTCTGATTTATTTTCAGTCCTATGAAGAATTTCATTTTGCCTATCGTGGACATCTCAAATTCATTTTCCATCTCTTTAGAAAATTTCTCACACATTTCATCATTCCCTCCAAAGATAATATCATCAACAAAAACTTCTATTATCAGAATTTCATCTTCACTAGTTCTTAAATATAAGTTACTGTCAGCATTATCTTTTTTGGATCCAAGGTGAAGTAAGTATTTGTCTAACCTTGCATACCAAGCCCTTGGATCTTGCTTCAGTCCATACAGTGCCTTCTTTAACTTGTATACCATGTCTTCATCTTTGGATAGAGGAAATCCATCCAGTTGTTCTATATAAACTTCTTCTTCAAGATCCCCATTCAAAAATGCAGATTTCACATCCATCTAATATACCTTGAAGTCCTTATGTGCAGTATAAGCCAAAACTAATCTCAAATATTTTATCTTTAGACTTGATTCATTCTCTACTTTTGCTTTGAATATCTTGAATTTGTCAAATGCTTCTTATTTCTCTTTCAAGTAAGTGATCCACATCATTCTAGAAAAGTCATCAACAAAAAGTATAAAATACCTTTCACCATAGTATGATCTTGTCCGTGTAGGTCCACATAAGTCTATATGTACCAGATCCAACTTTCCTTTTGTTGAATATGATTTTCTTTTATAACTACTTCTAGTTTGTTTTCCCATAACACATTCTCTGCATACGATGTTAGATGGTTTCACAATCTTTGGTAGGTCTTTTACTGCATTAGTCAAATTTTCCTTCGCGATATTATCAAAATTAACATGACAAAATCTTATGTGCCATAACCAACTGTCATTTATCTTGCAACAAAATAAGAAGCTTCAGATGTATTTAACTCAAATACATTACCTATAGATTTAGTACCGATTGCAATCAAGTTTCCAATCTTACCTCTAATAAAACATTTCCCATCAATGGACTTTAATTGATATCCCTTATCCATTAGTTGTCCAATACTCAACAAGTTATGCTTAAGTCCATCAATAAGAAGTACATTGTCAGTATTAGTCCTTCCATCCAAAGTAATAGATCCTACTCCTATGATAGGTTTAGGAACATTGTCTCTGAATATTACAACACCACCATCATACTTCATTAGTTTAAGAAACTTGTTTTTGTCTCCAGTCATATGATGTGAGAAATCACTATCTATAACCCATTCAGATTTCTTATCAACATGTGATACTAAAGCTTTTTATTCATGTACTAGTTTTTCATCTTTAATAGCAATAAATCCAATCTCCTCATAATCCAAATCATCATCATCAGAAATACCTTCACTAGCATAATAACATTCCTTATCCTTTGAATACTTAGGCTTGAAAAACTTAGGTTTGTGCTTAGGAACTCTTATAGGATATCTAGATGCAAAGTGACCTATCTTATTGCATGAAAAACATTTCAAAGGTAACTTTCCTTCAAATTTACCCTTACCTCTCTTTTTTCTTCTAGCAACCAGTGCAATAAGTTCATTTAGCTTTCTTTCTTCTTCTTGTATCTGTTCCCATTCATCAGCATATTCACCAAGATCTTCTTTTATGTTCTCACTGCTAGTGCTTGGAATTGCAGATATTATCTTCCTATGAGTAGATGCTTTAAATGTTGTTTCAACTTTAGGTACAAAATCTCCCATTTCTTTGGCTTCAAAGGTAGTTAACTTTGCAATCAACATTTCTCTACTAAAGTTTAGAGTCAAAGGTATAATTTCTTCTATAGCCTGTACTTTGGTCTTGTAGATTGGTGTCAATGATCTAAGGATCTTTGCAATGACTTCTTCCTCTTCATAGGTACCTCCAGAATTTTTGATTCCAATCACAACCTCTGTAACTCTTTGTACATAAGCTCTAATGTTTTAATCATCCTTCATTTGTAGCTTCTCCATCCTTGTTTTCCAGCTTTATAACTTTGCTTGCTTGGTAAACTTGTCTCCTTCATACAATGCTTCTAATCTTGTCCAAATCTTATGTGTTGAATCTATATCTTTACTTCAGTAAATTCTCCTTCAAAGAGTGTGTTGATCAGTGCTTCCCTTGTGACCATGTTATATGAAAATATCTTCTTTTCATCATCAATATCTTTTTTCCAATTCATCTTCATCCTTCATAGCCACCTGATTCTTTGTAATCATCCAGTAGTCAATGCCCAAACATAGCAAATGAGTTTGCATCTTGTTCTTCGAACTATCAAAGTTTTCAAGATCAAATTTCAGACTATCCTTCCTATAAAATGTCATCTCTAAGATCACCTCAAGCTTTTAAGCTTTCTCTCTAAGGACCAATAGCTCTGATACCAATTGTTAGGAATAACAGTCCACCAATACAACTAAGAGGGGGGTGAATCAGTTGTATGACAACTTACTAAACTTTAAACTTTGAATAAAAGAAATACCAAATCCAATGAACACAATGAATTCCAACACAATAACACAATATTTGTTGTTGAGGAAACCCTGTTAAAGGTAAAACCCTAGTGGGAATTAACACCTGCTAATAATGTATTGAGAGTATAGTGTCCTTATTAGAAAATCTAGCCCTGTTAGGAGTTGATTAAAACATTATAGTACATAGTCCTTGTTAGAGGACAGAGCCTATTATGAGTCAAGAAAAATAAAGTAGGCTCACTACCCAAAGAAGGTTATGTCTACCTTCAGAACTTATTGTTCGCAACACAAGTGTATATAAAGAAATACACAATCTTTGAAATGTCTGATAGAAATTGTCTTTGCTTGATCAATTCCAATGAAGTATATAATTTATCCTCTAATCTACATCCAATAGACTCAAGTTCACAGCTTCCACAATCCTCTTTTACATCACATACATTCTACCATGTCTTTTTAAAAGAAAAGATCTTACATATATACCTATTACACAATAGATGATCAGGTCAGCCAATTAGGCTTTCCTAATATACAAATAATTACATAACTCCTTGCTAAGATACACATGGTATCTAAAACAAGTATACAATAATTACAATTCAATAAATAAGGACCGACATCCATAATTCATGTTCTCCATTCATGATACGTGCTACATCTCTCAAGTTGGCTTCCAAATAGATCATCTCCAGAACACATGCCACAATTGATTTCATCCTACTTTCTGTACCTTGCATAGATCAATGAACATTCTTTAGTACCCTATCTATTATCTCTTAAGCTTGCATACACTGAATCCTCATCGCCTGTAAGATATACCCAAAACTCAAAGACTTACTCTATCAACTTCCACTATCACTGTCCAGAAACCAGTCTTCGCCAAGTCTTCTGTAACTTAGCCAATATGCAATATTACATCATGTGATCTTAGATATAAGATCACAACACCTTCCTATACTCACAACTAACTTCACACATTCTGAAACATCCGTACAATATCTGTACACTGTAATAGCCAACCTATTCTCTTCATAGAAACATATGTTGACATTAGTGACAAAACACAAATGACAACAACAGTAATTCCAACATCTCTCAACATAGTGATTAAACATATTAAATGTATCCAACAATCTCCCAATGCATTATCAATATCCAACATGTACTTCAATTCATTTTGTCAATATAATGTATGTAAAGAGTTTCCATGAACTTACTCCAAATACACTTTTTTTTGGATTTAGCCTAGTGAGTTGAAATTGCTCCATTCCATCAAAGATTTTATTTAGATCTTCTATGTGGGTTATTTTGTTGACTGTTTTTGCTAGTGTATCATCTTCATAGTATTCCATATTTTTATGCATCATTTCATGGAAGATGGTTTTTATTTCCCTCGAATATATTGCACTTGCATTTTTAAGATCAAATGGCATGACGTTCTAGCAGAACGTGTCACAAGCACAAGTGGAATTTTTCTCTAGATCTTCAAGTGCTATCTTGATTTGATTATAACCTGAGATTCCATCTATTAGTGAATACATTTCATACCCTTCTACAAGATCCACAATCATGTTGATGTTGGGAAGAGGAAAATCATCTTTAAGACATGCCTTTTTTAAATCTCATAAATCAATGCATACTCTGGTAGATTTGTTTGGTTTAGAAATAGGGGCAATATTGAAAATCCATTATGTGTAATGTATTACCTTGATGAATCTAGGTTTTAAGAGCTTTTCTATTTCTACTTTGATTTTAAATGCCACATGAGGGTGCATCTTTATAAGTTTTTGTTTTACTAGTTTAATACCTGGAGCTATAGAGAGATGATGCATAATGAGATCAGGATCCAGACCCAACATATATGAGTAGGACCATGCAAATTTGATCTTATTTTCTTTGAAAAACTCTATGAATTATTTATTTTCTTCCACAGACAAGGATTGTGCTATGTGAACCATCTATGGTGCTTCAATTATTCCCAAGTTGATTGGTTATGTTGGTTCAATTAGTATTAAAGATATCTCTTAAAAGTGATAAGGTAGGATATCAAGCTTCCCATCCTCAGGTGCCTCTAGGATATTTTCACCATTGGATACATCATTTATTTTTACTATTTTAGGTTCTAACACTACGACAATGTGGTTTTCACCATCATACCACTTTTTATTTTTATTTTTGCTTTTAAGACTGATAAACTTGATATCCCCCTCCTTCATATTCATGGTCATTGCACTGGTGGAAGAGGTAAAGGATTCAAATGTGTTTAAATAGCATGCCAAGGTATAGCCATTTGGAAATGACAGTAAATTTATGGCTTCATTCTGACTCCATTCAATGAGTTTAGGGTGTAGCAAAGATAAGGATTCATATGGTTCAAGAGATGGCACCACATTATCATCAAAGATTATGACTGAGAAGGCAAGTTCCATTAGGTTAATCTCTGAAGGATTTCTTAGACCATAAAGAGTCCTAACATCATCATTAGAGTCATTGTTAGTATTACATGAACCTAATCTAACAGACCTAGCATTGGAGCTTTGCCCCTCCTCTAATTGATAAGAATATTTGTGAATCACATCTATCTCAATATCCATTGTAACATTAAAAAATGAATACCATTCATACTCATTAGAACTATTGGATTAATTATGGAAATTTATTTACTAAGAGGGGAGGGGTGAATTAGTACTCTAAAAACTTTTAACAACTTTTCTAACCATTCTCCAAAATATAAACTTTGTATACATCATCATAAATAATAGAAATTAAAACATAAAACATAGCTCATAACACCATGATTTTTGGTCTCGCAAAAATCCCTGGTCAGAGGAAAAAACTATGGTGGGGATGTTACCCACTGTTGGAGTTGATGAAAAACAACCCACAGCTCCCAAGAACACCTGCACGCAAACACCTGTCACAGAAAGAGAGAGAAGTAAATAGCTATGGAGACCTGAACATATGGATCCATGAGAGAGGAGAAATCCTTGATGTGCAAAAACAAAAGTTGCAATCAATAATGAAATGCCAGAAAAGGTTACAAAGTGTTATGTGATCAATCCTTATAAAAGGATATCAGAAAATATAAAAAGGTAAAACCCTAGGTTGCACAATAATAATTAATAAAACAATTAATTATTATATGCCTAAAGTTTAGCTTAAGTAGAAAGAGGTAATAAGTGACTTAATAATTAAATCAATATAATTCAATTAATAAGCAAATACTTTATTACTCTAACACCCCCCCTTAAGATGAAATTTGGGAGAAGCTAAAAACCTAGAAACAACAACTAAAAGCAAATGGCTCCTGGCAACAAAAGGCCTGATTAGGTACCCAAGTACAAAAGTGAGTCTCTACAAAGTGGAGAAATAGAGAAAACCACATGGGGAAAACTCTACTCCAAAAAGAGACAAAGACTAGTCTGAAGGACTGAAGAAGCCTCCAAAACTAGGAATGTTCCAGAAAATAGGAACAAAGATGAACATGTACAACATCACTAAAGCATGAAACTGTAAACTCTATCAAGAAGAAACTGATGATCTAAAGATCCTCCACAAAAATATGACCAGGTAGAGAAGACTGTAATCTGCATGAGTTCCCTCAAATGACACTACTCAAATCAGGAGGCAAACAAAGGAAAACAAATGAACTCGGAGATACAGATGGTATAAAACACCAAAGCCTGAAGAGTTGATCAATCAAAGATGGAAGAGTGCCTCTAAAAATAGGAAAGAAAGAGTGTTTATATGGTAAATGATCCATCTCACCGGAATGTATAAGTACCCAGCCACTGCAACCGCCTAGTACATAGGAACAAATACTAAATACATAGCTCACACTATCGAACCAAGGAAGTAGTAGAACCAACATTAGAAACTCCCCCATACTGCTAACAAGGGAGTAATGATAGGTACACTAAAAAGATCATCCAATATGAACTGCATGATGAAGATGAATCTGAAACATTGAATGTGCAGAGAGAGTATAGACACAAATAAAGATACCTAAGGCTAATGTCATTGGAGGAATGCTCACATGAAAAAAGAAGATGGCAAACCAAGGCAAACATCAAACCCCCCTTGCACTTTATAATGGAGTGCGAGTACATAAAACATAAACATGTGCAAGATCCCATAGATGCAATAAAATGGTACTTTATCTCAATGTGTGCACATAAAAGAATGCTACAAAAGTGAAGTATACACTACTCAAAGAAGATCAAAGGCTGTTGAAACAAAAGAACAACCTAAGACGAGCCATCCCTCAAAGGGAAGAGATCCTAGGACCTGTAACAACCAAGATATCTACCAAACTACAAAAATGCAAGAATCTGAATAAAATGAACCTGGAGAAGACTATGGAAAAATGACTCATAGCACTGAAAATCTCTCTGAACAATCTTTCCAATGATATATCATTTTTTGAAAACGGAGTCTGGATGTGCAAGATAGAGCTCCCGAAGTGCAGAACTGAAGATCTAGATTTGACAGAGAAAAACACCATCAAAAAAATAAAACTATAAAAAATAACCTCTAGATCTGAAAAGAGCTCAGAATCAACTTTCTAACAATATCTCGTTTGCCAAATTTTGACACTATATGCTCAAGATATGAGCAAAAAACCAACAGCTGTGCTGGAGGGCCCAAAGAAGGTGTTTGGAAGGATCTGAAGATGGGTGACATCAGCAAAAGGATAGAATCACACATAAAACCATCATATTTGATAAAATCTCAGAAAGAGCTTTCTAATAATATCTCGTTTGCCAAAAAAGGAGCCCGGATGCAAGAGAAACGGATCCCGGAATGCAAAAGATCTAAAACGCCAAGATCGCAGAGAACATCTGACTTGATAGCAAGAAATAGCATCAAAATGGAAAAATAAAAAAACCATACTAGGAAAAATGGATTGGGCTTGGAACTAGCTTTCCAATGATATATCACACACCCAATTATGATCCCAAATGCCCAAGATATTCGCAAAAAAGCATAGGTACCTCCAAAAAACTTGAAAAAAGGGCAAACTCCTAGTGACATCAACAAATGCACAAGCTTAAAATTGATGACTAAATGGTCGTCACAACTCAAATCCACCAGGGGCTAAAGGAAAAGGGCCCTGGTCACGTGGGTGACCAAGGGCTAGAAATTCTGGCACTGGGGGCCTGGGGTCTTATCCCCCATGTGACCTGGGGGCTCGACAGAACGCGGTGGAGTGGAGCACAGAGGGTAGTGGTCATTGGGTGACGTGCAGGTAGCTGCCCCTAAAAAAAAATTATTTTTTAAATTTTTTTGAAATCGTATGCATGCCTCAGAGTGCATGTCAAGGTTGTATGGTCCTGGTATGCCAAAAAAATTTGCCACTGAGGCCAACTTGTCGAAAATCAATGTCCTATATGAATTTTGGCTATCTCAAGCCTTCCAGATGCAATCATGAGGTCTGTTTGGGCTAGAAGTGCTCCAAAAAATAGTGATTGCCTCGAGATTTGTGTCGGGGTTGATTGCAAAATTTTTTTATCACAGATTCCAACTTTGTCCAAATTGGACAAATTTTATATGGATCTTGGGGTTCTTGGACACTCTAAATGCAACCATGAGGTCCGTTTGAAGCCAAGATGACTAGAAAAATAGGTCCCCCTAGATCTGACAGGAAACCCTCTCTGAAAATGCAGATCTGATGAACACGATCGAATCTCTCAGGAAGAGGACAGGGGCAAGTAGATCTGAAGCTCTGATAGCATGTTGGGGTTGATGAAAAACAACCCATAGCTCCCAAGAACACCTGCACACAAACACCTATCACAGAAAGAGAGAGAAGCAAACAGCTATGGAAACTTGAACATATGGATCCATGAGAGAGGAGAAATCCTTGATGTGCAAAAACAAAAGTTGCAATAAATAATGAAATGTCAGAAAAGGTTACAAATTGTTATGAGATCAATCCTTATAAAAGGAGATCAGAAAACCTAAAAAGGTAAAACCCTAGGTTGCACAATAATAATTAATAAAACAATTAATTATTATATGCCTAAAGTTTAGCTTAAGTAGAAAGAGGTAATAAGTGACTTAATAATTAAATCAATATGATTCAATTAATAAGCAAACACTTTATTACTCTAACACCCACAATACTTCACTTTTGTAGTAAAATTTTTTGCTCAGTTAGGGCTACAAAATTTAGCTATTTATGATAGCTTACCCTGTTAGGAGTATTTACCCTACTAAGAGTATAAAGACTTATTCAGTCTACCTTGCTAAAATATTTTACAACTCTAATCTAAGAGATGTACCATGTTAAAGGATTTACAAATTAAGACCTATTAGGGCCTACATGGTCAAGGGATTTTACAATTCTTATTACACTATAATCAGTACTAAAAATGTTTGTAATAATGCATCAACATATTCTTTTCAGACTCAATATGCTCAATATCAATTTACCTCATTTTGTATTTCACTCACAATTCAAATTTTGTACTCGGTAGCCTCAACACTGATGAACACATTCACAATTTTGCTCTAACTGCTTGGTAGCTTCTCTGCACTTCATTACTTGCTCTCTATAATTACTCTACTCTCTCTCTCTCTCTGACTTCGACACACTAATCTTCATATACTAATCCTTTTATATTTAATCTAGAGGCAGTGGAAATGCTCTAGGATCTTCTCCTTAAATGATGCTAGCATTGGTTACATCTCCAATGCATATATTCCACTTGATTTTCATTGGTGGATCTTACCTTGTAATCATGCACAATTATCTTGTCTAAATCTCCAATGCCTTACCAAACAATCTCCTTGAAATCTATAAAATGTTTTATGCTAGGTGTCTAGATTCAATGTATCTAATATTATCTCTTATGTTGGCTTGTGTTACTCGGTAACACATTTTGTTCTTACTTGGTAATATGTATACTTTCAACTTGGTAACTACTTGGTGCTTGCCTTGCCTTGCTCGGTGCCTATTCTTTATTTCCCTTTACAGAAATTATCTTTGCCTTTACCGACTGACTTGTTTGCTTTACCAACTGAATTTGACAATTAATGTGACTTTAAAAAAACTAATGACAACAAAATAACTCTATAGGATTATCAATATCTCTCTTTGGGATTAGTTTGGCATCTTTGTTAAAAACTTCAAAGTCATCAAAATTTTGTGTCCTTAATATAAAGACTTATTCATAACTCTCCATAACTCCCCCTTTGGAAATGCTCCCTATATGCATATCTCCTTGTGATTATATCCATCTTATATGCATATTGTAAGAATTTGCCTAAGGCAAAGAATAAAATATCAAGATCTAAAAGCTCAAGAGATAGCACAAGAGAGACAAGATGATATGATCAAATGAATAGATTCAATGATGATTAATAATCAAAATAGAATGAATAAATACAAAGTAGGAGTGTCTGAATATATAGGAAATGTGATAAGACTACATGATAAGGAGATGATAAGCTATTAACCACACAAGGTGGAATCACATGTCCACCAAGGGTAGATCATCCTCCATTGTACATCAAAGTATGTGCAACATGTGCAACAATGAGATGATGATAATGTGATAAGAGCACTAAAGGTGGATCTCACAGACAAAGAGGTATGAGATGAAAACTATCACCATGTAAAGTGGAATTTCTCCTAACCATGTGCTAAAATGAAATGCAAACTCCTAGGTGTCTCATTGACAACTAATCTGCAAATGCATTATTCTAAGTAAACTTAAGTAAAGTGTAATTAGTAATATTTCATTACGCCAACACCCCTCCTTAAGTGCAACTTAGGGGAATGCACTTAAGCTCACAATGCTGGATGAAAATGCAAGATGGGTCCCAACTACTAGGCCATGTTAGGTACCCACGTACTATGTACTAAGATTAGTACCTTCATAGGGTTAGCTTTGTCAAATAAATCAAAATAAGAACTAAATTACCACAAAAGCAATTCAATTAAGCTATTTAAAAGACAAATGAGCACTCTATGGCTCTCTAATTAGGGATGCTAATGAAGAGCTCTCAGTAAACTCTCACTAGTGACAGTCCTAATATGAGAAAATATGATAATCAAAGCTAAAATAAGTTAATTCCAAATGAAATTAGTCTAATTAGCTCCTAGATTTGCCTTTCTAGCTTAAAATTGCAAGAGGTTTGATGCTTCTCAAAAATTGTGGATGATTATTGCTTGAATTATGCCTTGGTTTTATAGATTTTGGCAAGGGTAGGGGGTGTAGTTGATTTGATCATGGTTTAATTGGGGTTAAGTCCATGGTTCCACCTTTGGAGACCATTTAAATATTTTGTCCTCAAAGCTTGGGACAAGAGGACAAAATGGGTGGACAAGATTCTTTCTCCCTATGGGTGGTGGAGATTCGATGTGAGCTTGATGCATGTGAGATTGGTTCTCAAATCCTATTGATCGATGCATTTTCCTCCCATTTGGTGGTTTAGGGAAAATAGGATTTAATTAATATGTTTAGCCATGTGTAGCCCTTGAATGGGTTGATTTGATTTAATTGAGCCATGCAATTAATTAGATTGATTTCATAATTAATTGATCTATCATGATTTATTTGATTTTATGACTTTTGATTTTTAATTAAATTTGAATTATGGCTTGATTGCAATTTAGCTTTGATTTTATCTTGATTTGATTTAATTGCTTTGATTTTTGCCCCAATTGTTCACTTAATTGTTCTTGTCCATTTTCAGATGATTACAAATGCCCCTCTTTGAATTGATGCACGAAGCATATCAATTCAAAGAATGCCCTGATCATTTTTTATGTGAAGTCCTAATCAACTGACGTCTGATTTGATGTGATAAAAGATGTAGATTCTAATGATAACACTGATGCATTTTTTATTGATTTTAGGTCCTCGATGTTTGTTTTGATGATAATTTGCCTGATATGGTACCCAATTTGATATGATTCGATGTTTGATGCCCCCTTCGATTGATAAATGAAATTTTTTCTGATAAAAGGTTACACTTTGATTTGATGGTTGTGCCCTTGATTTGTTGATTATGATGTCATTCCTGATTAACTGAGTGTATGCCCCCTCAAAAATGAAATGAAATTTGAGCGTAGTTGAAAAATATGACATTTTAGTTCAAGTTTGCATGAATTAGGTCAATTAGTAATGAATTTTGATTTCATATCCAATGATGTATTCATGACTATTTGATGTCAAATGCCCCTGATTTTGCAAAATGGGTAAAAAATTTGGGTCCCTGGTCATTTTTTGGTCAAAGATGCCCTTTTTAGGTCAAAATGGGCTATATATAGGGGTAAAAATCATTTTTACTATTCATTTTTTCCTTCCCTTTTGTCTTTTTGCTCTGATCCCTTTTTGCCTCTCTAATAATGGTGATCCCCATTTGTGAGCACAAATTTGAGTGAGTCCGTTGATACTTGCATCCACCTAGCTACGGACCTCCGATATGTACTTTGATAACTCATTTTGTCCATTAAATGTATTTAATTTGAATTTTTTTGGATTTTTATAGGAAAAACCCTCTTTTTTTCTTTTTTCAATTTAAATAGCGCATTTAATAGTTTTAACAACGCATACAACTTTTCTCCAGCACATCTGTGGTTTTTTGCAGTGCATTCACTAGTTTTAATAGCGCGTACTAATGGTAGAACTAGGGCAAAATTTACATTCACATTTTTCTGTTGCATGTACAAATTTGATTGCACATATTAGTATTTTAGCAACACGTATAGGGGTTTCCTGTAGCGCATACTAAACTCTATAGCGCGTGTACCTTAAAATAGCACTTTCAATCATTTCTTCAACGCATTCACCATTTTAAACTACACTTTTTGCCTTTCAACACTTTTAAACATTTAAATAGCGCGTATACTCTGTTTGGTTAAAAGTGCAACTGCTGAGTCAATTTTTTGAACTGTCTGGTGTTGTCAATCAGTCGATTGGATTAGGTAACAAGTCTGATGTGATAGCAAGTCATATGATGTCAGTTTGAGTCATGTCATATTGAATGTTTGATTGTCAATCTTGATTTTGATGGTGGATGATGATAAATTTTTTGTCCTCTCTAAATAGAATTAGGAAAATTGATTGTGGTTTGATTTAGATTTTGATTATTTGATTGACTTGAAATGATCCAATATGTAATGATTTTGATTTATGATGTGTTTAACTTGCTTTTTGTAGGAGCTTAAATCCCTTGGATTTCGAGGCTTGTATCCACTACCCTTCAGCATGATTGATGACTTGAGCGGTCCTGAGCACCGAGTCATTGGTAGATGTGGCTTGTCCTTTCTCCTTGTCCTTCCTCGATTCCACATGAATCAAGGTCTTCTCACAACTATGGCAGAGCGATGACACTTTGACCATAACACCTTTCATTTATCAATGGGGGAGATGACTATCACTCCTATGGATGTGCACCAAATCCTATGCATCTAGACTCATGGGGAGCTCATTTATTATGACCAGGTTTATGATGGGACAGCTTGCAGGTAAGTTTTTGGTGATCCCACGATTGGTGATGATTCCATTTAGTGGGAACAGTTCCCTTCCTTCCCTATTCTTCCTATTGTTCTGGTGCTCTAGTTGGCGGTTTCCTCATTCCTGATCAACGAGGTCATGGATTTGCTGTCAGTTAGGGTCATATCTTAGAGGATATGATCACACAGCCACAAAGATTCGACTAGGGGACCTGTGTGCTTGCATAGATTTATCATGAGCTACATTTTGTAGTATACCATCGCGGAGCTACTATTTCTATTGGGGTGATTCTATTGCAGTTGTGGACATGGGAGCACATCCCTGTCACTCATCTCATTTTTATTTGGCACCGTGATCCAGGCTAGCCCTTCACTTGGATGTACGAGGGCATGGTAGTGAAGGCCCATTTGGGAAAGTTAGATTATTGGCGCTGCATCATTGATGATATTGACCAGATCGTGTGTCGATCATATATTGGATGTGAGGCATGGCCTGAGGATGTGGCTGATTTACCCTTCATGTGTATGTCACGTTGGATGATAGGGCATACACCATTGATTATTAAGCGGTTCTATTTTTAGAGGGTCTTACGATAGTATGGCAGGATTCAGGGCATGCCATAGGGTTTGGAATTATATGCCCGTGTATAGGTGGAGAGGTCACTTTGGGCCCATAGATAGATTACACGATAGCTCATTAGGAGTTGATACAGTTACCCCACCTTGCATGGGATATGAGAGATCATATCGTTGATGCTGGCATGATGGATGATTACGCTGAGTGGTTTGATCAAAACTCATTTCCAAGATTCATTGATCCTGCGAAGAGAGTACTAGGCATTGAGGAGGAGTCAGATGATGATGACGAAGATGATGATGGTGGGGGTAGAGGTCGGAGACAAGTTCATAAGGGACGACAAGGTCGAAGAGCTGATAAAGGAGGTAGAGTTTTTATCCACGTGATTGTTGTTGTGCCTATCCCTCCTAGGGGTGGTGTCCAGATAAGGGGTGGTCAGGTCAGAGTCAAAGGTGGTGTGGATAGAGCTCTACATCAGGTTGGTATGGATAGATTGGCTAGATGGAGCCAACATAGGGTGAGAGTTTTCAGACAGGTTGGTGCTCAGGTTGTGGCCGATGTGGATGCTTAGGCCACCCAGATAGTGTTAGATCAGGCATAGGGTCCACCAGCACCACCACAAGCTCCTCCATAGGCTCTTCTAAGACAATCTCCCACTTCTTCTTCTATGCCATCTTCTTCCTTTCTTCCATCTTCTTCTACTTTCATTCCATCTTTGTCTACTTACATTCCATCTTCCTCCATGGCTGCTCCATAGACTCCACCTATTTAGGCTCCTCCGCAAGCTCCACCCACACATGTACCAGCACAGACTCCTCCTGCACCATCCTTGGCCTCAGATATTAGATCTTTGTAGTCAGAGATGTCAGATATGAGATAGCAGGTCACTCAGCTGAGTTCAATGATGCAGACTTTTATGGCTTCTATGAGTCAGCATGGTTTACAGGCTAGCTCAAGTAGAGCTCCAGATGTTGATCGTGGTCCTGATGGTGCCGGTGATTCTGGTAGTTGACCTATTTTTCAAGATGATGTACCTTATTCTTTGATGTATATGATGACTTATTTTTTATCTCGAGACATTGGACTCCCATATTATTCTTTGATCGGTTGATGTTACTCATGCTTTGATACTTGTTCTTATCTTTGATGGACATTGATTTCCAGATACTGATGGTCTTTGGTGATATTATGGACTTTGATACTTAGTTGTTAGATTTAATTTATATTACATCATTATGTGTTGGACTTCATTTTTCAGGTGATTCATATGATATGCAAATCTATATGATTCTTTTCTCTACATGCTTTGTTTTTATACTTTTTCAAAATGTAGTTTATGATATGAATGCACATGTCTAATATTCTACTGATGCAAATGTTTGTCTTATTTATGACATAGAGTAGATGGATGCATATGTCACATGTTTTAATTTTGTATGATGATGTAATGGTTTAATGATTAATGCGATGTGATGGTATTTATGGATGCATTTATTTGATGATATGGATGTATGTAATGGATAATAAATGTAATGGATTTATGGTATACAACTATGATGCAAAATGTGATGGATGCAGTTATGAAATTGAATGATTTAATGATTAATGGTATGAATGAAATAATGATGATTTTTAATGTAAATGGAAATGATCTAAGTTTGAATATACTTTAATGTTTTATATGTACGAATTGGATGAATGCAGCTAGATGAACAATGCAATGTATTAGTTATATGAACTTTAAAATACAATTATGTAGAATGAAAGCAATGCAATCTTAGTAATGTCTTGATGATGAACTAATGCCATTAAATGATAAGGATGAATCAATGGATGCAAACTAATGCGATGAAATTTAATGACCGATGAAAGATTTAATATGAGTGCAACTTAATGAGAGATAATGCATGAAATAAACTAGATGTATGCAATGTTTTGTAATGGATTTAATGAAATGCAATGAGATGTAATGAATTTCTATGAATAATGAAATGTGATGACTTAATAAAATGATTATGAATGAATTTAAAGATGAATGCAAACTAAAGTAAATGAGTTTAATGGATATGACCTAGAATGATATTGAAAGATTTGTTTGAAAATGAATGTAATGAATATGGCTAAATGCATGCAAACTAAAAAGAATGTAAACTAATTCACTTTAATTTAAATGAACTTAGGTTAATGTTTTAAATGAATGCAAAAATATCATGATTTAAAATGAATCTAACAAATGCCATTAATCTAATGCAAAGCACCTTATGTTTTTTATTTTTTATTTTGATTTCCAACACAGTCTATCACATATAGTTTTTGATGTGTGTTTTGGATTTTGATTTACTCCACCCCCTTTCTTGTTTTTCTCTTTTCTAATTTATACTTTCAAACTAAGATAGGAAAATCACTTAAATGCATTTAATCTAAGATGGATGCAGCTAATTGTCACTATTCACAAATTAGGAGCTTATATTCATCATTGAGTAGTTTTTGGAATCCTGAAATTAGTAAAACCATCACTAGTTCAACTATGATGATATGAATACTTCTTTCATCTTTTTCATTGCTTTCCCTCCTTTGGTACGACTATCATTGATTGAGACTAATCATGAGAGTATGAATACCGATTTTGTCAGATTCTATGTTGCAAGTGGATTTTGGTATTATGGTATTTAACATCAAAATAGCCAAGGTATCCTTTTGTGTAAACAAACAAAGATCTCAATTTCCCCATATGTACATATCCTCGATGATTCTTTGATGGTCATGTCCTTAGACAAATAATACATACTTAAAAATGTTGACCTTAAGACACTCATTTAGAAATCAATAAAATGTCATGCTTTCATCATAGCTTGTCTAGTTTAAAAACTTTCATCGATTCGCTAGAAAGACATGATTTTATCAATCAAGTCAACACTTAAAAATTTGCATCATTTTTCAAATCCATAGTTCAAGTATAATTCTATCAATTTCATACTTTTAATCTTGATAAAGATAAGTGTATTTGTGAGATGTTGGATAAAAATTTTGCGTTTGAATGACATTTGGATTAGAATTGGGATTTTATTGAGTGTTTCACTTGTACTTTGATGAATTGATTTAGTGTCAGATTGATGTTTGTTTTGGTGAATCCTTTCTCCTTGAGAGTAGATTTTGCCCCTAGTTTGATGTGATTGCATTATGGGACTTGGGACAATTTGCATATTGGATTAGTGACGAAACCTTTAGGTACTTGTAAATGCAACTGTGGGGTTTTATTATGCAATATATACAAATGCTGGCGAATGCAATATCTACTAGGATGACCACTAGGTATGAGACTGACTTCGACTTTCAATGGAGCCTATTTACCAGGTTTTCACTGATTGAATGGATTTGCTCTTTTTTTTTTGTTTTTCATACTTTTTTTTTTGCTACCAAGGTGCCTATTTGCTAGGTTTTCACTAAGGCACTTTTTATCTTTTTCCATTTTTTTTTGTATTATCTCTTCTTTTTAAAAAAATTTTGGTTTCCATATTCACCTATTTGCTAGGTTTTCACCAAGAAAAAATCTTTTTGAGTATTATTTCTGAATGTTTTTGGCTTTCTTCATGCTCATTTTTCGCTATTTTTTTATCTTTTATGCATTTTTTATTTGTTTTCTCTTTTTTGCTTTTCAATATTTTTGGTATTTTTTAGGTTCTCTTCTGACTATATACAATAAATAGGATCCTCTCTCATCTGATATATCTGATATTCTTTTTCTCTATCCCTCTTCCATTTCTTCAGGTGTAGAACCTTTTCAAGTGTATATTGTTTATCAGCTCTTGCAACTCCTCTCCTTCACAATCAACTAGTTTATAAGTGCCTGTCCCAAAAGACGGAGTGATCACAAAGGGTCCTAACCAGTTTGCTTTCTATTTTCCTTTATTCTCCCTTTTTGCTTGATTCTTGGGATTTTCTCACAAAACTAAGTCACCTATTTGGAATGCCCTTGGTTTGATATGCTTGTTATAATTTATGGTCATTCAGTTTTGATACACTTTTAATTGATCAAAATCTTGTTGCTGCCTTTTGTCTAGCAGTTTTGATTCATGCAACCTAGCAACTCTATAGTCTTCTTCACTTAGTAACCCATGCAATGAGAACCTTAAGGATGAAATTTATACCTCTAAAGGTAAAATTGCTTCTGCTCCATAGACTAGGGAAAATGGTGTATCTCCCATTGGCATTCTAATGCTCGTTCTATAAGCCCATAGAGTAGGGTTTATTTGAATGTGCCAATCTCTACCTGAATTATCCACAGTTCTCTTTAATATTTTTAGAATTTTATTATTTGTAGCTTCTACTTGCTCATTACCTTGTGGGTAATATATTGAAGATGAGTGATGTACCATATGAAATTTTGTACATAATTCTTTCAAATCCTTATTTTTAAAATGTTTTTTCATTATCCATTATGATGGCATCAAGAGAACCATATCTAAAAGTTATGTGATTTAATATGAATAAGGATATCTGCTTTCCTATGGCAGTGGATAAGGGTACAACTTCCACCCATTTGGTAAAATACTCTATTGCAGTAATGATGAATTTATGACCATTTGAAGATGGTGGATTAATCATCCCTATCAAATCCAAACCCCATTGATAAAAGGGTGAAGGTGTTGTCATAGGATGAAGCTCTTGTGCTAGTATGTGGATCAAGCTCCCATGATATTAACATTTACAAGTTTTTGCAAAGTGACAAGCGTCCTTTTTCCATAGAAGGCCAAAAATATCCTATCCTAAGAAGTTTCTTAGCTGGGGTTAAACCATTCGAATGCGACCCACAAATCCCCTCGTAAATTTCTTGTAAGGCTATGGTTGATTCCTCTTTCTCTAGAAATCTTAGAAGCATTCCATCTAGACTCTTATGATAAAACGTGTCAGATATCAAGGTATAGCGAGAAGCTTGGCGTATAAAGCTTTTCTTTTGATTTCTAGTTTGGTCTAAGGGTAATATTTGGTCTTTCAAGCATGTGTAAATGGCTCCATACCAAGGTGATTCATGTCCTGTTAGTAAAAAATGGTATGAGGATGGGAAGGGTCAAATGCGGGTCGCTCAACTTCTTCTACCAGGAATTCATATCTGGCACTTTGATATGGTATTTGGAGGAGTGATGCCAAAGTAGCCATTACATCTACTGCTTTATTCTTATCCCTCGGTACTTGCTCAAATGTGATTAGAGGGAATTATTTCTTAATATTCTCAATCATATTCTTATATGGTATCAACTTATCATCTTTAGTTTGATACCCATCATTAATCTGGTTAATAACCAGTTGGGAATCTCCATAGATTTGTAGCTCTGTTACTTTCCATTCTAATGCCAACTTTATGCCAACGACCAATGCTTTATACTCAACTATGTTATTTGTGCATGGGAATAGTAATTTGTATGATTTCAGAATTGTATACCCTTGAGGAGTAATCAAAATTATCCTTGCTCCTAATCCATGTTGTGTATAAGAGCCATCAAAATATAATTGCCATGTCTTTGCTTCAACATTAACAATTTTAGAATCTAGAAATTCCACTTGAATTGGATGTTCATCTTGTAAAGGTGATTTTTCTAATTGATCAAATATTACTTGGCCTTTGATAGACTTTCAATCCACATACTCGATGTCAAATTCACTTAGAACCATGACCCATTTGGCCAATCTCCCATTCAATGTTGTTTTACTAAGAAAGTATTTCAAGGGATCAATCTTTGCAATGACTCAAATCTTGTGGGATAACATATAATGGTGTAATTTTTGGGAAGCAAAAACTACAGCCAAACATGCTCTTTCAATGAAGGTGTAGTTCAACTCATACTTCACCAATGTTCTGCTTATGTAGTAAATGGCCTTTTCCTTTTCAACTTCATCCTCTTGAGCCAAGAGTTTCCCTAATGCATGTTCTGTCGTTGAGATGTATAAAATTAAGGGTTTGCATCTAATTGGTGGCATTAATTTTGGAGGATTCATTAGGTACTTTTTCAATAAGATGAATGTGTCTTCACATTTCTCATCCCATTTGAAAATTGTGTCCATGTGAAGGAGTTGAGTAAAATTGTGGCACTTTTTTGCTAATTGAGAGATGAACCTTCTGATGGATTGAATCCTTCCTTGAAGAGATCTCATTTGACTGATATTTTGAGGTGCCCCCATTTCCATGATTTCCTTTACTTTGGTTGGGTCTACCTTTATTCCTTTTGCTGAAACTATGTATCCTGATAGTTTTCCTGATTGTACACTGAATGCACATTTCTTTGGATTGAGCCTGACTTTGAATTGCTCTAATCTTACAAATATCTTTTCTAATACGAGTAGATGTTCACCCCTTGAGTGATATTTAGAAATTATGTCATCTACATAGTCCTCCATGAACTTGTGCATCATGTCATGAAATATAGTCATCATGGCTCTTTGATATGTCACTCTGACATTCTTGAGACCAAAGGGCATAACATTCCAGTAGAATGTCCCCCATGCACATGTGAATGTTTTCTTGTCTTGATCTTCAGGTGCTATCTTTATTTGATTATAGCCACTAAACCCATCCATAAGTAATAACATTGATTGTCCTGTTATTAGATCTATGATAGCATCTATTCTTGGTAGAAGAAAAACATCTTTAGGACATGCAAGATTAAGATCTCTAAAGTCCGTGAAAATTCTGATAGGTTTGTCTGCTTTGGAAATAGGCACAATGTTTGAAATCCACTCAGCATAGTCAATGGCTCTTATAAACCCTACTTTCAATAATTTTTCCAACTCTACTTTTACAAGCAAAGCTATGTGTGGATGCATCTTTCTTAGTTTTTGCTTCATCGGTCTTACTTCTTCTCTGATGTTCAAATGATGCATGATTAAGTTTGGATCTAATCTGAGCATATCATTATACAACCATGCAAAATTGATTTGTTTTTCTTTGAAAATTTTGATGAAATCCTTTCTTTCCTCACTAGATAGAGACACTGCTAAGTGTATGATTCTTGGCTTTGATTATGACCCAATGTTCACTTTCTCTGTGGGTTCAATTAAGATAGGTGATCTTTCCTCGTAGTGCTCGGGCAAAGTATCCAACCTATCTTCCTTAGGTGCCTCTATTGGATTTTCACCTTCGAAAATGTTCTTTATTTCTTTTTCTTTTTTATTTAATATTGCCACAATGTGGTTTTCAATAGTAAATTCTTTCCATTTTTTAATTTTTTTGATTTTTTCACTTTTTTTCGAACTAAAAGGTTGAATATTCCCCTTTGTCACTTTTTCCTAATATTCCATGGTAGAAGAAGGCTCAACCACATTAAGGTATTGGGACACCAAGTTATCATTCAAGAATGTAGGGAGGATAGTAGGTTCAATGGAATCCCATTCAATTGGTTTGGGATAGATAAGGGTCAAGGGATCAATGCTTTGATTTGGTTTAATAGGGTTTAAGGACATGATTTCATTTGAACGTTCAAACATCATATCACTTAAGTCTATGATATGTGCCTCTTCGAGATGCTCTAGAGAACTAGGGTCAAAATCTTCCTCACTAGAATCCTCTAGGGTTTCCGTTGGGTAAAAATCTCTTGGATTAAACCTAAGGCTAGATTCCTCTATAGTAGGTCTCCATGATGGTACGTAAGGCTATCCTACCCATTGATTTCTTTCAATTTCTTGAGTTGGCAGATTATCTAAGACCACTTGGCTATAACTTGAAGCTTGATTTTGGTTTGATTATGAGACTTGTTCTTTTCCTTTTCTAGGAGTATAGGTATGGATGAAATCAACTTCTTTATTTTGGCATGAATCACTTGACAATGAGTCACATTCCCAATTGTTCAAATCTTCATCACTTTGGGAACCTAGTTGTAAGATTTGGTCATAAACCAAAGAATACTTCTTTTGAGTGTACCCTTGTTCTAGGTACCCCAATCCAATCTTTTCTTTACTATCTCTCCATGACATCTCAATAGATTCTATTAGTCCTTTGTTTCTTGTCCCTAAAGGTCCTTGCCCTTTGTATCCCATTTTCTACATTATTTGAAATCCTTTGCCATATTGGTGAGTGGGAATGCTTATATTTTGAATGCGCTTTTCATGTGCACTTGATTCCTCATATTTATCTAACCAATTTAAGATTTCATTATCTTCCTCATCCATGGATGAAGAAGTGCTTTCCCTCACAAAGTGATCATTATATTTATGAGGTAGATTAGATGGTCTTCCATGTGATTTTGGAGACAAGGATAGATCCATCATGGATAAGGAGTATTCACCTACACCCTTTTGTTTGATTTGACATTGCTTTTCAAAATTCTTCATTATATGATCCATTTTTTGATAATGGGAATCTTTGGTGTAGATTTGAACAGATCTTGCTCGGTCTTCTTTTTGTTTCTCAGGAGAACTTTCCTCACTAACCTTCTCTTTTCCTTTTGTCGATGTAGTTAGGTTAGTAGGACTTTGATTACTTTCAACAAAAAAATATTTTTCTTCTTTTTCTTTTCCTTTCAAAGATGGAAGATCTTTTGAACTTTGTCCTTGCTCTATTCTTTAGGAAATAGACCTTCTGCATTATGTAGGACTAAGGAGTCATTAATAGGCTTCATGTTATTACAATATTGGAAGGGGTTCGAATCCTCGCTTACCATGACTTCTTGTCCTAAGTAGGGAAATTTGAGATATTGATGATAGGTTGAAGGTACGACTTGCATTTCATGGATCCATGGCCTTCCTAATAGGATATTGTAAGTTAATTTTAGGTCAAGGACTTGGAAAATGGTCTCCTTTTGCATCGGACCAACTCTGATAGGAAGTACTATGAAACCTTTGGAAGCTCTCTCCTCATCATCGTAGGCTTTTATGGTTATCTTTTTCTTTGGGTCACTAGCCTCCTCAAAAAATCCTAAGGCTTTAACCAAGTTTAAGGTACATATATTAAAGCTGAATCCCCCATCAATAAGGACTCTTTTCACTCTATGTTTGTGGATTAAGACCTCTATATGCAAGGGACAATTTTGTGGGTGGTTTAGAGACATATCATCTTGTTTTGAAAATGATAGACAATGAGGTAAAACAAGATGACCTACCATGTATTGAAATTTATCTGCATCTAAATTTAGAGGCACATTGGCCTCCACTAAGGCTTTCTCTAGAATCTCCTTATGAGTTGGTGAAAGCTTGAGTAATTCTAGAATAGAGATTTGAGTCAGAGTTCTTTGCAACTAATCTACCAAATTATATTGTTTTGAAGATGAAGATGAGGTTGGATTTGGTAATACAATCCTTGGGGCACTTCTTGGTAAGGTAATCTTTGATGCTTTCCCCCTAGTTACAGCATTAGATGTTGCTTCTTTAGGCTTTTCTTTCACCACAATCACATTTATGGTGTTTTCATCACTTCTTAGAGTATTGATGGTGTTATCATAAGTATGAGCAAAGTTGTCCTTCTCATTTCCTCTTTTGTTGTTAGGATTGATATTTGATGATTCCCCTTTCTCATGATTTAAGAAAGGGTTTTTAAAGCCGTATGGTCTTCGTTATTTTGAGGCCCTTCCACTTTTATTGTTCCATCATCAATTAGGTCTTGGACAAGATGTTTCAATTTCATGCACTCATTCATTTTATGTCCTTTGTTGTGATGATATTCACAGTGATGAGAATCATTCCACCAATTAGGCTTGACTTGGGGTTCATATGGTCGTGATTCGGGTAAGGTAATGATTTTATTAGCCACCAAGGTCCTTAATGCATTTTCCAAAGGTTCACCTAAAAAGGTTAATTTTCTCTTTTGATATGTGGAAAAGAAAGGTTTAGGTTTAGCCACATTGGAGTTATTAAAGGGATTGTTGTTGGTGTTAGCATTGTTGTTGTTGTTGTTGTTGGGATTGTTATTATTGAAAGGGGATTTGTTTGTTTGATTAACATTATATGTTGAATTTTCCCCACTTGATAAGTTAAAGGGAGTAGCCTTTAAGTTGCGTGCTTCCATGACTCCATCATTCACAAGATTTTTATTATTATTTTTCAACCATAGTCTTGGTTTGTCATTGTGATTGTTGGATCCTTTATTATTGTTATAATTAGATAAATTATGATTGTTATTAGTGTTAGTATAGGGTTTATTATCTTTGAATAATTTGATTTCTCCTCTCTTAACCAACACATCTTCAATTTTTATCCCATTTTCAATAAATTTTTCAAAGGTAGGGGGACATTGAAGTTGGAGCCTATAATTCATCTCCACATTTAGATTATTCATAAATATCTTCATTTTCTCCTTTTTAGGTATGCTTCATGGATATCTTGCAAAAACTGTTCTCCACCTTTGAAGAAACCCTAAGAAAGATTCACCATCTTGTTGTTTAGTATCACATAGGTTAAGCATGGTGATCTTGTGCTCAATGTTGTAAGAATAATGAGTTACGAATTTAGAGGCTAATTCCTTAAATGTCTTTATCCCTTGTGGAAGTTTTGAGAACCATTCCATGTCTTGACCTCCTAAGCTTCTTGGAAAAAGTCTCATTAGATAAGTTGTACCATGCATGAATTTGATACTTAGAGCGCAAAACTCTCTAAGGTGGTCTTGTGGGTCTAATTTACTCGTATATTTATCATACTTAGGAAAGACCACATTTATTAGAAAAGGTGCCATAACCAAGCTTTTGTCAAAAGCAAATGGGCACAAGGCCTCGATAGAAAATGGCTTAGGTTCAACTACCTTCTTCATTAGGTCGATTTGTGCTTGAAACATTTTTAATTGTTTACTCATCGCACCCATCGAATTATCATCTTCCATTTCTTTCTTAATTTGATCAATGTCATAATCATGGCAAAGTTTCACCCCTGTTTGGGCTAAATTTAGGAAATATCTTTCCCTATCTCTTTCTATTAGTTTTTCCACGACTTCAAGAAATTTAATGTCTTGAGCTACCCTATTAACTTTATCTTTGAGTGTTTCCTTAGGCCCTTGATTGGCATTATTAATGTTATCATTATTTCCTCCATGGATGTAATCATGAAATGCAGAGTTTCTATCCATTGGATCAGTTCTCTTTTCAAAAAGATTTGGGAGACTATCCCCTTGGTTGTGATTTATGAAAGAGTTTTGTGATTCAAATTCGGGGACCTCTTTTGCAATGCAGGTGCTATCTTCTTGTAAAGATAATTTGAGTCTATTAGAGCGTGTAGAAACTGACATTCAACAAGGTTTGATTTAGAATTGTTTTCCCCAAACTTGGTAATTATTTGTTTTTATGAATAGATTAAAAATATAAGATGAATTTTCAAATGGACATCTCTTACTAGCTGTATGTATTTTTCAAACAAAGCAATCACAAATACACTTGTTCTTTTTAACCCTTTACACAAAAAAGTGTTTGAATTTGTAAGGACGTTATCATGGGTTTTTCACAAAAAAGCACTTCAAGCAATCTACCTAGTTCACAAGTTGGTTCGTAAACATGGCTCTATAAGGTAGGCTTTTCTATTTTTACAAGGTATTTAATCAAGATTCTGTTCAAAATGGACATTAAGTTTTCATCCTCCAAAAAATAGGAGGCTTCCCACCACCGGTATGTCAGAGTTTTGCACAATCCCGAAGGACTACTCAAGGAAGTTTGAAAGCTTAATATCCTTTTGTCACACACACCATTAAGGATGCATTTTATTTTATTTTATAGTGGGTCAAATTTTTGTGGCAAAGGCAAATGTATCCCACTTTGGGCTATCCCTCTCACTAGCCTCGTTAAGGAAAATCTCAGGAGGCGAGCCCACTAAGGATCTAGCATGTTCATATTGAAAGCAATAAAAATGGAATTAAGAGATAGGTTGTGGGAATTTGATTCACCAAAAAGGTGAAGAGCATATCCCTATCTATTTCTTGATTCCCAAACATTATTAGTAAGGTTCAATTTCCAAAACCCACTAACTAATGGGAATCGAGTATTTCTACTCTTTTCCACAAACAAGGGGTTGTTTGATTAAGTGCTTGATTTTATCCTTTATGCTATTTAATTACTAGATTTGAGAAAAAATCACAAGGCCATAATTTAAAGAAAAATTGACCAATTTTAGGCTTACCTTCAATCGAAGCTAGCAAAGGCTAGGGGCATTTATGATGATTTTTCCATTATTTATGCTTACCTAGTGGTGATCGTTCCTTCCATTTCGCTTCTCGTCCAACAAATTAGTCAACACCAAGCAAGCACGATGAAGAAAAATAAGAACAAAATTGGAAATGTAACCTTATTTATCAAATTTGAGACAAATCGATTAAGGTAAGTAAATCCAATTTAATGAAGAAAATTTAGATTTGTAGGCTTCTACAATTTTTAAACAATGTTCATATACCTTCATTTCTTGTTGTGAATTCTCCAAAACTAGCTTGATATTTGTTATGTTCTCCTCCTTGGTCCTTTTAGCCAATGATTTTCCTTCACAATTAAATCTAGTATCTAGATTTTTGACTCTTTTATGACCAGTCATTCTGCAGACACAGACAAATCATTTTTCGAATGTTAGATTCTAGAAATTTGCAATTTAATCAAATGCGCAGCAGAATCTATTAAATGCACTGCTTAAATGATTGAAAGTGTTGTTAAAACTATCAAATGTGATGCAGAAAAATATTAAAAGCACAGGAATAAAATTTAAATGCGTTGTTTAATCAAGAAAAGGCATATAAAGAAATCCTTGAACGCACGTGAGAACAAATTGGAAGTGTTGCAGAGTCAGGGCACATGTGCTGAAAGAATTAAGACAAGAAAATAGAAAGATTAAATGCGCTGAAACTCTATGTAAATGCGCACAACTTTGTTGTAGAAGCATTGTTTCAGACCTTGTATGCACTGGAGAAAGTCTTGTACGTGCTGGAGAAACTTGCAAAAGTATTGAAAAACCTACAAAATAGAGAAGAATAAAAGGATTTGTAAGAAAAAATTTACTTGTTTGAATTCAAAAATGAGTGAGGCCTACGGCCCCACGGTGGGCGCCATTTTGTGTACTAGGATTAGTACCTTCATAGGGTTAGCTTTGTAAAATAAATCAAAATAAGAACTAAATTACCATAAAAGCAATTCAATTAAGCTATTTAAAAGACAAATGAGCACTCTATGACTCTCTAATTAGGGATGCTAATGAAGAGCTCTCAAAAAGCTGTCACTAGTGACAGTCCTAATATGAGAAAATATGATAATCAAAGCTAAAAAAAAGTTAATTCCAAATGAAATTAGTCTAATTAGCTCCTAGATTTGCCATTCTAGCTTAAAATTGCAAGAGGTTTGATGCTTCTCAAAAATTTTGGCAAGGGTAGGGGGTGTAGTTGATTTGATCATGGTTTGATTAGGGTTAAGACCATGGTTCCACCTTTGGAGACCATTTAAATATTTTGTCCTCAAAGCTTGGGACAAGAGGACAAAATGGGTGGCCACAATTCTTTCTCCCTGTGGGTGGTGGAGATTTGATGTGAGCTTGGTTCTCAAATCCTATTGGTCGATGCATTTTCCTCCCATTTGGTGGTTGAGAGAAAATATGATTTAATTAATTGAATTTAATTAATATGTTTAGCCATGTGTACCCCTTGAATGGGTTGATTTGATTTAATTGAACTATGCAATTAATTATATTAATTGCATAATTAATTGATCTATCATGATTTATTTGATTTTAATTGATTTTATGGCTTTTGATTTTTAATTAAATTTGAATTATGGCTTGATTGCAATTTAGCTTTGATTTTAGCTTGATTTGATTTAATTGCTTTGATTTTTGCCTCGATTGCTCACTTAATTATTCTTGTCCATTTTTAGGTGATTACACATACAAACTACAAGTACAAAATATATGCAATGCAATCTATCATAAAGAGGAGAAAGAGGGAAAACCTCATGGGAAAAACCCTCCCGCAAAAAGAGAGATGAGAACACAAGATGCATGGAAGGATAGAGTAATCAAGACCTCCCATTATGATATACATCACACATATATCCCCCCAAAGGAAAGAAACAAGGACACATGATATCTCATCCATAATGAGTAATCTCCTCCAAGGATGGTGAGTGCTTGAAGGAAAAACATAGTCCAATGCCTACAAACAACATTTCTCCCCTTAGGAAGAAGAAACACCAAGTATAGATGTAAGAAGTCTTCCAATTATGGATAGGAAGAAGGAAGGGGAATCCAAATGAAGTATAATGTATCTGAAGTATGCTCATGTGTCACCATGTCCTTGGTTGATGAAGATGCCACAAACCAATTAGGAACATATCCAATAGAAGAAGGTGACAAACAAGGAACCAATGGTGACTGATCCATGTAAGAATTTGGATCAAACTCCAAATAGAAAGATGCCTCCTCAAATGAAGAAGTAGGAAGATAAGCAAGGAAGCCCCCCCATAATGTAGAATGAACACCCATGATAGAAGTACCTAGATCAATGTAGAAACTGCACCAAGAAAACTAAATGATGTTCCTCCCCTTAGGAAGAAACAAGTCCATAGGTGTATCAATGGACCCTCCCCAATCTATAGGATAATCCTCAAAATGTATGATGTCTCAGGAAAATGAATAGGAATCTCCAACACATGAGTATGATCAACCTGAACCATGCAATTTGACATCTCAAGTGAGGTTTGAAACTCATGAAAACCAATCTCCAAAGACTCAAATGTCTTCTATGAAGTTAAAGAGACCTCCTCCAAATATTGTATCAAAGGATCCATAATAATGTCAATCTCAAAAGAAGGATCAAATGGAGAGTGAAGATGAGGGTTAGAGTGTTTCCTCACAATAACAGAAGAATAATCATTCTCAACAAAGAGAAGATGAATGTCATCAATGGTGTCTCCCAAATCCTCAATGCAGGACTCCACAAACGAACATGTAATGTCTATCAAGTAGTCATCCCATGGAACTATTTTTGGAAGACAAGGAATATCATGCTACACTAAATCACAAGAATCCATTATTGTATGAATGCAAGCATCATCAGGAATAATAGTAGATGTGATCTCAATAGGAGAAGTAGGAGCTGCAATTGGAGGGTCTAGACCTTTTGGGAGTGGAGGAACATGAGGATCTCCATATATTTCCCAAAGAACAATCCAAAAAGCATGAATAGTCTTTATCTAATTTTCGTAGTCTTCAAGGGAATCCATAATATCCATATCTGTATTACAAAAGATAACTCTAAGAACTGTTGAGTGAGAGTTCCTATCAAAAGAAAAACTTGTAGGTCTATACTCATACAAATAGTGCAACAGGTTATTCTCACTAAGATGAGAAAGCACCAATTCACTCTATTATTTATAGTTTCCACTTGTCAATGTAATTAAACCATCCATGATGCACTTCTCACATGAATCAATGAGATCATAAAATCAATGCACCCCCCAAAATAGATACTTTTGGCACTTTATATGTAGTGTGTGTACAATTGCCACTTGCCAAAATGGGCCAAAGTGGACTTCTAATTTTGATGTTTACAACCACCTCAATGAGGCCAAAGAATACTCAAATCAATATTACTCAGAATCAAATCAAAATCCAAGTAATACAATGATCATACAAGGCAAAAAAGGACCTAGATCTGAAAGTGATATTTTTCCCAAATAAGGCTACAATCTGATAGAAAATTTGGAAAGTACTCAAAAAATTATACACTTAAAAAATGACTCCTGAAAATGTGTCTGTATGAGCCTGAATGGAGCCTTTGAAGTTGCAAAAATAGGGATTAGATAGGTACAATCACCAAAATTTTCAATTTCTATCAAATTCGTGCTCCAAAACTAGAAAATAACACCACCACTAAAACATTTAGGAAATTCTATCCAAAATAAAAAGAAAATTGCACTCAATTTGGAGTCTGGATGACCAAGTTATAGCCTCCCAAAGTCGAACTGCAAAATTGAAAATGCAAATGGTGAGGGCTGCAAAATTTTCAACCTTGCTGACGTCAGAAAACCACTATCTTAAATTTGACGGTCAAGCAACCGCCACTACAGTTCAAAAATGCCCAACAATGATAGTCAAATGACCGTCAATTTTTATGACATGAAATGTTGAGACAAGCACAAGCTTAAATTTGACGATTTGGTGGTTGTCAATGCAAAACAAAAAATAGCCTCTGTGACGGCTGGACGACCATCAACTTTAATGCAGAGAAAATTGCCGAAAATGTAAAAAAAAATTAAAAAAATAATTACCCAATTTCTAGTTGCCACATGTCAAGGTTCTATTGGTTTCTGATGGGTCCATAGGTCTGTGACCTGTGAAGGTGAGCTAGTTGTGTGTTCCAAGTGGCAGCTCTCATGGAGGCCGCGTAGATTGGCAAGAGAGTCATCGGTAGAGGTGGCGCTCAGCTAGCTCAGACAGTTTTGCATGGTGGTGGGGATGTGGGACTATTTAGTCCCACATTCACCATGTGGTATGATCTATTGGTGCTTAAGAACCCCAATGTGCACAGATTGAAGCAAAGAGCTCGGTGGAGGCAGTCAGATCTCCACCTCTCATTGTGAGCTATGCAGTCTGGATTCGTGTCCTATCATTTTGGGTTGGGTCAGCTCTTCTTTGATTCGCTTATGCTCGGTGCCCGCTTTCAACACTGAAGATGTTGACTCAGTTTGGAGACCCTTCGCACTGGCTCTGCTCGCTGAGAACTCAAGCTCAAGTTGTCTATAAGCACCTATGGCCTTGAGCTCGACTCGACAGGTTGAGTCATTTTCCAAGTTGGCAACCTTTGAGTTCAGTTCGGCTAGGTTGTGGTTGACACAGGCTCGACTCCAAGTGGATTGACTCCTTCATGGCTCATGTCAGGGTGATGGGGCCTACTGAGCTGGTATTTTCAAATGGCCTTTGGGATTTATCCCACATTCACAAGGTGGGCGAAGCTAATGTGGTTTATATGGGGCAATCCACATGAGGTAAGTAAAGAAGCTCATGAGTATCTCTGCCTATTCTGTTAGTGAGGGCAGGTTGGGATGTGACTACCTCATCCGCTTGAAGTAGTCACTTGAGTGTTTGTATGACCTTGTTCTCTGACAGAGATCTGCAATCTTTTTATGACAAAAACCACAAAAAATAGGGGTGGGGACCCCAAAAACAAAACCCCAAAACTTTGCATGAGAAAACAAAATTTGCCTAGATCCAAAAAATAATTCAAAAATTTAAAAAAAAATCTAAAAATATGTACCGTACTATAGATCGGACTGCTCAAGTCCGATTTGCAAATTTTTTTTGCCTTAGATTTGACTTTTGCCCAAGGTAGGCAAGTTTATAGTCAAAATTTATGAAAATAGCCACTCGGATGCAATGGTGAGGTCAAATCTTTCTCTAGACACTCCCACAAGCTATTGCACCTCTAGATCTGAATCATGACCCTCCAAAAGTTGAAGTAAAAAACTCTCTAATAGTTATGCAGTACGATCTTCTATGGCTCTGATACCATGTACGAATTTTCCTAAGGCAAAGAATAAAATGCCAAGATTTAGAAGCTCAAGAGATAGCACAAGAGAGACAAGATGATATGATCAAATGAATAGATTCAATGATGATCAATAATCAAAATAGAATGAATAAATACAAAGTAGGAGTGTCTGAATATATAGGCAATGCAATAAGACTACATGATAAGGAGATGATAAGCTACCAACCACACTAGGTGGAATCACATTGTCCACCAAGAGTGGATCATCCTCCATTGTACATCAAAGTATGTGCAACATGGGCAACAATGAGAGAATGATAATGTGATAAGAGCACTAAAGGTGGATCTCACACACAAAGAAGTATGAGATGACAACTATCACCATGTAAAGTGGAATTTCTCCTAGCCATGTGCTAAAATGAAATGCAAACACCAACACATATATATATCCCCCTTATAACTATATATATATCCCCCTTTTTTGACAAAAATGCCAAAAACAAAATTACTTACTAGGATCACTCAGAGGAATCTTATAAAAAATGTATTTGTACCTCTGTTGTGCATCTTTCAGAGATGCCTCCCATGATTCCTTTAGTGTCTATAACAAGACAATTTGTTCACCAATGTCAGTGACAAGACTTATCATGCTATCATGACTATTTGTTTATTTATTTTTTAAAAAGATTTTCCTAAAGCTTATATGCAATTTTTAAAAGTTTCTAAATTTTAAATATTAGTTCTTGACAATTTGAGTGGCTAAAACAATTTAGGTCTTATAAACTATTCTACAGATTTAAAATGTAAATAAATTATAATGTGCAACTTTTACTAATACATAAAAGTGAGAAAAAGTAGAAAACATGATAAATTTTCCAAGCATGAGATAAATAGAATCATATTAAATTATATTACATAATTATAAAATACTAATTTAAAATTTTACAATAATAATTAATAATATTATATAAAAATAATTTTTTATAAGATATGATTTTAATTTCATAATTTAAAATTATTATAATTTGTCATTATATGTATTTTATAAATCTTATTTTGATTAATTATCTTTTTAATTTATATTTATTAAATATTTTTAACTAAATATTTATTAATTAAAATTATTATAATCAAAATAACTAATTACAACCTTAAATTTTTATAATAATTATAACTCTCAGTTATAATTAATTATTATAATTATCATTAAATTTATAATTAAAATTAATATTAGATAATAATTATGATTATAACTATTTAATTATTTTAAAATAATTTAAATATTATATTTTAACAATTTAATTTAAAAATGATTGTGTAATTTTAAAGTTTAAAATGATTATAAAAAATATTTTTTAGCTAAATTAAATAAGTTAAGAAATAATTATTATATAAAGAATATAAATAAAATAAAATAAAATATTTCAATAATTTAAATTGAAATAAAAAATCTTAAAATAAATAAAATGATTGTGGTGTACAAATAAATATTATAATACTAATATCAAAAAAGTGGAAAAAAATGAATGACACTAAATTTTAAATTGAGTTACATAATTATAAAATATAATAATTAATAAGTTATATATATTTTTATATAAATAAATTTTTAAAAGATGTAATTTTAATTTTGTAATTTAAAATTATTATAATTTATCTATTATAACTATATTTTCAATTAATTATTTTTATAATTTATAATTATTTAATTATTTAAATTAAATAATTATAAATTCATATTATTATATTCAATATAAGTAATTTTAATCTTAATTTTATATATTATTTAAATTATAGTTATAATTTTAGTAATCATTATTTATTATATTTATCATTAAAGTTAAAATTAAGAATAAATAATTTTTATGGTTATAAGTATTCAATTATAATACTAAAAAGACAAGTACTAGTCATTTAGGTGACATTTGTTTTTATTAATTTTATAGTAATATATATTTTATCTAATATTTGGAGCTATTATAAAATGCCTTTCTATTTAAAGAAGTTCATACATAATTCAATTTACAAATGATCAAAATTATTAAAAGTTATATTTTAGATTTACATATCACAATTTTACAAATGACACTTCATGTTCTGTATGAAAACAATTTGAAAATAGTTTGAAGAAAACAACACGAAAACAATATGAAAACAGTCTGAAGAAAACAATTTGAAAATAGTTGAAAACAATATGAAAACAGTCTGAAGAAAACAATTTGAAAATAGTCTGAAGAAAACAACAAGAAAACAATAAATAGTCTGAAGATAACAATAGGAAAATAGTACGAAAACAATGTGAAAATAACGATACAAAAATATTCCAATCTAAAGGCGAGCACTCTAAATGAGCTAGGCTTCACATAACAGTAGGCATGTGAGAAATTCTTGATCAAGATTCACAATAGAAATACTTAAATTGAAAATTGTTACCAATGACAATGCTGATCTTGTATGAACACATTTCTTAATAAAAAATCCAACACATAAAAACTCACATTGAAAAAAATATAACTATTAACAATGATACTATTGATCTCATATAGTAATAATCTTGGGGAGGCCATTAGAACTCACTCATTCATTCACTCCAAAAGGAAAGAAAAAACTATAACAATATTTAATTGGCAAATTTTACTGTCAGCTTGGAGAAATATCATTAATATCATTTTTTCCTAGTCCCATTCCATTCAGTTGGCCTGCCAATCTTCTTCTCACTCTTCTCCTCACGTTAAAAACCTTCCCTTCCCTTCTATTCCATTCCATTCCATTCTTCTAAGTAAATTATTGTACACGTGGCTTACATCGGAGGCACACTTAGAAGACAAGATAGCGTCCTTTAATCGTAGACACAGGCCATGGGCTCTCTCGAACGGCCAAGGGTTAGTCCAGAGGATAACAAATTGTGTCGAGTTATAACAAATTAATTGATGCGGTGATCGCTTGTGCATAAGATAGACCTGGCCCGAAGCGGGAAAATCAGATTGGGTTATTGTAACCCTTTTCCCAAGCGCTGAAGAAGAGCAGGGCATAGAAGGCCGGCGTCTTAAGGTAACCATCAAACTCTGCCTGCGTTTCCAAATTCATATCAATCTTCTTTGTCTGATCACGGCATTTACAAATTTCTCTATCTCTGTTATGAATTTTGCCTTTTGTTTTGGTTTCTGCTTGTCTGTTTAAAGCCTGCGTTCTTAGGGTTTCCCCAAAAAACCCCAAAACTTTAATTGCCGTTTTCGTTCATTTATTGCTTCCATTTTTTAATTCCATTTTAAGATATTCTCAAATTGTCCTTGATTTGTACACATTTTCTCGAAATCATCTTGAATGTAAAACACAGAATGGTATGACCTCGAGTGACGCGAACAGTAGGACAGATAAGATTGATATTTCAACCGGGAATGGTATGTCTGTCGAATGACACGAATAGCAGGACAGATTTGACTGACATTAGACATGACAACAAATGGAATGAAGGGAACCTAATATAGTTCCAGCCACAATAAATAGAGCAAAGACCTGAGATTATGTCGTGGTTAAGGGCAAGGCTGTGGTCCCATGGAGGATGAACTATCTAAACTTTCTCAGTGATTTCTGAGAAAGTTTAGGAGTTTTTAATAATCAGGCTGTTCTATGGATTTTATAGGAGCAGCTAATGTCTAAAATTTAGATGGAGGAGTCGGTTGTATTCGGGTTATTTTTGTCAAAGAGCAAAGGCCTGAGACTATGTCATGGTTAAGGGCAAGGCTGTGGTTCCATGGAGGATGAATTATCTAAAGTTTCTCAGTGCCTTCCGAGAAAGTTTAGGAGTTTTTAGTTATCAGGTTGTCCAATGGATTTTATAGGAGCAGCTAATGTGTAAAATTTAGCTTAGAATTTATAGGAAACCTTTTTTCAGTTCCATGATTTGCTTTAAAATTATAACACATAAAAGCAAAAAATCAACCCCCAAAAAAATTTACTCCAGAATCCACTTGCAAGACTTAAAAACTTAAGATTTCTTTACATGATGCCAAGTGGATCAAGACCCCTAATCTGGTTTGGAGAATTTCCAGCTCCATCGCATAGGCAGCCACTGAAATTCTAAGGGAAAAAAATTTAAAAACCTAGGGGATTGAATTCTTCAGGATAATTTATCCTGTAGCAGGTGTTTCCTCATTACATGAGATCTATATCTCCATAATTTTAAAACCTAAAGCTCTCTGCGTAGGATTGCATCCTAAGTTTTTTTTTGATTTGATGCATGTACTAGTTTTCTTTTTAATCACATCATAATTTTTACTTTGGTTTATCTTTTGTGCACTACACATAAATGAGTAGCAGGGTTAAGTTTGGGCAGTATTGTTCAGTTTTGGTAGATTAGTGTGTTATTATCATGGTATGATGCCACAAATGCAATGGACAGCAGTCCTTTCATGCTTAATAGCCCACAATGTTTCATACTTTAGTAGCTACTGTCATTTATATGCTCTCTTTATTATTCATTTTACATCCAGCATTAATATAAAATATTATGTTAATGATATTAAAGATATGGTATTTTTATAACTATCAATATCATACACACATTGGACACATACATACATCCATCCATCTATGTTAGCAGAAATGAGAAATATGATGGTATCAACAACTTAATGGAAGAAGGAATTTAAGGATATTACATGTAAGATGCAGACATATACTATGTTACTAGTTTTTTGGCCTGGAGGCTCGAATCTAGGTCTGGTTTGGGTAGTTTTAGTTGCGAGTATGTCTTGGGTCCTATCAAACAAGGTTGAACTCATATTGGATGAACTTAGTGAATTTAAAATAGAACTAATGGCATTTTAAAAACTTTTTTGGGCATTTCTAAAATTTCCTAATATTTGTATTGGAATTGTAGAATCGTTGAATGGATCAGCAGTGATGAAGAATTGGGAGATATAAGTAGGAGAGAGACAATGAATTGTGCCCTACCTAAATCTTAGTTTTAATTTTAGATTGAAAATTGGGGAGAAGAAGAACAAGAGTGGAATAGAGAAAATGGGTAACGGAATGAGTATGGACTATAGAGTCGTTAGTATGCAGAGATTCAGAGGATGCAGAAACATTGAGAAGATATTGGCATTGGATCAAGGGAAGTTGCCGTTGTTGTAGTATAAGAGCATCATTTTGTAGCTCAACAGGCAACAGGGCATGCATGTTTACAAAAAATACCAGCATATTTGGTTGGGGACAAACCAATTCCCTGGTCCATTGCAAACACTTATCTAGAGGTGTGGATTATGAGTCACCACTCTAAAGAACAAGTAATTGACATGCTGTATAATTACAGTAAGAACAAAGTTATAGTTTAAGGATATATTTTATTAATATTTTAGTATATTGAAAGTTTTATTCTATAAATATGAATTTATAATTATAAATGGAAATGTTTTTATTTTTATAGTGAGATAATTATGAGGATGTATAATGATGGTGAATAAAAATATATGGCTTCATTATTTTAATATTGAACACTAAATCTAAGTTGTGTTTTTAGTTTACAAATACACATATCTTTATGATATGTATATGATTTTTGTAAGCACAAACACAAAATGAATTGAATCCCTAAAACCTTTTTATCAAATCTACATAACAAACTTGTGAACTAAACCCAAACTAGACACCTTAGTATAAATGGGTGTATGCATGCATGTATATGTTTGCATGAATGTATTTATAGGCTTGTCAAATTACCTCTGCTTACCGTTGCCTTAAGAGCTTGACCAAGGGATTTTGCTACAATGAGGAACAAAAAAGGTTATAGTGGATCCTCTTACTATAGGGCTTCATTGTGCCTTGAGGAACATCATAAGTATACCATTGATTAATAATAAATACTGAGAAGGATATTGTTGAGGTACAACTCCAAACCCTATTAGGAAATATGTTGTTAGTGCGTATATTTTTTGGGGTTGTTTTAACCATAGTTTGAGGGCTTGGACTCAAGGCGAACTAACAACCTAAAATAGGACTCATACTCGACAAGGAAAAAAAAGGGGGTTTTAAGTTTGTTTTTGGCATTTTTCTAAAAACTCTGGAGTCCTTCCTAAAAACTCATAAGTCGGACTTGGACTTGCCAGCACTTGGCCTACAAGTTTGGGGCGAGTTGACTCAGCAAGCCATGAGACTCGTGAGTCGTGGTGAGTCCCAAGAGTCTTCAAACTATGGTTTTAATAACTCACCAATATTAGGGTGAGTAGTATAATTGCTTGGAGAAAATTAAGGAAGATTCCTTAATATGTAGATGTATTGTCTCGAACGATGGGCAAGGCATAATAAATTAAAATAAAGTTTTATGTGCTAAATATGTTGCTGATTTCTATTATGGTATCAGAGCGTTCCATTACAATTATGACGAGGTGAAAGAAATGATTGTAAGATCAGAGATCTATTCCCGTGCTAAATGAAATGTGGCTAAAATCTAAATACAACATGAGTGCAAATTTGTAATAGGCGTTGAGGTGAAGAAAGCAACGAGGGCACAAGTTGATGGAAATCCATTTGTGGTTGATTCTTAGCATGAATTAAGTTTACAAGCCAAAGCAAGTTCACCTCTCTCTCACATATAAAGGTGTGACCTCTCTCTCACATTGAGAGACAGAAAGGGAAGAAGATTCATTTGAGGAAAGGGCAGATTGGATTAAATAAGAAATGTAATACACAACAGATTCAAATACCATATATCGTGGTCTTGGAACATATGCATAATATTAGAAATACTGGAATTCAGATTTATATGATAGTCATGCTTAATTTCACTTATTTGCATATACATTTTTAATACATGAAAGACCGATATGAATAATGTTCTAGTCCTTAGCCTTCCGCTAATCGCTTCGTAAGGATAGGAGTTTGTGTAGGGAGAGGTGGAGTAATTCCTCACAAGATGGGTAAGTCCCTAGATGGGGTAATGGCATTGTATATTTGAAGTGTTGAGAGAGAAGTCCTGAGATGGGTATGAACACGTGTTCCTGAAACCTTGAGGGAGCCTGCGTGTAGATGGTTTCCAAGCACCCTAGCATAGTAATTCCACCGTCCTTTGTTAGGGTTAGGGAAGTAGTGAGGACAAAACCTAAATATAACAAGTAGCCTCCTAGGAGGGGTCGTAATACTCATAACCTAATCCTTAATCACTCTCTATTGCCCCTCAAGAGGATGGGTTGGTTTTGTTAGGGAGAGGCAGAGTAATTCCTCACAAGATAGGTGAATCCCAATAAGGGATATGGATGGGGTCTTGAAGCCTTGAGGGAGCTTACTTGTAGATTGGTTTCCAAGTACCATATGACAAGTAATTCCCCATCCTCCTCAGGGTTCATGATTAGGAGAGAAGTAAGGAATTAGGGCTTAAGTATGTTAACTGTCAAATGTATTAAGAATCATTATATGTTTCTTAATGTAATCTTATTTAAATGCATAGTGATGTACGCTAATCAGTGAGAATTGGTAGCCTCCTAGTAGGGAACATTATAGAGACTAAGTTAAATTTCCATATCCAAGCATAGTCCAAACCCTAGTTGGGAATTTTAGGGATAGTACAAATCTACTAGATGATAAACTAGATCAACATGCTTCCTTGATTGAAACTGATTGGAAAAACTATGGCAATGATGAAGAATTATCATGTCTTAGTGAAGAAGAATGTGTTTTAGATAAATTCAAGATTGGAGGTAGGAGGAAACTCCAACGTCCTCTTGCTAGTCACTAGCCAACAATGAGGTTGCTTATCAGTTTTGGTGTCATTTTGTTTTCTATTGTGATGTGTGTTTCTATTTTGTTTCTAATAATTGATTATTCACATCATGAGGGGATACAACACCAATATTCTATCTCTAGTGGCAGTGAAATCTCCTATGCTATTTCTATTCATGCGTGTGATATTTCCTTATGTAACCCCCTAGTGTAAAATATTGTAATCTTTGGTGTGTTGTTATGAATCGATTTGATCATAGTCTTGACCAATTGTTCATTATTCATCATATGATTGGTATTTGTGATCGATAAAGAATATTAATGATTGGCAGTGACACATCGATCATTATCATTTATGATCTTTGTTCGGAGTTCCTTCGTTCTTATGGTATCTTTCACGACACTGTATGTTACTTATTACTTCAATAGTCTATTAATTCTATGGAATTCTAGTTTTATAGCATTCTTCATGCTACGCATGGTTGAGATTTAGATATTGGTGCCATCTTCGATAAAGCAAGGCTTGATCATTACGGATCATTTTAGCCGGTGACTAGTGCTTACGTTGTGATACTTTTGTCACTACCGCAACCATATGAATGGTGGAACCCTCTTTCTAATAAATATCTTGTCAGTGGTAATCGCATAGGCTCTTCCATTTTTATGCGACACTTGTGAGATACAATGCTTGGTGTCTTCCAATTACTCTATTGGAAATGTTCTTTGCTTTGGAATCTCCAACATATAGATTTATTAATATTATTGTTTATTTATTTTTATACTTTAATTTTATTATTATTAAATCCTATTTTAGGAAGGGGACATGATAGTCCTTCTCTCCACAAAATTTCTTGTCCTCAAGCAATGATTGTATGATCATAGAGACCTATCCATAATCCACCTTCTGTTGTGTTACTTTAATTTTATCATATATTTGTTCTCCCTTATTTTGAATGTGAGTTATGATTTGATAGTAGAAACTTGGCAAAGCTTAACTTACGACAAGTAGTCTCTCATCTTCCAGAGAAAAGGATCTAGGCCATCTTATAATGGTGCCAATTGAATTTGCAAAAACCAACGTTCGCATGATAGCATGCCTCGAAATTATATCTTTTGGGTCTTCCTTCATTTTTCTTCATTTGTAACTCGATGATACAAAGTAGAGATATGTTCCGTGAGTCCTTTTGTGGGATAATTATGTCATGAGTCAATAAGAGATCTTATGACAATTGGTGAGATAGATTTCTCAAAATGGTATAGATGCTGAATCATTTAGAGAACATAAGAGATGTTTGATCCAATTTTATGTTGATATCCTGGATGTGTTTGAATTTAGAGACTTACTATGAAGAGGGGTCCACATTGTATTAGGAATCCCCATGATACGAGCTTCACGTACTCATAAAACCCTCCCTCTTTGAAAGCTAGAATATAGCTCTTGAAATATTTATTAGTATTTCTAAAACTCTCATGGAATAAACTTGTGTGGAGGCACATCATACATGAAGTGTATACATTAGGAAGGCTCATACACTCATGAAGTAACCATGCTGAAAACACATTAGAAATGAATCAAATATTTAAAGTGTGAAGTAATCACCTGAGGCATGAAACATAAACAAATACACGTAGAGCATGAATAAACCTAAGGTGTGAAGCGCATGAATACACATAAAGCACGAATTATACACATGAATGTACATAAGGCAGGGATCATACACTTAAGGCATGAATCACGCATCTGAATACACATGAATTGTATACATGATACATACACCCAAGGCCTGAAGTATACACATGGATACATGTGGTGTATAAAGCATAAATTTATTTAAGTCAGGAAGTATACATATACATATACATAAAGCACAAAGCACACACATGAATTCACGTAAGTCGTGGAGCATACATGTGAATATATGTAGTGCATAAAGCACAAATTCATTTAAGTTTTGAAACATACACGTGAATGCACGTAGCACATGAAGCATACACACAAATACGCTTAAGTCATGTTGCACTTGAAGCATACACATGAAGTCAGGAAACACATGTGTGAATACACATAGCACATAAAGCATGAAGCATACACATGAATTCTTTTAAGTCATGAAGTATATACATGAATACACGTAGTACATAAATTACGAAGCATACAGCTGAATTCACTTAATTCAAGGAGCATGAAGCATACACATGAATTTTCTGAAGTCAGGAAGTATAAATACACGTGATGCACATATGGATTTACTTAAGTCATGAAGCATACATGTAGCCATAAAGCATGAAGCATGAAACAACAATATACATAATTACACACAAAGCATCAATATATGTAAGGCATGAGCAATCTGCAAGGCATAAGGCATCCACATAAGGCATGAAGTAGTACACATGAATACGCTTTAAGACATGAAGTGCACACATAAGGCATGAAGTATAAATAGGCCATGAAGCCATATAAATGCACACAAGGCATGAAGTATACATGTCAGGCATAAAGCAATAAATACACGCCAAGCACTTTAAGCATGAAGCAATGCACTTAGTTACACGCCAAACATGTAAGGCATGAAACAGTACATAAATACATGCATGAAACAAACACCTGATATTCACATGAAGAGTACGTATATAAAATACTCTTAGAGTAAGCATGTTTAAAGCACATAAATGTAGAAATGTAAGGTTGGCCTACTTGATTATATTTTTAACTTATTTGAGAAGAAGGCTGAATACAGTGAATAGTTAACCCTATTTAGATGGCAACTATGGCAGGTTTGTCCCATAGGATGGCAGGATTATGCTCTATTACCAATTGTAATGTCCCCTACTATGTGGCTGTCGATTTCCAATGTCTAACATATATTACTATGCATCTAAATCAGATTAATTTAAGAAAACAATGAATAATTCATAATACATTTGACAGTTAACATATTTAAGCCAACTTTCTTACTTTTCTGCTAAACTCAACCATAAGGAGGATAAGGAATACTTGTCATAGGGTGCTCGGAAACCAATCTACAAATGGGCTCTCACAAGGTATCCAGAACACATATCCATACCCATCTCGGGACTACTTCTCAAGGTTTCAGAAATACATGCCCTTACCCTATCTTGGGATTCACCCACCCTGTGAGGAATTACTCCAGCCACTCCCTACACCCACCCTGTCCCCAAAAGGGGCTATAGTGAGAGACTAAGGAATAGGCTATGAATGTACTAGCTTCAAATGGACTATGAATGATTTATGAATATATATATGTGCATAAATAAAATACATCACAGCTTATATATATATATATATATATATATATATATTTCTGATTTCACTAATATAAACTGATACCAATTGTAAAGCAGTATTAAATCAAAGGTAAGTTACAGCATACTGATGCTGTTACCCCATGCTTGCCAATAACTGAGATGGGCTTATTGCTTTCTGATATCTTCTTTGGTGAATACCAGATATAATCTATGAACTGATTCTTCCATGCCTGAATGGGTGATGGGGGACTGCCTTCTTATATCGTATGTTTGCAAAGTCATTTAACCAATAGACATGCCCTGTGCTCATTCATAACGAATTGCATCCTTAACCACTGTCTTTGTTATTGTAAACAGTGTCTTTTCATAACATGATTGCTGTTCTGCTAATTAACGATGAGTAGTGATTAATTGTAGTTTCTCCACTCCTATTGTAGTCTTAATCTCTAATTGATATCAATGAGTCTTAAGATTAGTCTACTCTATAACCTTGTTCCTCTTCATGACTATAAACAAGTCTTATATTATGACTGCTGATGATATTGCCATTTCTTAATTTATTATTGACGTTGTCGCCTAGCCATTATCTGTTGCTGATCTAATCCAAGGGAAGGATGATATTTAAACTGTATCATTTCATTCACGCACATAATCTCTGGTGTGCTGTTTGAATCTGATCAGTCTTTACCAATTATTCATAATTCATCATTTGGATGGTTATTTGTGATTGATAAATAATATCAATGATTGACAATGAATACATATCGATCTTTATCATTTATGGTCTCTGTTCTGAGTTCCTTCCCCTTTGTTCTTGTGGTGTTCCTTCTTCACGACACTGTATATTAGTTATTACTTCGATAGTGTGATATCCCCAATTTGAAATAAGATTTGATAAATTAATTAATATATATAACTAATTAAAATATAAAGATTATAGATTATGAATTAAGTAATATTGTTATTGTTTATTAATTAATATTGTTAATTTATCAATAGAATTTATATTATATTAATATTAATCTACAATTAATAATAATATCTATTCCTTATCAAGAATCTATATAATTAATTAGTAATGTAATCTATATTATTTTAATTAATATAATTAATTGATATTAATCAATAAATGAACTAATAAAAGAGCTATAATCAATATTTCCCATTGACAGTACCAAGATGATTTGAATAACAAGTCAATAGTAAAATTGACTTCATTAAATATCGTTAGTTCTATGATAATTGTCTTTGATAATATTAACCGTATGAAACATCAGCAGTGGTTGCGACCCACGATTCTTGTGAGATATAAATACGACTTAGAAAGTATAGGAATGTATCACCAAAAAAATAATATAGGATACAACCGGAGGTCACAGGAAAATATAGAGCCAACGATCAATATGGGAAAACACATATGCCTGATTTACTACAGCATTATCATCCTTAATTCGATATGTAGAAGACGATAGAATATAAGGGATAAACAAGGACGGACATTGTAATATGCGAATACATTATACTCGTAGACATGTATTATAATGAAGGGATCAGCAGTAGATACAGATGCACAGTGATTGATATACAAAGTAGACAAATATGATAATGAGGAGATGATACACAGTGATGGGCAGAAAGGATAGAAGCAGCGGTCAATAGAGAAATCACAGGAGAAAGATGAAATGCTTGTTCATATGCTCATTGAAACTGCAATCTCATTCCTTCGGTAGTAGAATAGGCATAAGGAGGAGTATTGAACAAGAGCTCAAGAAAGATACAATCTTATAGAGATAAGGGTATAAATGGAGATAATACTATACAGCCGGAGAGAAATAAATACGGAGAAAGAATAAGAAAACAAGAAGACTCAGAGCAATAAGCTCTTACATTATATAAACGCTGAAAACGTTTAGCAGTTGATCAACACTTTTATTATATCAGTGAATATTATTCAGCTATCGGTACAGTTCGCAGGCCACTCGTATCTATAACGAATTATATTTCTGTTCCAGGTATGTACAGAAACTGGAAACTATATTTTTAATTGATAATACTAAGTAAATTATACAGTAGAATATAAATGCTAAGACTAATTATTAATTTTAGTATCTAAGAAAGGAGATCAGAGACATGTTCAGGGAGAGGCTAGAGTAAACTCCAGCCAATAGGTTGTCCCAAGATAGGGTGGGGATCAGCCACCCCTAGCGCCTTGAGGGCGTCGTACCAAGAAAGGCTTAAGGGTATGATCTGTAAACTTTGAGGGAGAACTTATTGAGGATTGGTGTCCAAGCAACCTGATTATGCCCAAGCATCCTTCTTAGACTAGAGTAATAATAAGGTTAGCAGGGATATCTTGTTTAATACATATATAGTTCTTGGACTAATGTTATAATATGCAATCAATATACCTCAAGCAATTTAATTCATTGTATAGTTAATATAGAATTATTTATATGAACTGGCCAAAAATACCAGGGGACATTACAGATAGTCTATCATTTCTATAGAATTCTAGTTTACGGTATTCTTAGAGCTGCATATGGTTGAGATATAGGTATTGGTGCCATCTTCAATAAAGCAAGGCTTGATCATTAATGATCATTTTAGTCAGTGTCTGGTACTTATTCCATGATACTTTTGTAACTATTGCAACCATATGAATTGTGGAATCCACTTTCTAATATATTCTGTCACTGGTAATCACATAATATCTTCCATGGTTACATGGCACTTGTGAGATACAGTGCTTGATGTCTTCCGACTACTCTATCATAAATGTTCTTTGCTTTAGAATCTCCCATGTATAGATTTATTAATATTATTATTTATTTATTTTTATACTTTATTATTGTTATTAAACCCTATTTCAGGAAAGTGACATGACAAGACTTTCCAGAATGTCCACTAGAAACACAGTGAGCTTGAGGTCGAGTGAGTTGGTGTAGAAAATTACTTGCAACTACTTGGTGTGTGTTAAATATATGTTTATAACTACTAAAATCAAGCCTACTTCTAAGATGCCTTTTATATCAATTTCAATTCTAATCAACTAACTATTAGTTGGTTTTTATCTTTTAATCAATAAAACATTTACAACATGTAAAATTTTAAGTTTATAACTTTATATGCAAGCCTTCAGTAAAAATAATAAAAAACATAGACAACTAAGCATTTCGAATATCACACTAAGTAAACTGGATTAATCACTTAATAAGTTTATGACTCTCTGTTTATCTTGCAATCCTCATGTAACAATAATCAAAATAATAGACAGCTAAGAATTCAAAATATCACACTAAGTAACTGGATTGTAACAAAGCCCATATCATAATATTCCCTGAATATGGCTGAATCATTGGATTTCCATAACCACTTTATCATAGGAAAAATTATGCACATAAATAGTGACTATCCAGCCTTATTCTCAAATCTCATAAAAAACAAATTGTATGTAGAGATTCTAATATGCGTTTAATCTTGTGCAATTATATCATAAATCAATATTGATCATGAAAATGGCACTAACTAACAAAATCATCAATCAACCAAAATAATTCTCAATCTGACACCAATAAACCATAAATTGACTGATGTGAATCTAGTAGAATAGCTCTTTCAATAAGATATAATTATTTGCCAAATAAATTGGCAAAAACAATATATAGGGCACCAACTCTAAATCATCTTGACACAATATTCCAGCGACATTTAATCAACTATACATCTTAACACCCATCTTGTCAAATCAGAATGTTCATAAATTACATACCTGTAAGAAACAAAATAAAAAATATAGTTCAACATTGGATAGGGTATGTTTATGTATGGTGGTCTTGTTGTTACCAAAGGTTTTGTTTTCCAAGTGCTCCTCTCAAAAGGTCAGTGATGAATAATGTTAGTTCTTTATCTTTTGCATCGTGATGGGTTTTCTCATTTTAGGTCAATTGTAGCATCTCTAAGTACATGGCCAAGGCTTGTTGACATCATTTGTTCTCTTTCTCAAAAGAGCACGCTCATGGAGGCATAGTTGCGACACAGTGGCCCTGCTTTTTAACCACAGTCTGGTTTCACATTCAATACTTGACCCAATGGATCATTAATTACCCAACATATTCCTACAATCTTGCCTATATTTTTAAAGAGCTAAATGTGTATCTCTTCCCATGATTGATTGTATATTACACTAACATTTATTTCATTAACCAAGTTTTCTCTAGATACATTATGGCATTGTTATAAAAATGAAAAGAATTATAATCAATTATCGTGTGGAATCACATCACACACTAATCCGGTTTTAGGTTTTAAATCCTTTTTAATTCTATCTTAGTATTAAACATATCTTATGTTTCTTTTCATTAATATTATAAAATTATATTTATATGTATTTCCCTATATGTAATCTCATTAAACTCTTTCTTCTATTCTTTTATACATGTCACGTTTCTTCTTTCTGCTAACATAGATTACCATTATACCTCAATTCTTTGGACCTTTTGATTTGTTATTTTCTTTGCGAGATATGTTAATGTTGGCTGCATTTGTAGTGGCCTTTGAAGCCATGGTCTACGAATTGAATCAAATTCTCTTGTTTTTCTTATCTGATTCCTTTAGGGCTGAGTTTATGGATGGCCTCAACACATACATATAAAGGATGATGCTCACAAAACCCTTAAGAGTTGTTCTCGATGAGTTGCAAATTCACCAAGGCACTAAGGGGAGATTGACCCAACAATAAGAAGAGAAAAATACAAATTTCTTTAAAAGTTAAATATTATCTTCAGAACAAGTATGTTGCATAATGTGATGATACCAAATCTTCAAAACCTTGCTATCCACCTTTTGTTGCACTCCTATAACATTTCAGGCTGTGAGTGCAATTTTAGCATGTTTGAGGAAATTCACACAAAAAGCGCCTCAGTGATCTTGTTTTTGTGTGGTAAAACCTTCATCTTTGCATCAAAATGCTGGAGGGAAAGGAGGGTCATGATTTGAGTGACTTAGATGACATTAACTCATATTCAGATTAGTTGCCAATATTGTACAGCCCATGTTTTCCATGGAGGGGATTGCCAAGTTTGAGTTTTGTGTTACAATTGGATTTGCAGGTACAATCCATTTCAAGTGAGCACGGGTTTACCATCTTTTTATTCAGGCTTGGTATTCTATATTTATCTAAATTTCTTTCCATTTCTGTCATTGTTTTGGAATGCAGCACATAAAAAAAGAAAATAGTCTCAGCTCATGGATATCTGCAAATGAGCACCTCCAATTTGTAATGTCCCCAAATTACAAGCACCCAAATTTTGCCCTAAATTACAATTTTTATTATTATCTTAAAGCAAGTAGGGTTTAGTGATGCCTTTTTGCTCTGATTGAGAACCTGCAAACAAGTTAGGAATCATTTATAATCATAATTCATAATTAGGTGTTTTTGAGTTAGAAACAAACATAAATTGAAAATGCAGATCAAATCAATAGATTACTTGAATCAGGTTTAAGATATCTCACTCAGAAGTGATAAGGTAGAGTAGAGTGACTTGATGAGGGGTCCTAGTGACCCCCTACCCTAGGCCCAAGAGCGGATATATCATCCCTCTTGGCCTCATGTGGCCATTGCCATCCATATGAGGTGGCTTTACCTAGTGTAGTGCCCTATTGCCATTATCCTCAATCTTGTTACTTCTATCTTACCTCCAATTATTGATCATCTCCATGGATTTATTCACCATGATAGAGTTTATGAGCAAAATTTAGAATGGAGTGTCCTGATAGTCCCTTCTTCCTAAGCCCAAAGGCAGTCCCCTTGTCCCGCTTTGGCTCTATGGGACTCCTTAGTCATATACCATGGGGTGGCATGCTTAGAAGGTGACCTCATCACCCTTACCCCTAGTCTGTGATCCCCTCATTTCTCTATCATGGTTGTTTACAACAGTCAGAAAATACATACAGTATGCAGCAAATATTATAATAAAATATTCTCAGATCGTAATGCAATATATCAGAATCATACTTATTACATATGTCTATGTATCTGTAAATTAACAATCACATAATATCATGATTCAGAACTGCATATATAATTCGATAAAGATAATCACAAATAGATTTCTAATGTACTATATGTGCTATATAATATTCGTACCCAGATTGCAGGTCTGAGTTTATAGTCTGCTCTTTTCTTATTATGTCTTGTCCTCTCATTTCGATGATTGATGAATGAATGTGGGTATGATAGGGTGACACTTAAATGATTGATGTTTGAATGATGAATTGATTGATTTGATAGACATTTGATGATTACTTGATTGCTTGTTTATTCACTTTGTTGAATTGATCTTTGCTAATTGATAGATTGTTTGATCCAACCTTTTTGCTGATTCATAGATTGTTTGATTTCGTGATGTATTGATTTCGTGATGATGTATTGATGTTTTCTTGGAATGTTCTCCCCATTATAATTTACAAGTGAAAGGGTCACTCCCTTTCATAAGATTTGAGTCACCATTTTTCATTGTTGCCTTTTGAGAATATATACTATTCTCAAAATTGATCTCCCTTTTTGATTCCATACCCTTCTTTTATGAAGTTCTCTTTTATATCTCCTTTGTGTAGGGAGTCACACCCTTTCATTTGTTAATGCCCTTATGGAAGGGTCACACCCTTTGGTTATGAAAAGATATATCTGTTTGACAACAACTGCTGCCCCTTTCACTTCCTTTCTCTCACTTCTCAAATTTGTCTTTACTACTTTTTAAACCTGCACATATCACATTTAAGATCTGCATATCTTCTTCTAGATCTACAAATCTTTTTTTTTTTTCCTTCTCAATTGTTATTTCAGATCCCTCCTTATACTTCTGCTCTGAATCTGCTCTAGATCTCCTCTACTCCTTTTTTCCCCGATTCCATTTGATCTTTTCTTTTATATCTTCTTGTCTGAGGCAGAGGTCACACCTCTTCATCATGTCTGCATTTTGGCAAGAGTCGCGACCCTTTATAATTGTCCCTCTTCTGAAGAATGACAACCCTTGATAATTACAAACCTTTCAAAGAGTCACAACCCTTTATAATTACAACCCTTTTGAAGAGTTGCAACCCTTCATAATAACAACCCTTTGAAAGAGTTACAACCCTTCATCATTACTGCCTTTTGAAAGAGCCACTTCCTTAATTTCTTCATATTCCTTTCTTCTTCCATTAATCCTTGTTTAATTCATATGCTCTCTACTTTTTCCTTCCTCCCTTTCCCCTTTCAAATGAACTCTCCTCCCTTTTATATCTTATTTTGAGGGAGTCACAACTCTTCAGTACATATCTCTTGACTTTTCATTAAATTTAGGTATATTATATTTTATTATATGATGTATTTATTTATTTATTAATTTTTCATATTTTAGTTTTATTATTATTTATTATTGTTGAGGTTTGTAGCTTCGATCAAATAAAATGTACATCATAATATTATTAATATTATGAGAAAAGATCAAATTATACAGACACATACATATCATCATATATAATAATAATGTTTATCATTATTATATATATATTGAGAAAAGATCAAATTATACATACACATACATATCATCATATATAATAATAATGTTTATCATTATTATATATATATTGATACATATGCATATATTATTATCTGAATAAGAATTGATCTCTTCTCATAATACTAATATTTATGAGTGATTGATAAACATCAAAATATATATAAAACCGATGATCAAATGCTTAAAGATCGAATATACTAATCAATCTCAATATTTATAGAATGGTCGATATTATCACTGAGATAATGACTGATTAATATCGGCCTTGCTAATTGTATATCAATACAGATTTATTTCGGTTGACTAAATATCGAGTAACATTGGTTCAAAGTAACAAAGAATACCGATAGGATATTGGTTATTATAAGTACTATATCAGTATTATATATATATATATATATATATATATATATATATATATATATATATATAAATTGGATTTGGAAAGGAAAATTAAAAAGCCATATAATCTGACCTCAAAATTTAACATGGTATCAGAGCCAAGTTCCTTCTATAAAGCCTAACCGCTTGAAGGAAGATCCGATTAGATTGAAGAAAGATCAAGATCAGATTTTTTAAATTTATATATTCCTTTTGAAAATCTTGTACCTACAAAATGGTGAATGGAACAGACTTGAAGACAGACTTGAAGGTGCTTCAAATTTTGAATCTTGGAAACTACGATGATGCTAATACTAAGAAAGAATGAGTTAAAAACAGTTGTAGAAAATCCTCCTAAATCTAAATTGAATGACGAGAAGAGCCAATGGGGAAAGGACAATACCAGAGCAATGGAACTATTAGTAGATGGAGTAAAAGATCATCTACTACCTATTATCACAAAGTTATACTCTGCATATGAAATGTTCAAAGCCCTGGAAAACATGTATGAGATCAACAACACTAGCAAGATTCTTACTCTTAAAAATCAACTCTCTAATATTAAAATGAATAAAGGAGAGACCATCACCTCATACTTTATGAGGATGACAGAATTAAGAAACCAACTCTCAACAATTTGTCACTTCTATGATAATAAAGAGTTAACTATGGTAACTTCAAATGGAAAATTTTAGACAAGGAATAAGTGCTCGCTCCAAACTCCCCAAATTCGACTGACTAAAAGCTGACTGCATTCAAGAAGAGTGTAATCTAATATCTAGAAGAATCAGTGTGGAATCCACAAATAAAGATATTTAGATTCTCGCTACTAATTTGAAAAGGAAAAAGGGCAAGAACTCGAATGGTAAAGAACCGTTCAAGAAACAGAGAGACTACTCTACAGTACAATGTTATAGATGCGACAAATATGGTCACACTGCAGTAAAATGTCCTGACAGACTCAAACATCAAGCTTCCTTCACTGAAGTCAGTAATTCAAACTTGTATTCAGAGAAATTTGTATTCTAAAGAACTTCAAGATATCTTGTGATTGAGAGGGAGTTCACTGAGAAAGATGGAACACTTCTGAGGTAAACTTAATATGATTGTAAAATTGATTATTGTACTAATGTTATTTCATAACTATATGGGCCTTGTGTAAATCATGAGGAAGTAATGACTTCCAAATGATTATCACTTGTATTTGTAAAAGTTATTGGAAGGTGTCGATCTTACAATAACTTGACCTTCTATTGTGATAGACATCTTATGATGTCTGAAACAGATCATGATAGATGATATCTTGCATGGTGGATTAAGTTCCTTAAACAGATCATGACTTTTTATTGTGATGGACATCTTATGAAGTCTAAGATAGATCATGATAGATTATATCTTGCATGGTGGATTAAGTTCCTTAAACGGACCATGAATGTTCTTGTTATAAGTATCATTGAGGATACATGTGCACATTACCTATGGACATTTTTTTGAGTACTTGGTGAATATCATGTGACTTGATATTCTGTGGCCATTACTCCTGATATCATGAGATGATATCTCTATAAACTCTAATATTACATTGAGGTAATATCTCTTTTACATTATTTTGAGTACTTGATGAATACCATGTGACTTGATATTCTTGTTTAGACCATAACTCTTGATATCATCGGTGAAATGATATTTTTTCAAATTAATAGCTTTATTGTGATTAGCATTTTGATGGATTTTATCTTCCCTAGCTAAGAGGGAGTGTTGATGTTTGTAGCTTCGATCAGATAGAATGTACATCATAATATCATATTAATATTATGAGAAAAGATAAAATTATACATACACATATACATATCAACATATATATAATAATAATGTTTATTATTATTATATATATATTGATACATATACATATATTATTATCTGAATAAGAATTGATCTCTTCTCATAATACTAATATTTATGAGTGATCGATAAACATCAAAATATATATTAAACCGATGATCAAATGCTTAAAGATTGAATATACTAATCGATCTCAATATTTATAGCATGGTCGATGACTCGATATTATTGCTGAGATAATGACCAATTAATATCGGCTTTGCTAATCATATATCAATACAGATTTATTTTGGTTGACTAAATACCGATTAACATTGGTTCAAAGTAACAAAGAATACCAATAGGATATTGGTTATTATAAGTACTATATCAGTAATATATATATATATATATATTTTGTTTGTTTAAATATCCTATATATATTGAGAGATTATATATATAAATTGGATTTTGAAAGGAAAATTAAAAAGCCATATAATCTGACCTCAAAATATAACAATTATTAAATCCTATTTCAGAAAGGGGACATTACACAATTTCATACCAGGAATTGCATATTCAAGTTACAAAGTTAAATCATCTAAATCACATCAAGGTTTATTCCATCTTTGTACATTATAAGTTAGGCCTGGATTTTAGATTAGAGCATCTGGAAAAAAACATAATCAATTAACAATAAAAAGGAGTCTATGGTAATTTTTCAAACGTGCTGTGATACTTCACAAGATGCTTAGTGATGGCACAAATATAGAGGCATTTATTTAACTGATTGCAGTACTCTACAACACAATTATCACAGGAAAAGTGAATTGTGTAAAACAAATTAATCACATCTTTAATATTCTAGTCTACCCATCTCTAAAATTGGTAAATGCAAAAAGGTTGGTATTCCTTAATAAGAATATGAAAAGTCATTCACCCCGAAACATAAAAACCAGATTACTGTTTCTCTAGCCAAGGTATGGCTGAGCTCATTCAATGCTTGCATTACTCACGAGTCAAGAGCCCAAACCATAACTGAATACTCTGTTAAAACTTGGCTCAGAGATTTTAGCAAAGCTTGCCATGAGTTTTTCTCATTCATGTGTCAAACTCATTTAAAATGGTCTTGACAAGCAGCTAGGGCAAAAAACTCAACCTGACAAAAAGCTAATTTAGTAAGGTTTTTTTGGTGAATGCTAAGGCTGGTCAATTGGTAGCACTGTAGCAGTGTCACAACAGTGAATGGGGAGCCAAGGTTACAACAGGTTCTGTGTCTGAGGTATGTGGCTTTGAACTATTGTTTCTGTAGCTGCACCACAATTTCATTGGTGTTCTGTTATACTTAAAAAGTTTAAACTTAAATTTAAAAAATTTCATTTAAAATGTTTTATTATAATTGTGAAAATTCAAGCGTGCAGGTTGCTTTAAATTTTCAATAAAATTTTGTTCATATTGCAAGTTTAGATGACCTGCAGGTTTGAATTTTCTCAGTTATAATTGATAAAAATACAAGCTTGTAGGTCATTTAATAGAATGTTGATTGTGGAGACTAAAAATAATATGGATTTTTAAAAATTTGTTTATATTGCATAACGAGATGCAGGCTTGAATTTTCATAGTTATAATTGTGAAAATTCAAGCATGCAAGTAGTTTAAATGAAATTTCGTTCCTATTGCAAGTTGAAATGAGCTGTGGGCTTCAATTTTCATAGTTATAATCATGAAAATTCATGCTTACAAGTTGTTTGATTGACATTTTATTTTTTAATACTTCGTAATTATGTATTTTTTCAATAATGAAAGAATTTTATTAAAGAAAGTAAATTATCATTAAGGTGATGTTTTAGGGAATAACTTTGTTCTTCATGGAATGCTCCTTGTAACATTTATTGTACCAATTATTCATCTGGATTAATTTTCTTGCAGATTCTGAATTGATATTGTTGGGGTTTCTGAGCGAGCTATGGAGCTTAATAACATCAATGATGCTTTTGACCGAGTTTCCAAGAAGCAGAAGATGTCATATACGAAGACTCAGGATGTGATTGATGCAATTGGAAAAGAAGTTGAACTGGCTTTAAGGAAACTTGTAGATGGGTCTGGTGTTGATCATAAAGCAGTTATTGCTGAATTGAATGCAAAGTTGAATGAAATCGGGCCAGCAAATCAGTTGGCAGCATCACAAAAGGAACTTAATCCTGCAGTGAATAAATATGGTAAAGCTGTTGACAAACAATTTTACCCTGACATAGCCAAGGCATACAGGGAAGTGGAATTTGATGACCATGTTATAAACATGTTAATTGCATCACATTTTTACAGACAAGGGTTGTTTGAACTCGGAGACTGTTTTGTAAGGGAGGCTAATGAACCTGATGCAGCATCTTTGAAAGCTCCCTTTGTTGAACCGTATCAGATACTTGAGCAAATGAAAGCAGGAAATCTCCAGCCAGCTCTTGCATGGGCTAGTGTTCACCGTGATGAACTCCTGCATAAAGGATCTTCTCTTGAATTTAAGCTTCATCGGCTGCGATTTGTACAAATTCTGCAAGGAGGGAGCAGAAATGATGCTTTGCAATATGCAAGGAGTTCTTTTGCACCATTTGCGCCTGAACATATGGCAGAGATACAAAAGCTTATGGCTTGCCTTTTGTGGGTAGATCGGCTTGAGATTTCTCCATATTCTGAATTGATCTCTAATTCACACTGGGATGCCCTTGCTTTAGAATTAATACAAGAATGTTGCAGTCTCTTGGGCCATTCTTATGAGAGTCCACTTCATGTAACTATCTCAGCAGGTTGTCAAGCTCTTCCCACACTGTTGAAATTGGCTAATGTTATGGCTCTCAAAAAGCATGAGTGGCAGAATATGAAACAGCTGCCAGTGGAAATCGAATTAGATAGGGAATTTCAATTTCATTCTATATTTGCTTGCCCGGTGTCTCGGGATCAAAGTACGGACGATAATCCTCCAATGCTGATGCAATGTGGTCATGTGCTTTGCAAGCAGTCCATTGCAAAAATCTCAAAAGGAAATTCACGAACATTTAAGTGCCCATACTGTCCTACTGAAATGAATGTGGCAAACTGTAAACAGCTTTACTTCTGAAAAGTTAGTTGTTCTTAAGCGATACTCTCTTGGGTGATGTATGTGGATGTACGTTCTTCATAAATAACAGGTGAACAAGTTTGCAGGACTAATTTATTTTGTATTTCATTGAAATTAACCATCTTTCTGGGAGAAGATGTTCAAAAACTGGTAGATATTTCTCCCTACCCAGTTCATTTTGGAATACATGGGATCAATCTCATGAAGCCTCTTGCTGACAGGAAAATTTGTGAATATGAAACATTTCTAAGGATTGCAGGAGCATCACCAGTGCTTTGTGTGAAATTAATTGGGCGTCATTGGTATTAGCACAGTCGATCTGTATCTATTTCTTATGGTAGGAAGGAAGAGCTGTTACATTTATATGTTCCTACTATTCGACCTTTTGCATTTGGAAATGCCATTGTAAATAATTTGGGTCATACCTATTGTGATTTGTTGACAATATATTGCAGTAACTACTAAAAGATGATGTGCGTTTCGACACTGTTATTGCTGCCTTTATATTTCAAAAAAGAGATGACACTGCTATTCCTTTTTAGTTGCCTAACCCTGTTTGTTCCTTAGCATTTGCTTCTTCCTAGCGATTTCTTGTATATGTTGAATGTGATTTAATCTTTATTTTCATTCTCCGTGACATTTGTCTCCTGCATGCTTAACAGATATTCTAGATGAGAAGTATTATATATTCCATTTGTATCCTATCTCATAGTCCATAACTTTTTACTGAGTTTTTTTTCATAATTCTGAACTTTTTGGCTGATTAGATGTGCATTGTGTCTATCTCTTCTGTTTTTCTGTTTGACATTTCAAGTAACTGTGATTCACTTGAAATAATTTTATGGACAATGTTATTGGTGTGGGAAAGATACATGTTATAAATCATTGAAGCTGTATAAATGCGTTGATCTAAATTGAATTGAAATGGAAAACAGAATTAAGACTTGTATATGGATTAATTGCTTGTCTTATATGGATTATCATTGCTTGGTATGTTTGAAATTATTTCTTCTTGAAGTTGTTTCCTTGAGATTCTATTTTCGTTAATCTTCAATTATTCTTTTGCACTGTGCATTCTGTGTTCAAATATCTCTGCTAGTTGCAACTTTTAATAGCACCTTTGCAGATCTGTACTTAATATTTTATCCACAATATTCTGCCTAGTATCTCTTGGCAACGTCTAAATCGTATACTAAAACGTATATCTTACCAAGGGGGACACTTAGTTTTTTTTTCAACTTTTTTCAAACTTCCTTCATATGTTTTACGTATTAGTTTTTTTTTCAACTTTTTTCAAACTTCCTTCATATGTTTTACGTTTTAGTTTACGATTTAGCCAATACTGTATCTCTTCGCCTTTGTAGGTTGCACAAATATTATGTATCTGCTTTCGTTTGTTTTGTGCATTTGCTTTACTGCAGGACAGGTGGGCATGTATTTGGTGTTTGCTGTTCTATTATCTACAGTATAATGTAGCAATTTTGCATTTACCCTTACCAAAATCTGAGGTTTGCCATTTCTCATCTTCTGTTATGAATAGTACGTTGACGACATGGGGAAGGTTTAATCTTAATATTGGGTTAGATCTTGCAGTTCAATAGACGAATGTCCTGCCCAGGTTCCTAGGACTAGAACAACAGCGTACAGTGGGACATATCTTGGTTTTTTGGAGGCCATTTTAGGGAATGGTAAAGGGGATGATTTCAAAGATTCATGTGTAGCATTGTTAAGACTTTCAGCCTGTACCCTATAGATCTTTAATGCATAATATTTACCACAAAGCTTGAGAAGAATTCGTGCAATCCATGTGCCCATCTTCCTTCCCCCAATATTGTAACAATTCACACAAGTGACAAGTAGCTGGCTTTGTATAAAGATTGGAAAGAATGTTGTTTCAATAAGGTTGAAATCTTTGCCATTATATGTTGCAAACTTTAATTTTGAAACACTTCCTTGACCAGTATATTGGGATTGAAACACTATCTGGAGACGTACAAATGGAGCTTGAAATTTTAAGAATCGTTATGCTTGATTTTATTCTGAAAACCTTGCCTATTTGTCAAATGAACTGATTGAAAATTGTTTTCAAATCTTGCAAAGTCAATCTAAACATGTAATTGTCATATATCATAAAAGGGCTTGAAAATCCATTGCTTTGTTAACCAAAATCAATCATTTAGGGCTGAGAGTGGTTTGGGGTCCTACAAAAGAACAGTAAAATATTTTAACATTCTTTTGGAGGAATATGTCGGAAGACTTCTTTTGCACATGAATATCAATGATCTTTTTGATTGCTAGTTCCACCCAAGGGTTACAAGAGCATTTGTTTTCCCTTGAACTCTTTGGTAAAGCTATGGGTATGGAACTTAATACTAGCAAGATCAAGATTACATTCTTCACCACTAGAAAGAAAGAAAAAAAATGGTTCAATTTCTATTTTGAAAGAAGAATTCTAGAGAAAGTAATGAATTATGGATAACTTGGAATTGTTTAACACTTTTATTTGGAAAACATGAAAAAAAAAAGATTAAGAAATCTGGGAGGGTGGACAGCATTTTTATCCTTCCAAATAAGTGTACAGAGATAGAATTAAGGATTTGAAAAGGTATGCAAACTTTATTTGGAATATTACTAAATCTAGTGGTGCTTAAAAAATGTATGATCACGAGTATATTCCAGTTTAAAAACTTCGGCCCCCTATGAAATTCTTTTAGACGAAACAAGTGCAATTCTTATTGAAGCCAAGGTCCTCTAATATCCAAAAGAATTTGAGCAAATAAAAGCGAATCGTTGGCCTAATATTGTTTTTAAAGATATCTAATGAAAAGTGGAAAATTAACACATCAATAACCAAAAATGACATGGTATGTTGTCCCATAAATAATCTTTAAACTTTACATAAAAAATCTTATATTTTCTACGCCATCCTATTCTTTCCTCAAAGCCAAAGTATGAATACCCCACATTCTCTATCTTTGTGTCCCCTACGTAGGAAGCGGTAGCATGTAACAGAGGTGTGTGCCCTACAAGTCTGCCATGCACAACAGCAAAAGGAGGTATATTGCTGGAATACCAAAAATGGTATGTGCAGGGAGGGTGACACACACAGATCATAGCGTCAGTGATTTGATAGATTGGTGCCAGGTGATATCAGATGGATACCCTCTGATAGTTGGCCATGGACATTGACTATAGTATTTTGCTTATTCGTACGAGGCAATCACAGTGGACCTTTGGTAGCCAGTATATAATCATGGAGCTATTTCATTGAGCTTGGTTCTTGGATCTATATGCGATGAGTGAGAGCATGCCATGCTCAAGAAGTGGGTGTGCGATGCTTTAGTGGGCTATGTGAGGAGGTTGGGTGGTTTCATGGTATTACTTCGGTGCTGCAGGATGCGTTGCAATCAAGATTAAATTAACTTTTATTAATGTAATGCAATCTTAAAAAGATGAATCAATTAATGGATGGAAAAATCTCCTGAGCTTATTTATTATAAAAAGTTTCATTAAGATGTTTCATTATAATAATTACTTTATATAGAATGTAAATAAGCACATTTAAGATGACTGGATAAATAAATATTGTACAAGTTTTGAAAATTTCTCCTAAAATGATCTTTTTTCTAGATGTGATTTTAAGATATTTGAGTTTATTCAGATGAAGAATAACTAGATGGGAAGGAGATAAGACATAGATAGTGTCATTTGAGACAAATACTATGAGGATGGAGAAGATGAAGAGAGTTCAAAAAGTTTAGAGGATGTACAAGATGAGAACTTAGGATAAAAGATGAAGAAATAGAGCCCAACATTTCTACCTTGAGGAGGTCTACAAGACAACAAAATCAAGTTGATATTTATTCACCACTATATTTTGATCATGTATTTGCTTTGTTGAGTATTGATGACGAACCTAGATCTTTCAAGGTGTCTCTCTCTTTAGAGGAAAGGGAATCTTGGATATAGGCAATGCAAGAGGAGACGACGACCTTGGATAGTTGTGACACAGGTTCTTGTTAGTTTTCCCAAAGGAAGAAAGCCCATTGGTCAATGGTTGCAAGTGGGTATTTAAAAAGAAATTACAGCAAACCATCTGTTCAAGTGATATAAGGCTAGACTAGTGGCCAAGAGATACTCCTAGAGAGGGATGTGATTTTAGTTAAGTATTCCTATTATATATATTATTTCTTTTTCTACATTTGAGATAAAGCAAATAGATGTTAAAAGCCCTTTCTTGCATGGGGATCTTGAGGAGGAAATCTATATTGTGAGAGCGTGATGGTTTTGTGGTGAAAGGAAAATAATAATTGGTTTGTAGTTTAAAGACATATTTGTATGGTTTGAAATAATCACCCAAGATGTGGTTCTATAATTTCAATGCTTTTTCATTGAATTTGAGTTGTGTTAGGAGTGAAGAGGATCATTGTGTTACATTAAGGTTATTGGCGATAAGACACTAATTATTGCTTTGTATGTTGATGAAATGTTCATCAGTAACCAATTCATACTAATATATCTATCTTATCTATGTTACCTTATATCTTTAGCTATATAAATATATATTTAATGAGAGATAACCAATTCATACTAATCTTGATCTACATGATGCACTTTCATATTGAGCCTCCACAAGCTCTTCATGGTAAAATTACGGCGACTATTCCCGTACTACTAATTTCCTTCAAACACCATCCCTCCATTCAAAATATTGGCTTGTCCTCATGCCAACTCTACTCTGGATCGATATTATAATATTTGATTTGGGATCCATCAACGCATCACTGTAAATTATTCCATCTTACTTTCTTAGTTTGATTGGTCTAGAATCCAAAATGTCATTGATTTGATAAGGGCCAAGCCATTGGACTTTTTGTTTGCCTTATTTCTTGAATTTATCAGATAGGAGTACCATATCATTAGCCTAAAATTATTTTGATTTGATATTATGGCCACGCCAAGCATTTTTTCCCTTCTTTTTGTTAACATCAATTTGTCTTGCTTCATTTGTTTTGTCTAACTCTTCAAGCCTTTTCTTGATAGATTTTTTATATGTACCCTTAAGAAGAGTGTTGTTTAGATATTGTAGATGATGATATTGATGGGTAGGCTAGCCTTTAGCCTATAGAATAGTTAAAAGGGTGTAAACTTGGTAGAGTATCCGTGGATAGCACAATAAGCCTAGAGTATTGTAGGCATATTAAGATCCAAATTTGTTCTATAAGCATCACTCATATTAGTTAATATAGTCCCTATAATCTTATTGTGTGCTTCATTGACCCTGTTAGATTGTAGATGGTATGGTGTGTGTTGGCAATAAACAAGCACAAAGACAAATTCAAAGAACTTTTTCCATCTCACCACATGATGTTTGCATAAGTTAAAACTTGGAATTTAGGAAGTAGACTAGGGATAATATCTAAGGGCTGCACATGTCATGCATAAGATATAATCATATTATAAGATCCATTCATAAGCATAACAATGAATATGGTGAAATAATAAGGAGAATAGGAAAAGAGATACAAGGAATGTAAATTTAAATATAATGATTTATAAGGATATGTAATGTATGCTAATTGAATATACCTAATAAAAATAATTTTGAATTTGATTTATTATTTTGTGTATGGTGTTCTCATTCTAATTTACAACCAATCTTTGGATAAGATGTAATTCGTTGTACCCTCAATAGGATTGGGTTTGAGGTATAGAGACCATAACACTAAGAGATCACTAGGGCTTAGAACTCAAATATGTGTTCCTCTTATTTCTTGTTGAAAGTGTTCTCTAGTCACTTGTTATGTTTAACTGGAATTCAAATCTAGTAATTACGCTAGAAGAGAAATCTAGCACCTCATACAGTACAATCTTTTGATGGTTCAACCTTAACCCACTTTGTTAGATAAGAAATGCTTGTGATGATGAATGAAGCTTTAGATATCTTTTCCATAAGGTAGATGCGAGTTTGATGAAGTTAATAGACCATTCATCCAAGGGAAATGGTGCTCAAAGTACGCAGATGGGCATTTCATCTCTAGTGGTGGGTCATCCTATCCATTGACAAATGTCACAATTTCGGTGTAATATTTAGCATCTTTGTTTAAGGCAGACCACCAAAAGCCTACTAGTAGAACCTGTGAAGTAGTGGTTTCTCCAAAATTATTTCCATTAGCTATGCCTTTATGTGCTTCTCTTAGAATTCATCTTGTTCATATTCATATACTACTCTTTGGATAATTTCATCTCTTCCTTTTTTGTGTAGTACTCCTATCATTGTGAAATGAAGTGACTTCCACGGTAGAAGTTATTTGTCATATACCAACATATTATTAGGCCATTCAATGGTAGAGAGTAGGGTGGCAAGATCATGAAAATCATGCAATACTACTATTATTCTTAACAAGTCTTTTCCATGTAAGTCCTCCTTAGCTTCATTTGGTTCTTCTCTTGTGTCAATTCAAGAAAGATAGTCCAAACCTTTGTTGTTTCTAGTTGACTTTACCATGATATTGAAATTGAACACTTGGAACAATAGTAATCACCTACAAATTCTCCCTTAAATTATTGCTTTATTTAGTAGAAACTTTAGAGGTTCATGATTTGTATAGAAAGTGAAGGGTGTGGATAGAAGGTAGTGGTGTAATTTATGTAATGTGTATATCATAGTCAAGGTCTCCCTTTCAATGGTTATATATTTTTGGTTATGCTTGGAATTGTTTTTTGATTGGTAAATGCAATGGAGTGTTGTTTATTACCATGAGCCATCTAAATTGACATGGAAGGGGATCGTCCAATTGATAATCATGAAATTCAAGAGGCATCTACATGGACATGTAAGGGGATTGTCCAATTTGGAAATACGAGGATATGTGCTTTCTCTATCTTTAGTTTTAGAGTGCCAAAATATATTGGCATTGTTAATCCGAGTGATTGATTTATTAGTATCTTTCTCCAAGAGTTATTATAGAGGAGCTACTAAAGTGGCATATACTTTGATAAGCTTCTACTTATAGCCAATATATCCTAGAAATTTTTTTACCTTTTGGGCTATCTTGGGTGGTGGTAGTGTCATGATTAGATCAATTTTCATAAGGTCACCTTGATTCTCTCCTTACAATTTATATCACCAATGAGTTTTCCAAATGGTACCACACATATAAATTTCTTGATGTTCAGTGAGATTTGCATTCTTACACATTTTTCCAACATTTTGCAAAGAGACTAAATGTGATTTTTTACCAACCCATATACTATCTAGTCATCTAAATATACTTACAAGAAGTCATGAATAAATTCCTTAAATGCATTCACAATAATTCTACTAAATATTGTAGAAGCAAGTTTTTAGGCTGAAGGGCGTGCCTATTTATATAAAAAGATCCCCATTTAGTAGAAAATGTAATTTTTGGCTAGTCTTCTTCCTTGATCCAAACCTGATCTAGTCGGAGAAGCCATCGACAAATGAATACATCTCCCATCTTACAACATATCCTAAGATTTCTTCTATGAAAGGGGTAGGGAAGGCATCATGAATGTAGATTTTATTGAACTCCTGAAAAATCCACACAAACCTTAATTTTGCCTATTTTCTTATTCTAAACCACCATGAGACTAATACATTTAGAGTCCTCAACTATTTTGATGATTTCTACAACCAACATTTTGTCTATCTCTATGTTTTCTCTCTTTTTCATATTAGTTTTCTTGGAGGTCCAAGGAGATAGGCCTTCGTACAAATTTTAACGAATGCCTTATATAAAGTTCAATGATGGCTACAACAACTTGCTTGTCCTAGTAGGTACTAATGTTTGCTGAATTTGTATTGTCAAAAAATGCTCTATTTTCTTCTCTAAGTTTTACCATTGATTATAATAGTGTTTTTAAATCTTTTTTTGAGTTGTAATTCACTTTCTCCCTTTGATACTTCTATCTCAATATCAAGGTCGAGATCCTCTTTGTCTTGATGTGCTATGTAGTGTTTATCTTCCACCGAATATATATTTTTGTCAATCTATATAATTAGTTTCCATATACCTTGACTTTGGGGTGGTGGATTCTAAGGAAGTGGTATAGTGGTAATTTTAAATCTAGCTTGAAGATGATTTCCTTGATTTTCCTTTTAATGTGGTATTTTTTTTTCACCCCATAAAGAGAATGTGTGAATAAAATCTTTTTGAAGTTTGTCCCAGTATTTGGTTTCTTCCATTCTTTCCTGATGGATGTATTGGATCTATACTACCATTATTCGGTTACAATAGAAAAGTTAGATGTATAGGAAATGACCATATTCCCTATATTCCTTCCATGTACTTATGCATACTTGTAGGTGATCCTAGTAGTAATTAAACCTTTGTATTTTGGAAACATATCATATTCAATTTCTTCTTTCATGTACTAGACTTGGATCAAAATTTTGAAGGCATGACAAGCAGGAATAATTTCCTTTTGTGTATTCCACTAAGATACAACATTACATACTAAGGTATCTTTAAGTGTTTCAATCTACATTGCTTCATCATGAAAGGTTCGTTACTTATCCACACACTAAGTTATGCTAAAACTCGAAACGTAATACAATGACCAACACATGCAACTCACAAGGGGAATCATGGCATGCACTGGCTTGCCAAAATCCCTTGCTCGTCAGGTGTGTTAGTCTGGCGAAACCCTAATTAGGGTTTAACATAAAAAGTTACAAGGGGGATAAATCCATATGTTATTAATTAGAACTTAATAAGTTCGATTAATAGGAATAATATTATTGTATTCAATGGTTAGTATTAATTTTACTTAAGGTTCATTAATCATAAAAGCTTATTCATCTAGGGGAATTAAAACATTTAAAATAATAATACAATTACCGATTCAAATTTTAATATAATAAGAGTATATATCTCACCTAGGACCCTCCTAGGATTTCTCTTAAAATCATTTCTCTTATTAATTCAATTATTCAAAAGAAAAAGAGAGAATTATAAAATTAATGTAATTCAATTAATTTCCCAAATGAGGCATTAATAATACTTCAAATAACCACATTAACATTTAATATCCAAAATATTTTAAAATAAATCAATAAAGGAATCTTGGGATTCCAAACCACAAAAAAGAAAATAAATATTAGATTTTAAAAGAAACAATTTCTAAAGCAAGAGGAAAAAGGTCAATACATTAAAAGCTATTAAGTTTGACATTCAAAAATTAAGGAAAAGGATTTTCAAAATGAAATTTTAAAAATCTTTTTGGCTCCCAAGGCCAACCCTAACCCTAATTCAAATTTAGGGTTAGGCCCCAATTTAAAAGTCAACAAAAACCCTAATTTCACGATTTGCTTGATGTAGGGTTTGGCCAGAGGTATGGGGAGATGGATGATCAGATTTTTTTGTACACACATGTGTACATGTGTGCATATACACACCTAGGGTGTGTATATACACACATATACACTTGTGTGTATATGTTCTTACAAGTATGCAGAGGGTTTGGCTCTTAGTCATATTGGTCTATTGAGGGTTTCAACAACCCCTCAATGAATATCACATGGTAAGATTTTTATTTGTTAACTAAAATCTAGACTGAATCTTTCTCTTCTTGATTTTGTGATTCAGATTTTAACATCTCTGTGTAAACAGAGAGTTAATCTCTGTTCTAAATTAAGAAATCAAGAATACCCATCTTGATTTTTTTATCACATCCTTGCTTTTGCACAGTTTGATAATCTCTATTGCATGTTTACTCTTGCTAGTAAATATTTCTAGTTTTCTTTTATAAATGTGCAGATTTTATTGATCTCTCTATAAACACATAGTTCCTAATCTCTGTTAAAATTTTGTCTATAAAATATTTGCTCTTTTGTATACTGTAAAGTTTATAAAATATATATGTCTAAATTTACATGCAAGCTTTAGTAATTTAATTTACATACAACAATGCAATAATGTTTTAATATTTGATTTGCATGTCCTTTTTTTTATAATCTATATTTTTTATTTTAAAAAAAGAAAACTTAAATGGTAAGTGGGGGGGGGGGGGGGGGGGGGGGGGGGTACGTGTACCACACCCACTGTACCATGTGGAGTACTGTGGTGGTAGTACTGCCACCATAGTACCGCAAAGGTACTACGGTGACGACTGCCATTGCAGCCCCCACTGGGTACTGTTGTGGCTTCCGCTGGCCGAGCCCTATTAACTTTAAAAGTTATTTCTTTTTTTATATGTGCGATCTTTTACTTAGACAAATCGCATGTAAAGAAACATTATTTTAATTTTTATTTAATTTTAAATGATAGATGTTTATATATATATATATATATATATATATGTAGGATTTGAGCAATACAAATCCACAAAACCTTAAGATCACCTGCATACAAAAACCTGTTACAAGGAAGTAGAGACAAGAAGAGGGCAAGGGTTTGACTCAAAAATATGAAGAAGAAAATATCCTCAATTAATGAATGAATTAAATGTACAATGGATCATCCTTATAAAGGAGATCAAAAGCCTTGAAAGGCAAACCCAAGGTGCATGTAATAATTAGTTTAACTATTACATGACTAATGCATGCAAGTTTATATTTAAAACAACTAGTGCATGAGTTTAAAACAACTCGTGCATGTGTGTTTAAATATAAACAACTAAAGCAAAAGAGTTGACATCTTAAGAAGGGAGTAAATATTAATTAACATAATTAATACTTTACTCTAACACCCCCCCTTAAGATGAGCAACAATGTAGCTACAAACAATGGAAGAATAAAATAAATGAAACTACAGTGCTGAAAGCATAAAAATGGGTCCCGACAACATGGCCTGATGAGGTACCCATGTGCAAAGGAGAGTCTCTATAAAGCGGAGAAATAGAAAAAACCACATGGAAAAAACTCTACTCCAAAAAGAGACAAAGACTAATCTGAAGGACTAAAGAAGCCTCCAAAACTAGGAATGTTCCAGAAAATAGGAACAAGAATGAACATGTAGAACATCACTGAAGCAAAAGGATGCAAACTTTGTCAAAAAGTAACTGCTGATCTGAAGATCCTCCATAGAAATATGACCAGGTAGAGAAGACTGTAATCTGCATGAGTGCCCTCAAATGACACTACTCGAATTAGGAGGCAAACAAAGGCAAACACCTGAACTCGAAGATACAGATGGCATAAACACCAAAAGCCTGAAAAGATGATCAATCAAAGTTGGAAGAGTGGATCCAAAAATAGGAAAGAAAGAGTGTCTATATGGTAAATGATCTATCTCACCAAAATGCATAGGTACCCAGCCACTGCATCCGCCTAGTACATAGGAACAAATACTAAATACATAGCTCACACTATCGAACCAAGGAAGAAGAAGAATGGTCAATAGAAACCCCCCATAATGCTGACAAGAGAGAGGTGATAGGTACACTGAAAAGAGTACCAATAAGAACTGCATCGTGGAGAATCAAGAACATCGAAGGTGCATAGAAAGCACAAGCATAAATAAAGATACCCTAAGACTAATGTCGTGGAAGGAACACTCACTTGACAAAGGTAGATGGAAAACAAAGGAAAACATCAAACCCCCCCATAACACTTTATAATGGAGTGCGAGTACAAATAGCACAAACATGTTCAAGATTCCAAGCATGCAAGAAAATGACACTTTATCTCAATGCATGTGCATAAAAAAATGCTACAAAAGTGAAGTATACAGTGCTCAAATAAGAGAGAAGGTTGCTGAAACAAAAGAACAACCTAAGAAGAGTCATCCCTTAAAGGGAAGAGATCCCAGGACCTGTAACATCCAAGATATCCACCAGAGTGCAGAAGTGCAAAAAAATGAATAGAATATACCTAGAGTATAATCTAGAAAAATGACTTATAGAACTAGAAAGCTCTCAGAACAAGCTTTCCAATGATATCTCGCTTTCCCAAAATGGAGTCCGGATGCACAAGATAGAGCTTCTAGAGTGCAAAATTGAACATCTAGCTTTGACAGTAAAAAAAAATATCAAAAAATCAAAATCAGAAATTCAAACCTCTAGATTTGGATAGAGCTTGGAACCAGCTTTTCGACGATATCTCATTTGCCTGATTTCGACACCGTATGCTCAAGATATGAGCAAAATACCAACTGGTGCGCGAGAGGGCTCAAAAATGGTGCAAATGATGATGATGTATGCTGAAGTCATCAAATGACGGGCTTAAATTTGACGGTCAAATGGCCGTCGCTGCCCAAAATGGAATTTTTTTTGCAAAATCGCATGCATGTCTCAGGATCCTTGTCAGTCTTTCAGATTTTTACCTCGATTTATGTGCCAATTTTTTTTGTCTTGATTTGTGTGCCAGACAACAAAAAATTTGTCTCATTTTACGTGTCAATCTGTACAAATTTTGCTTCAAAAAATGTGCAGATCTATATAATTTTTGCCTCGTGAAGCGTGTCAAGCTTATGGTACCAAAAAAGCCCCAAAATGTAAAGTTATCCAAATTGGACGTGCCTTATATCGAAATAAGGGTTTTTAGGCGCTGCGAGCTCAATGATGAGGTCCGTTTGATCTCAAATTGCACCAAAATTTAGAGACCCCCTAATTTCAATAAAAAATAACAAAAAAAGCCCTAATCTGAATCCTTCAAACACGAATAAGCTGTAGCAGATTAGGCTCTGATACCATGTAGGATTTGAGCAATACAAATCCACAAAACCCTAAGATCACCTGCATACAAAAACCTGTTACAAGGAAGTAGAGACAAAAAGAGGGCAAGGGTTTGATTAAAAAATATGAAGAAGAAAATATCCTCAATTAATGAATGAATTAAATGTACAATAGATCATCTTTATAAAGGAGATCAAAAGCCTTGAAAGGGAAACCCTAGAGCATGTAATAATTAGTTTAACTATTACATGACTAATGCATGCAAGTTTATATTTAAAACAACTTGTGCATGTGTGTTTAAATATAAACAACTAAAGCAAAAGAGTTGACATCTTAAGAAGGGAGTAAATATTAATTAACATAATTAATACTTTACTCTAACAATATATATATATATATATATATATATATATATATATATATATATATATATATATATATATATATATATATATATATATATATATATATATATATATATATATATATATATATATATATATATATATAACAATTACAAGATTTAAAAGAGTTTACTAATAATGTGTTTTTTCATAATAACACGTTGATAAATGTATTTATGAATATATATTCATAAACATACTTTTAAGTATATGTATATTGATTTCTTATGCATGTAGTTACCCAAGAAAAATAAAGGTATTATTTACCAACATGATAATCTTAAACAACATATACAGATTATAAGCACATGAGTAACTATGAGAAGACAATTATGAATTAGGAAGGAATTTTTTTCTTATTTAGTGCATAGGGTAAATAACAGAATTAATTCCATCTATCTAGCAACATAGCTATCATTGATTTTTTTAATTTTTTTTTGGGAATACAACTTTTATACAATGCAACAAATCAATTATTTCTTTTTTTTAAAACATAATTTTCAAGACAATATAGTAACAATTTAAATAATCTCAACATATTATATTTATAAAAAGGTAATTTTTTTTTTATAAAAAAGTACAAAACCAACAACATATTTGCACTTGAAAATTAAAATAAACTCAACCTATTACATCAAATACATAGAATTACATTGACCTTCATTTCACATTTCTTATGCAAGATTAATACATTGGATACATCTTTTAACAATGGATTTTACAATAACAAATCAAATACAAATGAATCATTTCTTCGTCCAAAGATTACAAACTTTCTCAAGCACATAACAACTTGAAACTTGCAGCTTTCTTCTACTCTCCACACTCATGCAACCTGCAATCAAAGAATATTTCATACATGACCATGAAGGCTCACCTCCCAGCCAAGGCCTTTACAAGGCCACCCTCGAGCTAGGGGAAACAAGGTAGGATGGGTGACAAACAAACTCACACACAAATACTAAAAAAAAAACAAGTACAATTGCACTCACAATTCTCATGGTTGCACAAAGGATCTCATTAGATCCAAAAATGGGTGAAGGTGGAAATAACCCTTTGGAGAAGCCATACTTTAAGAAGAACTATTTTCCTTTTTACAAAACATTGCCTTCACAAGGCTCAACTACACAACCAACTTTCTCACTTGATAATACACAATCACTTCCCTTATGGCCCCCAAAATGTAAAACCAAAGTAGGCTACATGGATGCCCATACATCCATGCTTCTATGCCCTTCCTCCAAGAGGAAGGGCTCTACACAAATGGAAAATTTCCAACTAACCCCTTCACCCTCAAGACTCTCAAACCCTCCCAAGGGTGAGTATAGTCTTGCACTCCCAAAACACACATGAAGAAAATCAAGAAAAATATCTTAAAATAAAATTTGAAACCAACACAACACACATACAACATGGATATGCAAAACAAAGCAATTACACATGACAAAGCCTTCCATGGTAAATGTAATAACCTTCCTCCAAGCAACAATGGCAAGATGAATTTGATTATGAGCTCTAATCCCTCCCTAGCTTTCCTCATCTAAGCTCCTAGCCTCTACCAAGATGATCTCCCCAAAACCAAATGCAAGAAGTGTTTTCTCTCTAGTCACATTTTGCTAATAGCAAGACATTCCTTTCTTCTCTACCCCCATCCCAATGTGAAGTAGATTTCTTGGTTGATGTATCCTTTCCACTTGTCCCTAACTAGGGAATGAGAGGAAAACCAAGACATGGGAGAATGGACTAATCTTGAAACCATACCAAATTTTGTCATTCTCAAAGAAGGCTCTCTTTAAGAGGCCATTCAGAAGCTTTGGGTGATGAAAAAGGCAAAAGTTGACCCCCATACCTATGTACATGCATTGGGATAGTTAAAACTAACCTTAACCACTCTCTGGGGCTCATTTTAACCTCTCTAAAACCCATGTGAAGTTAACTCACGAAAATGGGAAATGATGTGACTCATGCCTTGGTTCCCTAATCAAGTAACCACACCTAGGGACTCACAAGGTGACCTAAGGGTAGTGTTAAGTCTAAACATTTCACCTAGGCATGCCAACACATAAGCACAAGTGTCAAGTGACACAACAAAAAAGAACACATCACTCCACTTAAATTCTCACATGGCATGCCAAATGGATTAAACACAATTATATTTACACATATAATTACATCCAATTATGCACATATATACACTTACAAATTAACATCCACTCATACATCACATTTACGAATTAAAAACACATAACAATGAGGTCATTCTCTTCATAGAGTCGAGCTTGGCATTTTACTATTTTCACATTGATCCATCCTTGTTTCCCCGGATTTAAAACCATGGACATAATCCTGTACACTCAATCAGATATCAGTATCACATGAAATCATCACATATATAATCATATAGAAAGAAAAGCAGGATGCATAATAACATTCAAATACGAATACATTGATAAACTGCATTTGACATTTTCAACATATACATAAACCATACTGTATCCTATTTCCATAAGCATCACATGTAAGTTCAGTTTCACTTTAACAAGTAACCCTAAATCAAATGCAGAACCAATTCATTAGGAAATCAACATCATAACTATCTCAATTCCTATTCCATAAGATAACGTAAATCAAAATGCAGAATTCAGAATTTAATTATCTTTCTATATCATAAAGCCAGGATGAATCTAACATAAGCATATAAAGGTATGTCTAACATCATCATCCATATAATAATGTAAAATCATCACATAATGTCTAATGATATGAAGTCATAATCAAAATAGGTCTAATATCTCAAAATAGTGTATCATCTAGATAGTCCATGAGTGAAAACATCATCCGAGCTAAGATGGGTTGGGGTAGGACCTCACATGCTCTCCCCCTGGGCATGAACTTCCTCCTAGAGTTCATTGAATAGATGAGGATACTGAGCTCTCATCTATGTTGTGTCCTCCCAAGACACTGTGACCTCATCATAGAAATCCCATTGAACCCTAACTTGGTCCAGCTCTAGGCCTCAAAGGGCCAGGGTCCTGCGTGCCAATATATGAATGGGCTCCAAATCCAGCTGCTCGTCCGACTCCACCTATAAAGCATCCCAATCAATGATATGAGACTCATCATAAATATACTTCCCAGTCTTGAAAATATAGGTAATTTGATATATGAGATGATCTTTAAATCTAAGTTACATGCTTTGTGTCTTCTTTCTTGCAGTTGGTGGTTCTATAGTCTATTTTCCAAATGTATTTGTACCACAAATACCCTCCTAAATCCATACTCCTTGCAAATGAGTTATTGTGGTTGTTCTATAAGGGTGGTACTAAACCCTTTAAAGACTAAATATATTATGCTTGGATGAAAATCTTCATCTTCTTCCACATGTGGTATGTCTTCTTCATACCTTAAGGGAATATGGACCACTCTATTTTCATCTACAAAAGAGATGTCCTCCTTCCTTGAATCTACAGTTCCATTGTAATTGACAAAGCATTTTCAACCTAACAATGCCCTGGAAGTGTTGAATGGTTCTTTCATCTCTACCACCTCAAAATTTTCTAGTTGTTTGAGGCCATGAATGTTTACCTCTACACTCTTACATGTACCTAGTAGCTCCATAACTGATCCATCAACTAATATCATATTAATTGTTTAGTTTTGAAAAGCTTGAGGTGGCCTATTCCTTCTCAATTAGTTTTCAGAATGATATTAAGATCCATACCTAAATCTATCATAATATGTTTCATGTTAACATTATTGAGATGTATGATGATCAACAAAGGTCCATTCTTCTTGCTACGATCTTCTATAATTTTATAGATTTGTGGTTCTTTTTGTTTGTTCCAATATTTTCCAATTGTTTTAATTTGATTAACATATCTTTTTGTTGGTCCAAGGAGGCCAATCTTTTCAGTGCCAGTACTTCTTCAAAGAAATAAGCTACATGTTCATTTTGTTGTTGTATGATATGTTATGTGACATTTCTCTACTATCTTATTGTGCTGCTATTTATTAGGCTAGAATCATATTCATTCTCTTTTAGACCTAATTCCTTATGGATCGTCTTCAACAATCTTCTTTTTCTTTCTTTTGATATTCATCCCTTGGCAGGTTAGGATTGAAATTTTGTCCTTCTTATTATGCAAATTCTTAGTCTTTATGCTTTGCACATGTTTTTCTTCTTCTAAATAATCTTCATTTATGATATTCAATGACGAGCTACCTATTTTTAAGCATCCTCTTACACCCTATAGAAGAATTCTCCTTAACTCCTACTTCTTTTTTTCTTTTAAGGTTATCACTCCTTCAGTAGGGTGGGGCATTCTAAAAATATTGTTGTTCTCTTTCACATTTGAATAGACCATGGGTATAATATTCATAGAATGCATAAATTTTCTTATTTTTAGAGCAACATTTTGTGGAAAAATGTCCAAACTTTTTAGATATATAAAATGTTGCATTATCCCTTAGGTGACTACTCCTTTTGCATCCTCTTCCTCCTCTATAAATGATTTTTCTATTATTGTTTGGTTAGTTTTGTAGAAGTTTATTTTTCAATGCATAAGTGCTCCTTTAATTTCTCCATGGAGGTTGTTTGTATCTTCCATCATTAGCATACAAAACTCCCTTTGCAAGGCCTTCGACATAAGCCATGTTATTTCAGAGGGGTAATTGATTAGTAATAGAATTTTCAATGGGATGACTACCCCATTCACACATGTCCCACAATATAATGAGTTCAATTTGGTTGGTACAATTTTGAACTCTACTTGGATAGTAGTTATTGTTATTTCTCCTTTTTTTGGGTATTCATTCCTTATGTGTCCTTCCCTTGAGCAATATAAACACCAAATTTCTTATTTAGGCTTCTTTAATTCTCCTTGAACCATGATAGCTTGATGCAAAGTTAACTATTTTATTGCTAATTGTAGTTTCTTAAAGCCCTATTTCTATTCACGTTTGTATGTCTTTCTCCTTGGTTGGGCTTTAGTGTGGTAGCCCATAATGACAAAATCCATGTTAGTGTCAAAGATACTCCCATCCATTAGTGCTTTAATTTCCTTTTTCAATATGGAAATGAACTACTCAATATTTTGTCTTTAGTTAGGGGTTCTTCCATTTTTAGCATACTAAGTGTATTGTCATATGCTTAAAGGGGTTCATCCTTTTTTTGGAATAGTTATCTCATATTTCTTACACTTTTTGTTGGGATATTTAGAGTATCAAAGTGAGCTAGGAAGTCTATTTTTGCCTCATCCCAATCTTTGTCATGTTTTGAATGTCTTTTTGTGCTAATCTATTTTATCTTTTTGTGAGGCTAAAAAGTCTAGTAGTTTAATTTTTTCTTCTTCAATATCCTACCTTTCGCATAGTGATTTCAATAGGAAGATATGGTTTGCAGCTTATGTGGTGTCTTTTTTGAACATTGGTAGTTTAATTACTGACTCCATTTTTGTCTCCTTCCTCTTAGTTTTGGGTTTGCAAAGTTGTGGACTATTTTTTTATGTTTCTTGATTCTTTTTAATATAAGGGGCTTATGCTCTCTACCCTTATCTCTTGCCAATTTTATCTCCAAAAAATATTTACCAAGAAATTATGTCCAATCTTCTGCCTTGTCCTCATGTTTTCTTATTTTTTCTTTATGCACTACTTCCTCAATTGAATTCCTACTACTCTATATGGCATAAGGGATGGATTCTAGTTTGGGGGTTGTGAATCCTAATAAAATCTCTTTATTTTCATTGTTCTTCAATCTTAATATAATGACGCTCATTCCCGCTCCTACTGTCATGACTTTCTACTTCTGCACACATGACTCCCCTTCCTACATTTGGTGATAATGCCTGGTGTGCGGCTTCTGCCCCTAAATCTACTTTGGTGGGTGTGAGTCAGCTTGAGTCACGGGCTAGGGTTTATTAGGTTTCGACTGTCGAAGTTTCTCATAAGCTTTAACATGGAGTTGGAGGTGGCTCTCCAAATGGTCTCGATGGTGGAAGTATGGTCCCTTCTTCATCTGCAGCTGGGGGATTTTTCCCTTCGTTTGGTGTAGGGGGTTCCGCTACTGGTTCCTTGTTGTCTTTTCCTACTACTGCTTCGATGCCATCCTCTAGGGCTTCTCCGGGTGGTGGTTTTGGTGCTGCCCCCTTCTCCGCCATCTTTGGATTTCCTTCTTCTGCTACCTTTGGGTTGCCTTCTACCATTGCCTTTATGGTTCAGGAAGATCCTCCTAAGATGGCGTTGAAGCATCAAAATATTTACATAGATTTTATTATTGTTTCATGTGCTATTACTGTTTAGATAAATGTAAACACGAAGGTGGAAATAGATCAGAATGTGTCAGTATTTTCCACTCATGGACTAGTGTCTGTATTTTCCACTCATGGACTAATCTGTTTGTTTGGGCGCTTTGGACCTAGCCTCCTTGAGCTCCATGCTTGGATCTCTATTTTTTGGGAGCCTATCCTTTCTAGTGCTATTCATATATACTCTATGGTTAAAGTTTTTTTTATAGAAAAATTTGAGAATGTTGAGGATAGAAATAAAATTTTGTGTGATAATTTTTTTAGTTGGAAAGACAAATTTCTATTAATGGTAAAACCATGACACTCTGATTTCAATCCTTCTTCTGAAACGTTTGATAGGACTCTGATTTGGGTTAAGCTTCCTTATATCCCCCTTTATCTATGAGTTGATTATCTTTTTAAGGAAGTAGAAAATGCTCTCGGGGATTTTCTGTTGGTGGATGGGAAATCGTCTGACATTTTTCATTCCACCTTTGCCTATATTTTGGTTGAGTTGAATGTTTTAAAGGGGCTGCCTACTAAATCCTTATTAGGTGTAGAAGATGTTTTAAAATTGGTCACATGGCTAAGCATTGTGGGTTAAAGAAGATCTTGTTGGCTTCATGGTGGAAAGGTGCTTTAAATCAACATTATATGGTTGAGAAGAAATATGAAAAATAAAGGAGTTTGCTTCAGGTGGTAGCGTATGATAATGCAGTTTCTTCTCAGGCTTCTCTAATTACTAGTGGTATGGATGCTAAGGTTACACAAACTCATGTCCATCATGTTGATTCCATGGTGTGTGGGAATGAGCCTCTTGTGACTACTTTTTGTGATATTGTTAAGGCTATCAATTCTGATAGCATCCATGGTTATGCTTTTCCTGAAGGAAGGGAATGTGGCATTGCCTCTAAGATGGTGGGTGTTCTCTTTGCAGGTAATTTGTCTCAAGTTATTGGTGGACGAGTGATGGGTTTGTTGGTTTGGCATGATGCGACTGCAAAGGCGGGAGAGGGCTGGATTACTTTTAAGGGTAAGAAAGCCAAGACGTCTACACCCTCTTTTGATATGACTCTTTGTTCCCAGAATGACAGTGCTAGGTAAATCTTAAGGGTTGCTACTTGTGGGTGCTTGGGCTGGAGTTTCCTCTAGTTCTTTCTTTGGTGCGTGGATGTGATGCAAAGCATCTTACAAACCGAACAATCAATAGGATCCTTTATGATCCTTTCAACATCCATTCAATAATTTCTTTCTATAGAGGCATCTCATGAGGTATACCACAACATGCTTTATCACAAAAACATAAACCTTTCACTTGATTTGATAACATTGCTATCTTCAAGACAGTCTTTAAAGATTGATTGATTTGACCCATCAAATCACAATATTAATTTTTTGGAAAGAATAAAGTTTTTATCCAACATCAAGAACTACCATTTCCCAAAATTACAAGGTCTTATGATTCTATTTGATCCCTCAACTAATAATTGTTTTAGACTGCCACTTTGACCTTTTAATGCCCGATACAACCACTAGACTTATAGAAGACACAGGAGGTGGTTAAGCCATGTCATGAATCCCGAGGGGAGCGCTGACCATTTTTCCAACAATCTCCCCCCAGCGTTACCCAAGGGGATTCGAACCTATGACCAAGCTCTGATACCACTTGTTACAAGTAGCGGTTGTCGTTGCACCAAAAGATCAACCTATTAATGCCCTATACAACCACTAGACTTATAGAAGACACATGAGGCAGTTAAGCCATGTCACAAATTCCGAGGGGAGCACTGACCATTTTTCCAACACTGCCTGCTAGGGCATCAAATATCTTTCACAATACATAACCAAATGACACCAAACCAATTCCATATGAAAAATTTATGAATCTAGTTTCAGAATCTGTAAGCCATTTATTTTCTCATTCATAAATCATTTTACAAGCACAAATCACTGCCTGCAACTCCAATGGAGATATTTAAAAACCAGTTTCCACTCAAATGATCATAACTTTCAGAAATATGCATAAAAACAATTAAAACAAAAAAGAAATAAAATTTAATTCACATATATTTCCAATGAATATTATTAGAGGTCTTGAGTCTCCAAAATGTGTCCGTACCAGATGTTTTAATCTGACTATGGTCAAGCAGTCTCAAATCTGCAAATAACTTCCACAAAAATGTGCATAACTTATTCATTTCTTTATAAAATTGAACCAAACCAAAAGCATGAGAAAGAGGATTAATCTTTCTATCTATCCATTACTATATTATAGGGTTTCTAGGCCGTACAAGACCTGGAACCAACACTAAAACTGAAAAACCAATCAAAATTTCTATATTATAAAATTTAAAAATTACTCCAAAATGTTTCCTTCTTCTCATATTGATTTGGAAAGACCATTACAATGATTTTATAGTGGTTGTGGTGGTTTAAAACTTCCCAACCACATTTTAAACCACCTCCTTACATTCTTTTAATCATTATACATTTTCTTGACAATATTTTATGCATTTTATTTGCATTTTTGCATCACAACTTTTACAAGTTTAACTCCAAACTTAACAATTATTTGCATGGACACTTGAATCACCCTAAAATAGACTTAATAGACATTTTACATCAATTTTAGCCTTTATTAGGCATTCTTTCATATTTTAACCTTCTTGACCAAACTAGGACCTTAACATGACAATATTAACAATGGCTTCACATAGCCTTACATATGGACTCAAATACATCACAAATGACTCAAATATATCTTAATATATGATATAAGGACTCTTAAACTCCTTTTCCTCTTTTACTTTAGGTGCCCCTGCACCATACTTCCAACCTTGAAAAATTTCCAAATCTCTTGTAAAGATGTGCCATAACCTGCAAAAAATTGTAACAAAAATCTTCATCTTTACCTTCATTTGCCTTTGCCTCTTCATGCCTTTATCACCATCATCTTTTCCCTTAAGGACACAAGACTGTCCTCAAAATCATCTTCTCAAATACTCCTGTCAGTAGAGCATTAATGACTACAACTCCACGGTGCCTTATTAGTCAGAAATCCACCTTTACCATTGCTACTTCAAACTCACCACAAATAACTCTCCCATGTGCCTCTCCTAGGAGTCCTCCTCTTTGCCTCTCTCCCTAGTCTCTTGGAAACCAACTGGACCTTCTTTTGGCCCTTGAAAGACTTTCAGTGTCTGTACACACAATCCAACCTTCACATGCAGCAAGATGGATGAGCACCTACAACCAAAACTCATAAAAAAAAACAAATACCAAATCTCCAAGGTCCTAGTGTGGATTGCCTCCCTCAGCGCTCTACCCACACACTCAAGATCTTCAAGCTTTGATACCAATTTGATGTAGAGCATCTTACAAACCAAACAATCAATATGATCCTTTCAACATCCATTCAATAATTTCTTTCTATAGAGGCATCTCATGAGGTATACCACAACATGCTTTATCACAAAAACATAAACCTTTCACTTGATTTGATAACATTGCCATCTTCAAGATAGTCTTTAAAGATTGATTGATTTGACCCATCAAATCACAATATTAATTTTTCTGGAAAGAATAAAGTTTTTAGCCAACATCAAGAACTACCATTTCCCAAAATTACAAGGTCTTATGATTTTATTTGATCCCTCAACTAATTGTTTTGGACTGCCACTTCTGGATGCATTCTCAGAATATTCACAAGCCCTGCCTGCTAGGGCATCAAATATCTTTCACAATACATAACCAAATGACACCAAACCAATTCCATATGAAAAATTTATGAATCTAGTTTCATATTCTATAAGCCATTTATTTTTATCATTCATAAATCATTTTACAAGCACAAATCACTGCTTGCAACTCCAATGGAGATATTTAAAAATGAGTTTCCACTCAAATGATCATAACTTTCAGAAATCTTCATAAAAATGATTCAAACCAAAAGGAAATGAAAGTTAATTCACATATATTTCCAATGAATATTATTAGAGGTCCTTAGTCTCCAAAATGTGTCAGTACCAGATGTTTTAATTTGACTGTGGTCAAGCAATCTCAAATCTGCAAATAACAACTTCCACAAAAATGTGCATAACTTATTCATTTCTTTATAAAATTGAACCAAACCAAAAGCATGAGAAAAAGGATTCATCCTTCTATCTATCCATTACTATATTATAGGGTTTCCAGGCCGTACATGTCTGTACAAGACCTGGAACCAACACTAAAATTGAAAAACTAATCAAAATTTCTATATTAGAAAACTTAAAAATTACTCCAAAATGTTTCCTTCTTCTCATATTGATTTGGAACGACCATTACAATGATTTTATAGTTGTTGTGGTGGTTTACAACTTCCCAACCACATTTTAAACCACCTCCTTACATTCACATTTTAAACCACCTCCTTAGTACCTTACATTCTTTTAATCATTATACATATTTTCTTGACAATATTTTATGCATTTTATTTGCATTTTTGCATCACAACTTTTACAAGTTTAACTCCAAACTTAACAATTATTTGCATGGACACTTGAATCACCCTAAAATAGACTTAATAGATATTTTACATCAATTTTAGCCTTTATTAGGCATTCTTTCATATTTTAACCTTCTTGACCAAACTAGGACCTTAACATGACAATATTAACAATGGCTTCACATAGTCTTACATATGGACTCAAATACATCACAAATGACTCAAATATATTTTAATATATGATATAAGGACTCTTAAACTCCTTTTCCTCTTTTACTTTAGGTGCCCCTGCACCAGGATGCTTGTTGGTTTTTTTTGTGCAGCTTATGTTTTAGGTTGTGGGAGCCTGCTGGTAAATTCCATGTTGTGGTCTTGATCCATTCTTTCTTGTTTTGGTGGACTTTCGTGGTTTATCTTATGTAATCTTTATGTAAAGGATTTTAGATCCCTTCAAAACCTATTTTTACTTTAATAAAAAACATCTCTTCATTTTCTTATTTATTAATAAAATTTCATTTGTTAGTGAAAACAACACCTCCCAAATTAAACATGTCCTTATTTTTCTTTTCTATTTTATTTCATAATTTTTTAATACTTGTGTTCACTAGTTCCTCCAAATATTTGTCTTAAATGGATAGGACTTTCTCTAGAGCTTTTAGTGTGAATGTTGTGAACAAGTGAATAAAAAAATAGAAACAATGAAATACAAGACCTTAATTCACAATCATCACAAACATTAAATTGAATCTAAGATCTATGCATGAAATCAATTTTGATAAACAATAATACCAATACAAAGACCTTAGGAGACTCCATTGTTACTTAAGACTTGCTTGAATGCTTTGGTATGCAGATTTACTCTTAGAATTTGTAGGACAACTTTGATATCATCATGCAAGTATGAAGGCTTGATGCTTGATAATGATAATGCTAGCTCTTGATTGAGAATGCTTGATTACTTGACTATAATGTAGGTACTCAAAAGTGCTAGATCTAGATAGTGATAATGCTTGATAATTTGATGATAATTTAGCTACTCAAAAGTGCAAATAGAAAAATGAGGAGGTGAAGGTCTTATTTATATGCCTCACATAACATTTGATCAATAGTAGAGATTAAATTAAAAAATCAACAATTGAGAAAAATTAAGAGAGGGTGGGACCTATAATGCACATGGATTGATGAGGTGGAGGGATAAGATGAGGTGAAAATGCATAGAGGATATAGAAATGTGTATAAATATTGGAAACATCATTCTTTAAACATGCATATGGTTCTAGAATGTCTATGCACATCTAGATTATCTTTAGTGCATTAAATCTCAATGTTCAACATCCTAAAATGAGACATAACTTCTAATTTCAAATGATGTAAAATGAATGCATTGAATGTTTTTAAATATAAAAAATTAATAATAAATTTGAAGTTTGTGATTGTGTAAGTTCTATATAAATGATCTTCGATATAAAATGAGGTCAAATTAATATAAGAGTCAATACATGAGTGTGAGTATATATGTATGTTGATATCTAAATACTATTCATCTACATCAATTTATTAATACGCCATCCTTGAAGTAAAAATGGGATTAAATAAAAAAATATTATAAGTATACCATTTCCAGCATTACACATACTATTAATAATAGTATAACAACCTTTTCCTATCCATTTCTTTGCCATTCAATTTTAATATAGACTTGAGACATTATTTAGGAAGTTAAAAAGCTAAAAGAGAAGTGCTTTAAAAAGTGAAAAAGGAAAAGTTCCAATATTTGAATGGACCCCTGGCCTTTCTCTGGGTTGTGCGATTTCATGGTTTACTCCATTGATTCTCCACTGGACAAAGCTCCTTTCATAAACTTCACTGGATATTTGATATTCCATCTGCTCCTGCTTGAGAAATTTCTCTGGTTTGCCTCTAAACTGACTTTGTTAACACAATTTGTACTCACATGAATCCTAGATTTCCTGCTTCATTGCAATTTATGTTTTTCCGATTATAATTCAAGCGTTTTTCCTTTTAATTTATGGCTTCTGTATTCTACGAGCAGCCAAATCCCGCAAATCTCAACTTGAATAGCCAAACCATCTTAATTGCACAGCATTCTTGCATTTAGACACCCAAATGTCTTTCAGGATTGGGCACTGCGAGAAATGTTGTGAAATTCGTGGAACACCTGTTTCAATTTCTTTCAAGCACCCCAATGATCGTTTTTCTCTTACTGGGATGATCTGATAAATGTTTTCATGCCTACAGACAAGCAGCCAAACAGCTTCGATTTCCTCTTTGTTATCAGTTTCTCAAACACCCACATGTTTGTCTAGACTGTTTTAAATTCAAGGTGTTTTTGAGTTCTAGGCCCTACATGACAACTTAAATGTTCTCGTCATCATCCCGGATACATTCATTCAAGTCATCCAATGGGATTCGGAAGTAAGCAGATGCAACACCAGCTTGCAAGTTTACTTGCAAATCTAGTACTCAGGGGATAGGATTATGCTTTGTCCTCCTCCTTCATGGTGCCTGATTTACTGCTTCTCCTCCTTGTTCTCATCCATGCTTCCCTGATTCTATCTCTGATTCTTGTGGGTGTGGTCCTGCTGTTAGTAGGCGCACTGATCATTTCTTTCCTTGTTATACTCTGGCTGCTTGTGTATGATCTCTATAAGCTGCTGTTCCTGGCGATGCATTGCGTGAAGAGTGTAGTGTCCTGTCTGTTTTGGTTTTCGCTGTTTATTGGGTCCTTGGTGGTGAGTACCGTGGCGGGATTTGTGGACACTGTCGTGGGCTTCGTTCATTCAGTGATCTCAGAGCATGGAGTATGGACAGACTACAACACTTCCAGCAATTGTTCCACGGACTAAACCTAATCATGCGTGTCTGACACTCATCCTAATTAAGGCAAGGTGACTCCCGACTGCGAATGATGGTTTAGTCCACTTTACGTGGAGAAAACTGTTCAGGTAGCTTCCGACATTATGCGCATGCGCTTTGAGCAAGTTTTCTTACTCCACTTTTCCAACAGAGATATTTGTGCTTTACTGTTCTAAATCCTGATTTCTAGTAAAGATTTCGGGCTGAAATTCACAGTTTCTCTTTACTTCCAATTAAATTGCAATTTTCATTTTTAATGTTCTTAATTTTACAAAACTGAACTGAGCTTGAAGGCAAAGTTTTCATTTTCGCCTTTCTATTATGTTTATGTTTTCCTGATTAACTTGACTTCCTTGATAATATGTATTCGAGAACACATCCCTCAAACTCTATGTCTTCTATTAAAGTGTTTGTATGTTGGATGCTAGAGGTTTGGTCAGCTGCAACAATGTGGAATCTAATATTTGAGGAATACATTTTGAGAACTATATTTGTCTATAAATAAGAATGGAACTTGATCTGTTATCCTCTTATATCATTAGTAATTGGTTATTACTAAATCAAAGGCAAAATGCTATGGTTTTTCACATTCATGAATTTCTTTAGTTTCATCATGTTCGTGGTATATTAATCTCTCTTAGACATTTCAAATTTACAAGCAAAGTCAAGATTGAGATGATTTTCAAATTTGCGCAATTGAAGTTTCAAATACATTTATATGGTGTAGTACCATGGTTTTTGTTTTCCAAATTTATCAACCTGTCTCAAGCAGCTTAATCTTTTTTGATGAGAGTTCGTGTTGATGTCCTCTATCTATGAAAGCCTTCTGTGTGACATGCAAAATATCAAGTGTACGTCATCTCAACCCAACAGTTGAAAGTTTGGGCTCTTTCAGTTGTAGGTCACAATGTTCTTCCAAGTTAGGCCCTCAAATGTGGCATAAGCTTTGGTTCTTGAATAACTATGCTCTATTACAAATTATAAATATACATTTCCCTAGGATCATCTGCCATCTGTCACTAAATGGGCAAGTTTGGGATCCCTTTACCTAAAACCATAGGTTTATCTTAGAATAGTGGTGGCCCGGTGGGATACAAGAGTCAGAATGCTGGTGAAGGTAGAGAAATATAGGTTTTGTCAGGACCTTAATATTGGGATATTGTTGGAGAAAGCTAGGAAAACAATCTTCCACAAGTGAAATTCTAAACACAGTAGAATAATCTATTATATGAATTAAGAGTGTAAAATGTACAATGATCAATCTTACATATATAGGCAAGGATGAGGAGGTGAGACGGTAGGAGTGAAACTCTGACTACCCCTTCAAAGATGTGACACTTGTAAGCTCACTTGACAAGTGTGTGAGCAAGTGTCAAACATGAATGCAATAAGTGTCTCAAGTGATGAGGACACGTCTCAATCATATGAAGTGAGACAAAAGAATGAAAAAGCCTAAGTAAAGCTAAGCTAGGTGTGAACAGGTCAATCCTAGAAAGGTGATTAGCTAACCATGTGGATAATGACTCCATTTACACTAACAATAGTTAGGTCCTAAGTTCCTAACTACTTTAGTTATTTTTTACTTTAAGAGGTTGTATTTTAGCTTCAAATGGTCTTGTTTTCTTCTTGTTAGTTTTTGAAAATGAAATAAATAGTCCAAGAAAGTGGTGTAGATCAATTTCAAGGTTTGAGGGTATAATGTTTTTTGTAAACCACTTTTACACCTCTCTTTTAAAGGTCAAATCTGAGGCTTGGGACTTGGGGAGTCCTGAAAGTCTGACCAGACTCACTAGCAACTAGGTCCAAATCTCTGGGACACATTTCATGCTGCTTGCCTCAGATTTCCCTGGTGTATCTTGGAACACTGATTGTGACAGTTGTATTTGACATCCAAACCATCAATATTTCCTTTGATGCTTTCAACCTGAAATTATGAATACACACCATTCAGCACATGATTTTCTCATGAGCTTGAATATCTTGACACAAGGATTGCATCTTGTCAATAATATATACCCTTTGGATATATCTGTGCTATAATTTCTTGAGGTTGACTTACATTAGCTTGCACAATATCAGATTTAAAAAAAAAAACTTAGCCTGAGCATACGTTTCTCCAACTGTGGAAATTTTGTGTACGATATCTACAGGTTATATGAGTTTTGCGTGTAAAATCTGTAATGTTTGTTGCAGAATTTTCTCATGTAGCATGTGCCACTCCAAGTTAGAAGATTTTTTGTTTTTTGTGTCTAACTGTACTTTGAGTTGATTCAATATCATGGGCAATGGATATTACATCATGATGAATTGATAAATTGTTATTGACAATAGATTCATCTTCTTGAACCCTCAAAAGAAAGTTTTTTGACATATACTCCATCTTCTCGGCCTTATGTGATGAAAGATGGGAAGAAAATGATCTATTTTTCATGTCCAACAATAGTAGTTGTATGGCTTTTGTCATCTGTGTCAACTCTGTGCTCATACTTTCCATATTCTGAACTTAGGGCTGGAGACTTTCTTGCATATCCTTTTTTTATGGCTCTTTTATCTCTTGCTTTGAATCCATTCTGGGACAGCTGTTATCACTTTACAAGATGGTAGAATAACACTCTGATATCCACTGTAAGCCTAACTAAATTCTAGAAATAATAATTTTGGGATAAAAATTACCCTAAAATTTTTAAACTTTACATTTTTAGAGTTAGGGAAAGAATTTGTCTCATGAAAGAATAAAGACACAAACTGTATGTGATAACTACCAATAACACGGACCGCTGAAGCTAATAGGTAAGCCGACTCCAAATTTGAAGATAACCAATCTCCTATCTAGCAGTATTCTTTCAAATATATTGCACGATTCCAATTCACATGAATTGCGTATCACTAATCTCCTATTACAATCATTTTCCACCGTAATAAAAATAAAACTTTTCCAAAAATAACTGTTATTTGATTCATCACAAAACAGTCCAAAAATTCCTCTAAAATATCCATCTATGGCATTTGCATGGCTTTATTTTTCCTAATTTCACAAGTGACCAATAGATGAAATTCATGAAACCTTATCTTTTAAGTTTTACTGTTTTAACAATGCAAATAACTAAACTAGAATAAATTCTATCTTTAAATCAAGCAACCTTGTCCTTATCTTATGTTACTATTGGACAAAAGTGTACAAATATAGCTCCTATTAGCAGCTGATTACTGTTGGTGAAATTAAATATTTCTAATTACACTTTACTTAAGCTTACTTAGGATGATGCATTGTATAGTAGTTTGCATATGAGACACCTAGGAGTTTGCACCTCTATTAAGCACATGGTGTAGGACAATTCCACTTTAAGGGATGATAGTTGTTATCTCATTCCCCTTTATGAGCGAGATCCACATTTAGTGCACATATTACATTATCATCCTCATCATATGGCACATACATCATTGCATAATGGAGGATGATCCACCTTTAATGGACATGTGATTCCACCTTGCATAGGTGATAACTTATCTTCTCCTTATCATTGTTTTTTGTTGCCTTGCCTATATAAGCAGGCCTATTATGTACATTTTAATTATGTCCATTATCAATAATATTGTCCTTGCATCTTAATGCGATTGTCTTGCCATTCTCTTGTGAAAGTTATCTTGGTCTTTCATTTGATCTTGAGGGTGTTGTAGTCACCTAAAACTCTAACGATTACAAATAGTACCAAAATTAGCTCTAGAAGAGCAAGATTTTGAGTAGGGTTCGTGAAACTAGTATGATTAGCTCACAAAGAACTAACAAAAAGGAACAATATTTACATCAAATCAGTAATATCACAAAGAAATAACCAACATGACACTTAGGACCTGTTGTGAGGTTTTCACACCATCTCCCCATTGCAAATGGGGACCTCCTTTTTTCACTTGGTAGTGAGGTAGTTGTCCTAGGTAGTCTTAGTTTGTGACAATTTTCAAGTCTTCAAGTCTAAGAGATGAGTTTGAGCCATAGATCAAATTAACGCAGATATATTTGCGATAAACCAACTTATCCCGATATTTTTTGCTGGGCGATTAAACCTATAAAGTTATCGCAAAAACTTATCAGAGATACGTTGCCAAAATATCGCAAATAAATATGACACTTATTGGCGATAAGTTACATACTTATCGTGATATTTTGAAAACTTATCTCGTATGGCCTAGTATTTGACTGTGATGGCCCAACAAATGGCAAAAACACTTTTTTTTGTTTGCAAGCAGAGGTTTGGAGAGGAGAGAAAGGTTTTGGAGAAAGAAGGTCATTTGCAGCATTCTAGAGCAATTTCTTGTGCATTTGAAGTGGACTTCTATGGCTAGACCCTCTCTAGGCCCTCCCATTCCAACAGTTTTTACTAGAGCTGCTAGGAGAGGGAAGAGGAAGATGTAGACTATTTTGATATTGTACTTGACACTTGTATTTTCTTTTAGTTTTACAAAGACAATTTGCTATTTTTAGTTTGCTTCAAAGTTTAGACTATCAGACTATGGCTACGAGCCATCAACATTCCACACGAGGATGCGATTTTGTATCCTATTTGCATTTATATGTATCTAGATCAGCTTGTTTGGTTTATTTACTCATTTACTGGCTCATTAGATGCATCTCCTTATTGAATTTTGTAAAAAAAAAATGCATTTCTAATTAAATTTAAGCAATTTTGTAAGTTATTGATATTTTCCCGAGAAGTCCCGACTTATCTCCGATATTTGTCAATATCTTTTTTTTTTGCCCTCGGCGATAAGTTGTCAATAACAATATTTTGAACCATGGTTTAAGGAACTTTGGCTCGCTAGGGAGTCAAGTTAGTTAGGGATATGAGTGAGAGCTGGGCCAAGCTAGTCAAGGACGTGGAATTGAATTCAGAGATTTGTGATGAAATGAATTAGAATCCTTGGAAAATCCTTGTTCCCGTATCAAATTTATCTTGGAAAGTCAAGAAAAGCCATGGAAAAGAATATTGATGGAAGTGTGCTAATTACTGAAATTAGACCAAGTCTAAAATTTTTTAGGATCTCCCAAAATCTAGAATCTCCATTATAACTCCTAGAGACTTGAAACCACTCTCAAACATCCTTACAATATTTATTTAAAATATAACTTAAAGTATAACAAAGGTTTCTTATACTTAAATGTTATATTTTATATAAAATATTCCGCCCTTGAAGTAGCGAGTTGACTCTTAGAAAAATTTTGACCCTTGGAGTGAGCTCAAGTAGGTTGGAATCTGACCTCTCCTGGGGCTCAAGGAGCCAAAGAGTAGGTTAGAATCCGACCTGTTGTGGGGCTTCATGCATCGCGTCATGCATTGAAGTATTACATTGCAAGTCAAAATGGTGAGATAACGATGAAGTTTGAATGAGGAATCAATGACTTGTGCAAGTTTTGCCTCTTGGTCGAGCCCAAGAGAGGGTTGGAATTCAACCTCCCATGGGGCTCACAAGCCCAAGAGCAGGTCGGATTCCAACCTACTTTGGGGCTCTGTGATCATGACTTGTATTGAAACCATGTTTACTTGTGATCGATAACTGTACTTTGTGTTTTGAGAAGTCGATGAGAGTTGAACAGTGACATCATAACAAGATGGAGGGTTGGTTTGAAAATCAAGAAGATTGATCTATGAAAGTGCAAGTTGCTGAAAATCAGAGTATTGGATGATGAGGAGATCAAGAAATGAAGTCAAATTGCAAGTAACATGCTGACGGAGAGATGAAATGCTAAGTTCGAATGGTCAAAGTGTGAAAGATGAAGTGTAGAAAAGGATACATCAGAATGTGAAATCAACCTTGAGAGCATGAAAGAGATTGAATTAAAAAAGGTTGAGTCAGGGGTTGAACATTTTTCCTAGGGCTTGAGCCCAAGATATGGTTGGAATCCGGTTTCTCTTGGGGCTTCATGTCCAATCGATTCCCAAACTTGCCCAGCATAGAGGACAAAATCAAAACATGATCGCTTACTGCAAATCAGATTTGAGAAGCGAAATTAGGATTAAGGATGCAAAATGGATGTTTAATGGTTGTTTAAGGATTGATCCTGATAAAACCAAGCAGCTTGCTGGTATATGCAAGGAAAATCAGAATATTAAGCTTTAGAAAACCCATAATTCTACCAGCATACTGAAATTCATAACTTGGCAATTGTTTTACAACTGAAATTTTGTATCAAGTTAACATCACGTGAATTTCAATTATTAGATTATATTGATGTTGTTGTCTATACTTGCCATTTTTAACACAATTTTTTGTCCTATTTTGCAAGGGTGAAGGTGACAAACAAATGACAACATGAAGGCATCATCAATGCAATCACTATAGATTCACCAACAAGTTGCAAGAGGTTCGAGGTCAAAGTACAAGCCAAGATGTAAACTGAGTTCAAGGACAAAATAATGATGCACAAACAATGCAAGTATAAACATGAGGATTGATCAAGCAAGTACATCAATACAAAATCGAGATTTTGTGTGTAAGCAAGTTCAAGGTCATGGCAATGAGAAGATTTCCAAATTTCAAAGATAGATAAGAATGTTGATGTGGTGCTTATCCATTTCCAACCAATCAGAGAATTCCAGCTGTGCGTGTCCTAAATTGTCCAATCATATTATGCCAAGTGTACATGTGAAAGGCATCTAGTGCCTCTACCTAACCTCTTTTCTAATTGGTCAATAAAAGCAATGTAATTTTCTGACTAGTCCATAAAAGGTGCCTTTTTTGTAATTGACCGACATTAAATGTTTGTAGCTAGAAACCCTAATTAGAGTTATGTAGATTAATCTTTTCCATTGATCTCAGATCAATCCTAGCCACTTATTGTACTTGAAACTACTATATAAGGCAAGACCTTCTCATTTGTATCTCATTAGTTTTAGAGTAGAGTATGGAGAGACATGGAGAAATTGTTGCCATAATGCTATCAAAGTAATTGCTAATTCATTGTTGGTCTTCATGGTGGATTACTTGTGTTGCTTTGGAGTATTGCATGGTTTCTACATTTTCTCATTTAAAGTAGGATTTTATTCATGTTGATTAGAAATAGTGTTTAGTTGAATGGAAGATATTTTGGATGCATCTTTGGTGAACTCGCTTAGACCAAACCACTAGTTGCTTGTTGGTTGTAAGTTTTCCTTGCGTGGTCAAATGGCTTAATTATGAGCTTTACTTCGACTATGGCTTGCACATTGATATGCATTGATGGATGGTGTCAATGGAATGATAATAGTTTGAACATCTTACATTTATCTTAGGAGATTGCACTAGCTTGGTTGATGTTGATGGCTAAACTAAGTTTGGTAGAGTCACAAAGACATTCACAATCTCTTGCATTCTAGAAATAGATTAGCTTTCTAAACCCTTTATCCCTTTGTTTTGTTTGGTTGGTAGTATTTGAAGTAGTTGATATCCATTGATTTTCATTGAACAATGTAAGTCCCTTTTGAAAAACGGAAAATGCTGAGAGGGGGAGGGGGTGAATCAGTATTTTAAACTTTAGAGCAGAGAAAACAAATCAAAGCCACACTCGCACACAAAGAGAAGAGACACAATTTTATCACATGGAAAACCCAAGACGGGTTAAAAAAACCACGACTCTACTAATCACCAGGGCAACTAGCCATTACAATCGAGAGCTGCAACTCTCCTTAAACACTTTGAAGATTAGGCTCAACCTGACTTAGAAGGCTACTACCTTCCCAAAACAATGGATTTCTGGATTACAACAAAGAGAAATATCTATGTCTTTACTGAAGCATAAAGACTCACAAAAATCAACACAGTTGTGCCTTCTCTACACAGATTTTGTCTAAGCCTTCCAATCTCATCACCTGCTGTTATCGTCACCACCAGATTTTTCACTCCACATTCATGCCTCTACCTTTTTGATGAATATTTCTCAGAGTCTATTTCAAAACCTTGACTTCCATTGTTATTCACTTCCAGTTTGCTAATTCACTGATTTCTTTTCATTCATAGTCCTGTTGACTTTGTTAGGCAGTAGTGTGATATGATTGTACATTAGCAGTCGAATCAATTTTTGATGCCAGCATTACCTTTCCTTGTTTTTGTTTGTTCTCACTACTCTTTCACACACTTTTCGATATCTTATTGTCCGTCTATATTCACACAGGAGACCGTTTTTGACACACTTGATATCCAAAACTAAGAAGATTCCAGACTCATCCTGTAAGAGCTCTCTCTGCCATCCACGCCTTTATCACTTGGTAACATCTTTTTGATGACTGCTCTGTGACTAATTTTCCAGCTCGAACTTCCTTTCACCCAGTCTTCTCTACATGTAGGAGTGCTGCCTAATTTTGACCCTTCACAACAGCTCGCATGTTGTTTTACAAACTTCATATCAAATTGTGAGTGTTACCTATGCTACAGTCTTACACACAAGTCTCGGCATATCACATTCGTTGTTCTCACTTATGCACAGGTCACTGTCTGTTACTTGCTCATCTTTTACTTACACATCTGGTCACGAAAAATGTACGCACCTCCTTCTGCCATTTTTAGACACACCAATTACGTATGTTTTCTTTTTTTTTAACCATATACACTCCAAACTGCATACTTTTTTATGTAGACACTTACGAATAAGTCCCTTTTTTTTAGAGAAAGAGGCCACACGTCAACACTGTTGATGTGAACTTGATGATTCTCTGCCCGCACTCCTCAGAAAGACGTTTTAATCAACGCAGCTCAGTGTACTTAAAAAAGAAACTTCACTCAAGATGCCTACAACTGAAACGTCATTGCCTCGCATACATTTACTGTCTTTTTGCATTCGAAAAAGATAGGTTGTGCCGTGATGTTATTTTATTCACATCATTCGTTATTTTAGTTCAAACTGGAGATGTTTTTTCCATCATTTAGCAGGTGGTCAATGGGCAGTATGAAACGCTCCACTGCACTTGGCACTTACGCACTATATATGACCCGTATGGACACAGGCCCATTTTTAAATGACTGTGCCAGCCTTTAGAAGAAAACAACTGCCAACACACCAAAGACGCTTATGTTTATGTGAGCAGTCTTACGTTTATTGGTAATGGCGAGATTCTCAAAGAGAGATCGATACATACGCAACAGAGAAGGAATGACACACATGTTGAATCCATGTACACTTGGCATTTAGCGGAAACAACAAGAAGACAAAAGGAAGGATCGCAAAAGAACAAGTGTCATGCAGAGAAGCAGCTTGAACTTCGATGACAAAAAAACCAACAATCTCCCCCTTTTTTGTCATTGATGGCAATCTCACTGAAACATAATTGAACAGTTGCAAATCTGAAACAACTCCCCCACAAACTTGAACCAACTGAAAGCAACTCCCCCTGAAGATCTACTCCCCCTTTTTCATCAATGACTACCAATCTAAACTTCAACTGCAATCCGAAAGATATAACAATAAAGTGCTTCTGCTGAAGACGAACCTTTCATTGAGGTGGAATAACACCAAGCTTACTTCGAAGATACTCGAAGCGATCTCGGGGTAGAGGTTTAGTAAACACATCTATGATTTGTTCCTTCGATCAAACATAGTTCAGCTTAACAGTATTATTTGCAGCTTGCTCCTTCAGATAGTGATATTTGATTGGAATGTGCTTGGTGCGAGAGTGCATCACAGGATTCTTCGAGATATCAATGGCGCTTGTGTTGTCACAAAAAATACAAATAGGATCAGCAAATTCAAGTTTATAGTCACATAAAGTATTCTTCATCCAAATTACCGGAGTGCACCAAGAAACTGCTGCAACGTATTCAGCTTCAGCGGTGGATAATGAAGTGCAAGACTTTTTCTTGCTAAGCCAAGAGACCAAACAGCCACCTAAAAAGAAAGCACACCCACTAGTGCTTTTCTTATCATCCACGGAGCCACCCCAATCTGCATCTGTATAGGCTGTAAGAAGAAAATCAAAACTCTTGGGAAACCAAAGACCAAAATCAACTGTGTCTTTCAGATATTTAAAAATTCTCTTAACAGCTTGAACATGTGTTTGTTTTGGAGAAGCTTGAAACCTAGCAACATATGCCATAGCCTACATAATATCCGGTCTTGTAACATCCTTACTTATCTAGCTGCTGGAACAAAAGAAAATGAGATAGTAAACTAAGAGCACAATGTGTTTCTGTTTTGTTTTTTAACTATCCAAAAACAAAAGTATACATAACATTAAATATAACCAAACATTTAACGAACAAAAAGAAATACGAAATTAACTACAACATGGAAAGAATTACAGAATTGAATACAACAACTAAAGAACAACATTCTTACAAGTAAAAGCTTATCTAACTTTCCTCATAAATCTATTCTATCTTTTGAACATTCAAAACGTAATGAACTCATGATGAAATTACAAGAGAAGGAGAAGTTCTCACTGTTCCATCCGCATAACAAGGTAGACTGAAAGATCTTGGTTGTTGTCAGGGGGAAAGATAACACCAGGGCGTTTAACCACCCAACCAATGAAACTAATGTTTCGCCCTTTGTCCATTTCTTACTGAAATGGACTCGGCCCCTCCGCAAAGGAAAGAATAGATCAAAATAAGAGTAGTCAACTGGAACTGGTGGAACCCTACTGTCTCAGATGGTTACTCCCTGCAGTGACTGCTACCCTAGATTAATGCCTGTCTAAGAGAGTATCCGGGTTACTAGGAAATTGGTTCAACATCTGCTGATGCACCCTTGGCCAAGGTAATTTTCTGCTCTACTGAGCCTTACCCAATTTCCCACCCTATCCGACTAACTCCCATTCCTCCTATCCAGGTTCTAGTGTTCTCTGGGAAACTCTCACTGTTCCCTATTTGTTCATATTTCGTCCTATTGTTTACAACCTTCTAACTCTTGATTGATGCTATAAGATTTATAGATTGAATCTAGTTTTGAGTCAAAAAGAATGAAGAGTTCATAACAAATGATCTGAAGATGATTTCCACTCTTGTGGTCTTTAGGATATGCTACTCTGTTATTTTCAACAATCTACAAGAACATTGAGTTTTGTTTTATTTGAACATTTGAGAACTACCATTTTCGTGACCTTAAAATTAACTATCTCAGTTAGAATCCTATTAATTAAGAATGGTCTAGTTTATAAGCGGGTTCAGCAAGGTATTTTGTTCTCCTCACATCAATGCTAACAAGTGCATGCCATAAAGATGAACAAGAAGCAATATCATAGTAAATTGATAAATCAATTAGAAAAGACCCCTTCTTAATAGTTTGCTTACTGGTTAACAGATTTGTGAGTAGCATGAAAGATAAGGAAGACCTTCACTCATAACGTAGACGTAAACACAGGTGTACTCCAGATGGCTGTTTGACAAAACTTCTTTAACTGTATGCGACATAGCTGGAAGCAGCATTCAAGCTTAAAGACTTACTTGCGACTCTGCTATAACGGCATTCAGAACTTTATAGACTTACATATGACTCTAGCAAGAGACCGCTGATTAGAACATCATAACTAATATGGTTCTGCTGTGAAGGCATTTCACAACTCAGCTATACTCAGCATTTATAAACTAAACAAGACACTAGCGTAACCGTTAATTGAAAACTTCTTAACTTGTATTGCAACCCTGTTGTGCACGGTGATAGAAATCTTCTTAAACTTAAAAGCATTGCAGCTCAGGAAAGAATGGTATTCATACACACAGGTTCACGATATCTCAAACTTCATTTCACCAATCGAAAATGATAATCTTATAATCGTTTCAGTTCTTGCATGAATTAAAGATAGCTCAGAAAACCATTGCAAGCAGATTCAACAGTAAGTAACATGAAGAAAGGAACCATGCCTGTAGTTTCATTATAGTCTTTCTCTGAGTACAATCGTCCAGCTCCTCTTCTCCCGTCACCTCTAAACCTCCTTTCTATTTTTCCCCAAAAGACTATGCACGACCAACTTTAAGATGTTTCAAGCAATCCCTAACTACTTGATCGGACGGTGATGAGGCTCAGTTACCACGCCATCTTCCACGTGAAACACATCACCCGACTCCCCATAATTCAAATGTTTCCCACACTTTTAATGTCTTGCGGTATAACAAGTTGATGAATTAAGTAGACCGCAATGAATTAAATAAAAAGAGTCTTAGAAAAGAAAATCACCCTTGTTAAAAATAATAATCATCTTTTCCATGGCATAAACTCGGAAAAGATTTTAGATGGCCGAAATATTAAAAAGAGAATATTTAGATAAGAATCCCTTTATCCATCGATACTAGACTAAGAACTTAACACGAATGACCAAAGGAATTTTAGATAAAAAGGAACAAGTAATATTTAGACACTATTATTATTATTATTAGATTGACGTGAATGTCTTGTATGGAAAGGTTGATAGATTAAGGACTCCACAACGTTATATTTGTACCAAATAATTTCCCAACATAGAGGAGGTAAAGGTCGAAAGAATTATTATTAATATTATGAATGATGCCAAGATATAAATAAGATCGCACTTCCCTAGCAACACATGCGGTTATAATTATGGAACAAAATAGTATAGACCGAGAAGTTACTAGAGGGGTTCGATATGAACCAACTTAAGCTTGGTCATTGCTTATTATAGACAAATTCCCTAACGGACCTTATTAGGGTGTGGCCATCAGAATATTCCAATTCCCTTACCAATTCAGAACTAGTTCCTCATCTTATTTTTCACTATCCTTTCCTCCTCTCCTGGTGTTATCTTCCCCCCTTTCTGGGTGCCCCTGTCGCTCCTGCAACCACTTGCACACAGGAAAAGTTAATCCATCTTTTCATATCTTGCATCCATAAATCAAGTTACTTAACGTGTAATCTAAATCCAGACAAATTAATATGGCGCATGTTTCCCAATAATTCTTCTTTGATCCTTTAATTAACAAAATAGGAATTAACTTTCCATAAATAGCGAAGCACGGAAAACATTAAACCAAAAATCCATTTAGGGCATATTAAGCTTAACAAAACAGGAATTAACTTTCCATAAATAGCAAAGCATGGAAAACATTAAACCAAAAATCCATTTAGGGCACATTAAACCAGAAATACTAAACCAGATACCATTTAGGGCACATAAACCAGAAATATTAAATCGGAAACCATTTAGGGCACATTAAACCAGAAGTATTAAACCGGAAACCATTTAGGGCACAAAATCCCAAAACCACTATTTCAGAAAAGTTGCTGAAGAGGGGTGTTACAGGTCTAGTGGCTGTCACAAACAACAGACTCCCTACCATAGATCTATAAAAAGATTGATCAACAGAGGGAGACACTTCATCCTTACTTAGCTTACATCTGGTTTCCATAGGAGTGCTAACCGGTGCAATCTACCGTTTTGAATCTCTTGAGTAACTCTCTAACATATTTAGCTTGGGAAATGAAAACACCTTTAGAAGATTGATTGATTTGCAGCCCAAGAAAGTACGTTAACTCACCCATCATAGACATCTCGAATTCATTTTTCATACAAGCAGCAAATGTCTTGGACATTTTGACATTGTCACTACCAAAAATCAGATCATCAACATAAACAACAACAATGAGAATGCTGTTACCTTCCTCTTTAACATACAAGTTTTTGTCTACCAATCTCTTTTTGAAGCCCTGCTGCTGCAAATAATTATCCAGCCTGTCATACCAAGTTCTAGGAGCTTGTTTGAGTCCGTATAGTGCCTTTTTCAGCTTGCACACAGTCTACATTGTTAGAAATCAAGCCTTCCTGTTGTTCAACATAAATTTCTTCAACTAAATCTCCATTTAAGAAGACAGATTTAACATCTATTTGGAAAACTTTAAAACCTTTGAAGGAAGCAAATGCAAGAAAAATTCTGATTGCTTCTAATCTAGCAACCGGTGCAAAGGTCTCACTAAAATCCACACCTTCAATTTGAGAATAACCTTTGCAAACTAGACGAGCCTTGTTTCAGATTATCTTACCATCTTCATTTACCTTGTTCCGGAAAACCCATTTTGTACCTATCACATTCTTGTTGATGGGTCTTGGCACGAGCTCCCAGGTATTGCTCTTTTTAATTTGGTCTAACTCCTCTTTCATAGCAGCCACCCAATGTTCATCTACATTTGCCTCTTCAAAACACTTAGGCTCAATCATGAAAATAAGTGAAAAGTCATCATTCTCAAAGTAGTTAACCTTTTTTCTAGCATTCCTAGTCTTTCTTTCACTTATAACCTGATCAATAGGATGATTCTTTTGCACAAACTTAGGAGTTTTGAAATTAGAAGCATCATGATCACCTTGAGAATCATACCCAAAATTATCATGTAAACTTTCAGCATCATTAGAAGTGGAAACTGTTTCTTCATGAGCAGATTGTACTTTACCTTTGTCATTCTCACCACTTTTGCTTGCTGTTACAACTTGAATATGTGGAGGAGAAGAAGGTACATCAATGCTGGTTTGACTTTTAGATGATACCACAGTGCTGGTTTGCGTTTTACCTTCTTCAGGGCTGTCATCATTCTCACCAAATTGATTAGTAACCTCATGAATCTTAACATTTGCACTCTCTACTAATTTATGCAGCCTCTTATTGTAGCATTTGAATGCTTTACTTTTAGACGAATAGCCAAGAAAAATTCCCTCATCAGCTCTAGTTTCATACTTACCCAAATTATCTTCATCTCTCCTAATGTAGCATGGACTCTTTAAAGTACTTAATAGTAGCTGGTTTACCTTTCCAGAGTTCATATAGAGTCTTATTGAGCTTGGGTCTCAACAATGTTCTATCCTGAATATAAACTGTTGTGTGGACAACCTCTCCCCAAAATATATCTTTCACCTTTCTTTCATTCATCATGCAACATGCCATTTCTTGAACGGTTCTGTTTTTTCTTTCCACAACACCATTTTGTTGTGGTGTTCTTGGGGCTGAAACCTGTTTCTTGATACCATGTTGCTCACAAAACTTGACAAACTCATTGGAAGTGAATTCTCCCCCATTATCAGAATGCAAGCATTTGATTTTCAAATCCATTTCATTTTCAACCAAATTTTTAAAAATCTTGAACTTCTCTAAAGCCTCTGATTTTTCTTTTAGAAATGTAACCCATGTCATGCGAGTAAAGTTATCAATAAGGAGCATAAAGTATTTCTCACCTTGAAGACTTGCTGTCCTTGTTGGTCTACAAAGATCCGTATGGATAAGCTCAAGTGGCCTACTGTTGAAATGATCTTTTGGTTTGAAGGAAGCTCTAGTTTGTTTGCCCTCTTGACAATTTTTGCAAACAACATCAGCTGGTTTCTCTAACATAGGCATATCTCTAACAACCTCCTTTTTGCTGATCTTGATAAGATTGTCAAAATTTACATGTCCAAAACGCTTGTGCCAAAGTCAAGCATCCTCTACCTTGCTCAAACAACATGTCTCATCATTAGAATCATCAAGAATGTAGAGATTATTTGCTGCTCTAGTTGCTTTAGCTATGACATCAATTCCTTTTTTAATTGTGCAAGCATTTGAGTTAAAACTAAGATCATACCCTTGATCACATAGCTGACTTACACTTAACAGATTGTGTTTCAACTCTTCAACATAAAGAACATTCTCAAAAATGGTTTCATCATTATTAATTAGGACTGTACCTATACCAGCAACCTTTGCAGAAGAGCTACCACCAAATCTAACCTTACCACCTTTCATTTTCTTGAGAGAATGAAACTTACTTAAGTCACCTGTCATATGTCAGGACCAACCACTGTCAACATACCATATATCCTTCTCATTGCTAGCTAGAAGGGTTGTTTGAACAACAAGAGCTTTAAGAGGAGTCTTTGAACTTTTCTTCTCCAAACCTTGGTCACTTTAGTTCTTTTTTTAGGCTCAACATTGTAGAACAAATCTGCACTATAGCTGTTGCAAAATCTTGATGTATGACCAAACTTATTACAGCTGTAGCAAGTCAAGTTGTACTTCCTAAAAACATTCTTTTCATGCTAAAAATAATTCTTGTAGGGAGCAGCTCTACAATCAGCAGCTCTATGTCCAAATTAATTACATGCAAAACAATAGCTATAGAAAAAAGGTTTATTTACCTTGTTAGGAGTAGGCTGACTACTTTCCGGTGGTGAAGAGTTTGGATCAAATTGCATGCCAACTCCTCTTTTATCTTTGGTGGGTCTTTGAGAGCTAAGAACGTCATCTAATGTGACTTTACCACTGCCGAAAGACAGTTCTCCACTTGAGAGCATAGAGGTTTTACCAATGTTTCTAAGAGAAACAATTTCAGCTTCTAGCTTGGCAATGTTTTCTTCCTTTATTTGAATCTAATTTTCCAAATCCTCGCGAATCTTTTTGGCCTCCTCATTCAGAATTTTAGAATCAGCAAGTTGAGTTTCAGCCTCTTTAAGAGAAGTAGCAATCTTCAACTTTTCAGCACTCTCAACTTGTAGAAGATCCACAAGACTTAGATTTTCTTTTTCAGTTTCTTAATCTCAGAAAGAGCTGAAATCAATTCAAGTTCAAGCTCTACCTCATCATCTTCATTTTCTTTAGAACTCACATCATCAATAGCCATGAACATGACTTCACTTATCCTAGAATCGCTTTCGCTGCTTGAGGAATCATCGCTGTCATTTTTAGAAAACAACACCTTTTTGCCCTTTTCAGATTTCCAATTCTTCTTGACAAACCTCCTGGATTTCCGGTGCTTGAGTTCTTTTTCATCATTGCTGTCTTCTTCTTTATCAAACGGACACTTAGAGGCAAAGTGACCAAGCTCTCCACAATTGAAGCATTTCAAACCAGATTTACCTTTACTTTTGTTAAAGCCCTTTTTCAGCCTTCTAATGAGGTAAGCTATTTCCTCATTGGAGTCCTCATCTGAGCCTTCACTTAAATTATTTTCTTTGTCCTTGCTTCTTTTAGAAGCCTTGAGTGCAGATTCAGTTTTAGAAGGCCCTTCAACTGTAGTCCTCATCTCATGGGCGGTCAAGATACCATGTAATTTGTCAACAGTTAGAGTGTCCAAATCTGACATTTTTTCAACAACAGAGACTTTAGCATCAAGTCTCATGGGAAGAGAACGAAGAATTTTCTGAACCACAGTTTTCTCTTCAACATTTTCACATAGACCTCTTAAAGCATTGACAAACTAATCAACACGAAGAAAATATGCAGCAATGTTCTCACTATCTTTCATGCGAAGACCTTCAAAGACAGCCCTGTGAGTTTGAACCTTAGCTTTCCTGACTTTGTCATCACCTTGATATGCATTGTGCAATTTATTCCAAATATCTTTTGCAGTAGCGCAGTGCATGACCTTTACAAATTCATCTTCAGTTAGACCACACAAAATTGCATTCATGACCTTGGCATTATTCTCAAATTCCTTTTTACCATTAGCATTTGCAGGAGGAGTAGAAGGAATAATATTACCATTTACGAGACTGAGATACACATCACAGCCAAGAGACATGATGTAAGTCTTCATGCGAATGCTCCAAAAAGAAAAGTCGTTCCCATTGAAGAGAGGTGCACGATTCGTAGCAAGACCTTCTAAGGCACTCATGATGGGCACAAGGATCGAACTCTCAAGCTTTTAAGCACGAAAAGAGAGTGATCGGCTCTGATACCAATTGAAAAACAGAAAATGCTGAGAGGGGGAGGGGGTGAATTAGTATTTTAAACTTTAGAGTAGAGAAAACAAATCAAAGCCACACTCGCACACAAAGAGAAGAGACACAATTTTATCATGTGGAAAACCCAAGACGGGTTAAAAAAACCACGGCTCTACTAATCACCAGGGCAACTACCCATTACAATTGAGAGCTGCAACTCTCCTTAAACACTTTGAAGATCAGGCTTCAACCTGACTTAGAAGGCTACTACCTTACCAAAACAATGGATTTCTAGATTACAACAAAGAGAAATATCTATGTCTTTATTGAAGCATAAAGACTCACAAAAATCAACACAGTTGTGCCTTCTCTACACAGATTTTGTCTAAGCCTTCTAATCTCATCACCCGCTATTATCGTCACCACCAGATTTTTCGCTCCACATTCATGCCGCTGCCTTTTCGATGAATATTTCTCAGACTCTATTTCAAAACCTTGACTTCCATTGTTATTCACTTCCAGTTTGCTAATTCACTGATTTCTTTTCATTCATAGTCCTGTCGACTTTATTAGGCAGTAGTGTGACATGACTGTACATTAGCAGTCAAATCAATTTTTGATGCCGGCATTACCTTTCCTTGTTTTTGTTTGTTCTCACTACTCTTTCACACACTTTTCGATATCTTATTGTCCGTCTATATTCACACAGGAGACTGTTTTTGACACACTTGATATCCAAAACTTAGAAGATTCCAGACTCAGCGTGTAAGAGCTCTCTCTACCGCCCATGGCTTTATCACTTGGTAATGTCTTTTTGATGACTGCTCACTATGACTAATTTTCCAACTCGAACTTCCTTTCAACCGGTCTTCTCTACATGTAGGAGCGCTGCCTAATTTTTGACCCTTCACAACAGCCCGCATGTTGTTTTACAAACTTCATATCAAACTGTGAGTGTTACCTATGCTACAGTCTTACACACAAGTCTCGGCATATCACATTTGTTGTTCTCACTTATGCACAGTTCACCATCTGTTACTTGCTCATCTTTTACTTACGCATCTGGTCACGAAAAATGTACGCACCTTCTTCCGCCGTTTTTAGACACACCAATTACGTATGTTTTCTTTTTTTTTTAACCATATACACTCCAAACTGCATTTTTTTTTATGCAGACACTTACGAATAAGTTCGGTTTTTTTAGAGAAAGAGGCCACATGTCAACACTATTGATGTGAACTTGATGATTCTCTGCCCGCACTCCTCAGAAAAACGTTGTAATCAACGCAGCTCAGTGTACTTAAAAAAGAAACTTCACTCAAGATGCCTGCAACTGAAACGCCACTGCCTCGCATATGTTCACTGTCTTTTTGCATTCGAAAAAGATATGCTGTGTCGTGATGTTATTTTATTCACATCATTCGTTATTTTATTTCAGACTGGAGACGTTTTTGCCATCATTTAGCAGGTGGTCAGTGGGCAGTATGAAATGCTCCACTGCACTTGGCACTTATGCACTATATATGACCCATATGGACATAGGCCCGTTTTTAAATGACTGTGCCAGCCTTCAGAAGAAAACAACTGCCAACACACCGAAGACGCTTATGTTTATGTGAGCAGTCTTACGTTTATTGGTAATGGTGAGATTCTCAAAGAGAGATCAATACATACGCAGCAGAGAAGGAATGACACACATGTTGAATCCATGTACACTTGGCATTTAGCGGAAACAACAAGAAGACAAAAGGAAGGATCGCAAAAGAACAAGTGTCATGCAGAGAAGCAGCTTGAACTTTGATGACATAAAACCAACACCTTTGTGATGACCAACATATCACATCATTATAACTGAGTTAAGTCCACAATAAGAAGGAACCTTGGAGTTGTCTCATTTGATCACACAATCCATATATATTGTTTAGCCTATGAGCACCCTTATTCAAGAGAGTTGGAGATTTGTTGTTTCATTTGGAATACTATGTATTCAATTCTACATGTTGTAGTGGCATAAAAATCACATCGACACAACCCAGACAAAAAACTGAAGACTACAGTAGTTGAGCAAGCCTATTTTCCTTAGCTTTGTCCTTCTTATCAATTTCTTTAAGTAACTTACGAACTTCATTTTCAACATATTTGGTTCTGAAATCAATATATTTGCTAATCCACCACTTAGGATAGGAGTTGGTGGGTATATCTGGGTAAAGTGTAGGTGCACCATCCATATTCCCACTCTCCAAGGAATTGTGCACTAGAAGTTGCTGAATCCCAACATCAAGAATACCATCACCACCAGGATCATGCTTATTAGCAGCCTAAATATAATCTCTATCCATTTTACTTGGAATAAAGCTAGTAGGAAAACTTGTGTCATTAGAGCCTAGGTCATGCATAGGTCACCTATCACTTTTCTCATCTTGATGATGGATCATGGAGTGTGACCTGAAACATTGATGTAAAAAACTCTTATGTAGTCACATCCAAAAAGACTATCAATCGTTGTTCCTTAAGCGTGATTGTCTGGAACAATGGGTCCCTCATCATCAAATTTCTTCACCTATTCATGACTTTTGTTAACCTATTGATATGGTGGAAAAGTGATCCTAAGCTAACATGTGCATTGACCTAGAATCAATCTGCTCTTTTCACATACATATTGTTAGAAGAGGTGTGGGTAGGTTTGACTCCAGTCCTCAAGGGAGAGCCAAACTATCTTGGATCCACAAATGATCTATTTATATGTTGGTTGTGTCTGGTTGGGAATTGATTATGCAATGAACTAGGTTAAAGGAAGCCAAATTGAACAAGATTGAAAGAATGCAAAAAATACAGAACAAAAGTATAGAACAGAGTTACAGATCTAGAAATGAGACACAAAGAACCTAGTGCTGAAATTCGGTGTTGATTATGTTGGACTAAAATGTTGGGCACTTCTGTCTAGAAGATTGTTTTGACAAAAGCCAACATAAAAAATGGAGTCAGGAGGCTATTGAGTATTGTCTTGCATTGCAGGCCTAATTTTTTTAGGAAAAAGTGTCTAGATACTAGCGTCCAAGGGTTTTTGTTGGTCAAACTTTGGGATTGTTCATTAAAGTTTGCTTTGTTTGTTTGTAACTTTTGGTCGTCCTCAATGTTTAGATCTAGAGCTGTACACATGAAAAGAGGGGAAAATGTTTTATTATATAGGAGCTTGCTTATGTCAAACCCCGTGTTGGGGTCCCAACCTCCATAGTGGAAATGATGAGTGATAAACCATCATATGTTCCCTCGGGAGTAGAGGAAAATAAATAATAATGATGTTGAAACAACAGTGATTACCTTAGATGTGAATCCCTAGCTTGAGTTCCACACCAAGTGTTGATGAAGTCCTTCAAGTGTTAGTACATAACATGATAAAAATAAGAAACAAAATAACTTCAATTGTGGACGACAATGTGATTGATAGTATCCTCGTACTTCTTAGCTCAATTCCCTTTTGATTGCTTGATCCTTAGAGTGCTTGGAGAGAATATATTTCATTAGATTCCATTGCTAGGCCTTTCCAAATGAGGGAAACAAACACCTTTATATGTGACTTACACCTTTTTGCAAACATTATCTGAGAGAGGCCGACAACAAGGTTACAACAGTTAAGACCTTGAATCCAAAATTAAAGTATTTGAACTTGGAGCCAAATTGGGAGCACACCAACATTGGGTGCTAGTGTCCAACCCAATTTAGTTGCACAAAGGATTAGGCACTAGGTGGTGTGACCAAGATCGCAATCTAGACCCGGGACAAGCCCGCTTGCACAAGATCAAGCCAAACCACCAAGATCAGGCCAAATATATAATTCATTATTTCTTATCTTTTGGCTTTGTTTTATTTTTTACTCTCTTGGTCTCCGTGTTTTTCTTGTCAAGTTTTTGTCTTCTTTAGGAGTTCTTTAGTACTTTTTTGTGGGTATCCTTTTGTGTTTTTTTTCTCTTGTTTTTTATCATTTTTCTTAGTGTTGACTTTCTAATGTTGGTTGACCTCCTTTGTTTCTTGTTCCATGTGCCTCCCTTATCTTCCCTTTTTCCTCCTTTATATTCTGTTGGTCTACAATAGTACATCTTATTTTCTCCTTAAGCTCTTCTCATCGTGATGATGGATCATGGAATATGATCCGAAACGTTGATGTAAAAATATTGCACACAATCGAATCCATAAACAACGTTATCTCTATTTGATGGATTGTGGAAATCTCTTAGTGTTGACCAAAATGGGTGTTAAACACAACATGAAATTATAACTAGGAAGATATTTTATGACATTACACCTACAAGCTAACCTACATAGAAAAGCATGGAAATAATGAATTCTCTAGAGAAGCCAGTGAGAAATATTAATTGTCCTTGAAACACATTTTTTTTCCTTTAAATAGATATGTAAGAGAAGATTTCAATAGAGAAAATGAACCAAAGCTTAGACAAAAAATTTGACAACTCTTATCATAATTAATAAATCCAAACACAATATTCCTCTAGTCAATAATACTTTTCTTGAGCAAGCCAACTAAGATGGAAGAAAGCAATCTCAAACCAGTATAGATAGGGGATAATAAATGAATAAATAGTGCAATGACTCCACTTGAGCATAGATCAAGCACAATTTAGCCTTAGCAAAAAAATAGTTAACACCACCAAGAAGTTTGTGATGAATTAACACAGAATGGAAAAATGACTTTTTGGGTTCGAGGAAACCAAACATCCACTAGGTCATTAAGGCCCCCATAGAGAATACTTTGTACAACTAATGATGCAAGGAATTCCGAGGGTCATAACTTTTGATCTAGGGGTCCGTTTTTATAAAAATTTGACAGGTGGCTTTGTTATGAGAAGTGATTTGGATTGCCGACCGAGCTCAGTTCGGTAGGTAGCCATTTTGACATTTTTTTGGGAGCCAGAAAGTTCATTTGGACCTCCAAAAGCTTTTTGTGTGTTTTTTTTGGGATTTTTAAAAAGTTATTTTTTTAATAACTTCAAAATCATGTTTCCAATTTTGAAGATTAGTTGGCTATTCATTTCATCTTGGTTTAGGGACGCTTTAGGGAAAAATCCATCTTTCTAGGATTTGTTTTAAAAATTACCAAAAATGGCAAATAACTGTTTTTGTGAAAAACTGCCAAAAATGGTAATTTTTATTTGTGGTTAAAATGGGGGTTTTTCTCTTTGTAATGGCAGAGAAGTTGGAAGAATAAAGGAGAAGAATTGGTATTCTGAAAATCTTCTATGTTTTTTGTTCTCGTGTTTGCTGTCAATTCTTAAAGGAATTTGGTTACATCAACTAGTCATTAGAGAAAAACAAGGAGTAAATGTATCTTGTACAAGTATCCGATGAATTTTTCCCACCAATTGACTAAACATTTTGCCATTCATCCTCTCTAGCACATACAATTTATGCATGAGAAGATCCCAAGGCAGCATTCACTTCTCCCCTAGAATGCTGCCCAATTCTGTTAGCTCTTTTGAATACCAAGATCTAGCAAAATATCCTCGAAACAAGCCAAAGGTGCGTCTTTATGCCCAAAACTCCACCAGATTGATTTGAAAGCAAGAACATGGACATTTTTACAAAAAAATGTTCATGCCCAGTAGTGAAGTCTATAACAATGACCTAAGCCTTCCAAATTTGAAAATAGGGGAGCCATAGGATCTCACCTTAAAATTACTAATAGAATGTTCCAAATATGCAACCCAAGCCATTGAGGTTTCTTTTTTCATGTTTTATTTATAAGATTATGTTGAAGTCAATAGTTTCCAAGGTCCATTTCCACCAACTTCCCTAAGCAATAATTTCAAAACAAGAGTTATCCCTCAACAAAAGAGATTTTTAAGGCCCGCTCTCCCCAATTCTCTTGGTTTAGTATATAATTTCCACTCAACTGGATGCCCTTTTATATTATATTTTCCATCTTAACGTAATTTTTTTAATGACCTTGTTCATTTGATTCATGTGTGAGGACCAAACTGATGTAGCATTAGCCCAACACAGTCCATATCAATAAACTTAAACAACTACAACAAATAGATAGGGGAGAAGTTTACATAGGAAAACAATGGACACAATGTGGAACACATTCTCAGTTACATAGAAACCAGAAATATCTAGATATCACTTATATTTTCAGATAAGAAGCTTAAATGTGCTTTTGTCTCTTCTTTACCAAAAATTCCCCTTGTAGCTATCTTTCCTCATCTACTTTAAATACCCCTTTGCTCAGGAGACACCCCTCCTAATAAAACTCTAAACTCTCTTTCTTTCTATATTTAGCAATCACATACAATTGTTCCTCAAAAGATTAGTTGTCGAAGATCTTTCTATTTCTAGCAAGTACAATTATAGTTGTCTCCTACTTCTGAGGAGTTAGTTGGTGGTCAACCTCCTTATTTTCACGAATCTGTTTCAATCATTCTCCCCTTCTTTTAAAAATTTGAACCTCTTGGTTCAAAGCTTATTTACATGAACAAACTTCAACAAATTAAAACACTAGGGATTTTAACAACCTTACATTTTTTGGTGATGTATGTTTGCTTTTTATGCCAGAAAGCTACTGCATCAAACATCCAGGAAAGAGTTTGGAATAAATGATAGAGCCATCTTTCTGACTTGAAGTATCAAGCCACAATGTTCCATTTCACCAGATTAGATATCTCTGCAAATAATCATATTTTTCCTTCTTTTTTCCAACCTCTAACCTCCTTTGTACCAACGCCAGTCTCATATCCCATCAAATCTTTGTAGGAGCATACAGGCTTAGTGAATGAAAAATAAGCAACAAAAACGGAAAAGGAGGAAACCAAACACTTTAGATAACCAACAAATATTAAAAGACTTAATCATAACCAGAAAAATCAATAACACTTGAAGAAGTGAAGAAGAAGAATGAAGCGGTAAGAAGGAGAACAATGAAGGATGACTTCTTGTCTTCCAAACCAAAGCTCCACCCTCTTGCTCCTCCTCTCCCTCAACTTTGTCCTTATTCCCATAACATATCCTATCTTCATAAAATGCATATCAATTATACTAATTATATATTTGCATGGATATTATCTTGAATATCCTTTATTTGCTTGATCATCTCTAATATCATTCATTTGTTTCATTCTGAGAAGGTTTGTGTTTTTGAAGTATATATTTTGAATATCTTCCTTTCTTTTTTCAGTTTGACTTTCTAAATTGTAGTTTTATTCAGTATTTTAGTGGAGGTAGGCTATGGGTATTGCTCATTATGAGTGGTAGAAAGGGGTAAACTTGTTTGTATATTTTAGGACATTTAATAGAAAGGAATTAATTTTTTCTTAAAAATATGGGATGTAATGCTTGCAACTCTTGGGACCATATTTGGAAAACTCGCCAAAGCCTAAAACTCGCCAAGGCTTGAAAAAAAATTCAGGAAAAACTCGGCCAATTTTTGGCAAAAAATTAACAAAAAACTCGGGAACTTTAAAAATTGCTTAAATTTAATTAGAAATGTTTTTTTTTTTCAAAATTCAATGAGAAGATGCATCCAATGAGTCAATTAATGAGAACACAAAAGAAACAAGCTGAGCCTAGATATATTTAAACACAAAGTAGGTACAAAATCGCATTCTCATAAGGAATGTTGATGGCTGGAAGCAAAATAGTAAATAGTTTATATAAAACTAAAAGTAAATACATCATTACAATTACGTCTTCCTCTTCCTAGCTCTAGTAAAAACTAAGGGAGAGGTAGAACTGGAGGGTCTAGTCCTAGAAGCTTGCACTAGGCGTGACTGTACCTCCTCGCTTGGTATGTCTGACTCAGTGTGTGGCTCGTCCTTCATCCTGGATGTAGCTCCTCTTGGCACTAACAATGACTCCTCATCCGACTCATCCTCCTCAATGTCATCTAGTGTGAAACCAAATCCACCCCCCTCCTCCTCCATAGCCTGTCTTTGCAAATCAGTGACGTCATCCTTTGTAAACAATGGAGGTTGCTTCTGTGATATCCAATCACTGTAAGGATCTATATCATCCAAATCAATTGGACCAACTGCTACTTTTTGTGCCTTCCTTATGCGCAACTGAAGATTATATTGCACAAAGACAAGGTTATTGAGGCATTTTTGAGCTAACTTGTTCCTCTTTTTCGTGTGGATAGCCTCAAACAAGCTCCAATTGCACTCACAATTGGATGAACTACAAGGATGACATAAGATTCTGAGGGCAAATTTTTTGAAATTTGGGGTATTTCCACCCCAACTTTGCCACCAAGCATCTGCAAAATAAAATGTTGAAAACTTAGAAAGGAAAGAGAAAAGAGAACATATTTCATCAATTTATCAATTACTTTCGATCCCAAATGGCAAATGTTATGCCTGGGGTTTGAGTAGCTCTTCCTCTCTTTGCCAACTTTGAAGAGAATAGATTACCCTTTGCTTCCTCATAGTTTTGGAGTTTGGCCACAATGAAGTCTCTCTCCTTGACCTTAGGTATCATCCTCTAAATGCATGCAATGAGGCCCTCCATGATCTCTCCATTAGGATTTGAGTAAGAATCATCAAACTTAAAATGGGGGTTGAGGAAGTATCCTGCTGCATGAATGGATTGGTGGAGTTGATTTGTTAAAATTATGAACCGGAAATATAAGATAGCAACAAATGAAATGCAAAAAATAAAAAACAACAAAGAACACCAGAAGTTATCCTGGGAAAAACCCTCCTCACTGAGGGAAACAACCCAGGCCATAGAAAGATAGTACCTGTATTCAAAGTATCAGAATCAATTACAAAAATTGATGCTTATGATTGAATCCAACACATTCAATAATTCAATAAGCCTGAAAAATACTTTTGTCAGATTTCCTTAACTTTTGATATATGTAAACAAACCATAGTTACAAGACTCGGACTCACCTCGAACTCGGCAAGTTGGATTCGGGCTCGGACTCAGACTCGGCATGGACTTGACAAGGACTCCGCAAATTGAAAAACCAAGAAATTCAAAGATTTTTAAGGATTTAAAACTTTCTTCATGCATCATTCAGTCAATTAACATCAAAGACACAATAATTGAGATAAATAGAAGCTACTTTGCACACATAAACAAGTTTACATTGATCACATAAGTATAAATGCGAATTTCTGAAGGAAATAAGTTAATTGTTAAACTAGTTACTAAATAACACATTAGAAATCTGAAATATAAATAGTGTCATTGTCAAAAGTCTACAATATTCATGGAATATAAAATCCATGGAATGAAAAGTTCAAAACATATATCAAAATAAAAGCTAGAGCCTAGAAGACTAAGGCCCTATGTCTTCCTACGTGTACGCTTAAGATAGGTCATGGAATATTTTGCAGCTGTCTTTTGTCCCTGTGTCTGGGGCTCAACCTCAGTGGCATCCTCATCCTCCTCATAATCATCATCATCCTCAGATCCCTCACTCTCAGCCTCAAGGTCCTCCACTGTGTCTCCTCGGTCTCTAGCCAATCGATTTGCTAATCTATTTTCTAAAACCCCTATATTCTTCTCCCAAGCCTTTTTCCTCTCTTCTAAGTCTTTGCAAATGATGGAATGACCTTTTTAGGTCTTAGAATCATTAGAAAATTCTTGTTAAAGCTTCAATTTGCCCTCAAAAAGCTAGGACAGGTTATGGGAGATAACACTGCTAAAATCATGTTGAATCCTGAAATTTAGCTAAGTCTGGAATTTTTTGAAAACCCCCAAAATCTAGAATCTGCATTTTAACTCCTATGAAGTTGAAACCTATCTCAAACATCTTGGAATGTATTTATACAAATATAACTTAAAGTATAAGAAATAAATAAATGTCACTTATACTTAAATGTTATATACATTTTGTATAAATCCTCCTACCTCGGAGCTCAAAAAAAGAACACGCATGACATGTTACCAAGAAAAATCTTAAAAACAATTAAATTTTTTTATTTTTTGCTTCTTGGACATGGCTGGAAAAGTCCGAGTCCAGGCCACGGGACTCGGCGAGTACACCGGGTCCTAGGACTCGGCCAAGTCAACTTATCGGGTCACTTTGCCTCAACAAGCCTGGCTCAGCTTGGGACTCGCCGAGTCCTGTAACTCTGAAACAAACACATAAACTGCATATATTAACGTCTCTCTCAAAAATACTAGACTATCAATAATAGATTACTGATATTCTCATAGACCAGAAAACTACAACCCGATACTGAAGAAGAAGCACTGGCTGAAGTTTACACAAGCAAGAACATATATTTTCTATTGAGATTTTTCTTCACCAATATAGTTAAATGAACAAAGCCTAATACCATAAGACAAAACGCCTCTCGATGATTTCCACAAGAGAGTAATCACTGATACAACATGAAGACAATACAAGAAAGACGGTTACAAAACCAAATGACACTTATAATAAATGAACCAGTGCACACAAAATAGAATAGGAGGTAATGATAAATGAATTGACACACACATTGAGAAACCGTCGACTCCATAAAACACACACACAGTGCCAAGAAATAATCCAATGAATATCCAGCACAAGACTGCCAACAAGGACGATGTTAAAATCCTAGGTCCATGTCAGCAATACCGTGACGACAAGTATGCAAGAATGAAGAGGCATGAATAGAGGCAACATAGTAGAGATTGAACTTTAAACTAGAGAACATAGCAAAAAATACGAAGAGAATAAATTGCTGCTGCACAGGGAATATGAACTACTGCAAATTGGAAACAATCGAAACAGAAAATGAGGAGCCTCTACTTGAAAAGTATAAACAACACGAACATAACATTTCTACAACTCCATGAAGAATAGAGGACAATAGAAACCACACAGAATTTTAAGAAGTTCGTTCAGACAATTCCAGGTATAAAGATCTTTCTCGTAGCTATTAACTTCAACACTCCCTCTTAGCAAGAGAGAGATCTTCAGTTTGTCATCTCATGACAAGTGCACATAGCTGCAACCAAAAAGAATGTCAGCAAAAATCTAATCATAGATTTTCTCAATAAAAATTGTTATCTCGGCATAACAATATTCACCATAGCTACTCCTAGAGGGTGAATCAAAAAACAGAAAATAAAGTCATGGAGTCACACACATGACTTCCACCATGGCTACTCCCAAAGGGTGGATCCACCATAGCTACTCCCAGAGGGTGGAAAAAGGGATTTCACCTCGAACTTCTCTCGTAGAGAAGAACTCATTAACAAGGGATTTCACCTCAAACTTCTCTCATAGAGAACTCATTAACAAGGGATTTCACCTCTAACTTCTCTTACAAAAAAGAACTCAATAATCATATGCAAAGAATCACTAAAGCTGAGACTCTTTCTGGTTATCTCAGAAGTAACATAATTTCACTCTCGAAAGTGGCTTGGTGAGAATGTCCACAGTATGCTCCTCTCTAGAAATGTACTTGAGATCAACTACTTTCCTTTGAACCATATCTCTCAAGTAATGATATTTAATTTCCACATGTTTGGTTCTATCATGAAAAACTGGATTAATCGGAAGCTTCACATAGCTTTGGTTATCACAAAGAATCACTGTAGGTTCCAAAGGCTTCCCAAACAAACTTGGAAGCAATTTTCAAAGCCACACAACTTCTCTTGCAGCCACACAAGTTGCAACATATTCTGCTTCAGCTATACTCTGAGCAACACAAGATTGTTTCTTGTTGCACCAAGAAATTATAGTTGAACCTAGGCTGAAACATCCTGAAGTGTTCTTCCTATCAAGCACACACCCTGCCCAATTTGAATCAGAGAACCCCTGCAAGTTCAGCTCTACACATGAAGAATATTTTAAACCATATCCCACTATACCATGAACATATCTCAATATGTGTTTGGCTGACACAAGATAAATTTGTCTTGGTTCACACATGAATTGATTCAAAAGTATTAATAGAATAAGATATATCAAGCCTTGTATTAACCAAACACATTAAAGAACCAATTAATTGCCTTTACATAGTAGGATCAACTAAATCTGAAGTGGTTGCATCCTCATGTAACTTTTTCATATTATTTCCATAGGAGTCACCATAGACTTACACTCTAACATGCCAAATCTCTTCAAAATATCAATTGCATACCTTGACTCAATATGATTTAATTTGGTATTTCCCATACCTCAAGCCCAAGGAAGTAGTGCAATAGGCCAAGATCTTTCATTTCAAATTTAGAAGCTAACTCCTTACATTTAACAATGAGATTACCATTACTAATGAGAAACAAATCATCAACATAAAGCACTATGATCAACACTTTGTCATCACATACCTTGAAGTATAAATTTGGATTAGCATCATTCTTTAGAAAGTTCAAGCTCAAAAGATAATGATCAATCCTCTCATACCAAGCGCAAGGAGCTTGTTTAAGGCCATACAAAGCCCTTTTCAACCTGCACACATGAGACTCTTTATCATGAATTACAAAACCCTCTAGTTGTTCAATGTATACTTCCTCTTCAATTATGTCATTTAAGAATGTTGTTTTCACATTCATTTGATAAATTTTCCAACCCTTAACTGTTACAACAGCTATGATGGTTCTGATAGAAGTGTAACGTGCTATGGGTGCAAAGGTCTCTTCATAGTCTATGCCTTCCTTTTGCGAAAAACCTCTAGCTACAAATCTAGCTTTTTATTTTTCTACACTCCCATCAGCTGCGTGTTTAATTTTGAACCTCTAAGAAGAAATAACAGATTTATCTTTAGGCCTAGGAACAATGTCCCACACATCATTTTTGATGATGGATTGATACTTCTCCATCATGGCATCCTTCCACACTTGTTGATTTGAGGCCTCTTCAACTCTAGAAGGCTTAGATGCTATAATGTGACTCATCAAAGCTACATAACCTACAAATTTATGATGCCTTTTACTCTCTTTGAAAGTGCCATGAGGGGCTGCATATTCTTCAGCCTCTTCCATAGTGTGCTTGGCCCATAATGTTCTTTTCTTATTTGCTAAAATATTACTAGGACTTGTAGAAGTATCTATAGGATCTCTAAAAGTGAATCCGGATCAGCCATATCTATGTCTTGAGGAGGCTCAAAGTCTTCTCTATCAGATTCCATGTTAGACTCTTGCAAGCTACATCTTCATCAAAAGAGACATCCCTGCTGATTTCAACTTGTTTTTGACTTGGAATGTAGATTCTATATGCTTTTGAAGATTTACTATAACCAACAAACATGCCTTTCTTTCTTGAAGGTTCTAACTTAGTTCTTTTCTCTTTTGGAAAATGAATGTAGACAAGAGATCCAAAATTTTTGAGATGACTAATATCTGGTGTGATACCTAAACATGCTTCTTCTGGAGACATGTTGTCTAGAATCTAATGAGGACTACGATTTTGAATGTATATTGTTGTCGTGCAAGCCTCAACCCATAAAAATGTTTGAAGGCTTTGATCATGGATCATAGCCTTTGTTGCCTCAACAATTTTCCTGTTCTTTCTTTCAGCTACATCGTTTTGTTGAGGTTTATAAGGGACACAAAACTCCCTCTTAATCCCAGCTTCAACATAAAAGTTACGAAAAATACCAAAAACATATTCTCCCCCTTTATCAAACCTTAGAATCTTAATCTTCTTGTTAGATAAATTTCTAACAAGAGCTTTAAATTCTTTAAATCTGACAACACTTCATCAGACTCATTAGACTTAAAGAAAATTAATCCAACACTTACGAGAAAAGTCATCAATGAAGGTGACATAATACCAAAAACCACTAAGGGAAGCAACTGACATAGGGCCACATAAATCAGAATGAATTAACTCTAAGATTTCCTTTGCTCTACTTTCACTACTATGAAAAGTACTTTTAATGTTCTTACCTAGAGCACATCCCTTGCAGACACCTTCATAGTTTTGGTTCAACTTTGGAAGATCAACTACCACCTTCTCCATTGAGGACAAAGTTTTGAAATTTAGGTGTCCAAATATTTTATGCCATAGCTCACTTGAACTAGAAGAATGATGAACTAATGCTTGAATAGGACGGGCTGAAAGCTTGTAAAGACTGTCATGATGAACACCAATCTCACAAGCTGATTGAATGTTAGTGTTCTTCCATGCAAGAACTTTTCCATCAGTGAAAGCAACATGATAACCCTTGTCTTCTAATGCTGAAATAGAAACCAAATTCCTCTTAATGCCAGGAACAAAAAGAACATCACTCAAGTGAAGAGGAATTCTGGAATCAAACTGGAAGGAAGTAGAACCAGCACCCTTCACGGAATAATATGCATCATCACCAATGATAACTCGAAGATGAGAATCCTTTTCTTTCAAGTTGAAGAGGTGCTCACGATAACCCTTGTCTTCTAATGCTGAAATAGAAACCAAATTCCTCTTAATGCCAGGAACAAAAAGAACATCACTCAAGTGAAGAGGAATTCTGGAATCAAACTGGAAGGAAGTAGAACCAGCACCCTTCACGGAATAATATGCATCATCACCAATGATAACTCGAAGATGAGAATCCTTTTCTTTCAAGTTGAAGAGGTGCTCACGATAACCCTTGTCTTCTAATGCTGAAATAGAAACCAAATTCCTCTTAATGCCAGGAACAAAAAGAACATCACTCAAGTGAAGAGGAATTCTGGAATCAAACTGGAAGGAAGTAGAACCAGCACCCTTCACGGAATAATATGCATCATCACCAATGATAACTCGAAGATGAGAATCCTTTTCTTTCAAGTTGAAGAGGTGCTCACGATAACCAGTAATATGACGAGATGCTCCGCTATTAATCAGCCATGTATCACTATTAGTAGGAACATTGCTAGAAAGTGCAGAAATAAATAAGAATCCTTCAAAATGTTTTCTTGATTCTCTTTGAGGAGAAGAGTTCTCAACATTTGCAGCAACCATTTGAGGCTTTGGTCTTGAGGTACAATCTCTAGCAAAGTGTCCAAATTTATCACATCTAAAGCACTGTTTATCACATCTAAAGCACTGAATCCTAGAAAGATCCTTCTTTTTCTTGGAATCAAGGGCTGACTCAAAATTATTATCTCTGAATCTTTTGAAGTTACCTTTCTTTCCTTTCCCCTTTGAAGTGTGGGAAGCGAGTACATGATCATCTTCATGATGATTTTTGCATCCATTGCCTCTAGCTTCCAGTTTGCATTCTTCCTAAATGCTATCAACTCTCAACCTATCAAATTTAGGAAGATCATCTCTCCCACTGACACCTTGAATGAAGGATTCCCAAGAGTGAGGAAGTCCATTCATGGCAAGCATGATCAAATCTTTATCTGCAAAGGATTCGCCAATTGTACTGAGTTGATCTTTTAAATCTGTAATCTTCATGAAGTATGAGGCAATTGATTCTCCTCTAGCCATTTTAACATGCAGAAGTTGACGTCTCAGGGCTAGAGCTCTGCTGGTGTTGTTGAATTCGTACAAGTCCTTCAGAGTTTGAAACATCTCTTTGGTTGAACTCAACTTTGAAATAATGAGAACCAAATGATCCTTAACCGAATCAATTAGAATCTTCTTAGCCATGATCTTGTTCCTTTTCCATAGAGATTTCTCAACTTCTTGAGAAGGTTCTGCTACATTAGAATTTACAGTCAAGAAGATCCTTCTCTTCAAGAGCAATCAAAATTCTAAACTTCCATGAAGAGAAGTTAGAAGAACCATCCAATCTGTCTTCAACTTTCAAACCACCATTGTCAATAGCTGAAAACAAACAACTGAAAGTAGAGCAAATAGTGAAGTATAACTTAGTACTTCTGGTTCTGGATCGTTTCCTTAAACCCCCTCTGATACCATGTTAAAATTATGAACCAAAAATATAAGATAGCAACAAATGAAATGCAAAAAATAAAAAACAACAGACAACACCAGAACTTATCCTAGGAAGAACCCTCCTCACTGAGGGAAACAACCCAGCCCATAGAAAAATAATGCCTTTATTCAAAGTCTCAGAATCAATTAAAAATATTGATGCTTATGATTGAATCCAACACATTCAATCAATCAATAAGCCTAAAAAATACTTTTATCAGATTTCCTCATCTTCTGATATATGTAAACAAACACATAAACTACATATATTAATGTCTTTCTCAAAAATACTAGACTATCAATAATAGATTACCGATATTCTCATAGACTAGAAAACTACAACCCGATACTGATGAAGAAGCACTCGCTAAAGTTTATGCAGACCAGAACATATATTTTTTACAGAGACTTTTCTTCACCAAGATATCCAAATGAACAACGCCTAACACCATAAGCCAAAACGCCTCCCAGTGATTTCCGCAAGAGAGGAATCACCGATACAACACGGAGACAATGCAAGAAAGATGGTTACAAAACCAAACGACACTTATAATAAATGAACTGGCGCGCACAAAAGAGAATAGGAGGTAATGGTAAATGAATCGACACACACATTGAAAAACCGTTGACTCCATAAAACACACACACAATGCCAAGAAGTAATCTGATGGGTAGCCGATGCAAGACTTACAACAAGGACGGTGTTAAAAGCTTGGGTCCATGTCAACAATACCATGATGACAAGTATGCAAGAATAAAGAGGCGCGAACATTGGCAACATAGTAGTAGAGATTGAACTTCTCACTAGAGAGCATAGAAAAAAATACGAAGAGAATAAATTGTTGTTGCATGGACAATATGAACTACTGCAAACTGGAAACAATCAAAATAGAAAATTAGGAGCCTCTACTTGAAGAGTATAAACAACACGAACAAAACATCTCTGCAACTCCATCAAGAACAAAGGACAATAGAAATCACACATAGAATTTTGAGAAGTTCGTTCAAACAATTCCAGGTATAAAGATCTTTCTCGCAGCTATTAACTTGAACATGATTTTTCCACCTCCTATCAATAATTTCCCAAATGGGATCAAATATGAGTCTATCCCCCTTGTAGTAATTTTTTATAGACTCCTTGGCCCTATCCATGGCCTCATAAAGATACCCCGTTGGGGTTTGATCCCCATCTACCAAGCGCAGGACTCTAACCAAGAGCTCGAACACCTACAATTAAAAAATACAAATTACAAAAAGATTAATTAATGAAGTTACAAATTAATAATAAGAGACTTGAATCAAGAATGATTAAAAATCCAAGTTTTGAAGTTACCTTCACAATTTCTATAGCCTTTTGTGCAAAATGGTTGTCGAAGACTATGCATGCGACAAACTCTCCTTTAGCCTTCTTTGAATAAGGTGAGTCTAGCCATGTTTGACTCACAAACATTTGTTTCAAAGAAGTCAATGCACCAATAATACTTTGCAACGTCAAGAAAATCGTTGCAAATCTTGTGACACCGGATCTCACCAAATCTCTCCCATGAGTGTGCTCTCTCATCAAATGTAGAATCCAAGGGTGATTGTAGATATATTTTGTGATCCTCCTTGCATCTTCCACAATTGGAATCACCCAATCAAGTTTTCCTATGTCCTCCAAAAGAAGGTCAAGGACATGTGTTGCACAAGGTGTCCAAAAAAGAGTGGGGTGCCTTTCTTAGAGGATTCTACCTTTTGCCACATATGTTGCTGCATTATCTGTGATGATTTGCACCAGATTCTCTATTCCCACCTCCATGACAATGTTCTCCAACATTAATGCCAATGTTTCTACATTTTTCACCTTATTGGAGACATCAACCGATTTCAAGAGCATCACATTGTCCTTGCAAGCAAAAAATTAATAATGGTGTGCTTTTTGTCATTTGTCCACCCATCAGAAAGAATAGTGCAGCCATACTTTCTCCATTCTTTTTTTTGGTCCTCCACCACTTCTTTTGCCCTATCAACTGCATTTGTGAGCAACCTACAAGAACAAAGTGAAATTAGGTCTTAGTACACAATTTTGATTTAATAAACAAGAAAAAAAATTAAATTTTAAAAATGAAATCAAGTTGACTATTTACTAACCTCCCACCCAAATCCTTGCGAGAAGGGGCCTTGTACCTTTTTCCTAAAATTATCATTACGGTGACCAAATTTAGCCAATAAGGACTCTTTGCTACATTCAATGGATGTTGTTGAAGTACCAAAAATCAACACATACAATGTCTGTTTTCTCATGTGCCTCCATATTTCATCCAGTGGCGTCTAATGATGGTTGTGCTCCAGGTGTGTTCTTGGGCACAAAATAACTACCTATACGCTGTGTGCCTAATGCTGATGTAGTAGTAGGCACTCTATTACAGGAAGCAAAAGTGGTGGCCAATGGGGTGTTGAGTTTGCAGATACGTGGGCCACAACAAAAACCCACTTTTCTCTCAAGTGTTTTTTCTTCAATGTCAATTGAAGCACCTTGAGATTCAACTATGGCTGGTCTCATAGCTAATTTTGCGCTCTCCCTTTGCAATTTTTTCTCTTCCCAAGTTTCAAGTATGGTATTAACATCTCTTTTTATCTCTTATGTGGTTTTATCACATCTCCTAGAATCATGCTTGTCAATGTTTGCAAGGTGGTATTTGAGGTGGTTTATGCCTCCGCGAATTACTTTCTCACATTTAATGCAAATCACCGTCCTAGAGTCCGGTCCTTCATAGGCATACCTCCAAGTCCTATCTCTAGCACCTTTAGGACGGGTGCCTATATATCCAGATGGGCATGGTTCTAGTGGCCAATCATTCCCTGAAGCTACCATGCTGAATTAATGGCTAACTGTTAACCTACACATACATAGTGAAAAGACAAAATTAATTTTTTAGTTAAACAAGTAAGAAAACTATCTAAATTAGTTTCAATAATTTTAGACATCATTCAAAATCAATTTTTTTTTTAAAAACTACTAAAGTTTGATTTTTTTTAAAAACTAGAGATTCTTCAAAAAAATAGTGAAAGATTCAACAAAACTTGTCAAAAATAAATCTTGTTCCAATGACTCAAAATCATTTTTAACTACTTAGGAATGGTTTCCTATTCATGTAGATGCAACAAAAAACAAATAAAATGTTTTAAAAAAACATAGAAAAAAAATCAGAAAACCTACTTGGGAATCTGATTTTTCTTCGAAAATCACCTCAAATTCACTCTAGATCCGCCTCAAATCCGCTTCAAATCAACAGGAATCAGTTAGCAAGGGTTTGGAAGACTATTTTTCCCCCTCTCAAAAAAATAGAAGCACACAAATGACAAATAGAAAATGACTTGGGTCATTTTTTTTCTTTAAACGCTGGAAGACAGAGGTGGCCTAGTTTTTGACTCGGACTCGCTGAGTGTTTTTGAAAAACTTGACAAGTACTCGGTGAGTTTTTCACAAAAACTCAGTGAGTTTCCTCTCCGAGTAGAAGTTGTAAACACTCGATGAGCAAAATAACTCAGCGAGTTTTTGCAACTCGTCGAGTACTTTGCGAGTATGCCATCTATGCTTGGGACTAATCCATGCTGCAGGGTGCATTTCTCTGGGGACAAGATTTTCTATGCATGATATGAAAATAACAATTCCACTTTGAACAAAATGGGATCTCACAAATTCAGAAGCATTTCCCTCACCATGCCACTACATAGAATAGAAGTTTCATTGGCAATGTTTTAAGAAAATTTACCTCCAAATTGATGAACTTTATTCAGGCAATCACTAAGTTGATGCAATTTTTATCCCTGTGGCTACTCTTAGTGTTCATTAACTCCTTAGAGCACTCTCTTTGCATAGTTGCACCTTGTGTGACATAAATACAAGCAGTCCTCAAGTATAAATTCAGAAATATATAGTTGTCTGTACAACATAAAAACTGATTTACAATTGGTTTTCTTTCTTTTTGGTCCAGGATTTCTGCATCCCTAATTTCTTAATATATAGGACTAAATGGTAGTAAATTGCACCTAGAAGAAAAGACATTTCTATTTGTTCTTAGATGTTTTTTGTATTCATTTATTTTGCAACATGTGTTGAGTGGGAAGATTTCCATTGCATCATCTTTGTGAGCCAATTAACATGAATCTTACTCTTCTCAACTGAATAAAATGGTTCATTTTGATATCCTTTGTTCTATTGGGGTATTTTAGAAAACTCTGTTTTTCAAGCTGTTCTTGACTTTGACTGACAATTATTAGTTTTTCTAAAATATGTCTATGTAGACCTGTCTCATCATGCTTACCGTCTGAGAAGTTGATTGTCATTAAAAAGAATACTGATTTGCTTTTCCCCAAAGATAGATTGGTTTGATAAGCATTGACCTCTATTGATAGTTTTTTAGAAATGTTCATTGTCACATTTAGGAGTCATGCATCCTTTCTTCTTTTAGAGTAATTTGTTCAAAAGTGGTCCTCTATATTTTTTTGTCAGTTTAGAATATGCATCAAACATGAATACATCAATGATAGATTGATTTGATTAGCATTGAACTCTTAATCAATATTGTGGTTACCAATGCACATTTTCATATTGAGGAGCCATGCATAATTGCTCCTTTTAGACAAATGTGTGAGAAAGTGATCCTTTATTTTTCTGCCGGTTAAGAATATCCATCAAACATGAATACATCACAGTAGTCAGAATGCTGCTACAGGTTTCTAAGAATTGGTTTTTGTTCAAAACTTATCTTTCTAGGTAAGGAATGTTTCCTTAGATTGAATTGTTCTCATACTAAGTAGGTTTACCAAAGCCAATCAGGTAGCAATATTTATTTTTTGTTATTCTTAAGAGCCTTCATTCAGGGCTTCCTTCTTTTTATGCAAGCCAAATTTTCTTTACTTTCTATTGAAAGAGAATTCTAATTTTGTTTTTCATGTTTTCTGACTAGCTTTTGAATAATTTTCTTAGGAACTGCCACTTTTCCAGCATTTCTGTCCTTAATTCTTAATTTTCAGCTTTTGTTCTCGATGCTTTCATGCATATTACATGGCACAACTCATTCACAATCGGGCTCTATTTTTTCTGAAATTTCAATAAGAGATCAAATAATCAGCTGTTTTTCTCTGCATTTGTTTTAACAGATATTCAATTTTCTTGGCAGCCTAAGGTTGTATGTAGCATCCAGAATGTGGCTGCATTTTTCTTCATCCAGAATGTGAGGAGGGGGGCTATATACACGCTATACAATCCGGTGGATATGAAGTTTTCTGCTGGATTTGAGAAAAATAGACTAATTCACAAATTCATTCTTTATGCATTTTTGACAAATGCCAAAAATGTTTCTTTATTCTTTTCTAATACTTGAAGACTAAGAATGTTTACAAGTTTTGTTATCAATTTATACCGAATCATTACCTATGTAGAAATAATTCCCGATGAAATTCATATTTTTGACAAGGCAATTAAAGCCTTTAGCTTTAACTTTCTCTTATTTGTCAACGCATTTCAAAACTTCATTATATTTTCACAACAATAGAATATCTATTACAATTTACTACAGAAATTACTTGAAAAAATAGGTTGCTGTGTGCTTAAGTTGTTTGGAGATGCTTTGAATTCTATTATCATAAGAGGATGAAAATTTTATTTGGAAGTTTAAGATTCAGCTATAGGCAAGAATTTTACTTGGTCAATCAGGTTTTAACTCTCATTGACAAACATTGTGGATATGCATCATTGCTCGTTGTGATGTTATCTGATACAATATACATTTGGACTGTCCCTAAAGCTCTTATGTCTTTAAAAGATCTCAGATACAACTTGAGAGAAAAAATACGAAAAATAAAAAGGTTCACGAATTAAGACTGTACTGTAAATTCATAAACAAATTGGAAAACATTGATGTATAAATGTATCCAGAGGCTTAATGAAACGAAACTTGTTGAAACTTCATTAACCTTATTTAACTAGACGATTAAGTCACAAAATGTAGTCAAAATGAATGGAAAGTAAAGCCTAAGGATTTATATCTCTAGAATCTGACTATAACGGACAATGTATTCCAGCACATAGATGCAGAAAAAAATAGATTTGATAAGGTCTTTGGTGTCAGTTTGTGTATAATATTCTCAATCATGATAATGTTTAAGAATTTGGAGAGACTGTTGTGACACAAAAGTTCTTTACATCAACAAACAAATCGGATGTAAATTATTTTCCATTGAAAATGAAAAATGTATCTCAAGATGGGAACTGGACGCCAAAAAATTGCCACATTTGAGGGCATATGTGGTTTGGCAAGGCCTGATTTTCTCTTTGAAATTTGTGACGAGGTAGAATCTTGTGGCATACCAAATTAAAGCAAGTAGGATGAAGTGAAAAGCTTCTTTTGTTTAGGCAATGGGATCCCATACCTCAAGCAAGGTTGTTGCCAGTTGACCGTGCCAGGACCTAAATTTAAACATCCCAATTAAACTCATCTTTACTGTTATTAAGAATGCTACAAAATGATGGAATTCAAACACCTGTTTATTAACTTTTATGATAATCTCATTTGTTGATCTGGTTCAGACAATTAGTGAATTTTGGACTTGCTTGCTATCTCTGTGTTCTGCCTGCATGGTTTTTTCTGTCTGGTCTTGTTCACTTTACCCTGTCTCCTGCTCCATTTTTTTTCATTTAGCAGCAGTTATGAAGTTGATTAAGGGCACTACCAAGTAATGGATTTCAAACACTCGTTTATTAACTTTCTGATAGTCTCATTTATTGATCTGATTCAGATAATTAGTGAAGTCTGGGCTTGCTTGCTCTCTCTGTTTCCTTCCCACAGGGTCTTTTCTATGTCTCATCTTATTCTTTTTTACTTTGTCTCCTACTCTGTTATTTCCATTTAGCAGTTATGAAGTTGATTAATTTTTTTATCCTTCTGCTAGATTCTGCTAGCTCCTACGGGGGCTTGGAAACGTTGGAATTCCTTATATAACTCCTTTTGTTAATGCATTGACAACCATTTTGTCCACTTAGCCTTGTGCACATTTATACTCCATTCAATTCCTGATATAATGATAACTGAATGTTAAAGTAACGCAGACCTCCTAAATCTCCCAAATAAGACTAATTGCAAGTTTAGGTGAATTTGATAAGACATATCTTTGAGGCATGGATTCAAGGCTAAACAAAAGTTTAAGCTTTCATCATCCACAAAACTTGATAAAGTGAGTGATTAACAATTTAGTGGGAAATCAATTTTTTTAATTGGCACAATAAGGGATCTAATAGGGCCCTCACCCTTTCCAAAACTGGCCAGATTCAGTCCAAAAAAGATACATCTGAAAAAAAATCTCCATATCAAAGGGTTAGACATCCAACAAGAATTCTAATGTTCATTTAATATCCATGCTCATGTTGCAAATATCTAGAACATTTGTAGATGTTAGTGTGAAAAGAGGTATTATCAAACTAGTTAGCTTTTAGCTTACTTAGTAATCACTTTCACACTACACTTAAGCTCACTTAGAGGTTATTTAGACTTTTTGTCTTATCTCATATGGACTCACCAAATGTCCCAACACTTCTCCATAGAGTCCTACACTTGTTCCATACTTGAAGGGTGAGAGTTTGACTCCTACCTTCTCACTTTTTCTTGCTTTCCTTTATAAACAAAGTTCGTACATTTTACAACACACGATAACATTCGTATTATATTTATTATTTTCCCATTTTGAACATTGCTTATTTGTGGAGATTTTTGAGCTTACAAGTGGATCTCGGCTGCTCCAACACAAGACACCTTGGACAATCAATAATAGGCTAAGAAGAAAGGAAAAAGAAAACATTTGTTATGCCGTTATTACATGGGTTGCTTCATATATATATTTTAAATTTTTAGCAATTGGTTTCTCTAGCTCAATGTGAGTTGTTCTAGTTTTAGGATTACATAGGATCTAATGCCCTTTGGAAGCTGGTTTATATGTTAGATTTTGCTTTTCAATTGTTTTTATGAGCTATATTCATCCATTTTTGCTCAGTATATATGAATAAAATATCAACATCAAGCTAAAACCTTGCCAACATCAACAATTAATGGGCTTAGATTAGTCACTGCCCGCTTCTTCTTATGGAATATAAGTTCCATAATTTTGGTAGCCTTCTCTCTTGAAAATGTTTTTTGTTTGTGATTGCAATCCCTTCTTCCAAGCAAACTAGAACAAAGTCCTATCTATTGGGATTTAGTAATAGGTACACCTAACCATCCAGGGAAAAAAGACCCTCATCTCAAGTTGAGGAAGGAGACCAACCATGCAAGGTGATTGAAGCTAGGAATATCCTAGGCCCTAGCTCCACAAAAGAAACACTCTCAGCAGGAGAAGCGAGATTTTAGGAAGAGGTCTTCAAAGAGAACACCTAAATCCTTGCACATGGGACCTAAAGGTGTCCGTGAAGGAGAAATAGGGTCAACCATTTAATGTTGATAAGACTTAACTCTTTTCCACCTTGAAGCTAGCCTAACATAGTCTTATTTTTGTTATTTGTGCAAGATACACATTTGAAGGCTAGTTGTTATTGAAACGTAATGGAAATGAATCCTTAGCCTAGAAATGTAAACCATAAATTTTTCCATTCCCCATTTTCAATTAGGGGTCATTTTAGATGTTAATGGAGAACTATCTGATCCTATCCAACTTCAGAGATCAATAAGGCAAGTGTGACCTATTGCACCTACCTTGTTTGTACTTGCTATAGATGTACTATATTATGTCCTCCGAGCTAGGGAACTTGGCCCAACCTTAAAGGGAATTTAGCTGCCTAATAATTAGGAGTTGATTAATGCTCAATTTACATATGATACTACCCTCTTCTTGGAGCTTAAGGAAACTGATTTTGACAATGCTCTAGACAGGTTACAATTCTTTTGTTTGGCATCTGCTGCAAAAGTGGCTCCACATAAATCTACTAATCTTGGATGGTCTGAGATTTCTCTGAATTGGATTGGAAGGAAGGGTTGGGGTTGAGTTGGCCCTCACACTATTGTTAGATATCTCGGTGTCCCATTTGCATTGTCTCCAGCCACCAAAGACATGTGGGAATGGATTTTCTCCAAAGTTGAAAAGAAACATCTCAAATGGAAAACTCACCTTCTATCTTTGGCAAGTAGGGTACCAGTGGTTCAGAAAGTTCTAGCCTCACATCCAATATACTTTTCCTCAACTTGGTTGTTTGCTAATTATCAAGTTGAGAAACTAGAAAGGATTCTGAGGGACTTTTATGGTTTAATGGAAAAGGACAGAAGAAGAGACATTGTGTTAATTGGGATTGGTGTTGTAGACCTAAGAAATTGGGTGGATTGGGTCTTCATGATCTTAAGGCTCATGGAGTTGCTCTTGCCTCAAAATGGATCTTCAAGGCTCTTTATGGTGAAGAGCCTTGGAAGAATTTGATAAGGAATAACATAGTGAAATCTAGAATTAGAAAGGGTAAGAGCTAGAAGAATCTAACTCTATGTGATTTTGAGATAAAAGTGTTTGGTTCCACCATCTTTGCTTCCATCTAGAAGGCTTGGATGCAAATCAAAGGGTTAGTATGCTCTACAGGTGATGTGGGAGGACTGCCAACTTATTTTGTTGTGGATAGATCTCTCTGGTGGGGGGTTAAACTTAATGATAAACCTCTTGCCCTCAAGAAGAGTTGCTCTGCTAAAAGTTGGGCCTCGAAAGGAATCTACCTGACAGGAAATGTGCTTATTGATCACCGAATTGGTACCTAGGATGAACTTAGCAAGAAGTTTGGGATCTCCCTCACACAAAAGAAGACATATATTGTCATTCTAAAAGCAATTGGAAGCTTCTTTCCTAGAAAGATTCTATCTACTTATGCTTTTCTTAAACAACTTAAAAGGCAAGATGTCTCTCATTGTCTAGATGGTTCTACTAGACAAATCTATAACATGTTGAGAGATGATTCTAAGATTCTTACTTGGATCAATCAATGTCGGGGTCTTGACTGGCTAAACTCTAAATGGCATTTTATCCTGGATCTTATGTGGCATCAACCTATTGAACCTAAGAAGTCCTACTTTCGTTGGTTATTGTTGATTAAAAAAATTGTTGTTGGGTTTATTCTTGCTTCTGTTGGTATCGTCCCATTGTCGTGCTCCATTTGTAATGTCGCTAAAATAGTTGAGCATATCTTTTTTGAGTGTCAATTTGCCCCTCTTGTCTGGTCTATTTTCCTTGGGTCTCCTTTATTGCGGAACTCTCATCTTGGGCTTTCCTGTATTGAAGTCCTTACTAGTTATGTTGACTCTTTTGATACTAAGTTGAATCAATTATGGGTTGTTCTTTCTATAGAGGTGTTATGGTATTTGTGGAAACAAAGGAATGATGAACTATTTCAAGACAAAATGAGAAGACTTGTTGAGTTTAGTCATAAACTCACTCATAAGTTAATAATGCCGCAGGTTTTTGTTGTCCTCAATATTCCTAAAAGCAAATTCAAGATTCTAGTCTAGGAGGGAGCTATGATTATATATCAATATGCCATTAGATCAGCCCACTTCTTCAACACTTACAAGGATAACTAGGACCAAAAAGAACTCGAAGCATTGCATAAAGTTACAAAGGATAAATGAATTACAAAAGAGAAGATTAAACAAATCAACAACTCTTATATAGATGCTAATGCTTCAGGATGGGAGGCAATGACATAGATCATTACTAATATTGATCCTCCTTTGGGGAGGTTTGACACAAATGCATCGAAATACAATAACAATGTGATTGGGTCATGGTCTTAATGATGATTTGATTGCTCTAGTTTAATTCCTTTTGATTCAAAACTTTCATTGTTGCTGAAAACTTCCTTTAATATGATTTAATAGTTGTTAGGATTGTTTTTTTATCTGTATATGTTGTATAGTTGCTAAAACTTTGTGATTCTTTTGGACTGATTCAACTAAATAGTATGTTGATATAGTATCTATTGTTAAATCTTTTTGAACTATCTTTAATATGAAAAACTAGGGGTTGTTTCATTGAGGGAACAACCAATTAGGCCCAACTTCAGTCCTCAAGGAAAGCTGAATATTGTGGTTAATTGTTCCCCTTTTTTATTTGATTTGATTAGATATGATTATGATATGAAAATGTAAGGTTTAGGTAAAATGTCAAGAACTTCACAAGATTCAACATAAACAGAAAAATACAAAACTAGAAGAAAATGAAAATGTACAAATATGAAATTAGGAGACAAAAAAAAGCTATGAGTGAAATTTGGAGCTAAAAGTGTCAAACTATGGAGATATGTACCCTAGTCTTGCATGTGTTTTCATTAGTCAAGGCTTTAGGTTCCTAATCATGAGGCATCGTAGTACTTTCCATCCAAAATATAACCTAAAAGTGTCAAATGAGTGAGCTAATCAACATGGTCCAAGAGTTTTTTCCTATTCAAGATCTAGGACCGTGTCTCAATTTGTGTTGTACAATTATGTAATTTTTGATCTATGGGGCTTGCCTAAGTTGAATCCGGTGTTAGTGTTTCAACTTCAACAACAACGATGAAGTAAAAGAGAGCTTGCCCATGGTAGGGAAAATACTAAAGTATAATTGAAATGCTGATTTGAAATGATATTACCTTAGGAGTGATAATGATGGTGATGCAATAGGCAAGTCCTTCAAGTGTTGATGGAATAAAATGACATGACATGGCAAGGCATAACAAGGTCAATCATGAAAACATACTTGCATGTAGTTTGTTGTAGCTTGTTGCTCCATAAGGTCATTCATCCTCCTATGGTCAACAAAATATATGATCTAGTAATAATTATGTGTAGAGGCATAAATATAATATCAACACTTTCATGTTACAACAAAACGATAACTAGGAATTTATATCTCATTATAGAAGAGATTGTCACCTCAATACATTAGGATTCTAAATTGATGTTAGGTTATGTTTGCTACTACATGCTATTTAAAAATAATTTATTAGTTTAGAAATCAAATATGTATGATAAAAAAGTTGGGAAGACTTCAATTTATAGGCAAATATTAATGTTCAGGCTTAGAATTGTTACCTAAAATTAGGCATTAAGGCTAACAACAATTCTATCTTGACAATGGAAACCTCTCCTAGCTGTGGGTAGACTATGAATGAAGATGAATCTCCGGATTCTAGGCCGGTTCCTATAAAATATAGAATATCACTTTCCTGATCTGCAAATTGTTGGGAAAAGGGAAAAGAATACTATAACTAAAAAGATTAGGGTGATACACCAATGAATATCTCAGACTTTGCAAAAAAAATGAAACATCAATCCTGGCTCACAAATGAAGATCTTGACAATCTGAATCTCTGCTCAACATATAGGTTAATAAAAGCATGCTATTAGGGTTTTACCACAAACAGCTTGAATTATCAACAAACATACATTTCTCACACAAGGTCTTGGAACAATTGATTATCTTAAGAAGGAACAGAAATTATTCACTTCCTTTAAACAATGAATGATTTAACACTTGTGAGAAAAGATGAAAACAGGATCTAACATCAAAACAATTTCACAAAAATATGAGTCAAAATATCTGGTTCATTCCCTCCAAAAACTGATAAAATGGTTATAAAATGGCCTTCAAAGCACTTAGGAACAAAATGTTCACTATATGCCCTCTCTCCAAAATCTGCAACCCTGAATTGATCATGAAAAATCAATTTTATATGCTATCCTAGCCTCAAATCCGAAAATCAAACCTCTTTGAAATGCTCAATCTTGGCCCAAAAATGTGCCCAATAATACGCCAAAACTAAGCCTAAAAGATCTCAGTCTAAATGCCCTTCCCCTAAATTTTTGGGTTATTTAAAGGAATTAAATCCTTTTACAAAAGATAATTGCCAAAAATATTATTTATTTTAATATTAGAAAAGACTAATATTAAAATATAATCTTAAAAGAAATTAACACTAGACATAAATCTAATAGCCTAAAAGATCTGGTAACTTAGATAAAATATCTAAGTATGAACAATATACAAAGTGGGAAGTCGACAAGACTCAATCCACTTGTAAATACATGTATCGATGAGAGTAATAGGTGTCATGTTTCGGTTTTCAAAGCACTTGCTGGAACTGACAGCTGCACAGACATTAATGGCTCTTGTAGCTTGGAGGACTCCAAATTCTATCACCTTCATTTGATTTCGGTATTTGAGTTATCTCATTCTTCATAGCAAATTTGGGGAAAATGAAAACCCTAACATTCAAGAGAGGGTTCAAAAACTGCTGAAGAAGCTCGGCATCACCATGAATAAACTCGAGCTTGCTAGAAATCACTCTCTATCGCACTGGAGATCATTGTTTATAGTATCCTGGGAACTCATCATCGAAACAAACTCAAATCTGATCAAACCGTAAGTTTATTTTCTGAACTCGCTCTTTATCTTTTTTGCAAATGTAATGAAATCCATAGCCAAAACGTGGCTCTCCATGCGTAACTGATACTTGTTATTGTTGTTTCCTTTGACTGAAAATAAGAACGGTTTATGATTCTCAGTTGTATTTTTAATTGATAGTCAAGCTGTAAGTTGTAACTCCCACATTGCATAAGCTCGAATATATTTGAGAATTTCTTTTATTTGCAAAACAGTGAGTCCATACCATGATTCGCGGCTTTATTAAGATGAGACTGAGATCTCGTACTACTATTAACATTTTAGTGTCTCCTTTAACTGAAAGTAAGAACTCATGACCACAAGCTTGATTTGTATCAACAGTCAATGGCTGACATTAACTTACTACTGGCGATATGTCTTCAAATCCATTTTTTGTATTTGCTGTTACATACATAACATATTCAGGCTACACTGTTATTAGTTTACTTCTTTACAAACCATTCATATGCGTTCGAAAAATATGAACCCGAAACTTGTTCAAAATATTTTCATTACAGCTTGAATACATCTTTTATGTTGTTGACTGTCAAAAATCGTGAGCTTATATTGTAAACCAGTAGTGGTTATGGGTTTTAAAATTCATCAGTGAAAATTTTCCTTCATACCTGTTGACAACTGGAAATCCAGTATATAGCTTTTGGGCATCATTTAGAGTTTGACTGTTACTCTTTTTCCTTGTAAGCTAAACATTAGCTCGATTTCTCAGAATGAGAATGAGCTCAGTTTATCTGAAAATGAACTCACTGATATATCACAAATTGATTGTTTTGGACATTTGCATGAGCTTTTAAACTGGTAAACACTTAAAATTCTTTGTTGTTATAATATGAGGCTCACTTTGTGCACCCAAAACCAAACTGTTCATCACACTGGCATGAACTTTAAATAGAGATTTTACTAAATCTGGTCTTTCCTTCAGCATATGACTATGATAAAATATGATAAAAACTTGACTGAGAATTCTGAAGATGAATAAATAATTGCTCTTTTCTAACAAGCTTTGCAAAAACACTTGTATAAAACATGAAGCTCTTAGAAACTAATTTCAATTGATTTCAAAATCTTTCCTACAGTTTGTACAGAAACTGTGATCATAGTATTTCATTATTACTCATTCCACATCAAATAAGTATCTTTCTCCTTCATGATGTCCAACTTTCAGCTGTAAATACTCTACTCCAGTTTATAAAATTTATTGATGCTGAATCTGCAATTAATATGATAAGTACAATAAGATGAAAATATTTTGCTCTTTGTTAATGAAGTTTGAGCACGAGCTCGTGACACTCAAAAACATCAAAATGTTAATAACTGAGGTTTGAACACAGGTTCGTGACACTCAGTAAAAACAAACTGTAAACATTTTATCAATTATGACATAATCTTGAAGCACTCTTTTATATTCAACAACAAATATGTTCATAGCTTTGAAAATGTACTTTTGAAACAGCAAGAACATATAACCAGTATTTGTACAGCATTATCTGTAACTTGAACTTTGAAAATCAGCAATCACTAGCACTTCCTGTAGCTTTCTTATCATGGGAATCCAGCTTGATCTGCATCTTTGATAATGACTGAAAGTGAAAACCAGTCAGCTGTTATCTGCAAAATAATATGTTAAGCTTTCAAATAACATCATTATGAAATACATTATCTGAAAAAGGTTTCTCAATTTGAAACATACTAAGTCCCTTTAATTCAGACACCTGGTTAATAAAAAGGACAACATACACCACAATGATCATTAGTAGTAAAAGGTTTCATGTTAGAAACAAGTCCCTTTAACACTACTTTGCAGTGAGTGTCAGTTTACATTTCCTTATTTCATTTAATTTTTGAGATTGATATGCAGTATTGAAAACTTGATTGCTAAAGTATGTTATTTGTTTCTCATGTATTGCTTAGATCCAATAGGATCTAACCATATTTCTCTTTCTTATGCAGATATGAACCCTAAAAACCTAGATGTAGATGGAGACCCGGAAGATGAAGACCTAAATGCAGAGACCTAGCAGACAACCAGCTGACTCAAAGACAAGACAAGGCAATGCATGGGACCCCTATTCCATACTTCAATCTTTCTTTTCAATTCTGCAATGTACTCTAAATATTGAATTGAAATATGAAACAAGAAAGGACATTTGCATACTACATTTAGTTTGAATACACAATGTAATGATCATTCATGAATTTTGAAATTTGCAATACTTGATCAATACTTAGAGTACAATGATGACATCTAGAATGAATGCAATAACGACATGTAAACTAACAAAACCTGCAAGGTAGTGTTAATTAGACAAACAAATGCAACCTTTTCTTATTAATGCTTATTGTATTGTATGCTGTATTTTTTAGTAACAATTTTGGCGACTTCTGCTTGATGTCTGCCTACTAGACATGACCTGTAGACTTATCCTAGGGCAACAAAATTTAGAAAGAATGAACCATGAATGCAACCTTTATTGAAATGAAAAAGCATCTAAACTAGACTCAATGCAACCTAAGGACCTAGTGCTTGGACAACACTTATTGAATTTGAAAAACTGAAACAAACCTAACCCTCAAAGCAAAGCTTGAGGTGTATTCCATTAACTGGAATTTGCAATTCTTCTCCTTCAATTGTGGACAACTGAAAAACATTATTTTCCTTGCAGGCTGTTATAACAAAAGGGCCTGACCAAAAATTATCGAATTTATCATGATGCCCTGGCCTGCTCTTTAGCACATCCCACTTGAGTACTAAATCTCCTTCCTTAAATTCTCTGAACTTAGCTTTTTTATCAAAAGATCTTTTAGTTTGTGCTTGCTTAAGTTCCATTGTATCCAATGCTTTTCTCCTTTCCTCTTCCAGCTGCAACAAATCAACATACCTCAATTTCAAGGGATCCTCTTCTTCAAATAATAACATCTGATCAGCCAGCTACAAGGCTGGAAATTTAGTAGAAACTGGCAATCTGGCCTCTTTACCATAAACCAGGACATAAGGGGAATTCCCAATTACCTGTTTAGGTGTAATCCTATCCAACCATAAGGCTGCCTTTAATTTAGAATGCCAATCCCTCTTATTTTCCTGCAGAGTCTTTTTGATAATTCTAATTAGATTTTTGTTTGTAGATTTTGCAAGACCATTACCCTAAGGATAATAGTTAGAAGAAGTGTTTAAATAAATCTTGTTCTTCACAGCCCATTCTGTAATAGCTAAAGCAATGAAATCCATAGCATTGTTTGAAATAATGGATTGAGGAACTCCAAATCTAGTTGTAATATCTTCATAAAACTTTAACACAGCAGGTCCAGTAGCCTCCTTTAGTGCAATTGCTTCAGTCCATCTCGTAAAATAATTAGTAGCAGTCAAAATCCATTTATGACCTGCACTAGAATTAGGATTGATAGGACCAATAAAGTCCATTCCCCACTTAGCAAATGGCTGATCAACCACAATTGGTTTTAATGGCAATGTTGCCAGCCTTTGTTTACCTGCAAATAATGCACATTTCTGACATTTTCTAGCCCAAACATAAGCATCCTTAAATAAATCAGGCCAATAATAGCCTGCCCTTAGTATTTTCCAGGTTGTAGTTTTAGGACTGAAATGTCCACCACAAGATCCATCATGAAACTCAGATAAAATTTTGCCTTGATCTAGTGAATCAATACACTTAAGAAACATTCCAGAATAGTCTTTTCTATATAGAACACCATCAATAAGAACATAGGGAATATATTGTAACCTGTAGTATCTCCTTTTTACCTTATCAAGATTATTTGGGCATTGCCTGGTTTGCAAGAATCTGGTCATATCTGTCAACCAAGTTGCAGGATTATTAAACAAAATAATATCACCTTGTAAATTTTCAGATTCTTTAGAAACTTCAAACTGTTCTTACTCTTCCACCATTTGAACACAAAGGCCCTTGCCTCTAACTAGCTTAGTCACATGAATCTGTACATCATACTCCATAACCCTTGTTATCCAACTAGCTCTCTTTTCATTAACATCCTCATTCAACAAAAACTCTTTGATACTAGGATGAACAAACATTAAATGCACTTTATTTTTGGCAATCAAATGTTTAAACTTCTTCAAAGCTTTAATAACAGCTAGTACATGTTTTTCAATAAAAGTGTACCTTCTCTCATAGTCATCCATACCTTTGCTGAAAAAAGCAACGGGTTGCTCCTATTTTTCATCATTCTTCTGGACCAACATAGCTGAAATAGTATCAGAACCACCGTACGCATACAAAATAATTTTTTTAGTAAAATCAGGATTAACAAGAGTAGGGGCTGAAGACAAAGCATGTTTTATCAATCAAAATTCTTCTTTCCTTCATCAATCCAGCTGAAAGGAATATCCTTTTTAAGCATTGTAGTGAATGGTTTTAGTAGGTTTGCAATATTAGAAATAAACCTCCTTACAAAGTTAATTCTCCCAATAAAACTCTGTAATCCTTTCTTGTGTTTAGGCAGTGAAAGCTCAAGGATTGCATGAATTCTCTCAAGATATATTGTGGTTCCTTCCTTGGACACCTGATATCCTAGGAGTTTCCCTTCATGAACTACAAACACAGATTTCTTAGGATTTAAAGAAATTTTGAACTCCCTACATCTTTGTAATATCTGTCTCAAATGATTAATGTGCTGATTTGCAACCTTGCTGTAAATTGTCACATCATCAAAATAAACCAGAAAAAATTTATACAATAAGTTCTTAAAAGCCATGTCCATTGCTTTCTGAAAAGTAGCTCCAGCATTAGATAATCCAAATGACATTCTTTTGTAAGCCATGGTACCCCATTTAGTTGTAAAAGCTGTTTTAAATTGATCAAATTCTTTGACTAAAATCTGGTTGTAACCAGAATATCCATCTAAGAGTGAGAATCTCTCAGAACTTGAAACATATTGTAAAATCTGTTCCATGGAAGGAAGAGGGTGTCTATCTTTCAGAGATGCCCTATTAAGGTCTCTAAAGTCTACACAAAGTCTTATCTCTCCATTCTTCTTCCTTACTGGAACTAAGTTAGAAACCCAAGATGTGTGCTTAATAGGAAATATAATACCACCATCTAGGAGTTTTCTTAGCTCTTTTAACATTAATGGCTATAACTTGGGGTTTATAGGCCTTGGCCTTTGTCTAATTGGCTTAGCATTATGCTCCAATTCTATAGTATGCTAGGTTAATTGGGGATCAAAACCCTTTAGATCAGAGTAATCCCATACAAAAACATCATTATATTCTCTAAAAAGATCAATAAATAGTTCTTTTTCTTCAGGAGAGTTTATTTTACCAACCTTCAACCGCTTATCTCTGAAAATTTCCACTTCTTCATAATGATCTTCTTTAATCAGCAAGCTGGTCTTACCCTTCCTAAACTGATCATCAGAATTAAAAGCTAATTCCAAGCTGACTAATCCCTTTGGAAGCTTATTGGTTTTCAATTGAATAATCTGGTCCTCCATTTGCTGAATTTTTTTTTTATCTCTTGAAGCTAAAAAACCATCTGTTTCTGTCAAAAAACTTAGGATATGTTCATCAGTATTGAAAACCTGCCAATAAGTGTCATTATCTGGAATGGATGGCCTAACAATTATCTTAATATGTGATTGGTCTGAAATTAGTCCTTTATTTTCTGTTATTGCAATATGAGCACCAATACCAGCCAGCCTATCAGCATGTATATTTTCCCTTCTAGGAATTGAAATTAGGTTGAAAGCATCAAATTCATCTAGAATATAAAAAACTCTAGATTTATACATCTTAAGAAAATCATTTTTAACAGTATTAATGTCTCTCACCTGCTTAACAATAAGCTCACTATCACCAAATGCTCTCAGACACTTAATACCTCTCAATCTTGCCCATTCTAATCCCTGGATTAAACTCTCATATTCAGCCACATTGTTAGAACAAGGAAAGGACAACTTATAAGTATCATAAAATTTATCACCATCAGGTGATACCAGCATAACCCCTACACCAACTCCATCCTTATTCCTTGACCCATCAAAATACAAATCCCAAAGCTGGTTAGACACAATAGATTCAGACTCTAGATCCTTAATCAAATTAGGAATAACTAAATCAGATTCTAAAATCATGTAGTTTCCAAAACCAATATCAAACATGTCATCATTCTGTTCATTCCTAGTAGCCCATTCATCTAGAACAATATTTGGATATGCTTCAGTTTGAGTATTATATGCTGAATAATTAGGTATTTCATCTTGATCCACGATCACACAGCTTGCATTAATAGGACTTGGATTATAAGGCTCTATGTGATTTTTGGCCAATAATTCTGATTTTATGGTTACCTTAGTACCATATCTAGTTCTGAAGTACAAATGTGACCAATCTGACAAAAAATAGCCATCTATTTTGGCTGTGAAATCTCTAGACAAACACATGGAAAAGTATGTTGGTAAATCAATAACATATATGTCCTGTGGAATTGAAAAATTTGGACAGGAATGCAAGGTCAAACTTGCATTTTTAATAACTCCCAAAGTCTTAACAGAAGTTTCGTCTAGCTGGACCACACCCTTCTCAAGAGGCTCATATTTTAAGTTCAGCAAATCTGCCACTTTTTTAGGCATGATAGTACTAGTTGCACCACTATCAACCATGCAATTATGAACTAATTTATTTCCAATAATCAAGGAGACATAAAAAGGAGGAGTCTTTTCATTTGCAGATTTCTTATCTCCCTTTTCTGATGTCTTTTGTACAATTGAAAGTTCCTTATCAGTTGTTACTACTGTATTCTCAATATTTGTAGCTTTCTTGAATTCTGGTGTTACTTGCTGCTGAACTTTAGCAGGTTTTTTATCTTCTTTTACTGGCTTTTCTTGAACCTTAGGAGGCTCAGAGTTAGTCATGACCACCCTTGGTGACTACTGTACTGTTTGTTGAGAATTAGTTACCAACTTGGACAACTCTTCTTTCAAAATTTCAATCTATCCTGGAATAGACAGAGTTTCCCATGCAGACAAAGTAACATTTGTTTTTTTCATTGTATCAACAATATTGAATGGAACAGTAAATTGTACCTTATGTGATGATCTAGGAGAACTTTGATTAGCATTCCTTTGAATTTGATCTTTATTAGTGGAAACTGATGGATTCTTCAAAATAGAAACTGGTGGAGGAGAAGCATTCCCAGCAGATTGATCTGCTTCAAGGGCTCTCTTTTTTGCTCTTGTATTTGCTGCAATTGATGAATCTTCATTAAGTCCACAAAATTCTTCCTCTTGCCAGTTTAAGAATCCGGTATCTGTAGCACCTTGGTCTGATTGATTTTTTACCTCTTCAACAGACACATTCTGCTATGGACTCATTAAATTTTGTACCATGAAAGCTTGATTAAGAATACCATTAGAACATGTAGACTGATCATGTGGCTCATTGCATGGAAAACACCAGTCAGTAGCAATATTATTCTGAGTAGGCACAATATCCCTAATAGTATTAAAAGGTACTGGATTATACTATCTATTTGGTCTCATATTCCAATTCTATCTGTTTGCATTAGTATTTCCTTGAAATTGCTGCCTACTAGCCTGAAAATTGGGTTGACTAGGATATTGTGTAGAAGAACTAGCAAACTGATTTTGAATAGCAGGGTTTGCCTGAGCTTGATTTCTCTTAAGGGCCACTAAATCATTACCAAAAGATTGCAGCAAACTTTCAATTTTTTGTTGGTTGTCCTTAATAGTCTGTAATTCATTTAGAGGGGCTGTAGGAGCTATTTCTGAAGGTTTATAAGATAGGACAATAGATAATGGTGGAACTACCAATGGCATATTAGACTGTATATTGGGAAAGAAGGGCATAGAAGGCCTAGGAGCTATCTTTCCTGCTTGGATAAGACTATTCTCTGCCCTAATAACAGTATCAAAATCTTGAGGCAAAGTATTACCTCCCATAGATTGAATCATTATAGAGATATCACTATTCAGACTCTTCAAATAATATAGAAATGCATATTCAACTAAAGGTCCTACTGTAACAAGGATCCGATTCCAAGTCTTCTGAAAACGAAGATTAAAATCACTCATCTCCTCTTGTGGGGCTCTCTTGATTGTAGTTAATTGTTCCACAAGAGACAAGTTATCAGATTTGTCCTCAAAAAATTTAGATAGTGTTTCACCCAAGGCATCCCAAGTAGCAATAGAATCCACCGAGAGAGTTCTGAACTAGTCAAGGGCTTTACCCTTGAGTGATGTAGCCAACAGCTTCAAAGCCACATCTTCTTCTGTAACATGATGAACATTGCAAAGAGTTGCAACATATCTGATGTGTTCAATGGCTATCACTAGCCCTTCTCCAGTAAATGATGGCAAGCCTTTAAGAGTAGCTAATGGAACATTGTTGTGATTTGCAATCCTCAAAGGACTGCCTTGATTGAATGTAACAAATGGAAAATTCCTAGCCATTGCTTGATGTTGAGGAGCTTGCTGCTGAATGGCCGGTGTAACAAAAGGTTGAGCAGGCTGAACTACCTTCCTTGATAAGTCTTTAGATGTTGGGGAGTTACTGCAGTACCACTTAGAGAAGCTCCGAGAACAAAATTAATTATAGATAAATCTTAAATACTTGGAAATTTTGATCCGTTATGATCAGGAATGTCTAGATCTTCAAGAAGATTTAGCTCCTCAATGATAACCTCAAGTTCTTCTGAATTTGCAGCTTGTTGTTCGAAAACAAGATTATCAAATGATGAGAAATTTGGATTCAAAGAAATTCCTCTTGGATCATGCAATGTTCTTCCACCTCTAGATGACCTTCCTCCCCTTCTGCTTGGTTGTAATTCCTAATAGACAAATCCCTCCTTATTTGCTCTGGTTGGAGTTCTGCTCATTAAAATCCACACTTAGAGATGCAACTGAAACTTTAAACAACCATAGATCTAACAACTCAGAACTGAGAAGCAGTTCGTAGTCCCACCAGGCGTGCCAAAAATTGTTCAGGCTTAGAATTGTTACCTAAAATCAGGCATTAAGGCTAACAACAATTCTATCTTGACAATGGAAACCTCTCCTAGTTGTGGGTAGACTATGAATGAAGAGGAATCTCCGGATTCTAGGCCGATTCCTATAAAATATAGAATATCACTTTCCTGATTTGCAAATTGTTGGGAAAACGGAAAAGAATACTATAACTAAAAAGATTAGGGTGATACACCAATGAATATCTCAGACTTTGCAAAAAAAAAGAAACATCAATCCTGGCTTACAAATGAAGATCTTGACAATCTGAATCTCTGCTCAACATATAGGTTAATAAAAGCATGCTATTAGGGTTTTACCACAAACAACTTGAATTATCAACAAACATACATTTCTCACACAAGGTCTTGGAACAATTGATTATCTTAAGAAGGAACAGAAATTATTCACTTCCTTTAAACAATGAATGATTTAACACTTGTGAGAAAAGATGAAAACAGGATCTAACATCAAAATAATTTCACAAAAATATGAGTCAAAATATCTGGTTCATTCCCTCCAAAAACTGATAAAATGGTTATAAAATGGCCTTCAAAGCACTTAGGAACAAAATGTTCACTATATGTCCTCTCTCCAAAATCTGCAACCCTGAATTGATCATGAAAAATCAATTTTATATGCTATCCTAGCCTCAAATCCGAAAATCAAACCTCTCTGAAATGCTCAATCTTGGCCCAAAAATGTGCCCAATAATACGCCAAAACTAAGCCTAAAAGATCTCAGTCTAAATGCCCTTCCCCTAAATTTTTGGGTTATTTAAAGGAATTAAATCCTTTTACAAAAGATAATTGCCAAAAATATTATTTATTTTAATATTAGAAAAGACTAATATTAAAATATAATCTTAAAAGAAATTAACACTAGACATAAATCTAATAGCCTAAAAGATCTGGTAACTTAGATAAAATATCTAAGTATGAACAATATACAAAGTGGGAAGTCGACAAGACTCAATCCACTTGTAAATACATGTATCAATGAGAGTAATAGGTGTCATGTTTCGGTTTTCAAAGCACTTGCTGGAACTGACAGCTACACAGACATTAATGGCTCTTTTAGCTTGGAGGACTCCAAATTCTATCACCTTCATTTGATTTCGGTATTTGAGTTATCTCATTCTTCATAGCAAATTTGGGGAAAATGAAAACCCTAACATTCAAGAGAGGGTTCAAAAACTGCTGAAGAAGCTCGGCATCACCATGAATAAACTCGAGCTTGCTAGAAATCACTCTCTATCGCACTGGAGATCATTGTTTATAGTATCCTAGGAACTCATCATCGAAACAAACTCAAATATGATCAAACCGTAAGTTTATTTTCTGAACTCGCTCTTTATCTTTTTTGCAAATGTAATGAAATCCATAGCCAAAACGTGGCTCTCCATGCGTAACTGATACTTGTTATTGTTGTTTCCTTTGACTGAAAATAAGAACGGTTTATGATTCTCAGTTGTATTTTTAATTGATAGTTAAGTTGTAAGTTGTAACTCCCACATTGCATATTCTCGAATATATTTGAGAATTTCTTTTATTTGCAAAACAATGAGTCCATACCATGATTCACGGCTTTATTAAGATGAGACTGAGATCTCATACTACTATTAAAATTTTAGTGTCTCCTTTAACTGAAAGTAAGAACTCACGACCACAAGCTTGATTTGTATCAACAATCAATGGCTGACATTAACTTACTATTGGCGATATGTCTTCAAATCCATTTTTTGTATTTGTTGAACTATTTCTTTGCATTTGCTGTTACATACATAACATATTTGGGCTGCACTATTATTAGTTTACTTCTTTACAAACCATTCATATGGGTTCAAAAAATATGAACCCGAAACTTGTTCAAAATATTTTCATTACAACTTGCATACATCTTTTATGTTATTGACTATCAAAAACTGTGAGCTTATATTGTAAACCAGTAGTGGTTATGGGTTTTAAAATTCATCAGTGAAAATTTTCCTTCATACTTGTTGACAACTGGAAATCCAGTATATAGCTTTTGGGCATCATTTAGAGATTGACTGTTACTCTTTTTCCTTGTAAGCTAAACATTAGCTCGATTTCTCAAAATGAGAATGAGCTAAGTTTATCTAAAAATGAACTCACTGATATATCACAAATTGATTGTTTTGGACATTTGCTTGAGCTTTTAAACTGGTAGACGCTTAAAATTCTTTGTCGTTATAATATGAGGCTCACTTTGTGCACCCAAAACCAAACTGTTCATCACACTGGCATGAACTTTAAATAGAGATTTTACTAAATCTGGTCTTTCCTTCAGCATATGACTGTGATAAAATATGATAAAAACTTGACTGAGAATTCTGAAGATGAATAAATAATTGCTCTTTTCTGACAAGCTTTGCAAAAACACTTGTATAAAACATGAAGCTCTTAGAAACTAATTTCAATTGATTTCAAAATCTTTCCTACAGTTTGTACAGAAACTGTGATCATAGTATTTCATTATTACTCATTCCACAGCAAATAAGTATCTTTCTCCTTCATGATGTTCAACTGTCAGCTATAAATACTCTGCTCCAGTTTGTAAAATTTATTGATGCTGAATCTACAATTAATATGATAAGTACAAGAAGATGAAAATGTTTTTCTCTTTGTTAATGAAGTTTGAGCACGGGCTCGTGACACTCAAAAACATCAAAATGTTAATAACTGAGGTTCGAACACGGGTTCGTGACACTCAGTAAAAACAAACTGTAAACATTTTATCAATTATGGCATAATCTTGAAGCACTCTTTTATATTCAACAACAAATATGTTCATAGCTTTGAAAATGTACATTTGAAACAACAAGAACATATAACCAGTATTTGTATAGCATTATCTGTAACTTGAACTTTGAAAATCAACAATCACTGGCACTTCCTGTAGCTTTCTTATCATGGGAATCCAGCTTGATCTGCATCTTTGATAATGACTGAAAGTGAAAACTAGTCAGCTATTATCTAGAAAATAATCTGTTAAGCTTTCAAATAACATCATTATGAAATACATATTCTGAAAAAGGTTTCTCAGTTTGAAACATACTAAGTCCCTTTAATTCAGACACCTGGTTAATAAAAAGGACAACATACACCACAATGATCATTAGTAGTAAACGGTTTCATGTCAGAAACAAGTCCCTTTAACACTACCTTGTAGTGAGTGTCAATGTACATTTCCTTATTTCATTTAATTTTCCAGATTGATATGCAGTATTGAAAACTTGATTGCTAAAGTATGTTATTTGTTTCTCATGTATTGCTTAGATCCAATAGGATCTAACCATATTACTTTTTCTTATGCAGATATGAAACCTAAAAACCTAGATGTAGATGGAGACCTAGAAGATGAAGACCTAAATGCAGAGATCTAGCAAACAACCAACTGACTCAAAGACAAGACAAGGCAATGCATGGGACCCCTATTCCATACTTCAATCTTTCTTTTCAATTCTGCAATGTACTCTAAATATTGAATTGAAATATAAAACAAGAAAGGACATTTGTATACTACATTCAGTTTGAATACACAATGTAATGATCATTCATGAATTTTGAACTTTTCAATACTTGATCAATACTTAGAGTACAATGATGACATCTAGAATGAATGCAATAACGACATGTAAACTAACAATACCTGCAAGGTAGTGTTAATTAGACAAACAAATGCAACCTTTTCCTATTAATGCTTATTGTATTGTATGTTGTATTTTTGAGTAACAATTAAATTATGTCAAATCTTGTTATTGAATTTTGTCATCTCAAGATGTTCATCAAAATTGTAAATATAGGGGAGATCCTCCTTTCCACTACATCATATTTAAGAACAATATAATAATTTAGATTCTAAACCATGTATGACCGAATTGCATGAACACATCTCAGTTTTCAACAACTTACCAACTATTGTCTCATATATATGGCTTCATAGAATGTTGACAACTAGTAACGATGCATTCTATAGTTTGTGCCATGACTATGACCTCTCAAGTCATATTATCCATTTACCTTTTAAACAATGCAAAATTAAATACATTCATAAACAATATATAACCTAACAAACAAGTGAGAAAAATTATGATCAATACATGCATCTAGCATTATACAAATCTTGTATATTTAAAGACTAATCATATGTTAAACACCGCCATATTAAAGATCAACATAATAACCATGTTCTAACAATATTTTAAAAAACAAGAAATTGTATTGCAATATATAGTTACATAATTAATTGTAGGTCCACTATAAAATTTTAAGTTCATTCAATAATGTTGATGTATATCACAATGTGTATAGCACAAGAAATATTTATTGACACAAGTGCCATATTTTAAACAAATACACTATTAAGTCATCAAGCATGATATGCAATAGCATATATCAGAAGATGTTGGACCTTGCTTAACTTCCAAGTTACTGTCATTTTACCATTCTCGTCTCACCATAAAGGACCCTAGTGATAATCAACTAAAGGGTCATCAACAAAATGATATTCTTGAATCCTTTTTCCTTTATATTTCTTGAGTAGTAGACGATTATTGAGACATTCATATCTTATTTGTTTTTACTTTTAAGAAAGGTATTAGTAGTTTGGACTAATTTTGTTTCATTTTGTTAGAGATGGACCTATCATGACCTTCACAATCTTCATATTAAATATTGTCACCTTTCTATGCCTCTTATGAGGAACTCCCTTTAATTCAAATTTTTTTTCAAATATTATGAAAAATTAAAAAATTTGGGAGATATAGTCATATCATAGTTCTTTCATTCTCTTGAATGAACCTCATTGTCCATTGCTCAACTCAACCACAAAAAATAATTCTTAGAATTCACTACAATTGTGGGTATGAAATTCATGATAACATTAAAAACCACATTGAAAGGAAAAAAACATGTAAGTTTAGAAAACATAAATTTGTTCAATCTATAATTATTTGTTGTAAAAATAATTACAACAAATTTTTTTTAGTCCCTAGGCATTGAACTCTTCCCAATTCCTATATTCTACCCAAATTTTGCCTCCCACTTCCTCTTGATTATGGGGTTGCACCCACATGGTCATGATAATCCCCTACTAAGTAATCAAGTGGTGCACCTTGTAAGAAAGTTAAGTAGCAGAACAACCTTCCTACATTAATCTAAGTGGAAAGTGATGCAAATTTTTTACAAATCTTTACAATAGTTATAGAAACTTAACATAAATAACATGCATACCACAATACAATGATCTACATGGAGAACACCCTTTCATGAAAAAAACCTCACTCCAAAATCTACCCAATATATTTATAAATTTGTAACAGATTACAATATACTTGTAGAGAAAGCTTCTCTCAAGAGTATCACCAACTAGATACCCAAATGTAATCGAATAGCAATAAGACTCTTACACCTACCCTCCATCTCACGCATGTAATGTATAGGAGATTCAATATATGAAACTGTGAAATGATATTACAAAACCATGGGCTAAAAACCTTTTATAAAGTGGTGTTCATCTTATCTCCAATCAAATATGCCTTGTGATGTGTCAAAACACACACCAACACGTGTAACTTCCTTTCACAACTCATTTATGTGCTCAACATGTTTTTATATTTCTTATTTCAAGAGACCCAACTTTTAGAGGCCACAACTTTTGCATTAGGTGTCTGATTGATAAACCATTTGAAGTGTTGGAAAGCTTACAATGTGCTCTATCACATTGTAACCCACTACATTGGTTACAAACATTTTCAAGCCATATTGGAGCCTCTAATGCCTTCAAAATTGAATTCATAAACTTTCTTTGGAAACTTAAAAAATGGAAACTCTAAAATTTTGAAAACTAGAGATGTTCTTACAACAAAAATTTACTGGCGTGCTTATCTAGCCCATCCAAATCTTTCAAGAAAGTTTAGGGAAATCTATGCTCAGATGAAAACTTACTGTAGATAGTAATTGTATGTAAATACAAAGTTTAGACACATTTTTCAAATAATTTTCCACGTGTTGAATACCTTGCAAGATAAAAGGGTGTATTTACACCATAATTTAATTTCTAAAGGCCATGAGACCTATAAACTTTGAACACCATCTGAACTTCTCTATGCTCACAACCTTAGTTGATGAATCTACAATATTCATCAAAGTTTCTACCTTAACCAGCTTCACCCTTCCATTCTTGACCATATCACTAACAAAATAATATTAAACATTAATGTGCTTGATCTCAATGTTAAATGTTGGGTTCATAGCTAGGAAAGTCATATTTTAGCTATCATAATAAATTGTCACTAGTGCTTATTTTATTCCAATATCTGAATGCAACCTCTTAAGCCAAATGGATTCTTTACAAGCATGAGTAGCTTCCATATACTCAGCTTTAGTAGTTGACAAAGAAATCATATCACATCACTTACTCATCCTATTGGTTGCACCACCAAATAACATAAACATATAAGCAGTAATGGATCTTTTTCTATCAATATCACCTACCCAATTTGAATCCACATAACCACAAATGTCAAGGGAAATTTGATCTCCTATCATATTATTGCAATAACACAAATAATACTCTAAGGTACCATTAAAATATCTGAAGACTTTTAACTTCATCTCAATGAACTTTACCAAGATTAGACATAAATCTAAAAAGAACTCTCACTTCTTGGGCAATGTATGGGCTAATACAAACCATAGCATACATCAAACTTCATCTCAATGAACTTTACCAAGATTAGACATAAATCTAAAAAGAACTCTCACTTCTTGGGCAATGTATGGGCTAATACAAACCATAGCATACATCAAACTTCCAACTACACTTTGTTAAGTTTTGGAATGTGAAGTTGTCATGACAAGTCCACCTTTGGTTGATTCATCATAATGAATCCACCTTTTTTGGTTAATTCATCATTGCAAATCCACCTTCTTTGCTTGAGTCATCATGAAGAGTCCACCTTCTTTGGTTACGTCTAAAAGTGACCACGACATAGCCATCCATCAAAGGCGGAATTTTTTTTGGACTTACTATGAATAGAAGGTTTTTATGAGTCGACTTACTATAAATAGTAAGTCATTTAGGTGACATAACAAAAATAGTAATTTCAACAAGTGTTGTACATGTAGTTATATGAGTCATACTTACTAAATTTAGTAAGTGGTTTGTAATTGGGACTCTGCAACTCAGTTTTTAAATGCAACTCAAAGTCATGTTTGAAGTTACATTTTGTAACATTATTGTAACTATGAAAATTCTTGAGCAATAAAATTGAAACATATTCACTTGTGGTTTTTTTCTTGGTATAATTTTATGAAGTATAATGTATTATGTGTATTTTCTCTTCTTTTTAAAATTTTGCACTTGTAATTTTCATTACAGTAAGGTACTCTATGTCTTCCATCCCTGATGGGGATGTAGGACAATCTAAAACAAACAACTTTATTACAACTATAAAAGGGACACATAATGGTCTAAAATCTTGCATGTTGAACCTCTATAAAACTAAGTTCACATATTTACTTTTTCCTATCCATTGATTTTTGTTCACTCTTTCTCCTTTGATTTCCACCCAAGAATCTATTTACTTGCACCAAGATCTTCCATTTCAAATTTAGTAGAAGGCTAAGACTTAATTTGTATAATCACACCTTTCCCTTTACCAATGAATAACATATCATCAACATATACTACAATGTACATGAAATAACTACCATCGAATGTATAATAAACATAGTGATTTGATTTAGAATGCTCAAATCTCAATCTGAACACATATGTATCAAATTTTAGGTACAACATCTAGGACTCTTCTTGAGGCCATACAAAGATTACTTCAATTTACAAACCAAAGTACTTTTTCCTTTTACCACATAGTGCTTTTGTTGTGTCATATAGATATCCTCCTCGAAATCACCATGAAGGAAAATAGTTTTCACATACATTTTTCTCAACCTCCAAATCATAAGCAACAACAATGGAGATAAATAATCTAACGGATGTCATTTTGCAACAGGAGAAAATAGCTTACCATAATCAACACCCTCAACCTGAGTGTAGCCTTTCACAACCAACCTTGCTTTATGCTTCTCAATGCTTCCATCTAAACCAATCTTTTTTTGAACACCCATTTACAACCAACAAGTTTTCATCCTTCAAGAAATGGTATGAGATCCCATGTATTATTCCTTTTCAAAGATGTCATTTCCTCATCCATAGAAATTTTCTAGGATTTTACATCATTCATACCTAATACCTCTTCTACAAATCTAGGTTGATCCACTCTAGTATTCAAAGAAAAAATACATCTCCAATCATCAAGAGAATTCCTTTTTAGGTGGTTATCTATGCATTACAAACCTTCTAACAAGTTTAGCAAGAGGTTCTTCCTCCTCTTTTGAAGAATCAAAATGAGATGATCTCTCCTCATCTTCTTGTCTATCTAGGGGCCTCAATTCAACTTTCTTAGGCATAGAATGTAGTTTAATCAAATATTTCTTTTTAGTTTGTTTAGGTTTCAATTCAACATAAGGGTTACTTTCTCTAGAAATAAAATTTCTACTATGTATCACCTTCTATGCCATAGGGTCCCAAAGCTTATATCCTAAATCACACCATAACTATATTTGATGGAGATACATTGCACAACATTGTTCTTCAACTTTTTTTAATTATCCTTTGACAAACATGCATATGCCTTACAACCAAAAACTATAATATGTTTCAAAGAACACTTATGACTTGACCATGCCTCCATAGGCATTTTATTAACAAGAGTTGGTGTAGGAGACCTGTTAATCAGATAGCAAGCAGTGACAACAACTTTAGCCCAAATTTTTTGTTCTGGGTTAATGCCACTCAGCATACTCCTAGCCTTCTCCATCAATTTCTTGTTCATTGTACTTTTTGCAACTCCATTCTACTATGGAGAATACAAATTTGTCTTCTTTCTATGAATCCCACAATCTTTAGATAATATATCAAAATAACTAGAGAAAAATTCACCACCATTATGAGTCTTCAAACATTTTATTTTCTTTCCAATCTGCAATCCAACCATTGCTTTAAATTCTTTAAATCAACTAAAAACATCATATTTACTCTTTATAATATATAATCACATCCTTATGCTACACTACAAGATCCATGAGAACTTGAGTAAAACTAAACACTGTTTTATTTTCTGTAAATGCAATGCTCACATAAATCAAAATCAAGATTATAATCATTCAAACCTTCAGAAAGGTTTTTATTTTTCAAGTTCCTTAGATTATTTTCTCCAATGTGTCCAAGTCTCCAGTGCCATAACATAGTCTTATCTACTAGCAACTTTGATTCAAAAGAAAAATCACTCTTAGGTGCCTAAAATCCATGACCATCTATTGAAGGTGAAACACTCACCTTTTTCAATGAAGTATGCAAAAAATTGGTCTTCGTAGAAGTACTATTACACTTAATAGTGTATGCATCCATCTTATATAATGTGCCAATTTCGACACCTCTAGCAATCACCATAGCACCTTTCACCATTTTGCATCATGCATAATAAAAGACTACCTACATATCTGAATCTATTAGTTTTCTCACAGATAAAAAAATCATTTTAGACTAGGGAGATGTAGCACACCATTAATCATTCTTATTCTACCATTAGAAAACCTTATTCTAACTTTACCATGATCAACAATATTTAAATGAGAATTATCACCCAAGTACACCTTTCCTCCATTAAATTCTCAATATTCTAAAAACTAATCTTTATTAGAGGTCATTTGAAAAGATGCACTGAATTAATTAGCCATGCATCGTCACATGCATTAGTGGCCAAAGCCACAATAAATGCATCACCATCTTCCTTCTTGAACCTAGAATCAAAACCAAATTTCTTCTTTTCTTTTGTGCAGTTCTTAGGATGTGTTTAGGCTTATTGTAATTCCATCAAATAACTTTGCACTTTCTAACATATTTATATCTCTCCCTTTATTTGGATTTCTTATGCTTCTCATTCTTCTTACATTCTCCTTATCTCTTCCACGAACAACTGGGGTATCTTTGGCACTGATGGATACCTTTCTCCTTATATATTTAGAAATAAAACAACCCACCACATCTCTATTTTCAAAATAATAGAAATATTATTGATGACCATAACAAGCGAATCCCACAAATCAAGAAAAGAACAAAGAAAGATCTAATATTTCTCCTAATCCATCTTGACACCAATTAGTGCTAACTGAGCCGCCAACATATTGAATACTTCTAGGTGGTATGTATTTTGTCCACCCTCCTCCATTCTCAAGGAATATAGGTTCTTTCTTATAAAATCTTATTTACTAGATATTTGTCTTAATACATCTCACCAAACTTCTTCCATAGCTTCTTTGTAGAAGTCTCTTCATGGACATTAATCTAAACAGAGTTTACAAGGCACAATTTGATTAGATCATTCAATTTACAATCCATAATATTATATTTAGCAACTTTAGCAAGATTTGTAGGTTTCATGATATTCTCATCAATTGCATCTCATAGATCTTGATCTATCAACAAATCCGTTGTTGACATATTTAAGTTGGCATTGGTTAAGTTAGATGCAAACATCATTCCCAATGGTAGACCACTCATACTCCCTAATAGGTATCGGTAGACCTAATAGATTATATGTACCGGTAGACCAAACATAGTGTGTACAACCAGTGTTATAGAACATACAGGGGATGTATGAACAATCGGGTATAAGATTGATATCGATCGACTACGTGTTAATCCGCACCGGATTATGAGGAGTTGTCTGAGTTAAAATTGGATTATATGGAGCATTCACAGTTTAGAACTAGAGTTAGCTTTTTTAACAGGAGTTAGTTTTATTTCCACACAGATGTTTCAAGGCAAACTCAATATCATTTCGCAAAGCTTTTTTGTTGCATGATTTATGGGTGAGTTTACAGCTTGGCGGTACTATGAGTTGAGCTTTTATTAAGATGAATTTCTTATAAATATAGGTCATAGGACACAAATGTGTGTGTGTGAAAATTGTACCTGATCTGTAGACACAACACTTTAGTAAAACATTAGAGGTTAGCAAAAATCAAAATCATGCAAAATTGAAATCTAATTTAACCAAGCGATTTACTACCTTCTAGTAGGTGCAAGATTAATGTTCTCAGACTGTTATCGAGATCAGTGACCTAGATGACACCTAAATGAAGGATTTGAATGCAATTGATCTAGATATGAGATATGAATGCAATTAATCTATATTTTTGATATTTTCTATGCAATAAGAATGATAAAAACTGATATGAAACCTATGCTAGATGAAATTGATATGCTATGAATGCTATTGAAAATTGATATGCAATGCTAATCTAACAATGATATGCAATATGAATGCAAAAATAAGATTGATCTCACAAAGATGTCGATTTGCAAGAGCTTTGATTCTTCAATTCCAATTCTCTAGTGTGATTGTGCAAAAATATGAGATGAATTATGAAGAGCTGAGCCTTGTTTTTATAGAAATCCAGGGCTTTAGAGGTGCATGAGAAAAAAAGCCATAAATCACTCAAATAACTCAGGTTGATTTTTGAGTTATTTTTAAATAAAGGATAATTAACTCACAAAAACATGCAAAAGCTAAGTTTTAACTCAAAATAGAGTTTAGTTTTAATTGATAATTGATAGTTGTCTGCTTTTATGATTGTGCATGTTTTATTTATGAATTAATTTAATAATAAAGTGATTTATGCTCAACTTAACTACTTTTTGAAATAAAATAATTAATTTATGGGTTAATTAACTATTTTACCAAACTTTTATTAAAAATTATATTATTAAATAATGACAACATGCTTTAATTAAGTAAATAAGAATTTAATCAATTATTCATAGGAATTTTGATTTATTGTCAAAATTAAATAATACAATTAATAATAGATAGAATTAAATTTAATTAAACAATTAAGTGGCAAATATTAAATTTAATTAATTAAATATGAAAAATATTCAATTAATCAAACTTTAGGATAAATGTGATTTATTGCCAAATAATTATAAAATTAAAGATAATTATGATGATTAGGAATATTACTAGGAATATTCCCCGATGCAGAATTTAAGATAATCAATTATGATTCGATGATGTTTAGATGTGCCTTAGATTAGGACTTTGATGTCGATTTTGTTCTATTTGTCGATGTAGGAGGTTAATGAACTTATAGCCCATTTTTGGGGTATTACAAAATGAAATGTTGTTCAATATACAGAGCAGGAGAAATATATCTTCTGAGAGAAGTTACGGTCACAAGAGGTGAAAGGCAGAGAGGTTCAATAGCCAAGCAGAGTGAAAGGGGTATCAGGTATGATCTAATCAGATAGAAAATATCAATTTAGATCATTGCTTTTACAGTGTTAAGGCATATTCAAATCCCTCTATCAGGGTGAACCCTAATAGGTTCGTTGTATAAATCCCTTAACTGGGTAACATCTTAATTAGTGTTTAAAGTCCTTTTGCAAGGTGACTCCTAACAGAGTCAAGATCTTAACAGGTCTTCTACCAAATCCTTTTACCAGGTACCACTCTTACTAGTGCTTTGTAAACTCTTAATGGGGCACCTTTATTACTACAGTAGTGAAGTTGTGAGGTCTATCTCACCGTGGTTTTTTCCTTCTAACCGAGGGTTTTCATGTACATATGTTGTGTTGATTTGAGTATTTCTATTTCTTTTTATGAATGATTAATTACATTCTATTTATTTTGCAAGAATCTGTATACAAGGTTTAATTGAGATAGAAATAGTATTTACTGATTCACCCCCCCTCTCAGTAATCGATTAAGAATAACAATTGGTATCAGAGCATTTTAGTTCTCAAAGATATAAAGCTTAACCGATTGAGTAAAAAATCATGGAGGGTTAAGGGTATCAGAACCATCTGGAGGAAGCCAATGACATCATTGCCTCTCTTGAGAATATGCTAAGAAGATTCCTTGCTAAAAGAAAGGAGTTGGCTCTGCAGTTGAGTGAGAGCAATGAAATAGTTGAGGAACTCTCTCGAAAAATTGGATTAGATGAAGCTGAGGAGGTAGTCTCTGAGCTTATGGAGAAGAATCATATCCTAACTAATTAGATCTCCAACTTGAAAAGGGAGCAGGAAGATAATGTCCTAAGAATGACTGAATTAATTGAGAAAAAGAGGAAAGTTGAAGATGAAAGAAACAATATAGTGAAATCACTAACAGTCTCTGAGAGAGCAAGAAATCTGGCAGAAGAAGCAGTAAGATAAAATGATCTTTTCATTCTGCAACTTTAAGAATACATGCAATAGTCACTCAAGAAAATGCCAACATGAAAAAGAATTGGTATGATAAATATGATGCATGCAAGAGGTTTTCAATTGAGTTGTATCAACTGAAGGAACAAATGAAAGCTCTCAAAGAAAGAAATGAAACACTCAAAAGATACAATGAAAGCTCAATAAAGCTTGATGAGCAACTGAAGGCTCAAAGAAAGCACAAAGATCCCACAGGACATGGGTTCACCAATCAAAAGACCGAGGAAACTGGTGAGTCATCTGGAGTCAAGAAAGGCAAGAAGGAAAAGAAGAAATTTGTAGAACAAAAGGGTAAGAATTCCTTCAATACTTCTTGCTATCATTATGGAAAACTAGGCCATAAAACAAGTGACTGCAAAAATGCACTGGTAAAGCCAACTAACAGTTATTGCAAAAACTGTTACAAGTATAGCTACAAGACTACTGAGTGTAGGTCTCATCCCAATAGTGTGTCTAGTGGAAGCAGGGGAAGCTTCAAGGGCTATTTCTACACATGCAACAAGTTTGGACACAAGGTTGATGAATGCAGATCCAAAACAATGACATTCAAATCTCTACCGAGATTGATATTCCCTAAGAGGAATGAGAACCGAATCACAACCAATTGTGCTAACTGTGGCATGCACAACCATAATGACTCATGGTGTCATTCACCCATGAAAAGAAGGTTAAATCCATGGAAGGCAACCAGGATAGTGTGTTACACCTGCAACAAAGTTGGACATCTAGCCAAAGATTGTAGGAATAGACCAGTGAACAAAAGAAGAGGATCGATCAAACCAGTAAAGAAGACCTTATCTCCCAATCAAAAGGACAACAAGGGAAAAGAGACTGAGAAAGAAGTCGAGAAGATTTGGTTGAAGAAGGAATCAAAGAGCTCTGCTGAGGAGAAGACAAAGGGAAGATCATCATCTGATGATGGTGATAACTCTTCAGCAAACTGAGCCTAAAAGGCTTAGAGGGAACCGATATCTCGTCTATTGTTCCCGGTAAGACTAGTGAGCAATAAACTCACTTAGTCAGTAAGTAAGTAAAACTGGAAGAGGTTACTGGTCTATCATTTGAATTGGACAAGTGAGTGTTGATCAACTGGAGTTTGTTCAATAGGTAAAAGCCTGAATACCTATTGGCAAAAAAGGAAAAAAAGGTTAGGTAAGGTAATTAATGTTATAGTCGTTAACAAATAGTTACCATTTGGTAATTACCGTTAGACCCTAAATCTATATAAAGGAAGGAGGATTATGCATATCACTTTACTTTACAATTTGTGATTTATGATTTCTTATGCTTGAGTAATTTTCTCATGCTTTGATTCAAGATCACTGTTAAGTCATTTTCTTAAGGAAGATCAAGTGATTTTCTGAGTAAACTGGTCGATAACAATGGCATCATCATTTTTTGTTGTCAAATTGATCAAAGGAAATCTTGACGATTGACCTATTTATGATATTATGACATAACAGAATAGGGAGAATGACATATATGGTGCACTATCATTTGTGCCAAATGGAGTTCTCATGACTGAAGATGTCACAACTTTTATTCATGCTAAGCAAGAAGAACTAGGTGAAACCTTCATCCAGAGCAAGTACCTCTCATTGTGCAAAGATGAAAGGCTTCAGGATAAATAATTGAAGCTGGTATCTTCAGGGCTGATAAATGAAGTCTACTATCCAATCATGTTTTGACTGGATTGGATATGACTGGTTCTCAATCCCGTGCATGAACCTAGTTTCTGGCTTGCAAAAGGAACATGTGCTCAAATCACTAAGGAGGATCTGCACAGAGTGACCAGGTACAGTGACAAGGGGGAAGCCCTCACCCTCAGAACCATCTCCAATGTCATTGTAGCTAAATTAACAAAATCAAAATCTGATAGTCGGTTAATGACTGTTAATGATATTGAAAATGAGGGAATTCAATTCGCATTTGCAATGATAGGTTATAAAATCTATCAATCAAGCAACTTGAACAATGTGTCAGGAGGAGCCATTCATGTCACTCATCGGATTATGCATGATAATACGTAGTATGACCTTTGCAGCATGCATCAAGGGAAGATCTTTGAAAATCTAAAGAAGCTCGGTATTGTGAAGAATAATTTCTTGAAATATGAAACCCTACTAGTATGTCTATTCTTCTATTATCATAATTACTTTCTAGGAATAGGCAAGGTGACATGGGAAATTGATAGACTGGCAATGATTCGGATCAGTGACATGGCCAAAAAATTGGGAAACCAGTCTAGTAAAATTATGAATGATTATTTTGAGGCATTCCAGCTAAGGATGCACGATAGGGAAAGGATTCCCTCAACTATTGTTGAATCTTACAAAGATGAGGTGTGTTTCCTAGTAACCACCGATCACTGCATCATTTAGGTTGTAGAACCAAAAAATGAGTATACATCAAAGCTCGGTTATGAGATCTCCTCAAAGATAGCCAAGGCATATGCAAATGCCTTATAAGAGGGCGACCTAGATCTCTTTGCATACCAGTTCGGAACATATGAGGAGATAATAGAAAATTTGAAGAAGAAGTCTTCAGTGAAAGAACTGAAGAAGGTATATGTGAAGATGACTCCTACATGGAAGAAGAAACCAGTAATAGAAGAACCCAAAGCTCAAAGTAAAAGAACTCAACCGGTGTCCAGCAAGCCAGGAGAAGAACATGAAGAAACAAAAATAGAGGATATAACTCATCTTATCAAAAAGAGGAAATCTAGTAAACCGATGAAAGAGGATGCACTGAGAAGAAGAAAACCTACAATTGATGAATATGTGAAAGGGTTAGTGGATACATGTGGTATGGCATCAGTTGAAAGGAGGTATGAGCTAGCTAATGAAGAAGATAGGAGACAAATAGAAGAAGATATGGTTCTTTGTATTCATAAGTTCAATCTTACTCCTACTGAACTTCATAAAACAATACCTGATGATCTTCAAGAGATTATTGAAGCAAGATGGAAAGATTCAATGGAAAGAGAAAGGGAGCTAAGAGTTAGGACTCTAATTGAAGTTCATAATCATTTAACTCTAGACAAGGCAACTCATCAAGCAGAATTGCATGAGCAAAATTTATTGATAAAAAAGAGGATAAGTCAAATGCTTGTTGGAGAAGTTAACAAGGTGCACGAAGAAGGTGTTGCAACATGGACGAAGCTTCTTCAAACTCAACAATAGGCAGAAAAAGCATGCCAGAAGAACACTGAGCCACTGGTCAAAGATATCAATAAAGGAAATGGAATTCTGGGAGTCGAGGCTCAAGTAAAAGAAAAGGTATCGACTAAACTAGTCATCATCGATATCATTGATGAAAAAGGTGGAAATCTAGCTCCACCAACCATACTAGCATCCCCAATAAAAGGTAAGGCTCGTACAATGATTGTAAATGATATTGTAAATGAAGTCATAGATTTTGGTGAAGTAGCCAATGCGGCTAAATGGTTTAGTGTGTTAGGAGAGGAAGATAAACAAGCAATAATAGTGGCTCTGTTGGAAACCTTCTTATATTTCAACAGAAGTCCAAGAGACTATAAGTCTAAATTTCCTCCTGAACTAAATACTAGACTTATGAATAAGTGGAGAAACATTCTAGGGTCCAACAACATAAATGTTGAGACATTATCACAAGTACAACCTGGTCTCAATGAAGAAACTATTAAACTTCTAATGGAGGAAGTATCAATGAATTTGGATACAAAGAATAGAGTTGCCAAGATAGTAAATGGATATGAAAAAGAAGTCTATCAAGAGACACTTGAGTTATGGAAACAATATGATTTTAGTGTTCTCAAGGAAACAGGTCCACAAGAAGAACTTGAGACAGTACTTGAACCACCAGTTCAATTCACTGCTCATGAACCAACTAGTGAGCAACAAGAAGTTCCAATAGAGACGTTTACAACTAGTGAATAACTAAATCTAGGAGAGAAAGCTCTACCAGATGAACAAGTATTGGGAGAGTCATCAGTCAAGATGACTATAGATAAAGGGTCAAATGGGGTAGAGATCACTATGGATAAACAATAGGAAGCTAAGGAGTAGCACACAAAGGAAGCCCCACTAGAAGAGCAAGTACACCAATAAGAAGATGCACAACTAGAAGAAGAGGTACTACCGAAAGGGGAAGTACAGTAAGAAGTAGCAAGACCAAAAGAAGAGGTCCTACTGGAAGAGGTGGTACAATCGGTAGAAGTACAATCGGGAGGAGAATAAAATCAAGAACAATAGGAACAAGAGTTACCTATACATACTGAATAGGAAAATCTTGCAGAAGAACAATCGGTACTGGAACAAAAGAAAAAGGAACAAGTTGATGTTCCAAGCTCATCCTCATCTAAGAGGAAGTTAAGTTTTGCGGCAGAAATTGAAGCCAAGAAGAGAAAAGTTAGCAAAACTATAGTTGACATAAGCAAGATGTCAACTAGGCAACTAAAGGAGCTCACAAAGAGGAAACATGACATGGTCCTCACAAGTGTAAGGAATAGCCTGTACAACTTTGTAATGGATACAAATATTGATGAAGATGAACCTGTCATTGATCAATTGGAGATATTGGCACAAGCAATAGGAGAAGATGTCATTAATCCATAGATAATTTCCATTGATCATTATGAGAAGAAAAGACTAGAAATTCTACATAAACAGGTTGAAGAGTTAAAAGTTATAGTATCTACCAACACAAAGGTACTTCATCAACATATATAGGTTATAGGAAGTCTAATGACAAGGACTTCAAACTTTGATGACTTTGTTCAAGATATCACTGAAAAATCATCTAAAACCTCTTAAAATATAAGAGTTCTTTCCGCTCAATTTGATATAAAGAACTCCTCTGCAACAGAGTACAACAAACATATGACCAATCTTTCTCTAATTTTGAGAAAAGCTTTAGAAGAGAAGACAAAGAGAATCCAAGATCTCATTGGCCAATTATTTTTGGCCCCAACATTTGATCTAATACCAAAGGACTATAACAGAGGCTGAAAATATAATCAAGGAACCGGACTACAAGACTGTAGAAGGCATGGAGAATATAATTGTATTGCTGCAAGCAGCACAGAAAAATCTGGAACATGTCACCGGTCAGTGGAATCCTTTTCTTCAAACAATGAAGATAATTTACAAGGATATCTTCACTAAGTTATAGATATAATCAAGAGGCATTATCCTTTGTCCTATGGAGGCAAAAAGGGGAATAAGATTAGGACAGAGAGATCAGAATATCCTCAGGACGGACTGGAAGAAGATCAGAAAGAGAAGGTCAGAATACAAAGTAGATTCAGCTACAAAGTAGAAGCACAAGCACAGGGGAAGTCTACATGATAGGGAATGAAAAGTGTTGTTTTGCCACCAATGCTAAAGGGGAAGATTGTTGACATATTTAAGTTGTCATTGGTTAAGTTAGATGCAAACATCATTCCCACTGGTAGACCACTCATACTCCCTAATAGGCATTGGTAGACCTAACAGAGTGTATGTACTGGTAGACCAAACATAGTGTCTACAACTGGTCTTATAGAATATTCATGGAATGTATGAAAAACTGAGTATAAGATTGATACCAGTCAACTGCATGTTAATCCACACCAGATTATGCGGAGCTGTTTGAGTTAAAACTGGATTATATGAAGCATTCACCGTTTAGAACTGGAGTTAGATTTTTAACAGGAGTTAGTTTTATTTCTACACAGATGTTTCAATGTAAACTCAAGATCATTTTGTAAATCTTTTTTGTTGCATGATTTATGGGTGAGTTTACAGCTTGGTATTACTATGGTTGAGCTTTTATTAAGATTAATTTCTTATAAATATAGGTCATAGAACACAAAAGAAGTGTTGTTGAATATACAGAGCAGGAGAAAGATATCTTCTGAGAGAAGTTACAGTCACAAGAGGTGAAAGGAAGAGAGGTTCAATAGCTAAGAAGAGTGAAAAGGGTATAAGGTATGATCTAATAAGATAAATAGTGTCAATTCAGATCATTGCTTTTACATTGTTAAGGCATATTCAAATCCCTCTATCAGGTGAACCCTAATAGGTTCGTTGTATAAATATCTTAACCAAGTAACATATTAATTGGTGTTTAAAGTCCTTTTGCAAGGTGACTCCTAACAGAGTCAAGATCTTAACAGGTCTTCTACCAAATCCCTTTACCAAGTAGCACTCTTACAATACAAGTGCTTTGTAAGCTCTTAACATGGCACCTTTATTACTACAGTAGTGAAGTTGTGAGCTCTATCTCACTGTGGTTTTTTCCTTCTAATCGAGGGTTTCCACATACATATGTTGTGTTGATCTCAGTATTTCTATTTCTGTTTATGAATAAGTAATTACATTTTGTTTATTCTACAAGAATCTACATACAAGGTTTAATTGAGATAGAAATAGTATTTATTGATTCACCCCCCCTCTTAGTAACCAGTTAGGAATAACATCCTCCATATTCAACTTCCACATTTCAAAATTATTTCTAAAATTATTTTTTCACCTTTATTCTATTTGAAGAACATTTCATTTGAATTTCCTACAATTACATCTCAAAATATCTTCTACACCAAGCTCACACTCAAATGTGAAATCGTTCAAAAAATTCTAATACCCTACAACTAAAACTATACATAAAGAAAAGGGAAGCAAACGCAAAGTGGTTGATTACTCCTTTTTAAACTTGCAAACTCAAAAGGAAGATGTCCTAATAGGATCAAGTGAGGACCTAAGTATTGAATGGGGTAGTGATCCTTCGCTAAATATGTAATTTGAAAATGGCCGAAAAGAGGAAAAATGCAATGTAGATGACAAAATAGATGAATAGAGACAAAACTAAAAATAATAGACTGATAACTAATTGCCAAAAATTAGAAATGAATTGAATCTAGTTACAGATTGTTGTACTAACCTATGATTTCAATTTGACCTGAAGTTGTAGGGTACATAACATTTTAGGCTTTTTGTACTTGGCACTTTTGACTGAAACCTTCGGGACTCTCCAACTATTCCCAATTTTTCCAAAAAAGTTCTAACAACTCTATAACCTATTCCTAAACACATAAAAATGGGGAAAATGTTGGATAAAATAGGTTTGCCTTGGTCAAACCCTTGTTTAGGAATCAACCTTGAAAATGAAAGGAAATTGCATAAAAGAAAGTATGTAAAAAGGTAAATATTTGATTCACCTTGCATAAACCCTCATGGATGGATGTAGGAATCACTCATACCCATGAATATGTTTGAATGTATTTGGAATCAATGAGTTGAACTTGAAAAGTATAATAAGAATCAATGATGCCCTCACAAATGCATGGATACATGAATGTCACTCCTAAATCTTCAATGTAGGTATACTTTAATGTGGATGGAAGGAAGGATCTTCTTTCTTGATTGATAATTCCTCTACTTGGTCATCATGGGAGAGAAACTTGCTTCAATAGAGAATATTTCCTTAGAATTGAATTGAATTGGAGAAACTAGATCTTGGATGCTTACCTTCAAATCTTGAATCCAATTTCTCAATTGCTCTTGATTGCTTGAATGCTTGAGAATAGTAATGGATACCAAAATGAGGAGAGATAGGGTGTTTATATACTTCATCCATCATTTCAGGATTAAAAAATAAGTCAGGTTGACCATGAGATCTAATTTCTCAATAAGACCCCAACATAGGGCTCTGAGCCAAATTTGGGTCAAAAAGTACATAAATAGAACTTTTCAAACATTTTGTACCTAGGATATTTAATCAAAATTTAAACTGGGAGTCAGGATGGTGGAAAATATGTGGGAAAAGAAGATTCAACTTGCTAGGGTCAAGCATAATGGGCATCAAATCTTGAAATCATCAAAATGGGCCTTCTAGAGCATCCAATTATGGGTGCTAACTTTTTAAGACGGTACATTTAGCCCCCACTTTATCAAGAGTATGAGAAAAAATCATGATCATGCTAAAGTAAATCAATTTATAAGAACGATCTTATCAAGGTCAAAGAGACAAAGAAACATCAGGCCCCCGAGTCACTTAAGTCTTCATCAAATCCAAAACCAAGATAAAAAATGCATTGCTTGAGAGAGAGAGAGAGAGAGAGAGAGAGAGGCACAACCACCATCCTTGTAAGGTATTGCCTTACTATGGATCATGCAAAGGGAAAGCATCATTGCATAAGATGGCATTGATAGCATAGCAAGTTGTGTTATTCTATTCAACCCATCAAAACAAAGGGATCAGTCCTAAAGGAAAGCATTGTCTCCATTAAGGGATCCTGAAAAGATGATCATTCCTAAGGAAAGAATTGTCTCCAAAGAGATCTAGAAAAGGAGGATTAGTCCTTAAGTAAAGTCGCGTGCCTATTAAGGGATCCACTAAATAATGCACATGGGCATGAAAAGATGAACATAAGGAAGACATTCTCTCCTTAGCCATCTACATAAGAGAGATTGCATTGAATCATTATGTGTGTGTATGTATGCAAATCTTGAAACAAGGAGCGAAGTGTATGCATCCATGTGAAAGTGATTGTAAATGCCTTAATGAGAGCAATAACATTAACAAAGCATACATGCACCCACAAGAGATGTTTCCACTATGATATGCTCCTAAGAAAGTAAAAATAAATGGAAATGAATACATGAAAAAGAGAGAACGAAAGGGATCTACTAACTTAGGGGTCAGTATGGTCATACGATAGCTTGTGTATATCTAGATTATATCAAAATAAAATATCATCATTTCTCAAAGGCAGTAGAACTACATGCACAATGGAAGAATGTCATATTAGAGTTACAAAGAAGAGTCTTTTTGGGCCAGCATCACAGAGACCAAAAAGAATAGGTAGTTACCATTTTGCATCATCCCCAATCAAACAACACAAAGACACATTTGTGAATAGTGATATATGCACGACATAACATGTAACAACATATAGAAGAAATAAGATACAAATAAAGAAATGTCACAATAGATTGATTCCTTCATCACCTTGTGCCAATGAAGCAACAAGGGTCATCTAGAAAACTCCAAACAAAATATATAACAAGTAACACATCATGAGGGAAGCACATTGTGTTGGAGATTTGCCAACATGCCAATATTGACTGTATGTTTGTCATTGATGATAACATATGGAAAGTAGCATGTGTGGAAGTCTTATGCAGTAAGCTTTCAGTATTTGTAGCATGGACATGATATCATCATGATATCATGGGTGCAGAGGTTAACTGTTAGTACAGACAGTTATATAGCAGCTGGTGTCAGCAATATTCTTGATAGAGTAATAGACATTGCTTTGTGTATGGTTGTCTGTACAGTTATCATGGAGCCTTGCGCACTTGGATATATGTTGAAGACATGTTAGTGATGTTTCAGTTATGGATGCATGATCAGATAATGAATGCAAGTGAATTTATGCAGTCGCTATTCGCCAGTAGTAGTTTCCTGTGTTTATTCAGAAGAGCCGACATATATTTTATTGGTTCTTGAGTTGCACCTATCTTAAGAGTATGCGCCCTTGGACTTAACCTTGGAGAAGTGTTATTGATGTTCGGTTAAGAGCGCATAAGTTAATTTAGCCTACAGAGAAAGTTCCAGTTGTTTTGGTAGAGCCGACAGTGTGTAGCGTGCATCTACAATTATTTTATTAGACAGGTCCCAGAATGTGTTGCGTGCATAGTAGAGCCGGCAAAATGTTTATTTGAGTTTGTTATAGTTTCTCTAATATGATTTCAAGGTAGTTCTAATATGTCGACTTGACTATATCATTTGGAGGAAAGATATTTATAGGCAGTCATTTGTGATTGCTTGAGTATGGTTCATGGTTGATTAAGCACAACAGAGCAGAGTGTGTGAAGTGTTGAGCCATTAGAAGAAGGTTTATGTGACCAAGTAAAGTACTTGTGCTATTCATTGGAATTGATCAAGACAACAAGTCAAAGTGCAGTTCACCAAGATCTAGATATAGTGTGTATATGTTATTCAGAAGGTTGTAGCCTTCACCCATTTGAGCAGTGAGCTCTTAGACAGTGTGTCCTCTCCCCTAATAGGGATAATTGTAAAAGACTCCTAATAGGGTTCGACCCTTGACTAGGTCTACTGTACTTAATATATTGTAAAGCTACTCCTAATAGGGTAAAGGATCTTCTAACAAGGATCATTATACACTAGTACAGAATATTAGTGGGTATCAAGTTCCACTGGGGTTTTTTATCTATTTGGGTTTCCCCATAACCAAAATATTGGTGTTGTGTTCATGTGTTCTTTCATTGTGTTTATGCTTCATGTTTAAGTATACTTAATTGGATAAAGAATTGAATCTTGTAGATAACTGATTGACCCCCCCTCTCAGTTATCTCTTGGGACTATTCCTAACAATTGGTATCAGAGCCAAGTGCCTCAGAGAGAAAGTTTAATAGCTTGAGGTTGATTAGATGGCATACTTTAGGAAATAAAGTCCTAAGTTCGATGGAGAGAATTATCTTGATTGGAAGAACAAGATAGTGACTCATTTGCAGTGCATTTCTTTTGAAGTTTTTAATATAACCATCAAAGTAGCCAAGATTCCTACCTTAGAAGACCTTGCAAAAGATGATGCTACTAACACACAAAAGGAATTGTTTCATTAGAATGCTATTGCTAAAGAAGCCCTTATTAGCGCCCTATCTGATGGTGAATTTTTAGAAGTAAAAAAGATAGATACAACCCATAAAATATGGAAGCACCTTGAAGACATATTTGAAGGAGACAAACAAGCAAAGGATGCGCGCAAAAAGACATGGAAGACAAGATACAATGCATTAGAGATGCTACCTGAAGAAAATATCAGAGCTTACAATCAAAGGATTCATGAAGCAGTTGCTGGAATCAAGAACAATGGTGGAGAGATTTCAGAGGAGGACATTATGGACAAGTTAATGACTACTATTACTCCAGAATATGAAAGCAAGATCAAAATCCTTGATGAGACCATGAAACTTACTTCAAATTTCAAGAGAGAGACCTTGATCAACAAAATCTCAGCTTTTGAGATTTCAAGATTGAAGACAGAACCAAAGAGTGAGATAGCTTTCAAAGCAACAATTCGTGGTAAGAAATCTGCAAACACTTCTGGTAATTTTTATGATGATGATGAAGAGAAAATATTAGATGATTTTATTGCTATGATTGCCAAAAGAGAAAAGAAAGGAAAAGGAAAATATGAAGGTCAATTTCTATTTAAGTGCTTTTTATGTAATAAGATCAGTCACTTTGCATCAAAGTGTCCTACTAGAGCTAGGAAATTCAAAAAGGATTACAAGACTAAGTATTCTAAGGAATGCTACTATGTTGGAGATAGAGTTTTAGATGAAGAATCTGGTGAAGAAGAAATTGGATTCATTGCTATTGAAGACAAAATGAATAACCAGATAATTCATAAAGACAAGAAAGAGAATCAAGAGCTAGCATTGATTTCACAAGCTGACATAAGGACAGACTGGATTATAGATAGTGGTTGCTCACATCACATGACAGGTGATAAAGGTAGGTTTGTTCATTTGGACAAATACAATTGCGGTATGGTCAGATTTGGAGACAACACTCCTAAACCTATAGTTGGTAGAGGAGCCATCACTTTGGATGGAAAGAACAATACTGATGATGTTCTTTATGTTGATTCTTTGAAACATAACCTTCTCAGTGTTGGACAACTACTTGGAAAACGCTATCAGTTGGAGTTCAAAGATGACAAATGCATCATTAACAACAAAGATGGTGTTATAATTGCATCAGGCACAAAGACAAGAGGTAATGTTTTTCAACTCAATTCAGAAGCAAGTTGTTTTGTTGCTAAAGTTGATGACAGTTGGTTATGGCATAAAAGACTATGTCATATCAATTTTGATAACATAGTAAAGATAAGCAATGTTAAGGCAGTAAGGGATCTACCTAGCATAGCAAAGCCAGTTGATACTATATGTAGGGAATGTGTGATGGGGAAGCATGTGAGAAATTCATTCAGGAGCAAGTAGAATTCAACAGAGAACAAGTTGGATCTGATTCATATAGACCTATGTGGTCCTACTCAAACAAGATCATACTATGGTGAAAGGTATTTCATTTTGTTTGTTGATGATTATACTAGGATGATGTGGGTTGCATTCTTAAAAGATAAGTCAGAAGCTTTTGAGAAATTCAAAATATTCAAAGCTAAGGTTGAGAATGAATTTAGACTAAAGATAAAATGTTTGAGATTGGATAGAGGAGGAGAATTCACCTTTGATAGATTTTATGAGTACTACAAAAAACATGGCATAATGAGACAGTTAAGTGCACCTAGAACCCCTCAGTAGAATGGAGTTGCAGAAAGAAGGAATAGGATCATTCTTGATACAACATGCACCATTATGATAGAAGGAAAAGTTGTACACACCTATTGGAGAGATGCAGTCAATACAACAATCTATACCATCAATAGAATTCAATTGAGGCTAGGTGTTGACAAAACACCATATGAGCTATGGTTTGGTAATGGTCCCATAGTAAAATACTTCAGAATCTTTGGAAGAAAGTGCTACATCAAGAGGGATGAAGTAGTAGGCAAGTTTGATGCAAGAATTGATGAAGGTATTTTTCTTGGTTACTCTACTAAAAGTAAAGCTTATAGATGTTTCAATTTACAGATCATTGAAAGTGCTCATGTAAAAATTGATGAAAAGTTTATGATTCAAGAAAGATATCATGATTACTCACCCATGATTGAAGAAGAACCTAGACCCTCCACTAGTGAGATAGTTATTGAAGAAATGTTTGACAGTATTGATGTGTTATTCAATGACCCTAAGACAAGTGAAGAAAATAATCCTAAGGCTAATGAGTCAGCATCACCTAAAGTTCCAAAGTTTACATCAATAAATCATTCCAAGGCAGACATCATTGGAGATCAAAGCAACAAAGTCTTAACAAGATCACAAGCAAAGAACTCAGCTAGCAGTGAAGCGATATGTTTACTATCTTAGATTGAACCTTTAAGTGTTGAAGATGCTTGTAATGATTCAGATTGGCATGATGCTAAGAAAGAAGAACTTGATCAGATTATTAAGAATGACACTTGGGAACTGGTCCCAAGCCCTAGTGATAAGAATGTGATTGGAACAAAGTGGATATTCAGAAACAAGATGAATGAAGATGGTATATTAGTAAGAAATAAAGCAAGATTAGTGTGTAAGGGATATGCGCAAAGAGAAGGCATTGATTATTCAGACACGTTTGCACCCGTGAGCATATTAGAAGCTATTAATTTGTTTCTAGCCTATGCTAAAGTAAAAAAATTCAAAGTTTATCAGATGGATATCAAGTCAGCATTCCTAAATGGAGATTTGAAAGAAGAAGTATACATTGAGCAGGCAGAAGGATTCACCTTATTAGATAGACTTGATATGGTATGCAGATTGAAGAAGGCCCTCTATGGACTTAAGCAAGCCCCTAGAGCATGGTATGAGAGACTAGATGGATACTTAACAAAGATTGGATTCAAGAAAGGAGTAGCAGATTGTAATCTATTCATTAGAGAGACATTTGAAGGTTTACTACTTGTAGCTATATTTGTTGATGACATTATCTTTGGAGGTAATGACAAACTCAGTGTTGAATTTGCCAAAGAAATGCATAATGAGTTTGAGATGAGTATGATTGGTCCTATCAAGTACATTTTGGGACTAAATGTGTAGCAGACAGAAAAAAAATATTTCATAAATCAATCAAAGTATGTGAAAGAGATACTGAAGAAATTCAAGATGAATGATTGCAAGCCAGTAGGAACCCCTATGATCAATAGATGCAAGCTTAAAAAAGAAGATGACTCACCAGTAGTAGATATAACATTGTATAAGTCTATGATTGGTAAACTCATATATCTTACTCAGACTAGACCTGATATTTCCAATGTAGTTGGCATAGTTGGAAGATTTACAGTAGAACCTAAACAAAGTCACCTCATGGCAGTAAAGAGAATATTCAGATATTTGCAGGGCACTATAGATTATGGTCTATGGTATCCTAATTCAGAAAATGTTGAGCTTCATGTGTACACTAATGCAGATTGGGTAGGATGTGTTGATGACATAAAGAGTACTTTAGGTGGAGTAGTGTTTCTTGGTAATAGACTTGTCACTTGTACAAGCAAGAAACAAAATTGTATTTCTCAATCAATAGCAGAAGCAGAGTATGTTGCAGCAGCCTTGAATTGTTCTACAATTGTTTGGATCAAGCAGATGATAAAAGATTTTGGAATTCAGATTGATTATCCTATTGTTATTCACTACGATAACACTAGCACTATCAATATGTCAAAGAACCTTGTGATGCATGCAAAGACAAAGCACATAGAGATCAAGTATCACTTCCTAAGAGAGAAAGTGGCAGAGAAAGAAGTCAAGTTGGACTATGTGGGTACTAAAGATCAGTTGGAAGATATATTCACAAAGCCCTTGCCTAAGGATACTTTTGAGTATCTCAGGGAGAAGTTGGGAGTAATTCCCTTCCCTGATTCTACTTAGAAGAAAGAAGGAAAGGCATCCATCCTCCGGGACTGGTGGAAGGTTGACTACTTTACCTCAGGAGTAGTACCGGTGCTTACAATGAATGGAGCCCTTTGCCATTGATGTCAAAGGGGGAGTATATATATAGTCATGAAAAACATAAGTAAAAAGAGGAGTAATAGATTAAGGGGGAGTAGCATTGAGTTATGACAGTAGTACAGTTGAGGAAATGGAGAATATTAGAAAATATTGTAGCAGATGGAGGATTCATCTTTGGGGGAGTTTTGAAGAGGAAATGGAGAATGTTATAAAAGTAATGTTCATTTGGGTTGGTGGTGGTTTTTCATTCCACATGTTGCCATCAATGCCAAAGGGGGAGATTGTTGGAGATTTGCCAGCAGGCCAGTACTAACTGTATGTTTGTCATTGATGACAACATATGGAAAGTAGCATGCGTGGAAGTCTTATGTAGTAAGCTTTCAGTATTTGTAGCATGGACATGATATCAACATGATATCATGGGCACATAGGTTAATTGTTAGTACAGACATTTATATAGCAGCTAGTGTCAGTAGTGTTCCTGACAGAGTAACAAATAGTGCTCTGTGTATGGTTGTCCGTACAGTTATCATGGAGCATTGCACGCTTGGATATATGTTGAAGACATGTTAGTGATGTTTCAGTTATGGATGCATGATCAGATAATAAATGCAAGTGAAGTTATGCAGTCACTATTCACCAGTAGCAGTTTCCTGTGTTTGTTTAGAAGAGCCGACAAAGATTTTATTGGTTCTTGAGTTGCACCTATCTTGAGGGTATGTGCCCTTGGATTTAATCTTGGAGAAGTGTTATTGATGTTCGGTTAAGAGCGCATAAGTTAATTCAGCCTATAGAGAAAGTTCCAGTTGTTTTGGTAGAGCTGACAGTGTGTAGTGTGCGTCTACAATTATTTTATTAGATAGGTCCCATAATGTGTTGCGTGCATAGTAGAGCCGAAGTCTACAATTATTTTATTAGATAGGTTCCAGAATGTGTTGCGTGCATAGTAGAGCCGACAAAATGTTTATTTGAGTTTGTTATAGTTTCTCTAATATGATTTCAAGGTGGTTCTAACAGGCTGACTTGATTATATCATTTGGAGGAAAGATATTTATAGGCAGTCATTTGTGATTTCTTGAGTATGGTTCATGGTTGATTAAGCACAACAGAGCAGAGTGTGCAAAGTGTTGAGCCATTAGAAGGTCTATGTGACCAAGTAAAGTACTTGTGCTATTCATTGGAACTGATCAAGACAACAGGTCAAAGCGCAGTTCACCAAGATCCAGATATAGTGTGTATTTGTTATTCAGAAGGTTGTAGCCTTCGCCCTTTTGAGCAGTGAGCTCTCGGATAGTGCATCCTCTCCCCTAACAGGGACAATTGTAAAAGACTCCTAACAGGGTCTGACCCTTGACCATGTCTATTGTACTTAATATATTGTAAAGCTACTCCTAATAGGGTAAATGATCTTCTAACAAGGATCATTATACACTAGTACAAAATATTAGTGGGTATCAAGTCCCACCAGGGTTTTTACCTATTTGGGTTTCCCGTAACCAAAATATTGGTGTTGTGTTCATGTGTTCTTTCATTGTGTTTATGCTTCATGTTTAAGTATACTTAATTGGATAAAGAATTGAATCTTGTAGATAACTGATTCACCCTCCCTGCCCCCGCCCCCCCCGCCCCCCCCCCCCCCCCCCCCCCCCCCTCAGTTATCTCTTGGGACTATTCCTAACACATTGCAACAAGCAAACACAAAGAATCCACCATACAAGAGGAGCTAGTCAAGCATATCACCTACCCATCTTGATCTATAGTATTTAGGGATGGTGGGAAACATGCAAGAGGAGAAACATCAATCATGACAAATGGAACAATAGCCAATTCCAAACAAGGACCATGCTAGGAAGATGGGTCACTTTATTCATCTCTAGAGCTAAGAGATAATTATTTTGCAAATCTAGCTAGTAAATCATGATTGAAATCAATAAGCTCATACATATCATTAGAATCACTAGCATGAATATCATCGTTTGGATTAGAAACATTGAAATCATCACCAAGGGTATATTCTTCATCCAAATTAAGTGTAATGGAATTTAAGATGCAAATAGAATTATCATATTTTTTCAATTTCATCTTTTTCAAATTAACTTCCTCCCCTGGGCTATGCATAGGTTGGTCAAAGGGAATCAATAGGTGTCTTAGGGGAAGAAATATATTAGGAAGCATCCTTACGAGATCTAACACGATTTTATTAGCCAATTTAAAATATACATCTTTGTCTAGATAGTTACTCTACAAAATAAAGGAAAATCAAGAGGCAAAATAAAGGTAACGCGAATAATTTCTCCACTAGGCTATAAAAGGAAAATGAGAAGTTCATTCAAGATATGCTTAGATTTGTTATTTCTATAGAGGGATTGAGAGCATCTCGCTTTCGGGTTTGAAACTTGAAGTGAGAAACCCTTTGGATTTCTTAGTAATTGGATAAAAACCCAATTAGGTATTATCCAGGTATCTCACGTTGCATTTGCAGGTTGTTTCAAATTTGTAAAGTCTCCACTAGAGATAAATTTGCAAATCTTTATGTACATTGTTTATATGTGAAAACTAGATGCCAATATTAATGAAAGTTTCTTTTAGTTTGAAATAAAGTGTTATTTTACTTTGGCATCATTTATTAAAATCAAGGCAAATATTTCAAATGTTGAATACATATTTTGCCAAAAGGGTGAATGTTTTGTTATTTAAATAAATGAGTCTAATTGGTGGTTTGATAAAAATATTATTGAATGTAATATAAGTCAGATTTAATTTAAATCATTTGGGACTAAGGTACTTTGTCGAGAAAATCACAATGTTTGCAACCACGTGAATGTGTGACTCTTCTCCTATCTTGATCTTTTATTTTGCCTTCCAGTTCATGGCCCTTACTATTAGAAAGTGAAAAGGTTGTGGTTTTTTTAAGACTCTAAGGTGCGAACGAAGATTGTAGGAAGCTATTAGAATTTTTGTGTTGAATGTGCTTACTGTGTTATTAGGTAAGGAGAAGAATGGAATTAATATGTCAACAATATGAAATAAGCAACTCATGCAAAGATAAATCATAAAAATATGAGAAGAATGAAACAATTATTCATATCCTTCAAAATTCGTAGATTGTACCTCCACTCTAGATTTGACTAGTGACATTTCTTCTATTGTTGTTGTTGTTGTTGTGAAATGAAGGTTTGTGTCATTGGTGTTTGCATTGGAGTTAGGATCATTATGCTGTATTTTAGAGTTGGGCACAATTAAATTCTAAATAGCATATGAGTTATATGCAAGTTTCATCAACATATTGTAATGTATTTTGGAGGGTGTTGAGATTGACTTTGAATTGTAAATGTAAATGTTAGATCTTTCATTATTTTGTGTTCTCATTTCTATTGATAATTTATGGAGTTGCATATTCTATTCTTAGATTATTTGGATTCATTGTTCGCTCATTGCTTAATTAATGGAACAAGTCGATATCATTTGTGCAAGCTGTTGATGAACATTCTTTGGGAATATATTTTTAATGCACAATATAAATTAGTACAAGTTTTTTACATGTATGAAGTTTTAAAAGAGTTATACCATGCAAGGAACCTACAATAAGCATTGATAATGATTGATAGTAGAACTTTATGAATGGAGTGATTTATTGAGTACATGAGAATTATTTGACAAAATTACATTTGGACAGCTATTTGAAAAATTGTAAATAAAAGAAAGTGTGGAGATTTGACAAGATTTGGTTTAGGGATATTACAGTGGTATCAGAGTTAATGAACCTACTAGTAAATAAAAGAAAGTGTGCATCAAATTTGGAGGAATTTAGTTTGGAAAAAATTATGAAGCCAAGATAAAATAAAAAAAATGGTCCTTTCTCAAAAGAATTCAACGATACATTTTAAGTGTGTTCAACATTTAGGCATTTACATAAAGAAAAGGAAGTGGGAAATAGGCTCTTTATAATTGGCTCCCACGAGATTTCTAAATAATGTCCTTTCTAATTTGGAGGAACTAGATCCATATTTTTCCAAGGTAGATCAATCAGATTGTAGGCTTCTAAATGGGGGGATTTGAAACCATCAATGCTCACTTTGGTCCAACATATCTTTTTGGAGCATCCTCATGAAGATGTAAGAATTTTAGTTGTCTCTTGTCTTAGTGAGATCACAAGAATAACAACTCCTACAACACCATACAATGATGACATAATGAAGAAGGTTTTACAGTTGATTGTGAAGAGCTTTCATGGGTGACACAATATTAAAGACCCTACCTTTGGTAAGAGAGTTGAGATTTTAAAAATAATGAAAAGAGTCAAATCGTGTCTAATTGATCTCAAGTGTAACGATTTTTTTTTCAAATGTTTCAATACTTCTTAACCAAAATCAGAAAACAAGACACTGACAATGTTAAAAGAAGTATGCAGCCTATCTTGTCCTTAATTTTAAAAGAAGATGATGATATCTCCAAGCAATTGCAATCATACTTATTGATGATTTAGAGGAAGGAGTGAGATGTCTCACACATTGCTTATGAGTTTTCAAAAATATTGGTTGAGAACAAAATCAAGAAGTTAAAAAATTACATGACAAAAGAGGAACTATTTTTATTAGGTTCACTAGTTTAGAATTTTAGAATTATTTTAAGTTAGTTTACTATTTTTCCATATGTGTTGAGTAGAGAAAGTGATGTTTGGTGAAAAACCTATGTTTCATAAAATAAAATAAAATAAAAATTCATAATAAATTTAATACATAATAAAATTATAGTAATTGGAAAGCTTGCTTTGAGGACTACTGTCTTGTATTTTGGTTTGTCAATATTGTTTTGTTTGAACCTTCAACTAGAGCTTCAAAGGCAAATTTTTTTGTAAAAAATTGTAGATTTTGTCGGAAACATGCATAGGAAGCATTTTCGTTCTAACACTACTTCATTCAAAAAGGGTTCAAAACAACATCTCAGGCTTCATTTGAACCCATGTTTAAATAAACACACATGACACAAACATTTTTGTAACAAACGTGTTCATATGAACATGGCTTATATTAAAGGCTAATGTTTATATGAATTTGTGACCAACCAAATGTGATATTTTAATTTTAATTAGCTCATTTCCATATAAGTATAGATTTTTTTTTTTCATTTTTACAAACCAAAATAGTAGATTAGTTCAGATTTTTTGTTGGAGAAGGCATTTCAAGGTGATTTTTTTCCCTATTGTTTAATTTTTAAGGATCGTATTTTCAAAAGAATGAGATGAGAAATAAAAAGACAAGGGCAAATAAGACTTCATAAAAGTATTCACTTGACATAGACCAAATATATCAAGAATGAAGAACATAAATATATTATAGAGATAAAGCAGGTCTATTTAATTTTACGTGTATCATGTAACTTAGGATGTTACATCTAGATGTATATATTTCTCTCTTCCTCTCCCCACTCTCTCTAACCCTTCTCTACCTTTCATTTTTCTCTCTCTTTCTCTATCTTTCTCTAGGTACTCTTAGTAGATAGTGACCAAAGAATCAATCCTAGAGCTGTATGAAGGAAGAGTCATTTTGGAAATAGTGGTAATAAAGTAGGATGATTGTGGGATGCCCATACTAGGATACACATTTTCCTTATCTTAAAATAATATGTGGGGTAAAAATAATTCTAAAGTTTTCTAATATTTTTCTAAGGTTTTTAAGAATACAAGAATATTTCTAAGGTTTTCTAAGAATACAAGAATTTTTCTAAGGTTTTATCTGTGATTGAAATATGCCAATTATTTATGTAAGAATACAATAATTTAAGAATTAAAAAATGAACATATACTCTCCTATATAGATTTAAAAATCCAACAAAAAAAAACAAAAAGCCAAACAACATACAAGCAATTTTGAACAAAAAGAAGAAGAATTCGGTGCACCTAGTATACTAGAGTTGAAGTGGTGGGTGATGTAGTGCACTTATGAGCTTTGACAACCAAAACATTCTAGGAGGATTTTCTCTAACACCCTGTGGAGCCCAAATTAGCAAGTGCAAATGATAGGATAATTGTCACCTCGAGCTTATATACTTTTTGTTAAAAAAATTGGTTCAAAAAGGGTTTTCTTGAAGGGAGTGTTCAAACAAACCCATTAAAATATTAATAAATTAACTATCATGAAGGTCTTCTCTTGAATGCCTTTGACACCATATGTTAGATCAAACACCCCTATTTAAATGAAGGATGTCTCCTAGTTCGTTCAAACATGCATGTTTGAATGAAGAGCCTTACTAAAAGTTTTTTTTGGCATTTGTATTTTTCCTTCGTGAGTGAAATTGTAACCCACTATTGTGGGATCACCCCAAGTGATGTTGGGATTTCCTCGATGATTGATTTTTGGGCCATTACTATAGGGGGGTTTCTCTTTCCCTACTCTTTGTTGTTTCATCCCTTCAACATTGATAGTGTTTCCAGTAGTAGTGGCCTTCTTGAGTTTCTTGTGGTTTTTGAGAGCATGGATGAAACCTTGTTTGTTTATGTTGCTTCTTAATTTTTTTTTCAAAGCATGTTCCCTACTAGCATTTTAAAAGGATTCTCAATGATGGATATGTTCTCTTTTAGTCATGAGTTTGGAGATGAGGTTGTTTGTTTTATGGTTTTTTTTGATGCTCCTAGTAAATTGCTCGAGTAGGTAATATTTTGGGTACCTCTTTATTTTTGTTGGCCCATTTTTCTTTGACTCTTATTAAGGTGGAGTCTCTAGCTCATTTTGTTAATTTCTTCTTTGGTTGAGGATCTTCCCTCCAAAATCTTTGTTGGTTTTTCTGCCTAAATTGGGGCTCTCTTTGAAGTCTTTTATTTGGTCTCTATGTTTAAAATAAATAATATTATGTTGAGGATGGTTGTTTGGTGGTTATCTTGGAGGCTAAACTTTTGTTGGTGCTTTCAAATGAGAGATTTGGTGGTCCTCCATTTGTCTACATTTTGGCCCCTAAGTTTTTTGTGGCAATTTATGAAGGTAGTTTTTGGTTGGGTATTTTTAATGTCTTGTTCTAGTATGCTCCTCCTTTGATTAAGGTGGTTGAAGGATCTTTAATTTTATGACTAAAGGTTTTCTTGGTTTCTATTGCCCCTAGGAGTTTGAGTTGCTTCAAGGGGGTTTATATTGCCCTTCCCTTTGAACCCGCCTCTTTCTCCTATTAATGTGGAAAGAGTATTGGTGGTTGTAATGATTTTCCACGTTGGCTTGTTGGGTCTTCTTTTATTCATCCTATAAATGTGGAGCTAGTTCATATTGAAATGGTGATTAGTTTTGCAAAAGTTGATGAGAGATTCTGTAAGGGGGCTATTGCTACCCTTTGTTTGGATCTCACCCCTTTTCTCTTATTGAAGTGGAGATTAGGGGTTTCTTTCAATTTTTATCATGTTACTCTTATTGAGGTGGAGTTTGAGGATGGTGAAGGGTTTATGTACCTACAACGAAGGAAATCAACTGTTAAAAATCATATTCTCCCGAATGCTTTTCTTGTTACTTCTTGGGCTCATGATTGATGTACTCAAAAATTAATCATCCATATTTTTGGAAACAACATAACAAGCAACATGCACTAATAACAACAATTGAAGCATTTGTTTTAGAAATAAATTGGACAATGAGTGAATGGATCACTTTTAGCATTATACTTTATCAAATAAATTATTACAAATCCATTAGATCTATGCCAATTTGAAATATACATCTTTGTCTAGATAATCACTCCTCTTAATAAGAGAGCTAAATAAGTATTCTCAACGTCTTGTACCAAATATATGTACACATATTGAGTCTAATAATATGAAATATTGCCAATATATATCACAACAAATAACATATAATTGACAAAAAAATAAGTAATAACTATAATGGTATACTAGATCATAATACACATAAAAATTGATGTGATACAATAAGAAAAGTCAATAGACTTGGAATAATGAGGATCACAAATAATTCATGCTATAATGTCAAAAGTAAAATAATTAATAAAATTAATAAATATGAGATATATCAAACTAGTGTTTATATTTATGAACTAAAGTAGTATAACATACATGCATTCAATTCTAATAATCATATAAGAATAATTCAAGAATCCACTAATGGCTCTATTAAAAACGTAACTCTCAAAACAGTTTGAAAGTCTTTGAACAAGGCTCGCCAAACTTGTCTTGACAATCCTTGTTGACTCACCTCATAAATCTGTATCAATTATATTTTTTCATTTGCTAGACAATAATTGTCAACATAGCTTCACATGGCTTAAATAATCTAATGTTTTGCCCCTTGATCTAATGTACTTCTCATTATATTTTAGACTCTTGCACACTTGCCCCACACTATTGTAAGCTTAAATGCTCTAATGTTTTGCCTTGCTTCTTCAATCCTAACATTTTGTTCCCACTTGAACCCCCCCCCAACCCAAAAAAAACAAAAACAAAAACACTTAAAAGGCAGGAACGTCTCAACAACGGGCATCAACAACACACCAACTTACGCTATAGTTAATACATAGAACCCAAGCCCGGGCCCCCAAAACAAAGGAAAAAGAGTATGCGATAATTTCAGAATTGCAGAAGTAACTTCGAGTGCAGGCACTAATCTGGAGGTTAAAGTGCGATCCGTCTTGCGTGGCCGCGTTCATTTGAGAAAACACGAAGAATTCGAATTTTTAATGTTGTTAAATTGTGAGCAATTCTAATTGTTCTACTTGGCTGCCATGGTCTCTGCACGTTCCAAGCATTTACAGTCACATTCATCATTTGTTACTTTATCTTCCTTCTCCTTAATCCTTGTTTGCTGTCTATTTCTTCTCTTCATATTTGCGTACCCTTCTTTTTATGCCTCCCTCCCCTTACTCAACCGCGCATCGCATGATCATTTTATCGCACCTGATAATGTTAACAAATCATGTATTAAAATACCCAATTTCTGTAAATATGAAGAAGGCACCTGGATTTATGATGGCAAGAGAAAATATTTGTATGATGAAGGCTGCCCATTTCAGAGAAATGCTTGGAACTGTATCAAAAACAAAAGACTCAATATGGATAAAATCTTTGGTTGGAAGTGGGTTCCCAATAGCTGTGAATTATCTCAGATTAGTCCACATTTGTTTCTGAGTTCTGTTAGGAATATGAAGATTGGATTCATTGGGGATTCACTCAATGAGAATTTTCTGGTGTCGTTTCTCTGCATTCTTCGAACAGCAGATGGAGGAGTTAGGAAATGGAAAAGGAAGGGTGCCTGGAAGGGGGCTTATTTTCCAAATTACAATGTTACTGTTGGGTATCATCGAGCTGTTCTTCTTGCTAGATATGAGTATGTCTACTACCTTATCTTTTCTTGGTTTTAAAATTTGACGAGAGTGGTTGCTAGCCGGCGGTTTAAGTTTTCAGGCATTATATCTGATGCTTGACGACCTTGTTGCAATCGTGTTTTCAGAAACTAATGATCTTGTTATATGTAACACTCTGTTTTACGCGTTAATTATTTCAAGATGCATTTATACTGGTCCTGTACATTTTGGGTTATGTACTTTTTTTGATTTCGCATCGGCCATTCTTGTCCGCCAGTGTACATTGACGTCTAAATGAAATTAAATTTAACATTCCTGGGAATGTCTTTGAGTAATTTAACTTGCATGCGTATTAGGTATGTAGGCTTCATCAGAAGAATCTGCCTGGGGTTTACCTCTGTTGTTATGCTCTCAATGGCTAGTGATTTAGTTTTCAACAAACACTTTTTCAGCTCTGAGGGTTCTTTTCTACAGGACTTGGAGGCTCTTGATTTCCTTAAATTTAATCTAGTACTCTCCTGTTGTTTCAGTGCTCTATGTTTGGTTAATCCTGTTCCTGCTATGGGATTGGCATTGAACCTTACCCTCTATGTAGGCATTGAACTAGATAATTTGATGAGAGCGAACTTGATCGATGGTTGAGCTGCCTCTCCTAACTTGGTGTAGTCGGCACTCTCTCATCTGACAGAGTGAGTGTAGAACTTACCCCACGATGTACGTGTTAGGCCAACAGTAACTTACTTTAGTTAGTAGGAGATATCAATATAATGCCTTTCTCTGTTTCTTGTTCTTCATCTAATATTTCTGTATATACTTCTGGTCATTTTTTACTAACATAATTGTTCCATGAAGTGATCCCCTGAACTTTCTTGGATTTGCAGTAAAATGGTCTTGTGGCAGGTTAAAGTTTCTCTTCTGCTACAATCTTTCAGGAGTATAAATCTATAACTATCACTATATATTTTAGAGAGAAATTATCAGAAAAAATGCACTCTATAGAAGTTGCCAAATAGCAAAAATATATTCCAAAATTTCCTGATCCGCACTCGAAAGTGCCAGCTTCACTTTCTAATTCTTCAATTTTCCCTCTCAAATACAATTGATGTTTCTATTGTCAAGCTAAAATAGGAGTATTAGCATATTCTTTCCATTGGACCCGACCCAAAGAACACTACAATAAGAACAATATCTCTAGGAAATTCATTCAGATCTTTGGACCACATCTTTATTGCCAAAGTTGGCATTCTATTCTCAACATTTTCTCTAGATTTCTAATCAATCGTACATTTGATGAGACTATCTTCATTACCATCAGTTATGTGAGCTTTGCTTACCCCTGGTCAATTTTGGATGCATTTCTGTTAATTGAGAATAATGATAAATCATCAAATTCAGCACCAGGAATTGATCTTAAGGTTTTGCTCCATATAGAATACATCGAATATAGAACATATTTTCTGTAGATGCCTAATTTGACATAAGATCAGAGAGAAATATCCTTTATTGTTCTAGGTGTTTCAACAGCCTTTGTCTATTTTCATTAGCTACCCTGATTGTAGATGCCTTCTTATGTTTTCTAAGGAAGTAGTTACTCTCAGGTGCTGCACTGATCTCTACAAAGTTACCTTTCTACAATTGTATGGATCAAATCCTATTTAAAGCTCTAGTGCTGTTTAACAAATATATATACTGCTTATCGATAGTTAGCATATGGCCGTCACGGGCCTAGTAGGCCTTGAATTTCAGTTTTCTCTACCCACACTCTAATGTCCCCAAATATTGGTGAAATAAATTAATTATTTTAATGTTGCCCAAATAAATTAAATATTAAAAGGATGACTTTATTTTAATTAATTTAATCACAAGTGACTTCAATAAAATAGGTTTATTAAAAGTCACTTAATCAATAAAGTGATTTTATTATAATGCCAACTTTACATTCTAACATAAAGTTGCATTTTGGAGAGAAATGAAATAAAGTATTTCTCTCAAAATAGGGAAAAGGCTATAATAAAAAGAGGAAAAATGGAATTGTGAAGGCATTCTAGAGATTGTTATTTTTATTTTTTCTGTGTGAGCTTGAAGCTTTGCTTGAAGGTTCAGTAAAACCCTAGGACGGAAACCCAAATCAGCCCCCTTGGTGGATTCGCTTCAGGATTCACAGGTGCATTACATTGTTCAGTTTTGTGGATGGCTATCCCACTACAAATGATCATATCTCACAGGGGCTTTGATGATATTGGAGTGGAATCATGTGGGTATGTTGCATGTAAATTTTATGCATGTTCTAGCATTGTAACAGCAGTATATTTGATGTAACAGCGATACATGTTTTATATCAGAATCATTTTCAATAGATTTGTCTTTGAAATCTCTTATTTCCTCGGAAATCTATATCGTTTCCTTTGCATGTGTAGTTGGCATGTTTGCATGTTGTTATTTTGCAATGAAATGAAGCAAAACATGTCAAGAATTGAAACCCAAATCCGATTTGAGACAATATCCTAGTTTGGGATATTTCACACACACTATTCCAAAGCCCATTTATATGTCAATGTTGCCCAAGAAACATAAGAGTTAGTCTTGTCCATCAAAAATCTCTGGACAGGATTTTGGGTTATATACATTTTAGTAGTTTCTGCATGTGTGGTTGTAGATTTTTAGGTTTTGATGTTAGGAGCTCTTCCTTGTTGGCTTCCTCATTAGCTTTTGGTTGGAATATATTGATGTCGCTGACAATTGCATCCCAGGATCCTTTCATTTCAGGCAATTCTGTATATACATTTTCCATTAAGAATTCAGTGTTAACTTCACGTTTTATACTTCTAATAATGAGCATGTCCGGTTATTCCTTAGTCCTTCTGGAAGTGATACTGTGCTATTGGATGCATTTCTGTATAACTAACAAAGAAGATAAACAGGCATGATGCATTTCTGTAATTATTTACTATTCCTTGAATAGGTATTTTATAGTCATGCAATGCATGGTGCAATATTTGAGCTAGATGTAGACATGTTTATTCAGTTTATGTGATGCTACATGTGTTTCCTAAACATAGTAGCATTAGATTAAGTTTGGATTAATTTGGGAGTCTTCTCTGACCTCAAAAACCGAGGAATGAAAATTTACTTGCTAAGAACCTGTAACTGGGTTGGGAGAAGTAGGGGAAAGCCTTTATGCATCTTTACATTACAATCATATATAAACTTATTTGAATCCTTGTTATGGTTGCTATATTTTGTTCAAAATATACATTGGATAGAGCTTTAGCGCTATTATTTCTCTCTGAAATGAAATTTAGATTTTAAGTATGATAATTGATGTCAACTATATTAAAGCCCAGGGGAATGAGATGAATAAACCTTGGTCTTTGTTTTTTGTAGCAAGTCCACAGAAATATTTGTGATTGTATCTGTTTTTGAGTTGCTTTTGAAAAAGATTTGTTCAGACTTTAGACTATATTGTTAACTTCATGCTTACTGGAATATTACTGATTATTTAAAGGTGGCAGCCTGTAAGTGCAAAAATACATTCAGTCAAACCGGGAGTTAAAGGAATTTACAGAGTTGATGTAGACATTCCTGCAGATGATTGGATCAATGTCACAAACTACTATGATGTATTCATTTTTAACACAGGACACTGGTGAGCTTGCTTGTTTCCTTTCTGAATATATTTTTCACTTTGCGCAGCAGAATTATAGTTGATGTTATAGTAATTAGAAATTCCGGAACCATTAGCTACTATCATTTGTTGAAAGTATTTTTTATCTGTTCTCCTTTATATCTTATCTGGGAAGCAAAATTAGCAGCATAAGCAGAAAATTCTAGTTTAGAGTTTAGACTATATTCAAGCCCTTAGATTCTTTATATATTTTTTTCGTATTAGATATCTTTATCATGGTGTCCTATAAAGAAAATACTTTTTCATCTTGTTTAAAAAATCATTCAATTTTCAGAAAATAGTACATAGCAAAAACATTGTCTAAATCGTTATGCTGCTGGACTCTCTTTGTACACAAGTGTCTTACAGTCAAATTAGGGTTTGACCCATAGTTACAAGATTCGGACTCGCCTCGGACTCAGCAAATTGAAAAACCCAAGAAATTCAAAGATTTTTAAGGATTTAAAACTTTTTTCATGCATCATTCAATCAATTAACATCAAACACACAATAATTGACATAAATAGAAGCTATTTTGCATACATAAACAAGTTTACATCGATCACATAGTATAAATGTGAATTACAGAAGGAAATAAGTTAACTGTTAAACTAGTTACTAAATAACACATTAGAAATCTGAAATATAATATTATAAGTAGTGTCATTGTCAAAGACTCAAAAGTCTACAATATTCATGGAATATGAAATTCATGGAATCAAAAGTTCAAAACATATATCAAAATAAAAGGCCCTATGTCTTCTTGTGTGTACACCGAAGATAGGTCATGGAAGATTTTGCAGCCATCTTCTGTCCCTGTGTCTGAGGCTCAACCTCAGTGGCATCCTCATCATCCTCACCATCCTCATCCTCCTCATAATCATCATCATCCTCAGATCCCTCACTCTCAGCCTCAGGGTCCTCCACTGGGTCTCCTCGCGCTCTACCCTCCTCCTGTGCTATTGCTACTACCCTTGCCTCTCGATCCACTTGATCAACCCATTCCAAGTCTTCATCACTGAAGACATGATCATCAATTTCAGTGTTCCACTCTACTAGTGGATCAACCTCCTCTAAAATGATAGGAGATGTGTCAGTGCCCAAGATCTATCTATGACGAAGGCGAAGGTTATAATGCACAAACACAAGATCATTCATCCTTTTCACTGCCAACCTATTGTGCTTCTTTGAGTGTATATGCTCGAACATACTCCAATTGCGTTCGCATCCTGAAGCACTACATGGCTGGCTCAAGATACGAACTGCAATCCTCTATAAATTTGACACTGTATTACCAAACATCTCCCACCATGCATCTGAAACAAGAGATTTTAAAAATCAATCCTATAACTTTGACTTTATCAATGTAAAATGGTAATAGAATTAGAAATTAGAATTTAGATTTTAGAATCATAGATTTTTACCTGGCATCAGTAGTGTCCAATTTTTATTGCACAAGTTTCGTGAGAATAAGTCTCCTTGTGAAGTCCTATACATTTCTATCTCACGGATTACACGTGTTCCAATTGATTCATCTAGTGACATTCTCTCTACAACATCATAGAGCGCACTCCACACCTCATCATCTACCTTAAAACGTGGGCTGAATTGGAATGCTGGATTAAGGAAGTGGGCAGCTGCATGTATAGGCCTATGAAGTAGATTGTGCCATCGTCGATCAATGACAGCCCATATGGGACCATATTTATCCCGATTCCGTGCATAAAATTTTCTAATGGCCTTTTTCACCCTATTTATGTCCTCATAAATATATCCTATTGCGGGCTTCTCCCCATCAACAATTCGTAGGAGAACAATAAGAGGCTCTATGAACTGCAATCATTGTGAAAGTAGAGAGTTATAAACATTAAGCTTTAAGTTTTACTTTAAAAAATGAACAATGAACATAAACAAGTGTTAACAAAAATGATGATGAAATGGAAATGAGGACAAAAAAGAAAATTACCTGCACAATCTTCTTGGCCGGTTGCCAAAAGCCACTTTCATCAAAAATACAATCAGCTGTCTCAATCCCCGCATTGCTCTTTGCATATGATGATGAAATCCACTTCTCACTTACAAACATGAGTCTCAAAGTGCCTTTGGAATTAAGTAAAGATTGCAACGTGATAAAATTTGTTGCAAATCAGGTGACCCTTGGATGAGACAACTCTTTTCTATTTGTGAACTGCCTCATAAGGTTGAGGACCCAAGTATGATTATATATGAATTTACAAATTTTCCTTCCTTGCTCTACACATTTTTTTTAAGAAAGTTTGCCAAGATCTTCCAAAATGAGGTCAATGCAATGAGCAGCACAAGGGGTCCAAAACAAGTGGCGGTACCTTTCAATAAGAAGTTTACCTGCAGCAACATAATTTGCTGCATTATCTGTGACTATTTGAACCACATTCTCCTCACCCACCTCCTTCAACACGTCCTCAATTACCTCACAAAGATACTCAACATTTTTTGTTTTCCCTGAAGCATCAACTAATTTCAAGAACACTATGGCACCTGAGGAAAAAAAAAGCAATTTAGTACAATCATAATTTAAATCAACTAATCACTAAATCAATAGTTTACTACTAGTAAGTAGTAGTACTAGTAATAACTAGTAAGTACAAGTTCTACAATTACTTGATGAGGGGACAAGAAAATTAAGCAGTGTTCTATTTCTTCTGTCCGTCCAACCATTACTCATGATTGTGCAACCCTTCCTCCTCCATATGTCACGCTGCTCTTCAATTGCAACTTTTACATTATTACTTTTCGAGTCAAAATAGGACCTTTTAGCTCCTCATCATTAGGGGCTTTGAACCCTGGACCACAAACAGTAACAACATCTATTGCAATTTGCCAATAAGGAGACCTAAAACAAATTAAAAAAACACAATAAGTATATTAGTAAGTTTTACTTTCAAGTTTCAACTTTCAAAATTCTAATAATGAATATGGCATATTCTTGAGTCTTAAAAGTTAAAAGCAAGAAAACTAAGACATAGAAAGTAAAATAATAACAAGTACCTTGCTGTATTAAATGAAATGTTGTTGTAGAAAAACAAATCTCCAAGTGCCATTTTGGCAGCCTCATGTTTCTCCCTATTCCAACCCATGCTCTCAAGCGATGGTTGGGCACCCGGAGTTGTGCGTGAAACAAAAATGGAATCTAGTGTGGATTTTTTCTTATGAATCCGAGGCCCAATGGTCATATTTGCACTTGCAGTACCACTACTAGATAGAGATAATGGAGAACAAAAATTTGAAGAGCTCTCTCCACCTAAGCTTGCCATTTCTTGATGTTGCTTCTTTTTTAATTCTTTTTTCTCTTCATGAGCCTCTAAATGAGCTTGCATTTCACGTACAATCTCTTGTGATGCTTCTAGGCATGGTTTAGCATCATGCCCTAGTATATGTGCAAGGTGATATTTTAGTCTATTAATACCTCCCCCATTAAATTTAACAAGACACTTCCAACATGTAACTACTTTTTTTGAGCCCAGGATGGCATATTTTCAAGCCTTATCCCTTGCTACACGAATAGGGTCTGCATTTGGGTTAACTGAAGGCCTAGACAAACTACCCTCAGACTGAGACATTATGCTGCTGCTGCAATATATCATAAATAAAAAAAATAAGAATCTACAATAATGAAAATCAAAGACTAGGGACTCTTACTTTTCAAGTTTTTTCATCAACATAAAATGTAGGAAATCTAAGATTCTAAAGACAAACAAATGTAAACACAATGAAAATATGAAATTTGAATGTAAAAAATTTATAAAACAACACAAAAATGCAACTTACCTCTTCAAAAGTGCTCCAAAAATGAAGAAATGCAACTCAAATTTATAGAGGCCTCCTCCAAATGCTTCTTTCAGCTCCTTGCAATGTGTGAATACAAGCTAGAAACTAGCACGAGCAATCAGCAATCAACATATGAAAGTCAATCGATTTGCTAATTTTTTTTCTAAAACCCCTATATTCTTCTCCCAAGCCTTTTTCCTCTCTTTTAAGCCTTTGAAAATGATGGAATGACCTTTTTAGGTCAAATAGAAGGCATATAAGAAAAAAAAATCATTAAAATCTTTTAATTTTTTATGTTTTTGCCTTTTTTAATGTGGCTGGACGTGCTGAGTCTAGGCCACGTGACTCGGCGAGTCCACCGAGTCCAAGGACTCGGTTGAGTCAGACCGCAAGGTCACTTTGCCTCGCTGAGCCTGGCTCGGCTCGGGACTCGCTGAGTCCTGTAACTCTAGTTTGACCCTAAACCCCAAAAACAAAAAAAAAAGAAATAAAAAAAAACACTTTTGAGACGTATGGGGATGGGAGACTTCCAGACATCTTCGAGATTGAATGTAGCGGTTTTCCACAATCCATTGTCTAGTATGCTGTAGCTTTTGGAGATGATTGTGTTTTCCTTCCTTTTTTGCATCATCTTCGAGATGCTCGAATGACACCTAGGTGTCCTCTCGACATCCTAGAGATGCCTGGCTATTTCGGGATGTTCTAATGGTGGTGGCAAGATAACCTGCGTCCCAAAGATGTCCCCGTTGTGGAAATGTAGGGCTTTAGGGACATCTAGAAGCAGTTTTTATGGTTAGAAATTGAAGGGAAAAAAAAGAATCCATCTTCTAGCTTGAGATTAGGTCGGCAAACCTAAAAATTTGGGTGGTCTAGGTATTAAAAAGTTAGGAGAGTTTAATTTTTCTTTGTTAGATAAACAACTATGGAGGCTCTTTTCCAAAAAATCATGAATGGAATAAGATTATACTTAGAAAATATGTTTGCGACCCTCCTATTTCCTATTTTCTTTGTTATTATTTGACTTAACTTCAATGGCCTTAATTTCAAGAATTGTATAAATATGCCTTGTGACATATGGTGGTTGGTGATGAACATTTGGATGTCCTCGACATCAATATATACATGTTTGATCCACTCCACTTTTTTGCCAATATTTCACAACATTATGTTGAGCGAGTGGAGAGCACAAGGTGTCCAAAAATTGTATGAATAACCCAACAACCCTAAAGATTTTGGCATTGTCTGTTACAACGTGAACAACATTTCGAGGGCCAACTTCCTCAATGGCTTGGCAAGGAATGTTAGCAATAAATGGACCATCTTCCACTTGCCCTTTACAATCCATTGCTCTCAAAAATATTGCCCCTTTGGGGACACTACAATAACATTGATCAATTAGGCCTTTACTTGTTCCTCTACAAAAAGACCTTTACCTTTTGGCTTGCCTGGACAAATTTGATGCCTTGATGAGGGATTAAGCCCAAATGTGCTTTCACTTGACCATATGAGCTATTATTTTCTACTTTGCAATGATTACAAATCCAAGTAAAATCTCCTCCATGTAGAACAACACAAGAACCAACTTTGAGCATGCAACAATCAATCTTCAACTCTCTTTGAGCAATGGCAAGCAAAAGAGAAAGTTAAGCAATGGAGCAAAATGGTTTTGTTTTTCATTCTATTGAGCATAAATTAATCAGATTTTACCTTTGAGATGTTTTTAGTGATCGAATTAGGGTTTGGGGGGGTTCGATTTTGGCTTTTTGGCAAAAATAACTTTTAAAAAGTTAAAAAACCCTCTAATTTTTCCAAATCTACTTGGGTTTGCAACAGAGGCCAAAATACTGCCTAGGTTGGTCTAGGTTTAGTAGGGCCGAACCCATAGGCTGTGGGCCCTACTTGAACCTACAACTAACTGGATCCTGACCCAGACCTAGTTCAAACCAGACCAGGACTTGGAGGGTTCTTGTGAAGAACCTAGTAACTTAGTTTTATATTACTAACTAATTTTGGTGAACCAAAAGTATATGAAGAAGTAATGTAGGTAGATGCCAAAAAGTAGTGGGAGTGAGGCATGAAAGAGGAGATGGATTCCTTGCTGCAAAATGTAAGATCCCTATATTTTTTTTTGAAAACTTGACAAGTAAACATAACATGATAAACTTGCAATTGATATTAGATAGCTTCTATAAACCGATTGATCATTATTCAACTTACATAGGCTACTAGAGCAAAATTTCTAAGACATATTCATTAATAGATGGCTCATTATGTGCCATGGATAGTTTGAAGGAAATCCAGCTCAAATACCTCAAGAAGGATGCCAAAAGGTGTACCTTGGAAGGTTGAAATATTAAGGGCAGCAATGGACAGGTCTGATTAGACCACACACAGCCTGCAACAACTACCAAAATGCCTTGTTCCAACCCCAATAGAATGCTATCACCCAAAAAAGACTACCAATAGGCAAGGTATCTCCAACTCAATGGAACATCATCGAAATGGCAAAATAAAGCTAGCGACAAGCCTGAAAACACCTCCAACAATATAATCAAATCTGTCCTTGACTCCAACACGGGTGGCAAGTCCAAGGAAGGCTCAAATTCACCAAAGATTTGACTTTCCACCTCCAAGATTGATGTAGTATCTCTAATTATACTTGATGTCCAAAAATTATGGTAGAAAGAAGCCTAAAATCCTAACACCTTGCTATTATTGCCTCACGCCAAATTTCCATTATATGTGTGGCTATCATAGAGCGTTGGACGCAAGGGAAAAAATCAGTCTTGGCACAATGGTGACCAAAGACACAAATTGATCGTCCACCTCCTAGGGAACCAATGGAGCAATACCCAAAAAAATCTAACAACCCCAATAGTCTTGGTGTTCAAATTTTATGGGTACGACCTATACCAAAGGGTCTATGGGTAGTGTCAAAAGCCTTGCAAAATCATTTCAAAATGTTATTATATTTCAGATTCTAGCAAGGAATATATCAATCTATAGAGGTCTAACAAAACTAAGCACATGATGATGAAAAGTAAACTTCAATTAAGGATAGATCATACCCGGTTATGAAGTTCAGATCTGCTCTTGATGTTGTCTTTGAAACCGTTCTAGATGCAATCTGGTTTAGCCCACCTAGGGCTTGACTTCCAGCTGTTCGAATGCCTTGATATCAATCTGATTTAGCCTTGAATTCAATCTGATTTATCCTTTGAGCTACACCTTGAATTAGCCCTTCAATGCACGCAGTTTTCTGTAGTTAATTTGCACTCCAAGTGCTGGAGCGAAATCGTCGATTTGGAACAGAAATAGCAGCACATTCCAAAATGTATTCGCTGTCTTAAATGCAGAGGTATTTCGCCAATGTAGGGCAGACTTAGGGCAAGAACACTTTTGGCCTGAATTTGCACAAACAAGAGCAGACCTCACGCCAAGGCTTGAGCTGGCTATAGGAACAATTTCGCTGCCTATGAGAAGCAGACTGCAAACCAATTGTGGAGGACAAATTCGCTGAGTAGAGAATGCAAGTCGAATCCAAGGAGAGAGAACACATGTTATGTTTTTGATGATTCTCTTCTTGGTTTCAATTCACATATATATGTGATTGAATTAATTCAAGGAGGCCGACTGGTCTTACTAAATACCAGAAAGCATTTATATCAAGAGGCCGACCTTGGGCCCTCAATTATTTAATTCAATCAACACTTGTATATATATTGATTTAAATTAATAAACAAGAAACAATATTTATTATTATTATTTATCCTCATTGATTTATTGCCCAAGCAAGAGGATGTTTCCGTAAAGGCCACAATATTAACACTCCCTCTTGGACTTGCGGCAAAGATCAACCCAATGATCTCCCTCTATCACCCTTGATAGAGATGCCAAAAACATAACCAACATGGATTTCATAGATCTCTCATCTATGAAGGTAGATCTCCATTCTACCAATTTTGATAAGAACACACATGTTCATTATCATTTCCAACCATAGATTTCATATCCATATGAAAATCATGGTAACATCAAATCACAAGATGTTTACCAACTGGATGTGGATTTAGGTTTCCTAAATCCATGAGTCTCCGAGACTCAAAGCATAAAACATAACAAAAATGGATTCCTTAACCAATGATGCCATAGATTTCTCATCTATGATAGTAGATCTCTATCTACAAGATATAATGAGAACACAACTGTTCTTCATAAACCATACATCTCATATTCATATGAGAAACATCATATCATATGATGCCTACCATCCAAATGTGGATCTCCTAGATCCTTTGGTGTCCATGACCCAAGAATATCAAGTCTATGATATTCATGATAACATCAAGTCCATGATGTTTATCAACCAAAAGTGATATCAAGTCCATGATATCAAATTTCCAATCAATTTGTGAATTTCCTAAATCCACTAGTCACCGTGACTCGTTTGAATACCAAGTCCATGATATTCAAGGTAGTATCAAGTCCATGATACTTTCCAAACATAAGTTATCATCAAATTCATGATGTTTTATATCCAATTTGTGGATAACTTAGATCCACGAGTCACCTTGACTCAGCCAATAGAATATCAAGTTAATGATATTCATAGTATAATCAAGTCCATGATGTATACCAACCAATTTGTGGATAACTAAATCCACAAGTCACCAAGACTCAAGAAATGTCAAGTCCATGAAAACAACATCAAGTCTGTGATGTTAAGAGCATTGGTCTAACAAATATCAAGTCCATGATATTCACCAAGTGCTCGAAGTAATGGCCTCTCGACATCAAGTCCATGATGTCCACCAATTACTCAGATGTGGATCCCTGATCCACGAGATATCAAATCCATGATATCCTCGAGCATTGGCCTAACGAATATCAAGTCCATGATATCCACCAAATGCTCGGAGTAATGGTCTCTTGACATCAAGTTCATGATGTCACCATATGCTCAACAATGGATCCCTGATCCATGAGAAGAATATCAAATCCATGATATTCTCCAAGTATCCAATTCATAAGAAACAACTTAGCCAAATGCATAGATGTAACCAAATGAATCAGACACAACCAAATGTATCTCATAATCAAAATCTCATCCCATGAATCCACAAGAGTAACCAATATGATCATAAGATTCAAGTTAAATGTAAAAAATGTGTTCGCACAAAGAACCACATGTAATATAGTCTCAGCTATAATCAGTAAATATAGACTCGGCTATGAAAGAAAGTATGATCCATATACACAATAATCCACTAATGTATGCTTCACAAGCTAAAGTATACAAATGACGTATGCTCCATACAATCATATTAAGTAATCAATATCCAAATGCAGTTCTCTCATAGCACCAGCATCATTCATCCAGCATCTATAGAAAAGTCTTAGCCACAAGCATAAGAGTAATCACATAAGTCTTCACCACCTAAAGGTAACCAACATATAACCAGGTGCAATGTGATCACAGAAAGATGCAATAGTTCCTTCTATAAAGAAATGTTTCCACACATATATATGATCAATAGCAGAGCATATATAAAGGATAACATATGTCCATCTAATGTATGTTCCCAAAAAATATGCCAATAAAACACAACATGTGCCAATTCATTAACTAATAATGTATGCACCCATGCATCAATAAAGAAAATAGTTAATCAGTTATACTAACAATCAACTGTGAATGTTCCCAGAATAGTGTTAGATATAACATATGTCAAGGTAGCGTATGTACCCACATAACATAAATATATGTCAATGTAAATGTAAGGTATACTCCTCATACATAACAGAAGCATAACAGATGCCAATGTAGTGTATGTTCCATATGCCAACTTGAAGTATGCATCCATTCATACATAATGTACATAATGTTAAGTAAGCTCCTCATACATTCAAAATAAAATGTCAATTATGCCAACCAGCTAAACAGATAATTAGTTATGTTAATTAGACATTCCTAACCAGCTGATGCAATCATATATCAAAACTAACCAGTTATGATGATCAAGCCAATGAGGTATAATCCTGCTCATACATATGATCAACAAGACATAAGGAAGGAGTTCATAACACAAAATTAGGTGTACGTGAGCCCATAATTGAACTCCCTCTTAAACCACATACTCACAATTAAGTTACCCTAGGGTATATATATTACACAAGGAGATCTACTCCCTCTGGATGATCCTATCTTCACCCTCTAACAAGGTTAAAACTCCCTCAACCAGTAAAAGAAAGATAATGCCAATAAGATCTTGTGAACTTGAATCCATATATACATAGCCAATGTATGCTTCCCATAATGTATGCCAAGTATGTTGCCATTCATACGTGAATTAGATAATCAGACGTAAATAAGTCCAAGACAGAAATATGTCAGTGCATATAACATAAAAAAACTCCCTTTCAATATGCAATAGTCTCAGCTTACAAAGGAAGGTAAGTTCCTTCATACATACCAGATTATATTATTGTTTAATGCCAATGTAAGGGCCAACACAAACCAATGTTGTCAATGTACCAAAGTACTTCCTTTACATTAATAAACAGTCAATGACAATTAGTTATGTATGTCTCCACATATAAAGTACATGAAACAGTTATCCAGCTATACCAAAATAAAACAATATAGTCTCAACTATATGTCACAAATATAGACTTAGCCATAGCAATGAAGAAGGGTATGCTAACACAAGCCAAGTGTTATGCAAAAGAGATGTGCTCACACATAAATGACAAATGCCAATACTTATGAATCAGTCAAGTGCATGAACCAAATTATGAGCCAGTCAATCAATGATAATGACTCGGCTTATAATAATATGTCAATGCTAATAAGTTAATGAACCAGCCAATAATATGCCATATGCTATTAAGCTAAGCCATGCCAATAAGGGATGATCTTACTCCTCTTAAGCTTAGACTCCCTCTTAGGGTGGGTTGAACTAACTAAGGCAATTTGCAAATTCAACCTCAATGCAAAATTTAGACCTGCTTTTATGCTCTTTATATATGAAACCAAATTTATTATGTTTAGGTCAAACCCCTGGTTACTATAGTATTTCTTCCTTAGTTTTGAAAGAGTTGGACTGAATTCCTAAATCTGAAATGGATCTTATACTCAACTTGGCTTTGATACCATGTTATTATATTTCAGATTCTAGCAAGGAATATATCAATCTATAAAAGTCTAACAAAACTAAGCACATGATGATGAAAAGTAAACTTCAATTAAGGATAGATCATACCCGGTTATGAAGTTCAGATCTGCTCTTGATGTTGTCTTTGAAACACTTCTAGATGCAATCTGATTTAGCTCACCTAGGGCTTGACTTCCAGCTGTTTGAATGCCTTGAATTCAATCTGAATTAGCTTTTGAGCTACACCTTGAATTAGCCCTTCAATGCACGCAGTTTTCTGTAGTTAATTCGCACTCCAAGTGCTGGAGCGAAATTGCCGATTTGGAACAGAAATAGCAGCACATTCCAAAATGTATTCGCTGTCTTAAATGCATAGGTATTTCACCAATGTAGGGCAGACTTAGGGCAAGAACACTTTTGGCCTGAATTTGCACAAACAAGAGCAGACCTCATGCCAAGGCTTGAGCTGCTATAGGAACAATTTCGCTGCCTATGAGAAGCAGACCGCAAACCAATTGGGGAGGACAAATTCGCTGATTAGAGAATGCAAGTCGAATCCAAGGAGAGAGAACACATGTTATGTTTTTGATGATTCTCTTCTTGGTTTCGATCCACATATATATGTGACTGAATTAATTCAAGGAGGCCGACTAGTCTTACTAAATACCATAAAGCATTTATATCAAGAGGCCGACCTTGGGCCCTCAATTATTTAATTCAATCAACACTCTTGTATATATCGATTTTAATTGATAAACAATAAATAATAAACATAAACAATATTTATTATTATTATTTATCCTCATCGATTTATTGCCCAAGCAAGAGGATGTTTGCCGTAAAGGCCACAATATTAACACAAAATCATTGCTATCCATCATTGACACAATTGTGAAGAAACTTATAGTTAAAACACTTCGAATATTCACATTTTCCTAGAACTCAAAATTCCAAACTCCAAGAAAAATCATGTGTTTCATGTGCGAAAACACCTTACCATCTAGGGAGGATCTCTCACCGTTGAAACTAGTAATATTGAAGAGACTTATTGTTTTCAACAACTCTTGGAAGAACTGCTTCGATCATTCCCATGTGATGTCCCCTTCTAGCTAGAGACATCATTCTAGCTATTGATAAGCCTATCATTGGACCCTCGTAGGCTAGTAGAGACGGATAGAGGGTCAATTTGTGCACAGAGGAGATATGCTTATCTGATGGTTCGACTTTTGTAGAGCTTAGCACCCTTGATTTGGTATGGAGAGGTTTCAGACTCTGTTTGTTTGAGTTTTGCTATTTTTAGCAACTTTTAGGGTCATAGAGATGGACCCCTGCTATTTTTAGAAATATTAGTTGATCACATGGGAAATTATTATGCCAACTCCAGTTCCAGACGGTTAAGCCAGATTCTCATTTTTAAGGGAGTTATTCAATTTTCAGTTGATATATATTAATTAAATGGCAAAGGATTTAATATTAAGTTGTAAATTGACTTTATATTAAATCACTTAAGTGATGGGTCTAAGTATCATGAAGGGGGCCAAATTAATGTATTAATTTATTGGCATGTTTTCCTAAGTCTAAATCATTAAATTTATTTAATGATTATATTTTTAATGTCTAAAGAAATAAATCGCAGCTTTTCAAGGAATTGCGATTTAGGGTTGGAAAGCCTATTTATGCTTGCTGGGGAAAGAAGGAAGGCATCCATTGTTATTTTGCAAATTGATCATTGTGATTTTGAGCTTTGAGAAGGGGTTTCAGCTTTGCCATTGAAGAACGTAGTTCTTCTCTGTGTATCCATTTGAGCTGGTGAAATATCTAGTAAATTTGGAATTTCAGAGAGTTTCATCTAGAGACTCTATTTGTGCTTCAGCAGTATTAGTTTCAGCAGCAGGAAGAGGAAGATAGTATTTAATTGCAATTTTATGGAGGAATAAGTCACAGCCATTGTCCTCTTTCAGATTTACAGCCACAACATTGTAGAGTTGAAATAAATAAGTTCCTACAGCAGCTGGTGTATTCTCCCAGGTTTTTTTATGCATTTTGTAGTTGCCTTTGTTAATCATTTTCCAATAAAGGATTGTCTTGATTCCCTTTTGTATTTCATTTGGAAAATAAATAGAAGTTGCAGCAGTTAATTGAATAGTTTCAAAATTTCAGATCATTGCATATTTGCTTTTTATTTCTAAAACCTTTGAAAATCCAAAAAAAATCATAAACTTTCAAACGACAAATTGAGATAAACGTCTGCAGCAGTTAAGGACTGATTTGGGGTTCTTACATCCCACAACACCTTAAGTGTGTAGACTTTAAATGGGAGAATAAGAGCCAAAAATCTCTTTATAAAGACTTGAAGGGAAATAGAGCATTTTAAAATTTTAAATATTTCATAGTACCCCAAAAAGGATCTTTCAAAATTTTAAAACACTCAAGTTCCCTATATCATTTCCCTTGGCATCTGACTTGGGGAATAACTCCACTTTATAATATTTAATTCTAAAGTGAATATTAAAACATAACTTTTTTAATTTTAGTACAAATATTAAAAAAATACTAACATCCTTGCAAAAATGCTGCCAAGACATTGGAAATGGAAACCGATCGTGTTGAGACATAAGTAATGTTGAAGAAAGATGCTCAGTCCCAAAACAAACACTTACTATAAATAGTAGTGTTATTCAAGAACTTTGGAGAACAATCCAGAAGGTTGCCACCACTGAAACACCAACATAGTTCTCTAAAAACCAAGAAAATTGTAAACAAAGCTCTCTAAGGAAAAATGAGTCCTCTAACTACCATCTAATAGCCTATGCAAACCTAGGAGTAGGGTAACGAGAAAAATAATTTGACTAGACCTGAGAAGGGTACATTAGAGTCCTCTCCCCAAAGTTGCTTGTTGTTAAGCAATTGCAAATCTAGATGTCGTAAATCTGCTCTCTCCCAAGTAGCATCCTCCATTGGTAAGCTCTTCCACTTAACCAAATACTCCTCGATAGTCTTCTTATGTAGAGTACACTCCCTGTAATCAATCACTACCTCTTGAATCAATACCAATTTACTGTTCTCATCCAAAGGAGGTAACTTTGAAGAGAGAACCACATTATGCCCAAGCACCTTCTTAAGGTGAGATACGTTGAAGACTTTATGCACCTCGCTACTCTTAAGTAGCTCTATCTCATAAACCACCTCTCCAATCCTCTTGAAGACCTTGAATAGCCTCTAAAACAGTGGTTTCAACATCTTCGATCCACTCTTCTTGAGTGGATTGTCAGTAAGGCTTCAAACTTAAGTAAGCCATGTCCTGCTCCTCAAATGTGCACTCTACATGGCATTGGTCTCCATACGGTTGCCCTTAATTCTAATGTCCAACTCTATTGCAATAAGTCTTTGGCCTTAGGCACTCCGCTGTCACCAAATAGCAAATCATTGAAGCTAGGAGCCTCGTATGTGTAAAACGCTATGAAGGGAGACATCTCAATGGTCATGTGATAGGTAGAATAATAGTAGTGGTTACCCAAATCCAACTATTTAACCCAAGCCTTTTGCTGCCTTCAAACATAGTGATGTAGGTACCCTTCCACTCATTTGTTAACAATTTTAGTTTGTCAATTTGTTTGTGGGTGGTAGCTAGTGCTAGAAGTCAATTTGGTTCCACTCAACTTGAACAACTTTTACCAAAACAAATGAACTTTGTGTCCTTGTTGCTAACAACGTTTTTTGGCATCCCATGCTAACATAAAAACCTCCTCAAAGAATGAATCTGCCACCTGTATTGCTGTAAACACTACCGAAATATCATAAACATGAGAAAATTCGGTCAATCTATCCACGACCATGTATATGCAATTCTTCCCTTGCATCTTTGGAAGCCCTGCAATGAAGTCCATTGAGATGCTTTCCCATTTTTTATTTGGAATGGGCAAGAGCTGCAACAAACTAGCAGGATAAGTATACTCATTTTTGTTTTGTTGGCATGTAGGACACTCCTGAACATGCCAATGGACTTCATTAAGCCCTTTCCAAGATTTTTTTTAGGAATCTGCCTGTATGTCTTATAGAAACCTAGGTGGCCAGCCATAGGAACATCATGAAATGTCTTCAAAACCTTCAATTTACCAGCAAGATTCTGTTATAAAATATAAGCACATCTCTTACCTTATGCTTTTCATCATGCAAGGAGCCATCCAAAATACAGTTGGCAAGGGTGTCCTTGGCATACTCAACAAGGATTTGATTCTTCCAATCTGCTGCAATATCAATGAATGAACACAAATGGGACCTTCTTGACAATGCATCAGCTACTATATTATATTTCCTCTCGATATATTTAATGTTAAAATCGTAAGCTTGAGGCTTACCCACTTTTCCTGTCTATGATTGAGAATTTGTGATCCTTTTGATTCAGGAAGTATCTGAGGCTATTATGATATTTTTTTAACAACAAACTTTACCCCCCACAAGGAATTGCCTGAATTTAGCCAATGCATGGATAATGACAAGCATCTCCTTGTCATAGATCAAATAACTTATCTCTCCACCTCTTAACTTTCTACTTTCATAAGCAATTGGGTGCTTATTTTGCATTAGAACAGCACCAATACATTAAAGCTCAAAAGTCTTGGAGAAGTCTAGATAGCCAAAATGGGACATGTGTTCATCAGCTGTTTGAAATTATCAAATGATTTATGTGCTGATTTGGACCATGCGAAGGTCCGAAGGGGGTCTCACCCCTTCGTGCGAAGTACCCCACGTCAAGGTCTTTGCACGAAGGGGCCTTACCCCTTCGTCCGAAGACCTCTACTTCAGGCGAAGACCCCAAAAAGGCATTTTCGGTGCCCGACCGAATATCCTTCGTCCCCAAAAGTGGGACTCACTTTTGTGGGTTCACCCCTTGTTCTTAGCCCTTTTTTCTAATATAGCTAATTTTATGTTCAAGTGTTCCACTTATAATATTTGTTCTAAAAGAGGACTGGTCGTGATGGCTCAATAATCACTCAACAAACTCTAAATTTATATTTTAAAATAAAAATAATTTTAATTTTAATCTATTTTTAGGGCCAATCAACTTCAAAATTTGGTAAAAATGTGTTTGTTGTGAGGCATGAGAAACAACATCTAAAAAATCTATATGAGAAACAGCCAACTATGAAAAACCTTTGACAAAACCTCTTGTAGAAACCACACAACCCAAAGAAGCCTTTCAACTGTTAAGATTTGTAGGTGGAGGCCAATCAAGGATTGCTTTGATTTTTTCTGGATCAACACTAACTCCCTTAGAGCTGATCATATGACCAAGGAACAACAACTTTGCCATCCTAGAATCACATTTAGACTATTTAGCAAACAAGGATTCAGACTTAAAATTGACCTAAACTTTGTCAAGAAGCCTCAAATGCTCCTCCCTTGTCCAATTGAAAACAAAAATCTCATCAGAGAATACTAAAACAAACTTACACAACTACTTGTGGAAACCTGATTCTTGCAAGATTGAAAGTGGTAGGGGCATTGGTCAACCCAAAAGGCATGACTAGAAAAGTCAAAGTGGCCATGGTGACATCTAAAGGCATGCTTCTTAATGTCCTCTCTAGCCTGAATTTGGTGGTATCTCTATTTCAAGTTTATCTTGGAGAAATAGACCGCTCTAGGTAGCTCGTCAATCTGTGGGATGGGATACCTAGTTTTTATTGTCTTCTTAGTCAAGGCCTTGCCTGTAATCAATGGAAAGAGATGATTTGGTCGTAACATTTTCTAGAGGAATTGTGCAAGAAGGAAGATAATTCTTTGTACTTTGATAGCTAGAGTGCCATTCATCTTGCAAAGAATTCACTACTTCATTAAAAAAAACATATTCATCTAGTCAATTTTGGACGATGGACCATTGAAGTTGGAGAAGATCTGCACTAGTGAAAATACTGCAGATATGTTCACAAAGGTAGTCACACAGGAAAAACCTAAGTTGCTGATTTGGATTCTGGTACGCATGCGGGTTCGAGATTTGTTCAGTTTTTTTTTGCGTTAGGTTCGGATTCGTTTTGGGTTATTATATATATATATATATATATGGCAGCAAATAAGTTCTTACACTACTATGCTAATATTAAAGCACCATGGCAAAATACACCACCACATATATTACATTTTAGTCCAAATGACTTAACAAAATGCCAAAATACACCACCATATCAATGTTTTGGCTCAAAAACAATAGTGTTTACCAATACAAGGATAGATAAAAATTTATGATCAAGACTTTGATGCTTGAAGTATAATAAGGTGACAATGTTCAAAAAGCCCATTGGATAATGTATTGAATTGTAAGGGTAATATTCTCTTCCATCCAATCCCTTGGTAAACTATGTCAAGGACTATAAACTGAGATCAAAGATAACAAAAAACACTTTTAATATGATCTTAGGATGTGTTCAAATTTTTCAATTATAAAAATAATCAAGTTAAATTTTTATACAAAAATAATAAATAACCAAATATAAAAATTGCATCTAAATAATCAAAAGAAGTAATTATGAAAATGTGTTTTTAAAAAAAATTAACTATTATATAAAATATACCAACTCACCACCTAAGTAATATAGAAAGCAACAAAGTATAATAAAATAAAACATTAAATCAAAAGATAAATATTTAATTTTCAATGTTAAAAAGAAGATATAATAGTTTCCATGTACATCATATCACATTCAGTTGGGACCCAATCCTTTTATCACAGCAAAAATTTGTAGCCATTCAATTAAAACTCCTACTCGTGTTGATTTATTCCATTCCGTCACAAATTCGACCATTCAAATTCAAACTAATTTGATTAAAGACCGTGTGGAATGTGAACAAAATCCAATGGAAGTATTTAGTTTTGCTAAGTAGTCATAATCGAAGTAGATATTTTCAATATAGGCCATGTCAGATTCATTTACAAATATTCTTGAATATTGCAAAGGGTTTTCATCATTTACAAATTTTCAATTAAATAAATAAAAGCAGAGTTGTCCAAATTCGGTCTGGGCTCGCGTGGGAGAAAGCAGAGTCGTCCAAATTTGGTTGAAATTCCTCAAGGGTCCTGCACGGCGAATTTGTAGCGAATTACCCAGTCTTACAGTGAATTTCTAGCGAATCTGAACCGCATCCAAATTCCTGGAGCCAACTTTCGAATTTGGGGTGTGCTGAGCAAATGTGGTAACGTAGGGAGAAACTGATTTCCTTGTCAGTTTCCTTTGGTCTTCAAGAACGATAATGGTGGAAATGAGAAACGAGCCAAGTCCGAGCATTTCATCCAATGGGAGCTATAGGTGTAGCTGTGTTTGCTCCAGGATTAGTCTCCAAGTGGGATTTTGTTTGGTATGGAGTCCGATCAGTTCCAAGCGGGAAATTGTCAATATGTGGCAATTGATGATTCTGCAAGGTTGTACGTATAACACAGCAAGTTAAATTTTTGTGACTTTAACAGTTGAATTTTGAACCCAAACTTATTAACAAGGGAGTGCAGATGGTGTAGTGCCCCTTGCCCATAATTTAATAAAGGAGATGATTACTTTTTTTTGTAAATTGGCAAAAAGTGATTGTTAAATAAGTGGTTGTGGAATATGGAAGGACAAGAAAAATAAGGCAGCACAAGTGCATTTATATAGCACACAACAGTGGATTATCCTATAGATTGTAATACAATTTTTCGCTGGATAATAACAAAAAGGTGGATGGTTGTTTCTCTGGGGATGTAACCTACATTGGGTGAAAGAGGTTAAATCTGTGTCATGAAATTCTGATATTCTGTATTTTATCTGCACTACAATTGGTATAGTTTGATTGCTTTGGTATGCCAAGTCCTAACACTTGCATGTCAGTTTGGATAATAACAATGTGATGTAGAGATACATTTTAAATGCTTCAGAGTGAAAGAACTTGCATCCATCAGACTGTTAGTTTCAGCAGTTGTATATTGATTTCAGCAGATTGGATGATTGTGTGAATGGCTACATGTGCTAAAGTTCAGCTAAGCTGTTTTAAGTTTTGGGTTTCAGAGGGATTGATTGTTCAGGGAATTATTACAGTTGGTGAATCATGTCATATTCAGTGATGAAGATTTGGGAAAGAAGCCTTTTAGAGCATATTAGAAACTTGAGTCACAATTTCAATGAAAGGATGACCTACTTTGCGTTTTGGAGGAATTAGATAAAAAAATTTTTTTATGGTTGATTGGTCACCTTCTAAGATGATACAATTTGCAATGATTTTGTTCATGACTTCTTTGAGCAAAATAGTGCTGTTGAGACACCAAGACAAAGATATGAACCTCAAAAATCACTTCATTAATTAAATAATAATAATAACAACACCAGATACTCCATACAATGATGACATGATGAAGGAGATATTTAAAATTTGGTTGTGAAGAGTTTGGAAGGTTTGGGTGATATCAGCAGTCCTTTTGTTAGGAGGTTTATGATATAAGAAATTGTTGCAAAGGTTAGGTCCTATTTGGTGGTGTTTAACCTTGAATGTGATGTTCTAATTGTGCAAATAAATATTTATTGTTAGACAATATTATACAAAAAATGCTGTAACAACAATGTAGTTCATTATGTCTTCGATCTTGGAGGAGCATGATATTTCTCCAGCTGCGTAAGAGTTGGTTTAAAATGTTTTAAACAATGTGAGCAAAAGTTGAAGCCATATTTGACTATTTAGAGGTGAACTTCTTGTGATTCATAGGTTATAGACACTGATAAACACACTACCAATGTTGGGGGGGGGGGGGGGTGAATCAAAATAAAACAAAACCCCAATAACTACAACACATGAACACCAAGATTTATACGTGTAAAACCCAAACTGGGAAAAACCATGGTGAGCACTTACAAAGATAATTCATTAAAGTATATAATTTGATTACAAAAGATTAGGTGTTCATTGCTTTGGACTAGCAACTAGAGGTTCATTGCCAATACAACAATGAATATAGATAAGAAGACTCACTGCCTTACAATACAAATAGGAGCTCACTACTTTGGACTTGCATATAGAGGCTCACTGCCAAAGTAGCAAGATACAACAACAAACTTGTGTACCGAAGACTCACTTTCTTAAAGTACATAGTACATACAACTCTCCAAAGTAGATAAAGATTGATTCTTTTGATAATGTAGCTGATCTGCAAAACACTGTCCACCTTAGCAGCAAATTGTTACTGCCTTTTCTTCTCTGCCATTGTCACTGAACTCAGCTCTACTGATTGTTGAACTTCAGTAGTTCGCACACCTTCTTTGCTTCACACCTTACACATACATTTTGCCAAAGCACCAATAGTTCATATATATACATGATTGATCATTGGAAATTATAAGGCCGACCAAGCCAAAAGATATTACAACTAAGTTTCATGTCGGCCAAGGCAATAGCAAAATGCAAATAAGTCCTATGCCAAAAACATATGTGCCAAGGACCCAAACGGATAAGAGATAAACATTAAATACATAGATCCCAAATAGCATGAACCCATCCAAATAATAGATAAGCATTAAGTACAAGTCCTAGACCTAAATTTGACACATCAACAATCAACAAATATAACACTCAGACCTAAATTTGAAAGCATGATCCATCACAAGAGAAAGAAGGATCAAGAACACGTCATGCGTTGCCCAAAGCCAAATTCGCAATAATCGGAACATCAACCAAAGATAATTCAAATGTGTAAAAGCAAACTGCCAACTTGTCAACTATAACCGGACTTTCACATGCTATGGAGAGGTTCACATGCCACATCAGAAGCCATGTCAATACGCCACGCCAAAAGCCATGTCAACATGCCACATTAGAAGTTGCCACAACATATTTCCGGATCAGAGTAGTAAGTGAAAAGAACTACAACACTGGATGACACAAATTCCGGATCACCAGGAACACATTCTAAAACACTAGAGAATGCCACAACAAAGATCAAAACCTGAATCAATATGCATGAGTAGCAACACACCTTCAACCTTGATTTTTGGAACAAAAACACTTTGGAAAGTACAAATAACTATAATTGTAAAATTGCCATTTGCGCTACAACACAATACCACTGCTACTGAATTGTAAACATCTAGACCACTCAAGCTTCTAGATATAAGAGTAGAACATTAAGGCATTGGTAAATACCATCTTCACATGATCATAGAATACATACCTATATTTCACTCTTTTGAAACCATACCTCCCTGTTGTCCACTACGCTGGAGTACTGCACTACACTATCTTAACATGATCATGATATGCATACTTGTCTTCCACTGCATTGTAGGTTCAGTACACAAACCCACATCCAAGTATAGCAAACTTTCAAACCAAAAAGCTTTAGCAAACACAAACTCAAACTCCTCCGGAACACTATGTTTGTCATAACAGACAACCAAAACTCTACGTTTGACATCAATGACAACAAACAAACAATTATATATTTCTAACAATCTCCCCCTTTGTCATTGATGGCAAACAACTGCCAAGAATGTCAACTCCCCCTTACTGTAATAAATATTTTCTTTATCTTTCTCCCCCTTTGTCATCAAGGACAAAGGCCAAGAATCGATCTACTGTTGCACAACTCTGATAACCTAACACCAACATCAGTCTAGAATAAAATAAAGTTAGAAAGCTTCCCTTGGATAGATGCATGATCTTGATGCACTAAACTAGACAAAGAAAGGGGCAACAACCCCATGCATTTCTGGAGAAACTCAAAAGAATTCTGATAATATGATGGAACATATCTCCAGCAAAATCAATCACTAGAGCAAAGCAGCTCTTTGGATACATTTTTCTCATTATCTTGTCTGTTAGATTTAGGCTCATTTAACCACGGGCAATCTCATTGCCCTCCCAACCATAGACGAACAACAATCATCTCCCCCAAGCACTCTAAATATATTCATCTGCACATATATTTCTTCAATTATGGTTGCTAATGAGATCACACATCTCATAATATAAATGCAAGAGGTTCCCTTTCACCAATGGATGCCTCTCTTAATAATATATATTAATATAATTATAATATAGTTAAATATAATAATTATATTGTTAACATAGTTGTCAATATAATATACTAATTATTATATTATAATAATATATAATAATTATGCAATATAATTATTATTATATAATAATATAATTATATTATCACACAATAATAATATAATCACAACCTTCATGATGTCTATGTCGGCCTGTTGATTCTAACCACAACTATAAAATCAACACTCTGTCTTAGCCAGGGAGGAATCCTTTTTTATAATAGATAATCGACCATTGTCTCAAGTGATGAAATGCATTAGTTAAGACAATCAAATGCCTTCAGGCTCGTCCTCCCGACACTACCTTCAACATTCCCTCTTAGCTAGGGAGGAATACTTAACAAATTACATTTCCTTATTGTAAAGATTGACCACAAAGGCTACCTCCATATGTGGAAAGATATCACCTCTTGTGATATCAACCATAATGGCTTATCCATAGATATCACCTCTTGTGATATCCACCATTATGGCTTTCCATAAATATCACCTCATGTGATATCACCATTATGGCTTTCCATAAATATCACTTTGTGTGATATCCACCATTATGGATTTGCATAAATATCACCTCACGTGATATCACCATTATAGCTTTCCATAAATATCACTTTGCATGATATCCACCATTATGGATTTGTAGAAATATCACCTCATGTGATATCACCATTATGGCTTTCCATAAATATCACCTTGCGTGATATCCACCATTATGGATTTGTAGAGATCTCCACACCTTATATCCAACAATATGGATTTCCATAAATATCACTTCACATGATATCCACCATTATGGCTTTCCATAAATATCACTTCATGAGATGTCAACCATCATTGTGAGATCGTCACCTTACAATGATATTCACCATGGCTAATCCAGAGGGTGAACACACAAGTACAAGAAAGTCACCACAAATTCTCTCACGTGGTGTTGTCATGGCATCACACACATGACATCCACCATGAACCATATTAGAGGGTGGTGATAAGGGCTTACACCTTAAGTTTCTCTTCAAAGATAAAAATGCTTTAACATGGGTTTGCACCTCAAACTTCTCCCTTACAAAGAAGAATGCATTAAGTAGATCTTCATCATGACGTAGCTCCCTCTGAAGCTTTGAGTACTAACATCAACCTCCTAACCTCGTCCAAGGTTGCTTCTGTACGTTTGTCAAACTCCCTTTGAATTTGATATCAACCTTCTAACCTCCTCGTCCAAGGTTGCATGTGATGGATTGTCAGACTCCCTCTGAATCTGATATCAACCTTTTGACCTCCTTGTCCCACACTATCACCAAATGCATCCAATATGACAATTGACGGCTCCTTAGAGCAAACACAAATGATCCCCGTGACAGGTCTATGTCGTTGCATATCGGTTTGATACTGTATCTGTAGCCATGTTTTGGTATCACTTGTCGTGGGATTCTTAGTATTCAATTAGTTCATATTACAGACAGAAGAGTCACGTCTTCACTGTTGTTTTTAGCAAACTGCGAACATCTCAAATCGGCAGTATCATTTCCTTGAGCGCCAAACTTCAACATAGGAACCGCTTAGTAAATAATAGAGGCTCTGCGACCTTCATGCAACCCACAGGCATGTGTTCCATCAAACGGCTTCCATCTCAACTTTACAAACAGCCAGTGAAGGGACTATTCCGGGATGGTCTGGTTGTCATATGCTTCCACAAGGAAATCACTAGATGTCTTTATTTACGAGCCTTACTAGAGTTTCCCCCGTTTGAGCTATACTTATATCATTTTAAGGATAAGTAATTGCAGACTCTTAATCCTTATAGCAAAGTGGTGTCTCTTGGGGAATCAATGTCACGCAAGGTATAATTTATTTTGTGTGCCTCCAACTGCGGTTCTAACAGTCCCGATGCATGAGGGGTTGGATTCAGGCAGTCTCCTGGTCACTCATATGACCACAGGCTGCAGAAGTGAAATAGTTATTTATTTGGTGGGCGCTGAAAGCATGAGCCCCACCTTAAATGATAAACTCCCACCAATACAAGCAAATACGCAATCCCTACTATGAAATGACCATCTCACGGGACCAACAAATCAAATTGTGCACTGTCACTATTGGAATAACTCTTGTTCTCAAATATGACAGAAGTCTATCGTCCTTAGAATATGCAGCTTGCTTTTGAGCTTAACTGATTGTTGTTGTTTATGCGGGGGGAGGCGAGTTGGCTTACTCGTTGACAAGGTCTCGTGGGTCGCGCGAAGCCTTCATGGAAAATATTTTCCACCGCAGGTCTGCAAAACAAAATGTGAGACAATAGTGAAGCCTGATCTGCCAAAGATACTGCTGAGTTGAGCAGATATACTCTCGCCTCAACACGGGTAGAAAGCCACTGCCCTGTACCCGATTTGTGATAATGCTTTGCGAACTTGAGAATAGATGAACCGCCAAATAGAAGTTGACCTCACAAACGCTTTAAGGACGCCTTTCGTTGATGAATCGAATGGTCTAATACCACGGTGGACTTTCGTTTCATTCATAAACTCTTCTGGCTTTTGCGTCCACAACCTTTAAACCATGTATTCAATATATATTACTCGCCAATAATAATTGAGCCGCTTCCTTGATCGGATGCACAGATGAAGTCAGGACAATGATATTAGATTACTCCTTATTAATCTTCTGATATATAGAATCTGCACTTCCCTATCATTCGTTCGGCTGTTAACACAAGCTCTGATATATAGGCAATGTTCCAATGATAGGTAATCAGAACTATCACAGTTTCAGATATAATTCTTGTTACTTATGCGATATATATGTCGCTATTCCTGATAGTAATCCATGTACCCATGCGATCTGAGTTTCTGACTTTTACTCATGTAGAGCCATCCAAATCCAAACAATAAAATAAATCTTCCCACAGATACGGATGTCTGAACTCCTCTCAACAGATAGAAATTGATCCGCTCTGATACCATGTTAAATTTAGGCTTGTTTAACCACGAGCAATCTCATTGCTCTCCCAACCATAGATGAACAACAATCATCTCCCCCAAGCACTCTAAATATATTAATCTGCACATATATTTCTTCAATTGTGGTTGCTAATGAGATCACACATCTCATAATATATATGCAAGAGGTGCTCTTTCACCAAGGGATGCCTCTCTTAATAATATATATTAATATAATTATAATATAGTTAAATATAATAATTATATTGTTAACATAGTTGTTGTCAATATAATATACTAATATTTTTATAATAATTATACAATATAATTATTATTATATATAATTATATTATATTATCTCACAATAATAATATAATCACAGCCTTCGTGATGTTTATGTCGGCCTGTTGATTCTGACCACAACTATAAAATCAACATTGTTCTTATCTTTACTTTTCCCTAGATCTGCCACATCTTTAGTCCTTACATCATCAAACACAATTATCCAAACAACTTCAAACTCAATCTTTTCTATGCAGCAACAAACCTTATTATCCTTTAACCAATTATCAACCTTAGGAGAAAAATAGCCCCACAAACTTATCAATTCATCAAGAGGACTTTTATAATTCATAGCACTGTCATTCAAATGTATCTTGATTTGTGATCCAACAAACATCATATTTCCAATCCATTCTTGAATATATCTTAGAAAGAACAAATTTTGACATAATCAACCAAACAAACACCTTTCCGAACCACAAAACACAAATCGTATCTCCAGAGAAGTATTCATACCTTATTGTCATGCTGAGAAGATACCCAACATCCAATCTTGAGGGGGAAAATAGATGAAGACTCCCCCTCATACCCTGCAGTCTTAGTCATTTAATAGAGGAGGAAACAACATTCAGAATGGATGTCAGACTACTATCAGAAACACCCTTTGTATTCTACAACAAATATATCTTGTTCCCTTCTTTTGATTCTTTTGCAATCATCAAACAATCACCCTACTCTTCAATATTCTTGTAGAACTTAGCAATATGTCTTGTCATGTTACATTTGTAGCAAACTAGACCATCCTTGCTGAACCTTGCAATATGTCCTATCTTGTTACATTTATAGCAAATCAAACCATCTTTTTTCATTTTAGTAGTTTCATTATTCTTGACATTGATATTTATACTACATTCAACTTCTTTGTTTCCATATCCATTGTAACCATAACAATATCCATTGAAATGCTTGACATCTTTGTTCACATTCATTTTATTGTAATTCACTTTACTTCTATACCGAGCTGTCTTATGCCCTAACTTATTGCAATGATAGCATCTTCCATTGAAAACATAATTCCTTTTCAAACTTCTACACTCATTAACTCTATGTCCTACACTTTTGCAATAAAAACAGATACCATCAAAAGATGAGTACTTGGAAATAATAGATCTCCTATTCTTCATTCTCTTTCTGTCTTTGCCTGCATTGAATTCTTTTTGTTCTTTTGCTTTTGGTCTACTAGTTTCTTATCTTCCAATTGCCTTCGATTAACCATGTTCTTTTTGTCTTCAGCCTGCTTGTGATCTTCCATATCCTTCTTATCTTCTACCATCTACTTCTGATTTACCATGTCCTTTTTGTCTTCCTCTTGCTTCTAGTCTACCACAAATCAGTCAGCTTCATTTTTGTCTTCCTTCTACTTCTGATCTACTATTTGTTTTTAGTCTACCATGTCCTTATTGTTTTCTTCTTGCTCTTGATCCACCATAATCCATTCAACCTCCACCAGATCTTCTAATTCGACCTTTCTTTCCTCACTATCCTTTGACAGAGCGGATTCCACTTTGTCTTAAGTTCCATTTCTACTTCATCTCCCCATCTACCATTGTATCGAGTTAGAAATATTACCGGCAGTCTTCAAACCTTCTGCAACCCTTTTACCAGTTTGTTTCCTTTGATAACACAACCATCATTCTTGAACATAACTTCATAACCTTTCTTACACATTTGACTAACACTTAACAAATAATGTTTCAAACCTAAAACATAATAAACATCATCAGTTTTGTGCGTACTTGTAATGTCCCTCCTGAAAGATAGGGGATTGCGTACCAATTCAATGCTCTTTGTACGGTTCCAACATGCAGCATATGACATGCATCAATGTCGTACGGTCTTCTCAGTCACCGTACAACCTATTCAACAGTTGTACGGATGTGGCAATATGTATGCCGTACGGTGATCGTATGGTAGAGTCTGACCGAACACCAACACCCTCCCTCCTACGTATAGACTGTCATTGTCGTACAGTAAATCATTGTACGAAGTCTCTATTGTTGTCGTACGAGTCTATGACACTAGGGGATGTCGTACGATAACATGATGATCCCTTCTGTCACCTGTACGCTCCTCAATACTTGACATACAGTGGATGGTACAACATATGGACACAAGATGTTCGCCTTCAGGACAGAATTGTAATGATATCTACGACCAAGCAAGACAATGTGCAAGTAATAGGAAAACCTAGAAATTAAGGTTTGCACATGCAAGAAGAAATTTGTATTTAACATTGATAGCACTTCAGATTACAACAATCTCGGACTAAGAGCAGAATAGGGTGTGGAGTTACTCCCACCGAAACTGTAGATACTAAGTAGGGAGGATCTCTCACCTCCAAAATGGAAGATAATTGAACTCCAAGAAGAATTCACACATGCAGAGAAAATACCAAATTCGCATACCTACAACAACAACAAACCCGACCTTATATATGGCTTCAGAGAAACTTCCCGAAGGATTACAAAAAGTGCCGACACGGCCAAAATGTTATCAACAATAAAATAAAAAGGGGCCCGAGAGACAATAATTTTTATTTCGGGGCCATACACACAACATTATTAAATTAAATTATTTAATAGTATTGGGGATATTACATTACCATCAATTGAAATGGTTCTTATGCCTTTAATTTGAGCACTTCTTTCTCTTGCAAATCTAATTGCTCCAACATCATATTCTTCATACTTGATAATCTTTTCTTGTCTCCTATCATATGATTTGAACATCTGGAATTTATAATCCATGCATTGCAACAACTTTAGCATGCAAAGCAATCTGCTCCCTTTTTTGAGAAATAGCTAAAAATAGAGATTCCTCAATTGTTCATTACTATCCTCATCTTCAGAAAGGTATTCTTCCACAGAACATAAGCTGCTTTTATTTCCACCTTTATAGTTTATCTTCCTAAAATCACTTTTCTATCTTCATCTTCTGATTCACTATGATAATCCTTATACTTGTATTCATTAGCAAATGTCCTGTCATTCCACAATTAAAGCACTTAAGAGGTAACTTACCTTTGTATCAATCGATACGTTGCTTGAATCTTCTTGAAAGATATGCCTCAACACCCTCTAACTTCTTGCATGTCTTCGGTTCAGCATCTTCAACAGCTCTAAATGCAGTCTCTCTCTCTTTTCTCTTTCAACTTTTGCAAGATCAAATACAGAAAGTTACCCAATAAGTTGATCAATGGAATACTGGCTCAGATCATTGCTCTCCCTTATTGAGCATGCCATTGGTATGAACTCCTTTGGTAAGGTTAGTAAGATCTTGAGTGTGAGATCTGTGTCTGCTAGATGTCTATCGACAGCTCTGATTCCATCAACAAGATCAGTAACTCTGTACATGTAGCTCTCAACACTTTCATCTTCTTTTCTCAAAACTTCATACTTCTGTTTGAAACTTTGAGATTCATTATTCTTGCTTGTTTTGTCTTCAAATCTCCTTGATACACTAGAACCAACTTATCCCAGATCTCTTTTGCACCTTTTAAACCTTTCACTTTTCCAAAAGCTGTCACATAAACTACTAAAAAGAATTTCTCTTGCTTTCATATTTTCTTCCTTTTGTCTTTCTTCTTCAGTAGTTAAAGGTCTTCCAAAAGGAGGATAAAAACCAGTTTGAATTACCTCTCAAATACTATTTTGTAATGTTTCAAGATATGCTTCCATCTCGTCCTTCCAACAAGGAAAATTTGTTTGATCAAATACCGAAGCTAGAAAGTGTAAATTTTGAGTCATCCTAGATCTGCCTCAAGTGGTTAAGCTTCTTCTAGAGGAACCTTGCTCTAATACCAATTGATAAACACACTCCAGATGTTGAAAGGGGGTGGGGGGGTGAATCAACATAAAACAAAACCCTAATAACTAACTTCAATAATCACCATGTGAAACAATATGCAAGGAAAGAACAAAACCAACAACACATGAACACCAAGATTTACACGTGGAAAACTCAAATTGGAAAAACCACAGTGAGCACTTGCCCACAAAGATAATTCATTGAAGTATATAACCTGATTACAAAAGATTAGGAGCTCATTGCTCGGAACTAGTAACTAGAGGCTCATTGCCAATACAACAATGAATATAGATAAGAAGGCTCATTGCTTTATAGTACAAATAGGAGCTCACTACTCCAGACTTGCATACAGAGGCTCACTACCAAAGTAGCAAGATACAGGAACAAACTTGTGTACCCAAGACTCAGCATCTTAAAGTACATACAACTCTCCAAAGTAGATCAAGATTGATTCTCCTGATAATGCAGCTGATCTGCAAAACACTGTCTACCTTAGTAGGAAATTGTTACTGCCTTTTCTTCTTTGCCACTATCACTGAACTATGCTCTGCTGATTGTTTAACTTGACTGGTTCACACACTTTACTTGCTTCACACCTTACACATACATTTTGTCAAAGATCCAATATTCCATATATATACACGATAGATCATTAGAGATTACAACAAGGTCGGCCAAGCCAAAAGATATTACAACTAAGTTTCATGTCAGCCAAGGCAATAGCAAAATGCAAAAGCATCCAGATCGAGGACCCAAACGGATAAGAGATAAACATTAAATACATAGGTCCCAAATAGCATGAATCCATCTGGATAAGAGATAAGCATTAAGTACAAGTCCCAAACCTAAATCTGACACATCAACAATCAATAAATATAACACCTAGACCTAAATTTGAAAGCATGATCCATCCCAGGAGAAAGAAGCATCAAGAACATGTCACACATTGCCCAAAGCCAAATCCGCAATAACCAAAACAACTACCAAAGATAATTCAAACATGTAAAAGCAAACTGCTAACTTGCCAGTTGTAACTGGACCTCCACAGCTATGAAGAGGTCCACATGCCACATTAGAAGTTGCCACAACATATTTCCGGATCAAAACTATAATTGAAAGGAACTGCAACATTGGATGACACAGATTCCTGATCACCAGGAACACATTCTGGAACACTAGAGAATGCCACATCTGAGACCAAAACTTGAATCAATCTGCTTGAGTAGCAGGACACCTTCAATCTTGATATCTAGAACAAAAACACTTCGGAAAGTACAAATAATTGTAACTGTAAAAATTCTATCTACTCTGCAACACAATACCACTACTATTGAACCATACACATTTGGACCACACAGGTTTCCGGATATAAGAGTATAACACTGAGGCACTGGTAAACACCATCTTCACATGATCATAGGATACATACCTATCTTTCACTGTATTGAAACCATACCTACTTGTCATCCATTGCACTAGAGTATTGCACTACACCATCTTCACATGATCACAAGATACATGCCTGTCTTCCACTGCATTGTAGGTTCAATACACAAACCCACATCCAAGTATAGCAAACTTCTGGACCACAAAGCTTGAGCAAACACAAAGTCAAACTGCTCCGGAACACCATGTTGGTCATAACAGACGACTAGAAATCTATATTTGACATCAATGACAATAGGCAAACAATCATATATTTCTAACAGACACTTCTAAGGCGAGCAAAAACAAACTCAGAAGAGAGAATTGTTGTTTCACATGCAAGGAATCATGAACGCCAAGTCACAAATGTTCGAGCAACAAAGAAAAATTTGATGAAGATCCAAAAAAGGTGATGGATACTCTTATGCCACAAGCGGAAGAATTTTTTACTTCTATCAAATGTTTATTCTAGTAGAATGTTGATGAGCCCAAGGAAGAAATTGTGAAAGTGGAACATGAGTAAGAAGAGAAGACAACATAATTTTATTTTGAAGTTGCTGATGATGAGTTTGAGCATGTTGAAAATTCTAGCTTAATAGATAATTATGAGAGCTTAGATCAATCCAGTGAGACCAACTTAGAAAGGGAGTGAGAGAGGTAAGAAACCCATCATAGTGAATTTTAGAGTGATCTTTTTTAAGGTACGAAGTTTCTTGATGACTCTTTACTTGAGCACGGTGTTGCCATGCCATCTATTCAAGAAATTTGCAAGGCAACAATTATGCTTTGAATAGATCTAGTCTAGAAGTTAAATTTTAAACCATAACAAGGGTTTTTCCTTTCATTTACATCTTAAGGATGGTTTAGGTAAAAACACAGGGCTATCCTTTAAATAGTAGGTCATGCTTCATAACAAAGTGACCAACTGTTTTTGGGCTAGTTGTATGTATTTTATATAAATCCTCTTAGATAAAATGAAAATAGATTTTTTTGAATTCCCATGCAATTTCTATTCAACATGAAATAGCATATTTTTTCATTCTATTTTTATTAATATTACATGATTGTTTAATTCCCAATTTTTTGCCAAGCCTTTCTTGTTGCAAACCTTGGAAATTGAATATATTTTATACATTTCCAATGCAGTGAAATGCTCTGTAAATGAAATGCTCTGTAAATGAAATGCTACAATATTAGCATCAGCCTCAATGTTGGAAATGTTGATATTATGGCCTTGTCGGCAAATATCTAATGCATTGGATAAAGACATTTTGATATATAAATAATAATATTAAATATAAGAGATATTTAATATTTATTGTTTATTAATAAATCGATTTAATAGTCTAATTTAAGGAACAATTAGACAAGGTCCCAAGTCGGCCCCCTTGGGAAATAATGTTTTATCCAAGTCGGCCCCTTGTGAAGGCACTCAAGTTGGATATAAAGGCAGATTGATTCTTGGGAGAGATCATATCAAAAACATAACATATTGTCTCCTTCCAAGAATCGATCAAGGCAGCGAATTGAAGCAGCAGTGAAATATATGAGCAGCAACGAATCTTATGGATAAAGAGTACGAATTACATCTAGGGCAGATCTGAGACAACTTGAAGTTCAAATCGGTGGCATAATGGAGCGAATTAGGGCAGAATTATGTAGCCCTAGAGGAGCGAACTAGGGCAGTATTGTGCTGCCCTAGATCTAAGAATTATGGCAGATCTAATAGAAGGCCAAAATCAAGGCAGATTGGCGACATATTGAAGGGCAAGATTGAAGATCTCAAGGTTCAGATTTGAAGTCTCTAAGGACTGATTTTGAGATATAATCTGGGTATTATCTTTCCTTGTTCTTTGTGATTTCTTATCATATCCTGTGCTTAGTCTTGAAAGATCTCTATAGCTTGATCATTCCTAGGTAAATCTGGAAAATACTAACATGGTATCAGAGCCTAGGTTGAGTAAAAGATTCATTTCAGATTTAGAAATTCAAACTAACTCTTTCAAACTAAGTTGGTTATCATGGCAACCGGGATTTGGTCTGAAAATTGTAATGATGGTTTTGATTTGCAATTAGTTGCCTTCTATGGGAAAACTTATTAATTATCATTGGCTGGGAAGATATGGGTAGAACTCAAGATTCTTGCATTTTTTGAAATTGTCTTTCCTTATGATTCAGAGGGAGTATAATCATGGACTCTAGTGATAGGATCATAGCTGGTTAGTGTCATAACTAATACCTTGCATATCTAGCTGATTATCTACTATTAGCACAAATGGGATGCATACTTCACATGGTATTGCAACATACCTTCATATTGTTTGGGATATGATGTATGGGAACTTTAACTGTTTCACATCGGTATACACACTGGTTTTATGCATTTGCATTGGCATTATTAATGTGTAGGATGTACACTTGGCATATCAATCTTACAGCATTGATTCATTGGTTATAATATACCTTGGCATGTATGTGTGGAATTATCTGTAGAGAATATGATTCTTCGTTAATAGCTGATTGGATCAACTATTTGGAATGTTTGCTTAGCTGATTGACAACATACTTTGCCCAGACATAGGTTATCTTTTATGTTGTCATAAAGGGACATTCACTGCAGATTGTTAACCTTTTGGTGTATAGGCACATACATTGGCTTTATATAACTCTGGTTGTATATTGGCATATGTTTTACATTGGTTGTCTTCTATTTAACCAATTGACCTCCTAGTGCATATTATATTCTCTTAAGGCATATTTTCAGATTACCCTTCAGTTATTGATTAGATTCAAGAAACATACCTTGAGAGGGAGTTTTGATCTTGTTAAAGGGAGAAGATAGGATTATCCAAAAGGAGTAGGTCACCTTGAGTATCATATACCTTGGTATGACTTGATTATTGGTATGTGGTTTAAGAGGGAGTTCATTCATGGACTCACTTAATTTTGTGTTATGAACTCCTTCCTTATGTCATGCTGATTACTTGCTATGGAAGCCTACTTTGCATTGACGTATTTATGTTTTGTATGCATGGAGGCATACTTTACCTTAGTATATGTTTTACTTATGTATGGGGTCATACACAGCTGATTAGCAGCATATTTTCTGCTATGCATGAGGAGCATACATTACATTATGAACAGTTACACTATGATACATGTTATACCTTATGCTGTTATGGGAAAATCACAGCTGATTGTTAGTATAACTGATTAACTGTTTTCTTTATTGATGCATGGGTGCATACATTATTAGTTAATGAATGTTGGAACACACTTACATTGGTATATGTTGTGTATGTTACATTCTACAATTGGCATATTTTTGGGAACATACATTATGATACTTAGAGATAATGTTGTTGTATGCATGGGAGCATACGTTAGATGGACATATGTTATCCTTTATATGTGCTTTGCTATTGATCATATATATGTGTGGAAACATTTCCTTATAGAAAGAACTATATTGCATCTTGCTGTGATCACATTGCACCTGGTTACATGTTGGACAAACTTGGTTACTCTTATGTGGTGAGACTTATGTGATTACTCTTATGAATTATGCTTGTTCTATGAGAGAACTGCATTTGGATATTGGTTATTACATTTGGCTACTCAATATGATTGTATGGAGCATGTATGTATGAAGCATACTTTAGTGGCTTATTGTGTATGTATGGATCATACTTTCTTTTATAGCTGAGTCTATATTTACTGATTATAGTTGAGACTATACTACATGTGGTTCTATTTGTGAATACATTTTCTTTACATTGAACTTGAATCTTATGATTATATTGGTTACTCTTATACTTATGTGGATTCATGAGATGAGATTTTGATTATGAGATACATTTGGTTGTGTCTGATTCATTTGGTTACATCTATGCATATAGCTAAGTTGTTTCTTATGAGTTGGATACTTAGAGAATATCATGAACTTGATATTCTTCTCATGGATTAGGGATCCACTGTTGAGCATATGGTGACATCATGGACTTGATGTTGGGAGACCATTACTTTGAGCATTTGGTATTCGTTAGGCCAATGCTCGAGGATATCATGGATTTGATATCTCTTGGATCAGGGATCCACACTTAAGTATATGGTGGACATCATGAACTTGATGTCTAGAGGCCAATACTCCGAGCACTTGGTGAATATCATGGACTTGATATTCGTTAGACCAATGCTCGAGGATATCATGGATTTGATATCTCGTGGATCAGGGATCCACATTTGAGCACTTGGTGAATATCATGGACTTGATATTCGTTAGACCAATGCTCGAGGATATCATGGATTTGATATCTCGTGGATCAGGGATCCACATTTGAGTAATTGGTGGACATCATGGACTTGATGTCGATAGGCCATTACTCCGAGCACTTGGTGAATATCATGGACTTGATATTCGTTAGACCAATGCTCTATGCATCATGGACTTGATGTTGGTTTGATGTCATGGACTACTTGACATTTCTTGAGTCTTGGTGACTCGTGGATTTAGTTATCCACAGATTAGTTGGTATACATCATGGATTTGATGATACCATGAATATCATGGACTTGATATTCTATTGGCTGAGTCAAGAGGACTCGTGGATTTAGTTATCCACAAATTGGATAGAAAACATCATGAATTTGATGATAACTTGTGTTTGGAAAGTATCATGGACTTGATACTACCTTGAATATCATGGACTTGATATTCAAAAGAGTCAAGGTGACTAATGGATTTAGGAAATTCACAAATTGATTATTTGATATCATGGACTTGATATCACTTATGGTTGATAAACATCATAGAGTTGATGTTATCATGAGTATCATAGACTTGATATTCTTGGGTTATGGAGACCGGTGGATCTAGGAAATCCACATTTGGATGGTAAGCATCGTATGATATGATGTCTCTCATATGAATATGAGATGTGTAGTTGAGGAATAATGAAGAACATTTGTGTTCTCATTATATCTTGTAGATAGAGATCTACTATCATAGAGATCTATGGCATCATTGGATAATGAATCTGTTCTTGTGCTTTGAGTCATGAAGACTCATGGATCTAGGAGATCCACATCCCGTTGGTAAACATCTTGTGATTTGATTTTACCATGAAAAGATGATTTTCATATGGATATGAAATCTATGGTTGGGAATGGTAATGAACATATGTGTTCTTATCAAAATTGGTAGAATGGAGATCTACCTTCATAGATAAGAGATCTATGAAATCCTTTTTGGTTATGTTTTGTGATGAAGGATCCATGAGTGGATCTTTGCCTCAAGTCCAAGAGTTAGTGTTGATATTATGCCTTGTTGGCAAATATCTAATGCATTGGATAAAGACATTTCGATATATAAATAATAATATTAAATATAAGAGATATTTAATATTTATTGTTTATTAATAAATCGATTTAATAGTCTAATTTAAGGAACAATTAGACAGAGCCCAAAGTCGGCCCCCTTGGAAAATAATGTTTTATCCAAGTCGGCCCCTTGTGAAGGCACTCAAGTTGGATATAAAGGCAAATTGATTCTTGGGAGAGATCATATCAAAAACGCAAATTGATTCTTGGGAGAGATCATATCAAAAACATAACATATTGTCTCCTTTCAAGAATCAATCAAGGCAGCGAATTGGAGCAGCATCGAATCTCATGGATAAAGAGTACGAATTACATCTAGGGAAGATCTGAGACAACTTGAAGTTCAGATCGGTGGCATAATGGAGCGAATTAGGGCAGAATTATGCAGCCCTAGAGGAGCGAACTAGGGCAGTATTGTGCAGCCCTAGAAGAACCATATGAGTGCCGATCTTGCAGCCCTAGATCTGAGAATTATGGCAGATCTAATAGAAGGCCAAAATCAGGGCAGATCAGCGACATATTGAAGGGCAAGATTGAATATCTCAAGGTTCATATTTGAAGTCTCTAAGGACTGATTCTGAGATATAATCCGGGTATTATCTCTCCTTGTTCTTTGTGATTTCTTATCATATCCCGTGCTTAGTCTTGAAAGATCTCTATAGCTTGATCATTCCTAGGTAAATCTGGAAAATACTAACAGGAAACAACGCTGGTATTAGCAATTATGCTGCACTTAACAAGTATTTTGCAAATTACACTTCAAATTGCTATGTTGCTTAGCTTCCTCTAGTTGGCTCCATCAAAGTTAATATTTTATGTTGTTATAAGTGGTTTCAATATCATTTGAGGGTTATGTTGAGTCTAGGTGTAAGTCAAGTTACACAAGTTAAGAGGATCTGAAAATAGTGCAGGCTTTTTTCTACAAAAGATTATTATCACAGATTGTTAATTTGAGCCTAAAGAAAATTCATAAAAAGATGTCTGTTCTGAAATAAATACTCTGCAACTTTCTTCAAGCCAGATAGCCAATAAATAAAGGTATTGAATAAGGTGTCGAAGACATTTAATAACTACTACTTGAATTTGCTCTGTTACTTAAGAATAATATCTTCTGCCAAGGGAGGAGAAGCATATGTAACACAGTTATGTATACTGCTTGAAGACCTTTGTGAATATGTGCTATAGGAAGTTCCTCCTAAAGTAAGATTTGAGAATGTATTTACGTTCATAGTGGTTGGTGTGTTTTCAAGTAATAAGAATGCTACAGGGTTGATAAGAAAAAGGGAAGATGCATTGCATTAGATGCATAGTCAAACTTTGATTAAATAGTGTAAACATTATGCTACATTTAGATAGACTTAAATCACCTGGGCCATAATAAAAGCAGAAACTTGAGATGAGAGGCAAGGCCACGGCAAAGGAAATTTTTCTCCCAAGGAATTTTTTTAAAATGAATTTTGGTTGTTAATTGTTATGACTCATGAGGAAAGATATCAAACTGGCACTGCCAGAATAACCAGTTTATTTCTTCATGCCATTGTAGCCATCGAGCACTCTAGCTCAAAAAATTAGCCTCAAACATATCCTTTAATATAACTCTGCAGATGAAAGAATGAAATCTAGATATTTAGATAAATAAATATACCAACTGAAACCATTGCGTTTCATCAAAATATCACCACTGGAAGCCATGCTTCTAATTAGCCTTCTTTTTTGCCTAGAGGTATATTTGGAAGAGCATATAAGTCTTGTTAGAATTTGCCTGTTAGACCAGGACATTCTTGATATAATTCCAGAATTTGTTTAATCTGCCTTAGTTCATGAGGCATAATGGTTGAAGTTAGTAATAAACAAAGAATCAGAAAATTGCAGACAAGTATACACTACTGCCTGCTCGACTGCAAGTACCTTATAAATGCACTATTCTGCCACTGAAGTTAGTACTAAACAAAGTATCAGAAAATTGTAGACGAGTATACACTACTGCCTGCTCAACTGCAATTACCTTATAAATGCACTATTCTGCCACTACATGATATGTTCTTCTTGGTCATTAAGTCAATAAACGTAAACAAATATGAAGAAAATAATTGCCCTGTAATATGCCAATATTTTCGGATCACATCACAATGCAAATTTCTTTACCTGACAGACATTCCTCATGTGGCTCTTTAATACGTTCGCTCGTCAAGTTACTTGGCTATTTGAGTAATTCCTTCTTGCACCGTGGGGATTTTCCTTCATGAAAAACTCATTGGATTCACTACTTGGAATGTCTTCAAATGGCACTAATTGCTAAAGTTTTTAATATTCTGAATAACTGATCACAGCAATTGCCATCACCCATGATTGGGATATCCCATGTTCATTCTATACAAGTACATAATTCCCGCCAGTATAATAAGATGATAATAGTAACTAGCCCAATTCAACTGTCATTGCCCTCATGTGGACCTGTCCCTTGCTACTCAGTTGAGAGACTTACAATGAGAAATATTACATGTATGAGTATCAAAATGCAGGGCGGCTAGTAATTTTCAATTCTTGGAGAAATCTCAGAGGAATAATGGTCACAAATCCTTAAATGGAATATGGGTCTTGATTCTTGACTATTGGATAATGGTGATTTTCATGTTCTTGAATGTATGATAAATTTATTGAGGTTGGATTTTAGAAAGCAATATAATATTCATAACTTAAATCGGGTTATATTTCTTTTCATCAAAATAGTTGAGATGCGTTCTCAATAAATATTGCACATGCCTTAACATGCGAGGACTTATGGCCTGGCAATGTTTGAAGTTTAAAAAGGAAGGTTTGAAGTTAAAAAAATATCTCATCTTGAGATGCTGGGCGGTAAATACTATCATGCATAAATTGAAATTAAACATTGGATGTGAACTACTAGAGAAGTTTCTAAGACCATCAATGTCTCCTTGTTTGGGGCATCTATATACAAATGTACTATTCTAAAAGATGGAACATATTTGGATGTTTTTGTTCTTTCCTCTCTTGTTCAAACTCTTCACTGTCAAACAGGTTGCCCTCATTAGTCATTCACGATTCAACTGTTTCTTGGAAAGAGAAACTATATGCTAATTGCAGGTTGCAGATTATTCTGATAGATTCCCTTTGTTGACATTTTAAAATTTAGAGATCACTAAGGTCTGGTACCTTCTGTGTAGCCTATTTAAATTTTTATTATTCATAGTGATGGTAAATTAAACGCCAAAACTTGACTAACTGAGCTTTTTTTATTCCATGCTTTACTTGCTCATGAGTTGGTTGTCATCTTGTCAAGCAAGATGTAGCCGGAGACCTTTAAGGATTCTTCAGATCTTATGTTCTATACAGTTATTTCTAGTTGTAAGAGAGTTTGAATTATTACTTTATAGACCACTGCAGAGCTGTTATAGCATCAGCTATGCTTAATTATATCAGTATTATTTCTCGGCTTCTTTGCTAGTGTGTTAGTGTATTGCAATAGCAGAAATGATTTGTCATAGTATCTGGTCTTAACGTTTAATGTGAATGATTGATCTGTGGCTTTATAGTTGTAGGATTTATCTATCTGTAATCAAATTTTATAAGCAGTAAAAGCTGTGTAATCTGAAATTTCAACTAAAAGTTAATGCAGTTAGTCTTCTTATTTCTTTAAACCGTGGAAGATACGGTTCTGCTGATTTTTAAATTCTAACTGCTTTTTAATGACCGGTTTGAAAAAAAATTCACAGAACTAGTAGGATGCTTGACAGTTCTTTTCATTGCCCTGATATGCTTGCAGGTGGGGTTCAGATAAATTTCCTAAAGAGACACCACTTGTATTTTATAAAGAAGGAAATCTTATTTCTCCCTCATTGAGTATAAGGGATGGACTTAATTTAGTTCTACAAAACATGGGATCATATATTGAAAGGACAGTTCCAAAGGACAGATTAAAGATCTGGAGGACACAGTCTCCAAGGCACTTTGATGGTGGTGAGTGGAATCAAAATGGCAGTTGCACATTTGACTCACTTCTCGAAGAAGACAAGGTATGGCCAGTAGTAAGTACAAAGTATTATTCAATAGAATCTTAGAAGTCGACATTTCCTTTTCTTGTCATGCATTATGTCATTGTTTATCTTTTGGAATCACTGGAAAAATGAATCCATGAAACTTAATTCTTTACCAAATCGCCACCTTTGAGTGCTGGAAATAAGTTAATTTCCCATTACATTTGACAGACTATTGTTTTTGCTGTAAGTATTTGTGGACAAGTGCTTCGGATGTGTGGATTCCCTGTTAGATATAAAGCTTTTAAAGCAAGTATTGATTATTTGCACTTCTCTGTTTGACAGTTGGATTATTGGTTTGCACCAAAAAATGGTGGAATAAACCGAGAAGCTAGGGAAGTGAATGCTATTATAAAACATGCATTGCAAGGAACAAGTATCAATTTGTTGGATTTAACCCATCTGAGTGAGTTTCGTGCTGATGCTCATCCTGCTATATGGCTCGGAAGAAAGGACGCAGTTGCAATATGGGGCCAAGATTGCATGCATTGGTGCCTTCCTGGTCTACCTGACACTTGGGTTGATATCCTCTCAGCATTAATTGGAGAGCATTTAAATACTAAATCTCTTTCTCTTGGGTGTAGATAAGTGAAGCTACACTGCATCCAATCGAAGTTTACCCCACTTCTCACTTAGAAGCAAAGAAGCAAAGAAGTCTACTGTACCTGTAGAACGGCTCTCACTTCTGTATGAGCTATGTAGATTTTTAACAAATGTTTTCATCTTGATTTTATGCTATTTCTGTCTGTTCATTTTCCAATTGGTAGTTCCTGCCACTTGAGTACTGGTGGACAATTTAACCAGGGATAACAGATGCCAAATTTGTAGACTATCTGGCATCCAGTAAGGTTTATAGCTGATGGAAAATCCTCCATCATTACCTGTTGGTCTTAGAGGGGAAGAACAAATGACAACCTTTCTATGAACTTTGCTTTGTTGAAATACTTGATAAACCTTGAGTAGTCTCTTTTGCCTTTGAGAAGGGCAATGTAATTTGGGCAGTCATCTATTTGTTTCAGTTGAATAGATCTTTTTTAGCTACAAAATGGGAGGGATCACATATGCTTCATACAACAACTTATTCAATGATACATAGAAAGTACTCGTCAAATCCTATCAACCATTTCTGATATATATGTACTACTTTAGTTGACTTTTTAGGGAAGGATTGCTTCTCATACAATGGGTTCCTCGTGAAGACACATAAACTCAATGAGCAAGTTAGATCTAATTGTCTGCAATTTTCAGAGAATCGTATCACTGGTTTCTTCACATGCATTTGTTAATTTGTATTGGGGTTATGAAGTATCCAACATACAACACAGATGCTGTAATTTACATTTCAAGAATGAGCTTCTAGAAAAATCTGCGATTGTTGCTTGCACCAATGTTTCATGATCATCATCAGTGATAATTGTGGGTTAAATCATTTCGAGTCAAACTGGTAACTGGCTGGTTGAGGGTTTATCCTACCCTAATGTAATGGATCGTAGATTGTTGTATATAAAGAACTTATAATATTTTATTTGATATCATTTAAGTTATGGACATATTGCTCGCATGATAATATTCTAGAGTTTATCCTCAATAATGTATTGTTCTATGATATAACCTTACTTTAAGGTTATATTTTGGAGCATGTGGAAATTTTTCTGTATGACAGCAATTCTGTTTCAGTGATTCAGTAACTATTGGCAAGATAACAAATTATTTTGTACATCTGCTTGTCTGAATACTTATCTTCCATGGCCCATGATTAAAAAAGAATCAAATCTCATATATTGAGGAGTTGGTGGCATATGGTATAACGCACAAATGTTGTGTAAAAGGTAAAGGTGTATGTCTTCTTATGTAAGAAAACCATTTGGGTGTGTTATATCTCCTTGAGTAGGTTCACAAGGGATTTTTTTCATTTTTTCAATCTTGTATCTTGACCATTCATTCTCCATTGCAAAAGTATATTCTCCTTCCATTCGATCAACTATTCGCACACTAATATGATGCCTCATTTTAGAAATCAAATTTTCCTATCCTGTTCTTATAATGTCCACTTGTGTAACTTTCTAATAAGAGCCAATGATAGACCATCCACTTGAAGCACATCCAAAATAATGGAGGCTTCATGTTGGTTTTTGTTATTTCCTTTGCATTATCGTTTACTTGTTTCCGTCATTTCTTTAAGAGTAATGTCTTCTGTTTGAGATTTTGGGTTTCATTGTTATGCTAACTCATTGTGTGTAGCTCATTTAAGGGGTATGCATTTTTACCACTCTATTGGGGATTTTACCCAAAATATCTATTTCCGCTAATTACATTTGGTTAAGATGCTTAAATTTTGATTGTTTCCACTGTGAGTTTGAAATTGTCAATTAATTTTGGTTCCAGCCAATTCAGAATATGGTAAATGCTTAAACCATATCCTTGTTTAATTGTGAGTTCAACATTTGGCTTTATATTGATCATTTAACGTTCAGTTGTGAGTGAATGCTTGATTTTTTATTGTGAATGATATTTATCAAAAGCGATAGTAAACTGGTCTATCTTTGGTGCGGTCACTTTTGGATCTGTCTGCAAATCGCACTCTGTTCATTAACAGAAGCTTAAATCCATGAGGTAGATTTTCCAAATTCGGATGATTTAAGGCTTCGCATATCCTAGTCTATGCTTGTATCTGACAAATCCGCAGGGTTTGCCTCTCCAACCTTGTCTGCAGGAGCATTATACCCCTGATACAGAGTGAATAAAAGGAAGCAAAAAAACCAGTGCACTTTGTTCAGGAGCCCTTGGTCCATTGAATCCATTTAACGTTTAGTTGTGAGTGAATGCTTAATTTTTTATTGTGAATGATATTTATCAAAAGCGATAGTAAATTGGCCTATCTTTGGTGCGGTCACTTTTGGATCTGTCTGCAAATCGCGCTCTGTTCATTAACAGAAGCTTAATATCCATGAGGTAGATTTTCCAAATTCGGATGATTAAAGGCTTCGCATGTCCTAGTCTATGCTTGTATCTGACAAATCCGCAGGGTTTGCCTCTCCAACCTTGTCTGCAGGAGCATTATACCCCTGATACAGAGTGAATAAAAGGAAGCAACAAAACCAGTGCACTTTGTTCAGGAGCCCTTGGTCCATTGAATCCATTAGCAGGCTAATCAAAAGCTTTATGCCTTTCATCATATTCTAAACTTCTGGCCTTGAGCTTTTATATGCCAAATCATATTAGCAGTCACACATCAATATCTTAATCTTTTTGTTTCATGTGGACCTGAGTTTCTCCTAATGTATTTGAGATGATTTCTAGCCTCACATTCATGCATGTTTAAATATTTTACCGTGCGCAAGGGACCAAAAGATTTTATGGGTTAGAATGTGGTTGAAGGCTTACTATTGCCAGGTATTCAATTATGGCCATGTTTGAATACCCCTTGCCTGTGGAACATTACAACATTTTGCATTTTTTGGCAGACTCGATGGACCTGACTCCATCTCTTGCTGCTAGTGTGGTCCCCTCTGGCTGTGTGGACCCTCTTCTGATGGCTGCTCCTGATTTTCTCCATCCTTTGGTTGTGGAGGTACAACATTGTCAACACTCTGTTCCTGGTGCTGTTTGTCTTGAGAAGGGGGTTCCACCACCTTCCCCAGCTGGTGGGCACCCTTTTGAAAGTATCGCTTGGACAGTTGTCCGTTGGTGAAGGAAAAGTCACCTGACAATCCCTCATTTTCCCTCCCATGTTTTGGGGGAGTTCTCATGATGTGGGTTTCTTGCTGTGCTGCTAGTTTTCTGTTAATGGTCTGTTCTAGACCTTGTTTTTAGTTGTTTATATTTTCGCCTTAGAGCTGGTGTAAGGAACAACACCATTGTTTTGCTGTCTTTAATAAAACATTTTGCATTTATATTGGGAGAGACCCAACTCTAGCTGCTGGGGTAAAATCACTGCGATATTAGACAGGAAGGTATGAACTTGTCATCATCAACAATCATATCAGTATTTGGAAATGAAAAATCATTGAGCTATTGAAAATTAGAACAAATGTAAATTTTTCCACCTAATTTTCTTGTCGTATATTTGAAATCCATGGTGAGTAATCCATTGGTCTAATGAATGCACCTTAATTGATTTCTTAATTCTGTATATAGCCATCATAACGATCTTGGTATGCATTTTCATAATTTTATATTTAACAGCAATTGAATCTAGAACAATATAATGCATAACAATATCACCAAAATGCTTGACATCTTCATAATACCATGCAAACAAATCTCTCTAATCATGAAATAATTGTGTTGCTTGTAGTCATTTAAACATTCAACAACTGTTGGCACTTATATTTATCTATTGTATCCCTTTCCACATCAAGATTTGTCACTGACGAAGCTACTTTGATCGTCAATGAATAGCTTAGTACGTAAGCAATCAAATACTTGGGAACATTGCTTATGTAAGGACGGGTTCTTTAAAACAAGAACAAGCATCAAAAATATATGTGAAGCCTTTATCATAATGGAACAACCTAGGAAAATAACCTTAAGCATCCAAACCTCAAACAGCTGACTAATAGTGGAAAAACAATCATGGTACAGTTTTTGAATATAGAAAAACCTAAGGAAAGAGGTAAAGAAAATTAATGTAATCCTTTGTCTTGAGAGATGTCTTAATTTAGATGGACGTAATGACGTTGAAGAGTTACCTAGAGGAAATGAGGAATTTATTAAGAGACGGAGAGTACTTTTATGGAAGCCTTAAATTAAGCATTGATAAAAGATGTTGCAGTGAGATGGAATACCCACAAGTCAAAAATTCATACACGGCATAAAGTAAAAGATTTCGATAAAATGTAGATATATCAAGGATTGGAATTATTATGGTAGGATACCCGTACACAAGAACTTTTGATCCATATTCACATATAGCAGCTTGCGAGTATTATTGCAATAAAATTGGAATAGTGAGTCTAACAAAAATAGGTCCAATTATTTTATTGGACTTTGGGATCATCTTCTTGTTCTTGGTATTTTAATCAAGAAGAACAAGGGAAGACAAGGGAACAGGAGAAGTCAACAAAATAATTTTCTAGAACCTTCAAACTTTGTGAGCTAGGTACACATAAATCAATCAAGGAACCAACTCTCCAATACATATCCAAATAAGGAAATGAGCAGAACATAAAGGATTGGTAGAATTCCAAAGTCACGAAAGCATGGCGAAAAAGGAAAAGCAATAAAGGAACCTACGCAGAGAAAAAAAAGACCGAAAACGAAACTACAAATTGTTGAATACAATGAGGATGAAACTTCATGCAAGGAACTACCAAAACAAGAGTTGAAAAGCAAGGTAGAAAAGGAGCAAAAGAATGTGGAGGGAGAGACATAACAGTAATAGGAAATGGTTGCACTATTGCTCATGGCTATCCATCATATATATAAAGAAATAGTAAATTCTGAAGTAGTGAAACGAAACTTCACCACCATAAAGAGGGGAAGAAAGAAAAAAAGGTTCTTGATGAAAGAATATATATAGTATTGTAGAATAAGAATTACCAAGAAAAGGTAGTTGACGGGAAAAAAATATCTTAAAGGAGAATGCCATTACCTTCAAATTTTATTGAAGAAATAAAATAAATGGGGAGATTCCTATACTGACAATGCTGTGTTAATTAGAAATCATTAAAGAAAATCAAAATATTCCTTCAAAGACAAGACCACATCAACTAAGATTCGTAGAGCATTAAGGTAAAGATGAAGATACTTCCTTTAATTAGGAAGTAGGATAGTAGCACAATAATGAGTTTCATAGAATACAACCCCATGAGTAAAGAATAATGGCAAAGACAAATAAAATGAAACTTGTCTTAAAAAAACAAAGATGTGTATTACTAGTTTCTACTCATATATATGAATAAATACAAGAAGAAAGAACTTTTAAATGATACAAATGGTTTCACTGAGTTGTCTTAAGGACAAGACATGTTTTAGGTCTAGTGTGAATATTGGAAAGATATATATGGTTGTGAAATGTCACAAACATAATTTTGGTCAATTATAGGTCCATCTATCTATTATATACCACTTAAATGGCCTCAAAACACCTCTTATATATCTAAATAAGTTATTATAGGTGCACAATATCATAGAAGAAAAGACATTTGTAAAAATATAATTTTTTTTTAATAAAACACATTAGGCATGAATTATATTAAAATAGGAAACATATATAATAAAGTATGTACATAAAAGACATACAAAAAAGTAAAGGCTGCAAACGAAATGGGAGCTAGGCTCACCCATGTAGCAACATATAGTGAGTAACAACATACCAAGATGGAAAGGGCTGCACAAAAAATGAGAACTGGACCCGACCATTGAGGCAACAAACATAAACTAGATAGAGGAAGTGAACCAAAAGCACAATACAAATTCAAAGAGGAGAGATCATTGCTCATTGAACTACAAAGTCGGCCTTGGTTTGAACTTGTTCTCCATTGAAGCAAGGCCAAAGAAGTAATCTTGAAACTCTTGTGTGCCTCTAAGAGAAGATCCTCATTATTTGAAAAGAACATGTTCATTGGTGCAAAGTCATCATAGATAACATGTGACTTGAAGAGGGCCCATGCCTCTTGCATTTTCTCAACCTTTTCCTCAACAACAAGCTCAAAAACTTCTCCTAAAGGGCCATAAATCACATTAGTGTTAGTACCTTTGAAGGCTTGAGCAATTGTTGGCCAAAACTATTTGGGAGACCAGCTTGTTGCCCATAATGCATACTGTTGTTCGTAAACTTGTATGTACGGGGATGTTATGTTAATAAAGTTGTTAGTCTCAGTCGTTAGTGACCGGAGGTAAGCAGTTATGACACGATGGTTCAATCGCACCCCTTCGGGTGGTATATGTATCCTCTTGGAGGAAATAGATGACACATAATTATTATGTTATGCTTACATTAGATGTACTTGGCTATCATTAATGAAGTATCTAGCAGTACTCTGATATCTTATTATACATGTTGTCTGTTATCAGTTCCTTCAGTAGTATGCATTAAACCCAATTTACCGTAGGCGGTAAACATTTGGCGTCATTGTCGTAAGAGGTTGGGAAGTGACATAGAGTGAATGACATACAGAGGGTAAATGGGCCAACCTGTCGACAGTGGTCTCAAGGGGGATGACAACGAACACAAAGAACTGTATGAGGGAGAGCATGCCCTGACGTCAGACTTCGTCATTCTATTACAGGTGTTGATCGAAACTTGCATGAGGAGAGAGGCTGCACGGGAAGAAGTCCTTGAAGGTGCAGTGTGGAACGCTCTTGAAGTAGGTTCCGCGGTAAACGACTACTGAACCATCTCCCTTGCCTGTTGGCATAGACATCCCTCGCCCAAAGGAACCGACAAGAGGAGATCGAGTGAGAACAACGACACCAACAAATCCTCCAAAACTACCAGGAACATAACTACTGGGAGGAAGAAGAGCCTGATGGAACTCAACGAAGGCAAAGGAATAATTAAACCCTCGGGAGGGAAATAAGAATAAAAGAGGGCACTTTTATATTGTGATTCTATCACATGGTTGACATCCATTGTAAACAATGACTTAATACAAAGTGTTCTTTTGAATAATTTATGTTATGTTACAGCTCATGAATTGATGCCCAATCTATTGAATAAGGATAAAAATAAGAAAGAATATATAGAGGAGTGTGAAGCCACTAAGAGAGCTTTGATTCTTGAGCAACATGCCGAAAGGAGACAGAGGCTTAGGTAACTTGTAGAGGAGCGACTTGACGGAAGGGAAGGTAACCAGGCTTAAGGTGACCACTATGGGAGGGATGAAAACCGTAGGGGAAGGAGTAGTGAGGATTTGATTGAGGAGACTCGACAACAGTTGGATCTTCTTGAGGAGACCCGACATAGGTTGAAGGATTTGTCTCTTATCCCTCATACAACGACTAGAGAGGCCCTAAGGAATGAGGAAGGAGAGACCAAGGAAATCAAGGACACCAAGGTGGTGAGGAGTGTCAGAGAGACACCGCACGATGGTCAACACAACTTGCTAGGATCCACCTTAACCAACTCGGGAGCACAACTAACGACCTCAGGAGTGCAAACCACTGGAGGCAATGGAAACAAAAATATGTCGTCCCAAAAGAAAAAAACTACCAAAATTTAATGGCGATGGGAAGGAAGATCTCGTAAGGCACTACAGGACCTGCAAAACCATTTGGACGAAAAATGGAGTCACAAACAAAGATGAATGGATCCAACAGTTTCCAACGACCCTATGAGGAGTTTCCATTGACTGGTACTCTGACATAGATAAGACTAAAATTAACAGTTGGGATAGCCTCATGAAGGAATTTCAGGCTGAGTTTTGATTGCTTCGGGACGAAAATGAAATAGTTGCCAAAATCTACAGTGCCAAACAAGGAAAGAAGGAAACAATACAAGTATACAATCGGAGGCTTGAAGAGCTACTCGAGAAGATGGAGGCTCAGCTAGACGATGAACTGAAAAAGAGATGGTTTGTGGAGGGATTAAGGCATTCCCTCAGGAAAAAGATGAAGATAGTACTTCCCATGTCATACACAGACGCCTACGACCAGACCATGAACCTAGAGAGTGAAAACAAAACTTCCAAGAAGAAGAGGGGCAAGTCCTCATTGGAAAGTGATGAATCATCCGGGGAGAGCAACCGTTATGACGAGTTGAACAAGAAGGTGCAGGCTCTTCAAAAGGATATGGAACAAATGATTAAAGAATTTAAAGTAATGAAGGGGAACACATGACGAAGTGATGAGGGAGAATTGTGGTGCACGAAGTGTAAGGAAAATGGGCACATGAAGGGATCGTGCCCAAGGAAATTATTCTGTAGCATATGCCAGGTTATGGTTCATTCCATTAATGAATGACCATACAACATGAAGGCAAGGAGCCAATAAGTGCTCTTTACATAGGAACAACCGTCGGCCTTTGGGGCAACAAACACCGCACAACAAACAAACAATAATGCATTGTCCAACGGGTTCTGAAATAACCGACACGGAGGGAGAGGAAATAATGACCATAGTAATAGGAGTCAGATGCAATATTATTCTAAGGGATGGTTGATGATCTAGCGTCGGGCATGCAACTAGTGGGGTCATTTCGCTTGTGACTGCCAGAAGGGCAACACACCACAAAAGTTGTGTCGATGGTGCGGCCCTAGAGATCATGAGGACACTAACTATCTGAAACCTAGCGTGAACCTCCTCAACATCAAAGAAGAAAAAGTACTTGCTATCACTTAGAACCAAGCTAAACAGGCCATGTACACCAATCCCCGTATGAAGAAGCAAAGGGTACGGGAGGCTAGAGAGGAGATTGAGAAAGCAATGAAGGTACAAAAGGATACACATGACAAGGCTAGTACTTCCAAGTGGACAGAAGTAAAAAATAATATATTACGACAGATGTTACAAATGGAGGTACCAGTCAAAATCAAAGACCTACTTCATACTATGCCTCAGTTGAGGACAACACTATTGAGTGCCTTCTCCACACAACCTAGCACCACCGTACAAGCTGACACCATACACCCAATGCATATCTCTGGCGGGTTGGCAATGGATCCTATGTTACTGGCAATAAAAAATGGTCGACACTGGGTGGTAGTGGAAATGGGTATCCTTGGAACGATCCTAGCGAACACCATCGTGAACGACGGGTCTGGGGTAAATGTCCTCCTCGAGGAGACATGGAAGAAACTTGGGAAGCCTACCCTGTGGCCCCTAACCTTCAATTTATTAGGTGCCGACTAGCATGGAATAAAACCCCTCTGAATACTAATGGCCCAATAGGTTACCATAGGAACACAACTGTTTGTGTTGGACTTCATCATGATTCTGCTTAAGAAGAAAGGGTATGATGTCATTTTGGGTAGAAGATGGTTAGTAATGACGAAGGTCAATCATAATTGGAAGAAAAATACTCTCCATCGAAAGCAACAGACGGAATTTTGTCATCAATCTTCGTACCCAGATGGTGAGTGAGGATATTGCATCTTCTTCGGAATCAGAGTCTGACGAAGAACATGACCGAATGGGTGAAGGAAGGAATCAGATAGAGCCTAATGATGAAGGTGTTCTAGAACTAGGAGAATGTTCAGAGGATACAAGCTCGATGAACGAACTCTTCCATTGGCAAATGGAAGACTACAAACTCTTTCATAGCTACATGATGGGGGTAGAGGAAATAGAACAAGTGTCAGAGAAAGATGTATTTTTGTCGGAGTACAGGGAATACAAGGAAGGGGAGGCCCACACAAACGACATTTCAACCCAAAAATTTGATGCAGAAAAACCGATCAAGTATGAAGAATTGTCCTTATAGATTACCAACCTCAAGGATGAAGAAAATCCACACAATATACTAGTAGGGGATGATTGGGATCCCGTGCTAAAGGCCACAACATTTCAAATCTTTATGGAATACAAGGATGTATTTGCATGGAGCTACAAAGACCTCAAGGTTGTACGACCGGAGTTGTGTGTACACCACATCCCTTTGGTACCGGGAGTCATACCCGTACATAAAAGACTGTACCGAATGAACGAAAACAATGCAACGAAGGTGAATGAGGAAATACAACACATGCTTAAGGCAAGAATTATCTTTAAGGTACATAGGAGTGAGTGGGTATCCTCAATTTTTATCTCATTGAAAAAGAAAGCGAATCAGATCAGGACATGCGTGGACTTCAGGTGCCTAAATGCGGTCACCATTAAGGATCCATTTCCAATACCATTCATAGATAGCATTTTGGAGGAAGTCATAGGGCACTAAGTTTATTCATTTATGGATGGATTCTCTAGATACAACCAGATATCCATCGCCGAAGAGGATAAACTCAAGACAAACTTCGTAGTAGAAGATGGAGTGTATGCTTACAATTGAATGTCATTTGGACTTTGTAATGCTCCGACAACATTTCAATGGATCATCCTGCATGTCTTTGATAAAATGTTAGTGGGGAATTTCAAGGCCTTCTTGGACGATTGGTCTATCTACAGTGCTTACGACACACACCTAGTATCCCTTGGGGAATGCATGGAGAGGTGTAGATGGGAGAGACTTGCACTTAATCCTAAAAAATGCAGGTTCATGGTACCCTAGGGAAAACTATTGTGACATATAGTATGCAAAGCGGCACTAAATACAGATCTGGAAAAAGTACATGTGATTCTTGAGTTGGAACCTCCTATAGATGTGACTGGACTGAAATCATTTATGGGGCACATAGGGTACTACCGAAGACTCATTAAGAATTTTGCCCATGTATATTGCCCATTGGATAAGCTGAGTTGGAAGGGGGAGCCATATATGTGGGAAATGGAGCAAGGAAAGGCATTCAAAGAACTTAAGACACGGCTAGTAGTAGCACCCATCTTGACATACCCCAATTGGGATAAGGAATTTCATGTTCATGTTGATGCATCAAATTTTTACATTGGAGGTATGCTGGCACAAACAGACAACCACAGGTTGGACCACCCCATATACTTCACCAACATACTTTTGTTGAGAGCAAAAAATAACTACAACATGACAGAGAGGGAAGCCTTGGGGATGGTCTATGTCATACAAAAGTTCTAGCATTATTTGTTGGCAACACCATTTATTTTCTATGTGGACCATCAGGCCTTAATGTACTTGGTAAATAAATCGATCATCCAAGGGAGGGTAAGGTGATGGTTGCTTCTACTATAGGATTTCACATTTAATATTATAGTATGGCCAGAGAAAATCCATGTGAGTGCAGACCACCTATCCCGAATCAAATTAGGCGAGTTGCTAGAAGGTGTCAATGATGACTTTCTGGATGCCCATCTCTTCAAAATAGCAGTTCTACCCTCCTGGTATACAAGTATTGGAGAGTACCTATCCACAGGACAACTCCCCCGGGATATGCAACCAAGCATGAGAAGGAAACTAGTCCTACGGAGTAGAACATTTCAATTAATCAATGGGTTTTTATATAAGATGGGACCCGATCAAGTACTTCGTTGATGTGTCATGGAAGAGGAAGTTCCAAGTGTGTTGAGGGAAGCTCACGAAGGTCACGCAGGAGAGCATATGGGACATGACACAACCACACAAAAGGTGTTACTTGTCGGGTTATGGTGGTCGACGGTATATAATGATGCAAGAGAATGGTTGGTGAGTTGCGACACATGTCAGAGAGCAGGAAAGCCCTTGAAAAGAGATTTCATGTCTCTGAACCCCTCTAGTGCGCAGGAGTTGTTCGAATGACGGGGACTTGATTTTGTGGGGCCACTTAAGATAAGTAGAACATGTCAGTACAGGTATGTGGTTGTAGTGAAAAAATATCTCTCCAAGTGGGTTGAGGCACGAGCCCTTCCTGATAATTTAGCCTTGAGTACAACCAAGTTCATTTACGAACAAATAATTACAAGGTATGGCATCCCCATTCAGCTCACTAGTGACAGAGGGGGACAGTTTGTCAATCATGTCATAAAATTTCTCACCACAGAGTTCAAGATCTTTCACTCATTCTCAAGCCCGTAGTACCCGAGAGCCAATGACCAAGAACAAGCCACCAATAAGATATTGGTATTAGTGGTCTATAATTCGTGCAGAGTTGAAGGAGACGATTGGGAAGAAAAGTTGTCATCAGTGTTGTGGGCCTATCACACCACGTACAAAGTCACTACCAAAGAGACCCCCTTTTAGTTTATGTATAGACAAGAGGTTGTCGTACTTGTTGAATTTATGGTGCCAAGTCTCAGAATAGTCATTGAGAATAGGTTGTGAGATATGGAGAGCCTAAGGGAGAGGCTATACAATCTCAACAAGTTGGATGAAAGATGTCTGATGACACAATCGAAGCTAAGATAACTCAGCAACAGAGGAAGGTGTGGCACAACAAGCACCTCAAACAGACGAGATTCACTCTGAGGAAACTAGTTTCAAAATACAACGGGCAGAACAAAATTAAGTCGGACAAGTTAAAAGTGAAATGACTTGGGCCCTATAAGGTGCGAGAGGTTGGGGATAATAGAGAAATCAAGTTGTGGACTTTGGATGGGAAGGAGGTGGCAAACCCCGTCAATGGTTCGAAATTGAAAATCTACCACGAAAGGCATGATGAACGGAGAGATAACTTTGGTAGGCAGGACCATTTACACTTAGGTAATAAATAAATAAATAAATAAATATATATATATATATATATATATATATATATATATATATATATATATATATATATATATATATATATATATATATATATATATATATATATATATATATATATAAAGAGAACATCGTATGACCCAAAGGTCCAAAACTGTATGACATATTGTCACACAAAGAAAAAAACATAACATATTGTACGACACATGACCATACGACATTCAAAGGTCATACGGTGCATGGTAGTACGACATAAAATTCACACACGAAATTAAAAACACCAAAACAAAAAACTTTTGGAAACAAAGTCCTACAACTATACAACATAAAAAAATGCAGACAGAAGGAAAAAAAGAGGGACGCGACATATTGGAACCGTACTTCCGTACAGTAGTAGAAGGAAATAGCAGTGTCGTACAACCATATGAAAAGGAGAAGTGAAATAAATCAATGCAGATAGTTCGTACGTCGTATGGTCAATAGGAGAATATCACAAAATAAAAAGGGAAAGCGTACAGACAGTGGATAAAGGGTTATTGACAAACACGGGAAGAAATTCAAAAACCAGTTTATAGGTAGTTATTGGTGACAATAATTTTTTTTCTCAGCATGGGATCTCAACAATAAAACAAAGACTGGAAGAAGCAATTGTAGGCATTGACACCAACAAGTAGTAGCATTGCTAAAGACAAGGGCACGAGGGTTTTACCATTTGGGTTCAAGATTGCTTGTAATGACCCTTACCAATAGGCCACTAAAAACCCCTCAAAATGTAGATAGAAAATTATTTTTGCAATATATGAGTTCGCTGTCCCAAAATTTTAGAATAATAGATAGCAACCAAATACCATCTAAAACACTATCAATGATGTAAGAAATTGCTCAAAACCATATGCCATTCATATATCAACAATTTGCAACAATGCCATACATATTTCAGCCAATAATATGATCATCAAACCCTAGGTTTGCAATATAGATAGACTGAAAATTACAATGCCCTTTCACTTGCAAAATCCTAGCCTTCCTTTGATACCAATAATGCCAAATGGCAAACAAAGACAAGTACAATGTAAAATAGCAAAGTGCTGAAGCTATATTTTGTACTCAGCTAAAAACATACATTTCTCAGAAAATATGCCAAATGCCAAATGAGAAGTGAGGAACCTGATTGTAGATGGCTGTGATAATTTTTGTCAGTGCTGAAGATGCCAACACCAAAGCCAAAGTCACCCCAAATCTGAAAATGTACTTTCTTGCCAATTTTTGAAAATGTCTAGGAATTTTGAAAATTCCTTAAAAATAAATCATGGCATTTTGGGACTCCAAAATGCACCTATCTTTATCTCCTCGACGATAGAAATCCGATGCAAAAATATCCAGAACGATATGCTGAGTAATGAGGAAGATATGAGCAAAAATGTGGTTCCAAAACCCTATCCTGAAAATCTAAAAATAGAATTAGACTTGTAGCAAAAACTTTTTCGGATTTATTTTTCGCTCTGCTTTTTCGGATCTACTTTTTCGCTTTGCTTTTTCGGATCTTTTTCGCTTTTCTTTTTCAGATCTGCTTTTTCAGACTACTTTTTCGGATCTGCTTTTTCACTTTGCTTTTTCGAATCTTCTTTTTTGGACTGCTTTTTCACTTTGCTTTTCAGATCTGCTTTTTTCCCTCTTGCAATCAAAAACTCAAACCCTCGGGTAAGTCTGAGGACTCCAAATAAGCTCAACTTGAAATGACTGAATACCACTTCCAAAGTGCAACCCTTCAAAGGATATTTCACCTCCTCAGTTATGCAAATCCTTAAAAAACTTCGTTCCTAAAGATCAAATGACAATCTGCAGACCAAGATGGCGCCACAAATGCTCGAAGAGAAAAGTAGTGTAAACTCAAGTCATGGGATGTCCAAATGAGAGGCCAAGCACTCTATTTATTCACTTTTCTAAGAAGCCACTAGAACTTCTAGAAGTATCCATAAAATATTCTTATAAAATCCCTTTATAATGCACTTTTATATAAAAAGTAACTTTATAAAATAAAAAGTGCAACTCAATTCAAAATTATAACATTTTGGCCCCACATAACACATTATAATAAAAATATGATAAACACCATCTCTCCAAGAGAAAATAAGACCATCCAATCCCCAAATAATCATCAGAATGACTCTCTCACCAAAACCATCTGCCTACGAGAGTCCATGATAGGCAAATCCACTGAAAAATGACATGTCACTAAAGAGGGGACATGACAGTCTGCCCCTCTTGAAATTGCTTGCCCTCAAGCAATCTCAAAGCTGGGTGCTGCAAAATATCTTCTCCCTCCCATGTGGCATCCTCCTCAGGCAAATTTCTCCACTTCACCAAATACTCCCTGATGGTCCTCCTGCGGAGTTGTCTCTCTCTGCTGTCAATGATGTACTCCGGAACAAGAACCAACTTCCCTTCATCATCCAATGGAGGAAGAACTGCTGAAGGCACAACATGCTAACCCAACGCCTTCTTGAGGCGTGACACATGGAAAACATTGTGTACCTTGCTGTCTACTAGAAGCTCAAGCTCATATGCCATCTCTCCAATACACCTGATAATCCTGAAAGGACCATAGTACCTAGGCTTAAGCTTCTCCGACCCACTCTTCCCAAGAGTAGACTGTCTATAGGGATGCAACATGAGATAAACCATATCACCAACCTCAAAACTCCTCTCTGTCTTCTTCTGATCTGCATACTGCTTATGTTGATTCTGTGCCCTAGCAATATTATCTCTAAGAGCATCAACAATGTCCTTGCTCTCCTAATGCAAATCTCTAGCACGAGGAACTCTAACATCACTCATAAGTAAATCCAGAAAACTCGGTGCCTCATAACCATATAGTGCCCTGAAAGGAGTCATCTGAATAGACATGTGGTATGTGGTATTATAGCAATACTCACATAGATAAATCCACCTAACCCATGCCTTCTGCTGACCAGCCACGTAGTTCCTCAAATATCCTTCCACCCACTTATTTACTATCTCAGTCTGCCCATCAGTCTGCGGGTGGTAACTGGTGCTAGGTGTAAGCTCAGTGCCACATAAATGGAACACCTCCTGCCAAAAATGACTCAAGAACCTACTGTCCCTGTCACTCACTATGCTCCAGGGTATCCCATGTAGTTTGAAAATCTCCCTGAAAAAGACCTCAGCCACCTGCACTGTTGTGTAAGTAGTAGTGATGGGAAAGAAGTGTGCATACTTCGTCAATCTGTCCACCACCACATAGATGCAATCACGCCTTTGGGCCTTAGGCAAGCCCATAATGAAATCCATGGATATACACTCCCACTTCCTGTCAGGAATGGGAAGTAGTTGTAGGAGCCCTGCTGGAAAGGTGTGCTCTTGTTTGTTCTGCTAACAAAAAGGGCACTCTTGTACATACTGCAACACATCCACCTTGAGCCCCTTCCAAGTGAAACGCTCTCGCACCTGCCTGTAAGTTTTGAAGTATCCAGGATGGCTAGCTGTAGGTGAATCATGGAGAGCTCTCATAACAATACGCTTCACCTTCGATCCTGAGACTAAGAATATCCTGTTCTTGTAGATAATCAAATCATCCACAAGTGTGTACCTAGTATCAACAACTATCCCGTCAACAATCTCAGATGCCCATGAATCTCTAGCATATTCTGCAATAATCAGATGCCTCCAATCCTCAGATATCTCAACCATAGCACTGAGATGGGGTCTGCGTGACAAAGCATCTGCTACCACATTCTGAGTCCCTCTCACATAGGAGATGTCAAAATCATAAGCCTGCAACTTACTAACCCACTTTTGTTGTCTGTCATTGAGATCTCTTTGTCCAAGGAAATGTCTCAAACTATTGTGGTCAGTTTTAATGCAAAACTTACCACCCACCAAATACTGCCTAAATTTAGCCAATGAATGCATAATGGCTAACATCTCCTTGTCATATATACTAAATGATCTCTCTGGCCCACGGAGCTTCCTGCTCTCAAATGCAATGGGGTGCTTATCCCGCATCAGAACAACACCTATACCCTCTCCAGATGCATCGCACTAAAGCTCAAATGGCTTCGAGAAGTCTGGCAATGCTAACACAGGACATGTAGTCATGATCTCCTTGAATCTTTCAAAGCAAGCCTGTGCCTCAGGTGTCCAAACAAAGGCTCCCTTCTTTAGCAAATCTGTCATAGGAGCTGCATGTCGTGAATACCCACTGACAAATATGTGGTAGAAACCACACAATCCAAGGAACCCTCTCAACTATGTCAGATTCTCTAGAGTAGGCCAATCCACAATAGCACGGATCTTATCAGGATCCATCCGCACTCCCTTTGTACTGATAATATGGCCCAAGTACAACAACTCTGTCGTGCCCAAATCACATTTGGACTCCTTGGCATACAAGGATTCTGACTGCAAGATCCCCAAAACTATCTCTAGATGCTCCATGTGCTCCTGCCAAGTCCGACTATATATCAGAATATCATCGAAGAAAACTAACACATACTTCCTCAACTGATGATGGAAGACCCTGTTCATAGTAGACTGAAAAGTAGCTGGCGCATTGGTCAGCCCAAATGGCATGACCACAAACTCAAAGTGCCCACAATGACATCTGAAGGCGGTCTTCTTAATATCCTGTTCTCTAACTCTGATCTGATGATAGCCGGATCTCAAATCAATCTTCATGAAATAACATGAACCATGCAGCTCATCAATCTGTGGAATGGGGTACCTATTCTTGATTGTCCTTTGATTCAGCACCCTGTAGTCAATGCACATCCGTAAAGTACCATCCTTCTTCACCAACACTACCGAAGAAGCAAAAGGAGACTTGCTCGGTCTGATGTGTCCCAACGCAAGTAGCTCCTTGATGGTTTTCTCTATCTCATCCTTGAGTCTCTTAGGATGCCTGTATGGTGTAACCATCATGGGTTTAGCACCCTCCTCTAACTCAATGATGTGCTCAATGCCTCTGTCTGGTGGCATGCCAGGTGGGATGTCGCTAAAAACTCTATCATACTTAACCCTCAGCCTCTGTATATCTAGATGATACTCTATTTTATGTTGTCCCTCCTGTGTAGGCATGAGAGTACATACTGCTGCCCACTCCATGTCATCATGTCTAGCTAACCTCTCCATCCGTTTGAAAGAAATAGTCCTGATGTCACTATTTCTGATGGCTCTCAAAATGTGTTGCTTCCCATCCACCTCAAACTTAATCTCCATGTCCTTCAACCTGAAAGTGACCTCTCCCAATGAGTGCAACCACTTCATCCCAAGAACAATATCCAGATCACCCATGTTAACAACATGGTAGTCCGCCTTGAACTCATAGTTGTTCAGGCGTAAAGGCAAATCTCTAACCATCTTGTTACACTTAAGAGTGTAACCATCAGCAACTTGTACTCGTAGTCCCTCAAACTCCTCAGACATAATACCATGGCGTTCAACAAAACGTGCATCAATAAAATTGTGCGTAGCACCTGTATCAACCAATGTAATAACTCTCTGCCCCGCTAGAACACCACGCAGTCTAAAAGATCCTTCCTGCTGAATGCTAGACAAGCGTGCCTTCTGTAAGTGCAACTCGGGCTCCTCCTTAGGTTTTGAAGCCTCTGCCTCTACCTCGGGCTCTGCATCAATATGATCATCCTCATGTCCAAAACTGTCAGAATCTGAATCCTCGTAGTAAGCCCACATAACCCTGTTGGACTTTCCCTTAGGCCTCATAGGACAATCATGATCCCTGTTGTAAGGACCCTTGCAGTAGAAACATAGCTTCTTCCTGCGCAAGTCATTCAGTGTCTCCATATCCAGAGGTGCAATTGACTTACCCTTGGTATCATCTTTTTTGCCCTTCTTTTTATCAAACTTCCTAGTGTCCCAGAATGAAGAAGTGCTCCTGGGGGTGAATCTGTTGGAGGGTGCTATGAGCTCCATACTCTGTGCCTTCCTCATAGCCTCCTGTAATGAAGGGGGATCGAATGCCTTGATACAACCCTTTAGAGGTTCAGACAACCCCTCTGTAAATAGTATAACTAGCCTCCTCTCAGACACATCCTGCACCATCACAGATAATCTCTGAAACTCATTGATGTAGACCTCTAAACTGCATGTCTGTCTCAGCTGTGCAAGATCACGAAAGAAGACCTCTGGGTCTTTCTTATCAAAGCGCTCTACCAGTCTATCCACAAAATCCTGGTAGGATGTCACCTGATTATGTTGCAATGTAATCATACCATGTGACCACCAATCATGTGCTGCACCCTCTAAATGCAAAGTGGCATACCTGATAGCATCCATCTTTGACATAGGCCTCAATGCTAGGAATGTATCTAACTTATGGATCCAAGCCTGTGCTGTCATCTATCCACTGCCATCAAAAGATGGTAAGGTGAGCTTACTAGTAGCTCGCTGTAACTCACTATCCTGACCTCCTCTAGGCCTCTTGTTTTGCCTGCTACTCCTCATGTGCTCTCTTCTCTGACTCAAGCAGCGATCAAAATTCAGCAACTCATGAACATGTGGAGGTAATGCCTGCCATTCTCCATTTGCAGCTCTAAGATCATCCTGAAAGTCCTCTGGCATATCATTCTCTCCTGCCTCCTAGGCCTCCTCTCTAAGGAATGTAAGACGTGTAGGCCTATCTGCAATCCACGACCTGTGCCTAGGAGCACCCTGTGAACCTGCTACACTCCTGTTATCCTACTCTGGTGTCCCTCTACCCTATTCTTGATTCCTCGGTTGAGCAACTCTCTCCATCATAGTGGTCAATGCACGTATAGACTGAACTATCTCCTATTGTCCAATAGTCATAGCCCGGAAGAAGTCTCTAGCCTCATCATCATCAGTCCTAAGGACTCTAGGTGGACTCTCTAACTGTCTCTGACCCATAGTAAGTATATCTCTGAATTTCTGCTCACCCTCAAGTGCAGCTCTCCTGCGTGTATAATACCTGTGATGCCCAAATGCTGAAGGATGCATAAAGGTTTCTTACCCAACATGATGGCAAGAACACTGCTCTGATACCATTGTAATGACCCTTACTAATAGGCCACTAAAAAGCCCTAAAAAATGTAACTCAAAATGTAGATAGAAAATTATTTTTGCAATATATGAGTTCGCTGTCCCAAAATTTCAGAATAATAGATAGCAACCAAATACCATCTAAAACACTATCAATGATGTAGGAAATTGCTCAAAACCATATGACATTCATATATCAACAATTTGCAACAATGCCATACATATTTCAGCCAATAGTATGATCATCAAACCCTAGGTTTGCAATATAGATAGAGTAAAAATTACAATGCCCTTTCACTTGCAAAATCCTAGCCTTCCTTTCGGATCTACTTTTTCAGATCTACTTTTTCGCTTTGCTTTTTCGGATCTACTTGTTCGCTTTGCTTTTTTGGATCTTCTTTTTCGGACTGCTTTTTCGCTTTGCTTTTCGGACTGCTTTTTTCGGATCTATTTTTTTCCATCTTGCAATAAAAAACTCAAACCCTCAGGTAAGTCTAAGGACTCCAAATAAGCTCAACTTGAAATGGCTGAATACCACTTCCAAAGTGCAACCCTTCAAAGGATATTTCACCTCCTCAGTTATGTAAATCCTTAAGAAACTCTATTCCTAAAGATCAAATGACAATCTGCAGACCAAGATGGTGCCACAAATGTTCAAAGAGAAAAGTAGTGTAAACTCAAGTCATGGGATGTCCAAATGAGAGGCCAAGCACTCTATTTATTCACTTTTCTAAGAAGCCACTAGAACTTCTAGAAGTATCCATAAAATATTCTTGTAAAATCCCTTTATAATGCACTTTTATATAAAAAGTAACTTTATAAAATAAAAAGTGCAACTCAACTCAAAATTATAACATTTTGGCCACACATAACACATTATAATAAAAATATGATAAATGCCATCTCTCCAAGAGCAAATAAGACCATCCAATCCCCAAATAATCATCAGAATGACTCTCTCACCAAAACCATCTGCCTACGAGAGTCCATGATAGGCAAATCCACTGAAAAATGACATGTCACTAAAGAGGGGACATGACATTGCTGGAAGTATGGACAACAGTAATAAGAAAGTTCGTCCCAAGGTACAAACACAAACACAACAATAGAAGGAAGAAATTACATGGAAAAATGTCACATTCAAAGGGTTCAATAGGTATGAGTGTCGGACTTGGTGGGTGGACACACCAGATACAAATTTTTTGAAAGGGCAGCTGTGAAAGACACATGTACTGGGCAATCCAAATGCCTATCTTTTCCATCAAAGATTTTGAGGGAACCCTACGTGGAATGATAGACACATTCGACCGATTCAGTCATACCAGCACTCTCAAGTATTTAGGTATAGATATTCAGATCATATTTACAGTCGCAAAATTTACACGAGTTTTTGGTATACCTGGCAGGCAAGGGAAGAAAATAGGCTTGAAGCCCAGGAAGATGTCTCGAGAGGAGAAAGAAAATTTCATAAAGTTGGTTTCCATGAACCTAACTCCAAGTGAGTTCGAGTCCATAGCAGGTGCATCTTCAAAAAATTGTGGAATCAAGAAGTTGTTTGTGGCTCCAGGTGAATGGTGTTGTCTCATGGATGTTATTAAAAGTAGGCTCACATGCTCAAGTAGGGCTTCTGACATTGCCCTCACACACCTTTTTATGCATGGGCTGAAGAACGACATGGCTTATGATTGGGCATCCATCATGTCCAAGAGGATGTATGAATTCATGACTCTTCAACACATGACCTTCTACATGCCTCATTATGCAGTTGGCTTGTTCCTTAATGCTACTCGAGAGTAGATTCCACGTGATAGATTGAGGACGAAGCCTGACAACCTGGCAACGCATGAACCCCCTATCTTTCATTGGTGTCATTTGGATACAGGTGGGGTACAGAAAGGGTCGAAGAGGAAGCGCCAGGTTTTCTTCGAGTTTAAGGGAGACAATGCAGACAGTGGTCCAGAGGATACCAGTCAGGACTCGGAGGCTAGTGAGAGTGCAATAGTAGAAGGGGCCACCACAGATTTGGGCATGATAGGTATGTAGATACCCACTCCGTCATTTGAAGTTGCTTCAGAATAGGTTTTGTTTACCCCGTTGGTCACCTCAGTCACAACTTCCTTGATACCATCGGCACCATCTAGTACTGTTATGGATGCGGTTCCGGTACCAAAGTTTGGCCAGTTGAGGGTCCCAGTATCCATGATGTCGTTGAGTATGGACCACGTAGTAGTGGTGCCAGCGGCAGTCGAGTTGGCAGTGGACCAATCCATGGATGGGATTGTTGAGGCTAGAGCAGTGCCTCCGAGGAAAGAGTTGGAGTTGCTAGCATAGACGAAGAGTGAGCCTCAAGTTACTCTCGATGTAGTTGGGATGAAGGCCATTGTGAGGGTGGGCCCAAGAGTGTTGGAGAAGCCATCGAGTGAAGCACGACCATTGGAGAGTAGTGGTCTATTAGCAGAGGCTTTGTCGATGATGATGACTTGGCTTAGTCAATTCCAGATGGCATCAATGGCACCAATAGCCACCAGCCTTCTTTCACCACGATGAAAGTTGGTTATCCCTTCGCAGATAGTGGATCTTGACTCCATGGTCTCACCTACAAGACATGATTGGAGACAAAGGATGCACCTGAGAGGTAGGCTTTGACACATGGGCCATAGCAGGAGTTTAGTGATGTGGAGATGCCAAGGCCAGATAGGGAGCCTAGTGAGGAGTCGGCGAGAGGGTCTCAGAGTAGTGTTTTAGAACAGTACTTGGTGAATGTAGTTGCAGAAGCACAATGGGCAATAGCCTTAGCGGAGTCACAGACCTAGGAGGAGGTTGCCTAGGATTTGGAGTGCCTCCTGACTTTTGTTCGAGTGGGTTGTCCTATCGCATTTGCTGACTATTTTGAGTCCAAGGAGTGGCTATCCACATAAACTTTGGCTATGCTGGAGGATTGGGTCCTTTGGGAGAAGGCGAGGGAGAGTAGGATTTTTGCCTTATTGCGTGAGGTGGAGCATGAATTCTATGAGGGATACTTCACCCTTCGGTGCACTGAGCACACTTCTTCAGGACATGAGACTATGATGGTGGCAGCAGTAGCAGCTCGGAAGGAGATGGCCACCCTACTTGTAGCAATAGAGGAAACGTTGGCCAGAGAAAAAGAATCATGGGCAGCTGAGAGGAGTGGTATGGTGATGTATTTGGAGGCACTTTGGGCACATCTAGAGTCAGAGCGTGTAGAGAGGGCTCTTTTAGAGATCCATCTTGCTATTGCTATGGAGAGCATTGATACGAAGGAGAAGGTGATGTTAGAGGTGGTAGGGATGGTGAACGCTACTTTGGAGATGAAGATGGTAGTGAAGTGCGATTTACAGCTGAGGACCAACCAAGTGTATGATTTACAGGCTCAGATAGCTTCCCTGGCACCACCATCAGTACCATCTTCTTTAGGGACGCTTCTTACACTCCCTCTTTCTTCTGAGTAGTATTTTTTGTCATATAGTCATGTTTGTTCTCATTCCCATTTTGTGTACGTCGTTGGGGATGACTTTTTTTTTTTTTTTTTTTTTTTTGGGGGGGGGGGGGGGGGATGATGTTGTTCGTAAACTTGTATGTATGAGGTTGTTATGTTAATACAGTTGTTAGTCTCGGTCGTTAGTGACTGGAAGGTAAGCGGTTATGACGCGATGGTTTAGTCGCACCCCTTTAGGTGGTATATGTATCCTCTCGCAAGAAAGAGATGACACAGACTGATTATGTTATGCTTACATTAGATGTACTTGGCGATCGTTAATAAAGTATTTAGTAGTTCTCTGATATCTTATTGCACTTGTTATATATTATCATTTCCTTCAATAATATGCATTAAACCCAGTTTACCATAGGCGGTAAACACATACCAAATCTACGAATTTAACTGTTTGCAACAAAGGGGTGAAGAAAAACTCAAAGATATGACCATCATGAAAGTGGGAGTCTCCTCCACCAATGTTGTATTTAAAGAATTCTCAAATAGCCTCCCAAACATCACAATCCTCAGAGTGAAAGAGATGATGGCATTGTTGTTGAAGAAACTCAATCAAACAATTGCAAGTCAAACCAAAATGAAATGTCATATCAAGCTAATAGTAGAGAAACCAAGTATAGCCAAAGCACTTGAAATGAACAATGAAATGTAGTAATACAATCAAAGTGACACATGGGAAGAAAAATAGAATGATGGATGACTTCTGCAACAATGAGAGACCCTTAAGGCAACAAATAGAGGAAAGTGATGGTCATGTAAACAAAGGTCACAAGATGCATGTGAAGATGACGGAAAACTATACTAGTCCAACTTGATTCATTGAGAGGTGATAGAAGAATGAAATTTTTCTTCATCACAAAGATTGTTCAAGACAATATGTACCCACCTGAAATCCACGCTAGCTCAACCACGTACCAAGGAATAGTAGAAAGCAACCAAAATGCAGCCAAGGGCCACTGACAAGGAATCTTGCCACCCTATACAACAATGGAAGGGCAAAGACTACCAGCTATGAAAAACCAAAAGAAGTTGGCCCAAGTCAGAATGCGTGAAAGAATTTCGGAAGTGATCAAAGGCAGTGGCAACAGGAGGAAAACAATAGACAAGAATAAAATTTTAGTGAGGATAAAAAGCTTAGGACAGGACCCAATCCGGTGAGAGAAAGGACATAATTAACCCACCCAAGTAGCTGACAAAGACTTACAAAGGAGTACTAAGGAAGGAAAGAGACATGAAATTCGCAAATGTCCATTAAAAGTGGGAGTAGCCTCAAGCCTTGCTAAACGTGTTCAATCGGTCAACCAAAGGGGCCATGAAGAGTATGCTATGAAGAGGAACGAAGCATATAACACGTGAGCATATAAACAAGAAAAAATATCTTATAATAGCATCTTCCTTGACCAATGAGGATATACTAGGATCTGCGACGATTTCAAGTTTATTAAAATAATGCTTATCAATTTCTAGAGAGCAGCCCCTGTTTGCCAACATATCTGCAACCCTATTAGATTCTGTGAAGTAGTAGCTATCAAATAACAACAAACAATTGCATGCTTCTTGTAGGATGTAATGAAATTTCCAATTTGGAGTTGTCCTACTCATTAACACTATAATAATATGAGAATCCCCTTGACTGCTAGTTTGGGACCCGCTACCAAACCCCTTGCTTCTGCCATGTTGAAAGCTTTAACAACCAGTGTTGCTATGACCATTCCCTTAGAATCTCTAAGAAGGCAACCCACACCCTTTGAATCTCTACGAATGCATCCCATATTTGAGATACTCGGTTACCTTTTGATGCCCCCCAAAAATGTTATTATTAAGAAAGGATGTGATCAAGAGGCTACATAAAGAAGGGAAAAGTGGGAGATAAGAGTGTGGAATCACATGAATTAAATATATGTTAAATTAAGTAGACAATAAATGAGAGCAAAGTATGATAAATTAATTATAAGACATACAGAAGCCATCAAAGTATATTAATTGATAGTTTTATGAGTTTGTATATATGAATATGTAATGTATTATAATTGAATATCAAACCTTCAACTTTGATCAAGTTTATTTGATCAACAAGGTCTGAGGCTAAAGGGAAAACTAATAATAGGTGAATTGTGCTCTACATTATCAAATATTCTAATATTTTTCTATAAATGTTTAAGATTGATCAATATTAACTAAAGATCTTTTTATTTGTAAGTTCATGTATTAGACGATAATGCATACCAATAAGTTCTCTTGAATAACTTTAGGATGAGGTAATCTATCAATTCCAAATAAAATCTTAGAACAATTTGTATAAATGGGCTCAAGTATGGAAGCCACCTATCTAGGATTCACACCATATGGTATAATGCTTTTTTCAACAAAATCTCTATATGACTCTTAAGTATGTATTAGATTGAAAGAATTTTTTTTATTGGAGTATTCTTAAATTTGATAATTAAATCATATCCTAAGGAAAGCTCAACATGGACATTGTCTTTGTCGTTGTTGCTATTGGGTCCCACCTTTTCAAATTTGCCCAAGCCCCCATCTATTGCTTCTCTGCAAATTTCTTCCCCTGCAGTCATTCTAAATGTGGCGAGGGATTCCTCACTACTTGTTCCCTCTGCTACATCGGATGGAGTTGCAATCATGCCCCTCCTTAGGCTAAGTGTGTATGGTCCTCTGCTTGTGGGGGGCTCAAAGACTCTTCCTGGGTTGAGTGGTGGTGAGGTTTCTATTCTAGAGGCTGTGAGGATTGGGGCTTCCCCTCCTAATGCTACTACTGCTAGTGGGTGGAGCTATGCTTAGGCTACCAAATTTGTTGCCACTACTCCAAAGATGAAAACATGTCTTATTGTTTGTGCCAAGGCCTCCCCTATGGTGGTGTGTGGCTTGGATGTGGATAATGTGGATTTTTACCAACGCTATGTGTTGGTCTGTAGATTTACTAGTTTCTGGCCCTATCTTCTTGATCTACATCGTTGGGTGACAAATTCTTGGAGATCATTTGTCTTTGGTAACATTGAGCTCTTCCCTTTTGCAAAGGGTTTTTTTATTACTTCTTTTACTTTGGATTAAGAACATGATTTGATATTGAGAAAATTATGGGTTGGGGGAATCACTCTCTCTCTACCAAACCCCAAATAGTCTCTGTTAACCCTCTTACTAAATTGCTCAGTGTGCATCCAGTATGGGTTCATCTCCCCAATCTCCCCTTTTATTTTTGGGATAATTCTTGCTTTGAGGCCATAGGAAACTCTATTGGTTGTTTCTTAAAGGTGGATGATGCTACAACTATAGTGAGTCACTCTACCTTTGCTAGCATTTTGGTTGATATTGACATCTCTACATCCCTTTCGAGGGATGTAGTTCTCATTTTTGGGGACAAGCCTTGGACACAATTGCTAGTTTCTGAGGGCCTCCCCTTTCGATGTAGGTGATGTTTCCCTACTAGTCATTTGGCTACAAATTATCCACTCTTGTGTCAAAAAGGTGTTGCCACTTGGTGGAAGGACACAAATGATGATCATTTGATTTTTTGGCCTCCGACTCTTCCTATGACGGCTCTTTACATGCTGACGATGTCTCCCCCTAGGGTGCTCCTATTGCTTCACCTCTTGCTCCTGATTCAGTCCCCTCTAATAGTGTGGACCCTTCTCTGATTTTTATTACTCATATTTTGCCTCATCCTATGGATGTTGAAGTTTAAAACTATCAACACTTTGTTCCATTTGTTGGTGTTGATTCTATTTGGGGGTTCCACTACCTTCCCTTTGTGGTGGAGACCCTTCTGAAAGTATTGTCTAGACGGTTGTACATCAACAAAGGAAGAATCACTATGTAGTCTCTCACTCTCCTCCCTCTACTGTGGGTGAGTTGTCTACCCACACTTGATGTGGGTGACTAGGTTTGTTGTTAATCATTGTTTCTTGACCTTGTTGTATATAGTCACTTTGGTTTATTCTGCATCTTTGGGCTATGGTTTTGTAAGGGACAACGCCCTTGTCTTGTTGTTTTTATTTAAAAAAATAATTAAATCATACCTCTTGTATTCTTACATTTTTATTGGAGTTTTGAACATCCCTTGGGATGTAGTGGTGTAAGGGTCAGCCCCCTTGCTAGACTGCTTAAATAATAATAAAATAATTAAATCATCTTGTGTAACTTGTTTGTTAATCTAGGTGGGGAAGACATAATTGGATTACTAGATAGTAAAATGCATTGATTAGAAATAATTGTGTACCATATCTATCCTACAATAAGTATTTTTGACTAAATGATAGATCAAAGAATTAGATGTGCGTTGTGGTGAGGTGAATGTGATAGGGAATGAACTATAACAAGAAGATAAGATGGAGCAATAGAAGGAAGAATAGCCTATGAAGGTTTAGAATCTAAAATATCACAAACATCAAGGAAAGTGAGAGAAATATCAAAAGGAGCAATGAACTATTAGAGTATAGAGGTGAATCTTAGGGAATGAACTATAACAAGAAGACGAGATGGATCCATAGAAGGATTAATAGCCTATGCATGCTTAGAATTAAAAAAAATCACAAACATCAAGGAAAGTGAGAGGAACATCAAAATGAGCAATGAACTATCATGGTATAGAAAACTCTAGAATACACCCTAAGGTGTGCCCACTACAAGAATGAAGCAATGAAGATATGAAATTAGAGAGATGAGAATAAACATGGAGTAGTGTGGCATAACATGATACAACAAAGAATTGCACATAGAAAACATGTGATCTAACATCATGTGCACATTGATGAGACACATTCATCAAATACATATGGTGGGGAACAAGATAGTGCATATTTTAGTTAGCATTAGATAATAGATGGTTCATGAGAATCATCTAAATACTAATGAGGAACCCTTGGAAAATAGTCACATGAGAAGTCAACATAGAGTTAAAATCATTTCATATGGCATCATCATGAGAAAGAGAAATAGACATCAAACCACAAAGAGGAATCCATGTTATATGCTAGATTCGATATAAGGAATAAAAAATAAAAATAAAATATCAAATCGAAAGAACTAATGTAAAAACACAAACCTAAGTACAAGCTCTAGGGGGTTGAAGAAGGTGGCCTCCACCAAAGTTAAAAATAAATAAAACCACTCATTTGCATATGTCCCAAGGTAAATAAGTAATTAATGCAACAATAAGTAAATCCCCTAGAGTAAAGATTTGGAATTATATCTAATAAATACACAAAATTTAAATAAATAAAATAAAAGTATTTAGCTCTTAGTTGATGTTGATTTTGATTGTGATGGATGTTGCTGATTGATTTGCTCTTGTACCCAAAAAAATAAGACTGATTAGATGATAGTCTTGAGATAAACAAGTTTTTTTATTTCAATACTTGAGCACATAGATTTGAGCTTGACTCACATATGTAAACCTCTTGATTGTGATTCTTTTACACTCATAAACAAATGTTCTCTTTGGGCATTTGGACTTGCATTAAGCAAACTAGAGACAATGACTTATGCCTTTGAGGAGCTTACTAGGCTAGGACTATTCTCCTTTTTACAAACCCCTATATTTCAATTTAATGGTTTAAAACAAAGATCAAAGACAACAATTAATCATGCAATATGCCTTAGAATGTTGATGTCAAGCTCTTATGGTAGTACAATGTGTAAAGGAGCCTTTCATGCAATGGCTTAGGTGTGTGTTAAATTCCAAAAAATTGAAATGAGGTAAGGTTTGTCTTTATATACAACATCCTAGTGTACAATTCAAATATTTCACATTTCGAATCATCTTATAAGGACTAATTGGAAAAGGGGGATATGAATGCAATTTTAAATTTGAATTTTGAATTATATAAAGATCATTTTAACAATGGTGTATCAAAATCAAGGTGTTGAATGGATCAATTAAAGGCTAAGTCTAGACTCTCATAAAGGGATGAGATAGATTGAAGTTAGGATCAAATTATTTGCCAACTTCAACACAAAAAATCAGTGTTTTGCATACTAAATACAATTAATAGAAAAAAATAATCATTGTTTTACATAGTATTTATCGCGTTAAGAACAAATAAGTCTAAATTAATCCAAAATTAATAAAATAAAAATGTACGAAATAAATAATTTTCACTATTATAATAGTCATCTTTCCTAAAAAGCATGACCATGCCACATGCCAAACTAATTTTAAATTTTCATTACAAATGATCATTTGATAATGAAAAGGTAGGACAAGCCACTATTTGGCATTTGTGAGTGTAAGTGTGCTCAAATGCTTCACAAAATTATTGATCTTAAACTATGGGAAACCTAGAAATCCAAATATCAAATTCAATTCATGCAAATATGATTGTATTTTTTTGTAACGTATGTAAGTTCCTCAAATGTTTGCCTATTGCAACATTATTTGTTTGTCCTAAAGCACACTTTGGTAGGTAAAGTGTGCTTTGAGTGCTAATTGTTCCATTCACTCTCATGAGAGATTGGTTTTCGTGAATCACCACTCATAAAATATGGGTCAATGAGTTTGACTCAAAAACTACACAACTAAATCCTGATAGCAATATGACAATTTAACTTGCCATGGAAAGTATCTCCTACTTATTGGTTGATTGGCTAAAAGGCCTCTATAATGAATGGTTCAAGGCAGAACACTTGTTGAAGGTTTTGCAAATGGGGTTGCAAGCTAAGTGAGCTTAACCTTAGAGGAAACTTCATGGTTAAGTGCACTTGAGTAGGGATAGCACAGGCAAGAGCAACCTCCTTAGATGATCCAATGCTTCACCTCTGTGAGTATCACATGCATGCAATAAGTGCTAAGTATTTCATTCATTCTCATGAGAGATGGGTTCTTGTGAACCACCACTCATGAAAAATAGGTCAATGAATTTAATTCCAAAGTTACACAGTTGAATCCTAATAGCAATTTCACACTTTGACTTGCTATGGAAAATATGTCCTTATCAGCTAAAAAGGCAATTAAAATGGGTTTCAATTTAGTGACTTACAAAATTGTCGTACAAGAGAAGACAAATAGCCGTAGTTGTTGGAGGTTTAAGAAAGCTCGTTGACTGCTCCAGAATTGAATTCCTCTTGTATAGTATAGTTTAGGGACACATTCTCCCCCGTTAATATGAAACTGATTCTCTTATTCAAGACATTATCAAGATCCAAATATGGCGTGTCTTGCTAAACAACGATTACTCTAGCTAACTCGTATCAATAAGGATAAGAATAAAATACCATCAGCTTAACCAAGAATTTAGCAATGAGATTTCATGGCGAAATTGCCACACGTAGAAAGTTGGTGGTTGAACCATCACAAACAGCAATTGTGGATATGCCAATGCAGTTTTGTCATTGCATGTAGCACTCTTACCTGCAGGTAACAGTTCGTTTTTTCCTCTAACAATTTCACCTTGTCTTATCTGCTGGTTTCCTTTTTGGGGATGCTTTAGCATGCAGAAATGGTCTCTTCTCATTATTAATCAATAGGAGTGCCTTTCTGCATGGAGGGGCATCCCCAAATGTTCTATAGATAGGAAGAACAAGTCAAATTACAATTTCAAGAGTGAGTGTTATAAGTTGATTTGTAGAGGAAGATCTGAAATGCAGCGAGTGGTTTAGGCGAGCAAGGAAATGGGATAAATACATTAGCATGTTTTGTCTCAGTATTTTTTTGGGTTTTGGCTAAGGCGTAGAGATAGAATTAAGCTATTGCCACTTCCAATTGTTGTTCACCACACTGGGGCTTCCAAAACAAAAAATGTGCCACATGTATCCCATTTCAATTTCAGCAACTATAGTGTTTTCAATTTCAACGTAAGAGGCATCAATTTTAACATAAACTGCATTCTTACTCCGTCAATTCACACATGAATTCAAGTGGAAAAGCATTCTTAATTTCATGACTCTCTTTGATAGCTTAGATTTCAGATTGGACCCTAAAATATCCACCCATTATATTTTTCAATCAGCCAAATCATTTGTATCTACTATGCTACCATGCCTTTAGATATGTATGGCAAATCAATGTAGTATGCAGTAAGTCTAGTTCACATATTAGCATCACTATCACAGGTATTTCTTAAATTGGTCTATCACAGCCATCGCTAGGCATCATCCATTTTATTTATATAGCTCATTCCATTTATAGATGTAATTCCAAGGGGATAATGTGATGTCTCCTACTGAGATGAATAATTTACATTTGGTTTCACAGCATAGTGCACCATCAGAATCTGTTTAAATGTAACCAAACTCACAAAATCCACTACCCATATCTGAACCTTAATGCAAAATAAACTGCCTCGAAGGAGCGCCAATATTTGCAACACATTAAACCAGAAAGTTGACAAGTATTATCATAGCAGTAATTATAATGACTTACCATGATTTTGGTTCAATGGTTGATGGCAGGCAGACAAATATTCTATAGACACCACTTGTGCCTTGTCATAGATAAAGTGTACAATCCTCATATTGAAATTTAATGAGGATACACAAATGGCATGTCAACTACTAAAATCTGAACTTTCAAACTGAGTAATTGTATATTTTTCATCTTTCAAGATTGGTATTCACTTCTCATCTTCACAAAGTCATATGTTTTTTACATTTGTATGGAAGGCATTATTAAAAATTATTAAAAAATTCAAATTACTTAAGAATCACATTAATCCTTTCATTTCCTTAAGGCACTTCTGAATAAATTTTGTTGCGACGCATTCTTTTTGAGTTCCCAAATTATCGGGACTTGGCATTTTGACAAAAAGTACCATGTCAAAACAAGCGTGTCTTAAAGATCATAGACATGGTGACCATGACAACCTGTGAAGACCACTGAATTGGAAATCATTGAACATCAATCTAATACCTTCATAAAATTGATGTTTCATGCCTCAAAGAAACATGTCAATAACCACGAATATACAAATTTCTTGATTTTATTTTTTCTGACATTGAATAATGTTCACTGCAGAGCGTATACGGGGCAGAAAACCATGTAGTTCAATGACAAATTTCAATATTTTACTATGATTTAATTGAATACTATGATTATTTAGATAATCAGCACTCGCAAAAAAAAGTCACAAGGCATAGCATTTCACAGCCTTGGAAAGAATTCAAGGTTGAAATTAATCTGGAATCCATCTTACCAGTGTAGAAACCTAGTTATTTTAATTGCTTTAATTTACAACTAAGAAACTTAATACTATGAGCTTGGAGTCGTAAAAACTCTGCCTCCAAACTCATCCTTTTGCAGTTCCCGTGACATAAATAGCATTGGGTACGAAAATTGCTGATTAAAAGTAGAGAGAAGCCCAATGTCAAAATTTTCAAATGGAAAGATTCAAGAAATAGTTTTGCTAAATGCATGATTTGATCTACATTCCCATGTAGAGATTCTTAACAATAATTGTTACAGGTTATCACAAACAAAACTGCAACGAGAGACACATTGGTGCCATCTCAATTTCCTTTTTTTTCTCACCTCCACTTCTCTTTTAGCTCTTTCTGTTCAGCTAACATCCATGTTACACCAATTGCTACCACAAGGGCAAGAATGGTTATGAGAAGAAGAGCATAGTTAAAATCTTCTGTCAGAGAATCATATGTACGAGAAGGCGCTGTCCTTGTGTAGAAGAGATCGACCCCATATACAAAAACTAAACTTGTAGACTCAAGGCTAGCAGGAATGGTCATGATGCCTCGCAAACCTTCCACTTGAAGTGAATGTGAAATATATGACTGAAAAATATATTACATGTCAATACAAAGACCAAGCCCAGAAATCTCTGGCTAAGATGCAAATCAATTAATGATTTATATAGACTGTATGTTTAAGCAAATAAATAATAAGCTGGATGAAACTCTAGCTAACATCAGAAAAGAAAAAACACAAATTTACCATGTGCAATATTAAGCTAGAATAAAACCAGAAAAGATATTTTTGGAATGAGCATATGGAGAGAGAATAACAATCACATTAAAGGAAACAGGTACCACCTGAGGGAAAACTGGTATCGCATCGGCGAGAGGTAAAATACCATCTTCCCTCTCTGCAGGTGTAGGATTTAAAGAACGACGAGGATCAAAGAAACGCTTGTCAAGTGCCAAAACCTGCAAACTCATCAAAAATTTATATTCAGAATGAATTCCTGGTATACAAGTGCGATAAGAAAAGAAAGCTACGAATCAAAACAAATATACCAAGGTCAATACAAAAAATTCACATGACCTGATCACTGATTGTTCCAATAAGAACTTGCTTAGGTGTTATACCCTTCGCAGTTGATGTTACTGCTACTGTTTTCACTGATTGGCTGAAAAAATAACTTTGTAATTTGACCTCAACATCAACATAGGAATATGAAGATATTGGGGCAGTAAGGTTATGGTGCCCAAGCATAAGATCAATGACATTTTTAGTGTTCTGTAAAAAGAAACAAGCATATCAATGTCAGATAAACCTTAACTATCTAAAATAATTGCAGACACCACCTCAAACTACCAGTCTAACATGCTATAACAAGCCAGAAATTGGAGATCAACATAAACCAGGAGAAAACTCATATACTAAAAAACCTCTAGGTGAGATATAAAAAGCATCAAAATCATACCGCACGAGATTGATCATATATTTCGATGACTGACATTTCATACCGATGGGCCTTGAGATTAAAATAGTGGTAGACAACCCAATTTTCACTGAAGACCTTCAAACATCAAAAACAGGGTAAAGTTGCCAGTCTTGATAACAGGTCACTAAACTTAAAGATATTATTTGTGCAATTGTAAAAATAGAGCAAAATCAAAAGAAGTATTCTGTGGATGTTTTCTGTCATTACAAATTTATAAATATGAAACAGAATCTTCTGAATTAATTCTTCAATTCTACTTACTGCATGAACAGGTCCCTGCATTCCTTGATGAATAACTCGATACAGTACTCGTCCAGTGACTGTATCTATTAGATAGGCCACCAACCAAGCCTCCTCTGGTGTGACTGACCCAACAGAACCAGCTGCTTTAGGTGCAACAGTAGCAACAAACAGTGTGTTCTTGCTGACATGTTTGTACAATACCTCCTGATCAGTTAGCACCTTCGCTTGTGTATGAACCACCTGCCAAGCAGATAGTGCTTAGATGGAAGTATATAGAGTGGCCTCTAGTAAGATTAAACACACCCAGCAAGAAAAACAAAGTCACATTCTACATGCTCTTCAAATGATGGTTAAGTATGAAATAAGAATAACCTCATCTAACTTCTTGGTTGCAGTGGCCAGAATTTTCTCTGAATCATGGGGGAATAATATAGACCACAGTTCTCTAGTTTTAAAGCAATAATCCTTAAACTCCTTATCTTGTATGTTGTGGTCATCAATACCATAGCCGCGAATTGACCCATTTTCCATATCAACAAAATATACATAGATATCTGACTTCTGCTTAAGAAAAATGGATAGTGCTTCAGAAGTTCTGGGAAATAAGTGCACCCTTGCATTATCATCAACCAAAAGGTGTAGCCGTCGCTCAGTTGAGTCTGTCATTGGCAGAGGAATTACTTGAGATATGGAATAGGATAGCCTATATGACTCCAGTTCTTTCCCAGTGTGAGAATCCACAAATGATAGAATTCCCAAAGCTTTAGATCCTACACCACATTTCCCAACTATTAGAACCACGGGGTTCTCATCTAAAGCATGCTGATGAGGGACCTGCCATGGAAAAGTTTTCACCACAGAAGGAGCTTGACATTCTTCTGACTTTCGGAATGCAGGCAGCAAGAGTGACCACACAATGTGACCATCTCCACTGTGAAGGGCCAAAAGTTTTCCTGCTTTTGTTAGTACTATTAATAATTTCCGAAATCCATTATGATCCTTGGTCAGTTTTGATTTCTCTGCATTATTCAACCTCATTTCTTGTATAATAGCTACATCATCAACACTTGCAAGCATCAGTGTTGCCTTCAATTTGAGCAAATGGCCCTTTTATAAACCAGCAATAAAGAATGTGTCAGTATAGCATCTGAAAACAAGTCATAACACTGATTAAGTAGAAAAGAAAGGAAAGCGTATTAATTTTATCTTACCTTCAACCACTTAAACAAGTTGTGCTCCACTTCAGCAACTGAGACACCATCTCTCTCTAGAGGTAATTCTGCAGTAGTTGTATCTATGATAGAAGCTAGTCCATCCTCTCTGCTCCAGACAACCACACCCTGTTGCAACAAAGCAAGAGAATGGTCTTCTGCAACTACTAAGGCCCTAAACCCATAAGACTTATCTGTACGCACGTAAGTATTTATAAAAGCCTTTTTAATAAGCCCTCTTTGGGAATCTTGAACTATAGTTTCCCTCAAGACTTCACTTTTCTCACCGTTATCAAGTAGAACAGTGAGAGAAACCTTGTTATTTTCTAGATGATCCATCACTGCAAAAGCTTGCTGCCCTGGTGATAAAGATAGGCCATCACTAATAACAGACGGCTCACTAACTTTCTCAAGTAAATGTAGCTCACTACAAGACTTTCCAATTTTTATCAGTAAAATATGTGACTTCACTCTCAATGCAAAAGCATCTATGAACTTTAATGGAAGGAGTTGTGCTTCAAATGAAAAATCTTCAAAAATAGTAGCAATAGCTGTCTGATGCAGTGTCAACTCTCCCTTTGCAATGTTACTAGTAACAATAGTTGATCTTGTAGAATCTAGTGCAACCAAAGTATTCTTTGTCACAATTAATTTATCTAATGATAGATCTCTGGAAAAGGTTGCTACTTCATGTTTTGTGATTTGCCCATTCAAGGGATTTACCATCCAGGAAGCAACAGCTGATTTCCCAATAAATCCTACTGCATAGAGACTTTCTCTATCAGGCGAAAAAAAAATACTTTCAATGCTGACTTCAGTTTCCTCCTCGCTGCCACAAAACATAATCAGTTAGCATTAAGTTGTCTAAATGTAAAACTATTAAATTATCTGTACTCTTGTAAAACTATACATAATGATAAAAGTATACTACAAGCAGAAAATTTCCACATACAATGTCCTATGTATTAATATGATATTAGAACAATTAAAATGTATAGGACGAGAATATATTTATCAGATATTGTTATTAAGAGTCTTATTTCTGCATATACATAGTTTGGGGAAAAAGAACCAGTGATCCCTCAATAGTAACCTTTCAGCAGAAAATTCTCTTCTCCAAAGAAGTTCCCCATCCATGCTTGACACAGCATTCAACCCCCCTCTACTATAAACAAGAATTGGGTTATACTTGTCATTTTTAGCATCCATCTGTCATGGTCAAAGATTGATCATAAGCCCAAGAGATATGAAAAATTATGTAACCTTACAAGAATAAGCAAGCAATTATTGCATTCATTACTGTGATAAATTTGTTCTTACAGGTACAGATAATAGGCTCTTAGAAGAACCTGAACCTTCCAAAAATGACTCCCAGATCATCTGGCCATCAGGAAGGTTCCATGCTCTTAGAATACTTCCTGAACTGGAAAGTGTAATGACATCTGCAGTCCAAAACAAGTAGGGGTCAAAATTAAAGGTATTTGAAGTTGAACCACAAACAAGAAATCCCTCCAAATCAAACATAGTGTTGGATGGCAACATTATTTGCAAAATTAATTTGATTGATTTTTTTTGTTCAGTTCTACAAAATTTATGTAGTACCAAAATTAGCATTCAGAGTTTTACGAAATACAATATCCACACTTAATAACACTTCAGATCAGACAAAAGTTAAATTTGTTGCCCATCACAGCCTATATAAAATGAAAATCAAACCATCATATGACAACCTATATAAAATGTAGTAACAAAATTAGCATTCAGAGTTTTACGAAATACAATATCCACACTTAATAACACTTCAGATCAGACAAAAGTTAAATTTGCTGCCCATCACAGCCAATATAAAATGAAAATCAAACCATCATATGACAACCCACAAGCAAAGTTGGTAAATCTCAAGGCAACCACTACGCCAAAAGTCTGGACTGATGGTGAATGGCACCCACCAGTGTTAAGAGTGGGGTTTCCATCCCACCAGAGTGCCAGTGCCGGCCAGCCCCCTCATCTAGTGAGAATCCACACCACCACAACATTTAGGATGGGACATCACAGCCCACCACACTCTGCAGAGCTCAACCTCAAGACCTTGGCTCTTATACCAAGCAAGGCAACCACTACATCAAAAACCCAGACTGATGGTGAATGGCGCCCACTGGCGTTGAGAGCGGGGTTTCCATCCCACCAAAGTGCCAGCGCAGACCAGCCGCCTCATGTACATGGCTGCCCAATCATGGGTGGGTCCCAACCCTAGGTACACGCCTAGTGAGAATCCACACCACCGCAACATTTAGGGTGGGCAAGCAATCTCAGGGAAGGGAAGACTGTAATGTCCCTAAATTTTGGCAAAATAAATTAATTATTTTAAAGTTGTACAAATAAATTAAATATTAAGGACCTGATGCTATAGATGTGTGCTAGACTATCTGCCCAAATTTCAATGCCAACATTAGGTGACTCCATAACATTGTCTTTTCTATAATTGAACAAAATTTGCATTGATGTTTGGCCCTATTTGAGGGTGATTGTGTAGTAACAACTTCTCCATTTTGGGCAGTGATCGTTCCTCATATTGTAGTGATTATTTGTGGGTTTGGTTGATATTGATTTCCCCTTGCATGTTGGTATTAGCGCATGTCTACAGCAGTGGCTCCATTTTTGCATTCGTCACTTTTCTTGCATGTCATTCAATCATCTTCCGTATGCTACAAATGATCATATCTCACAGGAGCTTTGATGATATTGGAGTGGAATCATGAGGGTACGTTGCATGTAAAGTTTATGCATGTTCTAGGACTGTAACAACAGTATATTTGATGTAACAGTCATGCGTGTTTTATATCAGAATCATTTTCAATAGATTTGTCTTTGAAATGGCTTATTTCCTTGGAAATCTATATCGTTTCCTTTGCATGTTTGCATGTGGTTATTTTGCAATGAAATGAAGCAAAAAATGTCAATGATCGAAAACCCAAATCAGATTTGACGCAATATCCTAGTTTGGGATATTTCACACCTTTTGTGAGCACCTATTTAATGGGTTATTTAACCCTTGGCATCACTGTTTTGTACTCTCAAATTTTCAGAAAAAGAGGGAAAATCCTAGAATTGCATACTTATTCTGATTTCAGTTTTCATTGTTTTTCGTTACTGTACTTCTAGTTTCTTGTGTATGCAAGTTAAGGCACTCCAGCAGTATGTTTCAGCTAAGGCTGATAAAATTAAATTTTGTTCAAATCCTAGGGTGCAAGATTTGTATTATGTGTTGCATTTTGACACAGAGAGTGGCTTATTTTGGGCCAAATCTAGAATTTTTCCTCAAAATGCACTCTTATACAAATCAAGTTACGATACCCAAAAAGAGGAAATTATTGTTCATGTGTGAGGCTCATACTTCAAGTCATTTTGAAATGTCAAAGACAATTACAAAATAGAGATATATTTATTGGTCATACATGCAAGTGGATTCAAAGGTCCACAAGGCTGAATGTTTCATAGACAATTTCACAAATCCATGTCTGAGTGCAAGAGAAACTAAAGGGAGATCAAGTTAAATACAAATGGCAAAAGAATCTGCAAAAGGGAAACAAGTTTCAGCTTGGCAATCATGTTTGGATTCTCTTGGGCAAAGAGAGGCTTCAAAGACCAGAAAAGAAGCTGAAACTTATAAGACATGGTCCATTTCAAATTTTTGAACCAGTGAGAGAATGGTTCTTGGCTAGACTTGTCTCCCTATATAAAGATTTATTTTGTTGTTCATGTTGATAACCTCTGATTGTTCAAGCATTTGATATTGGATTAAAAGAACTTGTTAGCTATGATATAGTTCTGGACAAGACAGGACGAGAAGAGGGGAGCAAGAAACATGGTTAGTGAAGTTGAAGGGGCAATCAGTAAGCAAAGCCAAGTGGTATCCCAAAGGAGATGTGGAAAACAAACTTCCTCACTTGTTAAGTGCCTCAACTTTTGGGGAACAAAAGCCTCCCTGGTAGGAAGGTGTGGTCCAAGGAATGGATCATAGTTGCATGATCAAGAGGTTAGAGTTGTGAATTTAGTTATGGATCTGTCTTAGACAGTAGAAGAAGGAATTTGTCTGTGTTTGATGTATTTTGTTGCCAAGAAGTCTCGACTAATGTAGAGGCACACTTGAGCTGATACAAAGCATCTCAAGGAAGCCTTGAAGCAAGAGTCAAATGGTTAAAGTGTGCTGAAAGTCCATGGTCATGAAACTGTCAATTTCCTCAAGAGGTGGTTTTGCGCTCACCATTTGCTAAAAATGTTGAAGTAAATAATAATAAGAAACCACAACGAAGGCTTACATATTCAAGTTAGAGCAATATGGAAGTAAATAACAATGCAAAATGCAATAAAACAATACAATAGACCTCTACTGGATCTTTTAATGATGAAGGATTGAGATGTAGGTGCTCTTAGCTATTATGTTACTAAATTTGACATGTAAGTACTCTATGTGATGGATCCCTATGTTCTTTAGGTAGGCCTTCTTAAATAAGCTGAGAAAGTTGGACATTGAGGACGCAAATTGAGGGATGACATCAAGGGCTAGGATTGGTCTGCATGGACATGCATCCTAGCCTCTTCAAAAGTGGCAAGAAGAGGTGGCAGATGCTTGATCAATGAATGAGATTTTCTTAAATGCAAGATGAAAGGAGATGAGGGAAAGCGGGGATGGACTGAAGAGAGTGGAGAGTGAAGTTAAGAGATGACATGGAGGGTCAAGATTCCTCCATGTTTTGTGCCATATTCTAAGGAGATGCGAAGATGAAGGATCCAGATTCACTCCTTGATTTTGAAGTGGATGGTGGAGATTAAAGGACAAAGTCTTCCGATCTTTAGCAGTACAACTGGAACTTTAAAGTAAAAGAAAATATTAAAAGATAATTGATTAGCCTAATCAATGAAAAAATCATGATTTAATTGATTAGTTGGCAGAGTTTTGGACTAATTTTAAATTATAAGTGATTTTAATTGATTACAATTAAGGATATGAAGAGGGATTAAGTGTGGTTGATGGTTATGCTAGTTGAGTTAATTAATCAATGGAGAAGAGTAGATAGACTGGGGGAATGGTTAGCCAAATTAATTAAATAACAAGCTATTTAATTAAATAGTGGAAACTGATATAGAGAGGTGAAGGTGGACTTGGGGTGTCTACAGACTCTACACAAACAAAATTTTTGCAAGTGTTAACAGTTGATTATACATGTCATTACAGCTTATTTTAACCCCAAGGCATTGTAAAAGCTAGTAAATGAATACAAGATACAGGCCCAAAGAGCAAAAACTCACTCTTCTGGAGTTTTCTTCCCTTTTGAGGGTTTCTCCAGGTGAAACCACATGTCCCAGTTTTGTTGTGTGCTTATTTTGCATTGTATGCTTCTGTCATGCATGTCCTTATGATGTTACAACTATATTGAATGTGTCAGTCTGCTTAAATAGCCATTGGAGTTAGAGAATGTGTTTGAAGGTGTTTTGTAGGGTTGGCAGCTAGATATGTAAGTGATGATTCCCAGGAAAATATCGCCAACATTTTACAGACCGTAATGATTGTAAATCTACTGGTTGAGACATCTTACTCTGCTACTAAAATTTCTATTTGTTATACTTTTTAACAATGCAACCTGCAGAAGAGTCAGGAGTCGACAGAAACAAATTCAGATTGTAAAACAATATAATATCTCAAAAAAGCTCATTGTCTTACTCTTTATATTAATGGGGTAAATTAAGTGTTGGAAATGGGATTCCAGGACCTGAAAGCAGATGTGTGTGTTGATGGAGGAGAGCTTCATAATAGATTAACTAAAAATCTAAAGAGGTTAAAAATTGAACTAAGAAAAAAATCAATCTTAAAAGATCATTTATTATCATTGTTTCTCAAGTTTTGGCGAGGGTTGTGATGGATTTCTTTCCAGATTTTGGTGACAGGTTTCAGGGATGGCAAATCTTTTTCTGGATTTGGGGATCGCTATTAAAATAATTTACAAAATTAACATTTATATTTTAAAATACAAATAAATCAATAAAACCTCTAAATAACATAAACAACCAAAAGAAGCTGAGATTCTAAAAAGTTAAGTACATTAACAATTCAGTCATTCCATTACCCATTTAATAGACCAATAATCATAGATATACCATGAAACATGATTTATATTGAGAGATGCCTTAAAAAGAAATGCTGTGTCATACATGTTAGATAGGTAAATTGAGCAACAAGCTCAGAAATTCAAGTTATCATTTAATTAATATCTCTTAAACTAAGTTGCTGAATTAGGAATGGGAGCAGCTACGAGTACGTGGGTACAAAACACTGGTACGGCAGAAATATTTTTGGGGGCTTGTGTATGTTTTTGTTATGTTCATACAAATATATATATGTGTGTGTGTGTGTGTGTGTGCAGCTAAAAAATAGAATTAAGTTTAGAATGTCATATACCAATACATATGCTAAACAAAACCATTACAAATTTCAAATTTTGAAACATATCATTCTAATTTAAATTCAGGTTTCTATATCAAAAAGATCAAGCCAGAATCTCATGACAGATAAGTTCAGAGTTCATTAATCAGCAGTCTAGGTCTTAAAAATATCTAAAAGATCAAACTAGAATCACTAAACATTTCAGCATTTAAAAACACAAATCCCAAATGTGTAACCACAGACAATTCCTTTCAGAATCTGATTCCGGTATGTTTCGTACTCAGAATCACCCGGAAAAGTCCCACGACTCAGCAACTTAGCTCTTAAACTGCTGCTCTTCCTTTTTTTCTCTTTACTCCTTTTCTGGTGAATGTAAAACAACAGCATTTGTTTTAGAGTTTTGGGGGGATTGGAACCTTGCTGGGATACCATTTTAGGGGTTTATTTGTTTCAGAACGTTTTATTCAGTTTTTATGTGTTTGACACTGAGGATGTGCTCAAGTCCTAAGGATGGCAAGAGGATGTTGGTACATCTAGAGGACAGCCAAGGGACCTCGGAAATCCACTAAACTTGAAAAACATTGGATATCGCCTTCTTGTGTGGTTTCACAAGGACATCCCCTGCAAGTCCCCAAGTCCCCAAGGCGTCAAGGATGTCACCTTGCCCATGGGGATGTGTCCCTACAGAAAACTATTTACAATATTCAAATGCAACAAACAACACAGCATATATAGATCAATTGCAACAACAGCATACATAGATCAAGTGCAACAAGAGCATAAATAGATCTGTGCAATAAAATCCCAAAGAGATAGTAAAGAAATTACATTTTCCAAGAGCAATGTCGATGTGATCTACAATATCTGATTCTGCCAGTACATGTCTCCAAACTGTACAGATTGCAACATAGAGATTGGTATCAAATTAGATTGCAAAGTGCTAGATTCTAAATTGGAAATAGATAAAAATTCATCTTACATTAATTCCCTATGTAAGGGTGAATCGTAGTCTGAGATCATTTTGAATTTGTGATATAATCAGAACCTATCAATTTACTCAACTCAGGAAGAAAACAAAAATGAAAAAGAAAACAGATATAAAACTCAATACTAGTTTAAAAACCATATGGATGGTATAATATAGTAAAGTAAGCTGAAAAGTACACATACATATCTCGCCTCTCCGCAAATTAAGTGATGCAACTACATTTTCCTCAGTAGACACAATGACACGCTTCCTCCCTGATTGCTGGGTGTGGAACACTACATCTTTTACTTTGCCTATGTGCTGCTGATGCCTGCAACACAAATCATATTGCTCAGAGAGGAGGAAAGTAACATGGGTATCTTATCTTAAATAATCAAATATAAGAAAATTGAAAATATGGAAAGCTTGTCATCTCCTGTAGAGAGATGTATAAGGAAATATGCAGGCATTAATGTAAGCCAAATATTTGCAGGATTTTATTTCATTGTTAGACATTCTTATATTTATCAAATGTTTGCAAACATCATGTCTTCTAAAAATTTTATATGGCTTAGATATATAAAGAAACCTTCTCATTTTAAAAGCCAAAGGAACTAAACACTTTTATTCATTACAAAGCATTTTCCAAAAATTTACAATATTCTTCATTTTGTAACACTTTCTAAAATTCCAAAAGGGTAAACATTATTGATCAAACTTCATCAATCAACTGAAACAATAATCTGGAGGTATTTCTATTTGATATTGTGTAGTTTACAATCTTTTTACAAGAATATAATCAGATATTTTAAGAAATTTGTACTAGTTTATATTTAACTAGGTTGATATTTTTACCTCCCAACCTGCAACAACAAAATTTGTCCCATCAGACATACTAGATGACTAAACTGAAATTAAAATTAGCATCTGTCTTCAGCTAGGATCAAATGAACAGTTTCCCTATTTGCCATGTCTCAAGCTGCAGTCCACACATAGCTACAATGGTATTATTTTGACTCCTATGATTGCTGAATTTTAAAGTGCTCCTTATTTTATTTTCCAACTCAGTCATCTTGTGTCGAGAAATGTCGATGTTTCCTTCTTTATATGATAACCTCATTCAGAGCAATCATACCCCTCTATCTTCTCAGAAAAGGGACACCATCAAAAAGGAAACAGAAACAAAAGGAAACTTTCCAAAGACTTAATATCATGATAAATAGTGCACCAAAAATGGCTAACCCAAGATCAGACCAAAACTTTCCATATGTTACTGATTTAAAGATTGTCACTGAATGCATGTTTGCTCAAGAAGATATCCATAAGTTGGATCATCCACTTTACTTCGGTAGCAGATAACTTATATCCACCTTCAATATCGCAAAAAAAAAAATAGTTGCCAAAGTGTTATGTATCCTTGATATATGTACCACTGCATGCATTTGTTCAACATCCACCTTCATCTTGTTGGTTTCTAATTCCCTGGGTGTGGTATCTATCTCTTCCACTAATTGATTTGTCTTTATCATGAGTCCTAAGAGCTAAACTATTACTTTGACCTCTTGTGGAAGACCTCACCATGGTAAAACGAAATAGTTTTGCAACAAGAGACAAAAAACAAACAAATTATTTTAAATTTTTTTCTGAACCTTACCAAGGCCTAGATCTCACTTCATAAAAAAATTCCAAGAAACTTACTGATTTGCAGCCTTGAGAGCAAATTTGGTGAAAATATAATTTTGCAATAGTTTCTTGAATTCTACTCCTAATGACCTCATATATGGACCTTAGCTGTAAATATGTTCTTGATAAACACTCTGAATATCAGGAAATAATCATTTATTTTCAGCTTTGGGAGAGAATTAGGTGGAAACTCTAATGTAACCCTAATTCTGCAGTAAGTCCATGAATTTTACTCCAATACTCTTCAAATTCATACTATAGCATCTTCAATATGACCTTCATAACCCTTTAAAGACCAACACAAAATTCTCCTAAATCAGAGAGATCCACAATTCACAAAATGAGCTCCAAAATTAAAAAAAATCTTGCCTTCACAATGCCAAGATAAAACTATAATACCACTTGTAATGAAACAACTTGCACTATAGAAGAATATAATAGGAAATACACTGCAAATGGTTGATAACAGTATGCCAATGTAAAGGGGCAACCTTGTAATCCACTTCAAGGGGAGGGCAGGATGCCTCCAATATTCTGCAATAAAAAATACAATGTTCAATGTAATGATAATAAATAGCCACTAACTCCTATATATAGCCTTCACTACCACCCAGGTCGACTTAGATACTTAACTATGACTCGTAGGCTGACCTACCTTCCTATATACAATTATAATAATGATTGTATGACTCAATATACACTGTAAGATTTGGGGCAAATCACATTGTTCTCGTGATTAATTTGATTGTTGTTATGTTGTCATGATATATTTCTTGTTGTTGTTATAATGTCGTCATGTTATACTTCCATTATAATGTTGTCATGTTATAATTCCGCTATAATGTTTTCATGATATATTTAACAGTATTTTCTTATGTTATGCACGATTTTTGTTTTAACCTTATAAAAATTTATCTTGACTTTGGGAACATTTGGCCATCCCTGGGATAGTCAAGGGATGTCACCAGCCATTTCAAGAATGACCAAACGTCCCTACAACATTTCCTATTTCTGCAACATGTTTCAAAAACATTTTGAAGATTCAAATATTTTTAGGGATGCACAAACTGGATCATTTAGAAGGCCAAATTGAATTTTCGAGCAAAAAACTGCAAAGAATTGAAACCCAGAGATGGGAGTAAACATATATTTTAATGTGTGTTTGGAAAAACATTCAGTCTTTTAGGGTATTTGGGCAAATTCATCAGCGGTTTGAATATTTGGTTAATAAGTGTAGTATGATGAATAAAATTGTGTGTGCAAAGTCTATAAAAGTGTATGTACAATGAATACATCAAAGTCCTAATGGTGCAAATATGATATAATGAATACATGAAGGTCCTGAGTGTGCAAACATGATCAGTAAAAGTGTATATATGATGAACACAGCATACATGTGCAAATATATGCTTAAAATTTTAGGTTTAGCATATTTGGTATCCATGTTTCTACAAATTCGGACTGCACTGAAGGAGAAAGAATGATTAAAATCAACTCCAAAGCAATTACCAACTATGCAAGTTTTAGCTTAGTAACAACAGCGATCCTCATATCAATCCCTGGGAAGTTTTTTCTTATCTATGGATTTTAATTATACGTAGTTTGAGTCAAGATCCAAGATGTTTATATGGTTGCCCCAAAGGCAAAGGATTCAAAAGAGTACAAACACAGTTCTCAATTATATCAGTCTTGGTTCAGTTGAATGGAATGAACAACCTGTTGAAAAGGTTTGAAGTCCTTATCAATGGTGGTTCTCAAATACCAACTTATACTATTATTCAGATTGTGTTCAGTTTAGCATTCTATTATTCTGTATCATACAGCAAAAATCTTACACCCATTTCAAAACTTTGGTTGGCAAAATTACGCTCTTTATCCAAGTAAATAGCTGTAGACATTCCCAATTCTTACTGCTACAGCATAGTTGCAACACTCGCGCAAGCGGAGATATCTAGGCTAGTCAAAACTCAAGAAATCCAAGTCTAGTTAGACAATTATAACCCTTTCAAGCACAGCACGTTATCAGAAAAAAAAATCACTGCAGCAATACTGACCTCAATCATATGTAACTGATTCGTTCCCTAACACTTGATCACTTACACAAAGAACTGACAGATGCAAAAGGAGAATAGACATTTACTTTTCCATTACAATGTCCAGCTATAAATGCTAAATAGTTGCTTTAATTTTTACAAGGATTATAGCGATTCCACTAGCAAAAAAATCATCCAAATCATACCCAATTGAAAAAACCTATGGCCATATTCTTGTTCACTGATTCAATTCTGATAGAATCTTTGCAGTCCCTTTCCGAATCTCAGAAAAAAGGACTGGATCGCTAATCACTGATTCAATTCTCTATTAGAACCAAATCCTTGTGGGTTCTTTTCCATTGAAGTTGATATGTATGTGTTTTCTTCTTTAAAGAAGGATGTTGACTAAACACTAACAGAAGAGTGTATTCTTTCAAGAGAAATGTACCTTTTCCAAGAGCGCCATAATCAGAAATTATGGATCAGCTGAATACAGAACCTCAATGGAACTCTGATTTGGCCTTCAAACATACTTTTGGTTTCACAAGATAACATAAAGCTCAACTCAAAGCCAATTCTATACTACGCCACCGGAGATTCACAAGCTAGGAATTAAAAAAGTAATTGCAAGTGGAAACTTGCAACTCGTGAGCCAAGCGAGCAACAGACAGTCCTCCGACTTGCTCACTGAGCAAACTCATTGCTGGGTTAAAAATACGTGAAAACAAAGTGACAAGAGAAAAACCTTAAAGCTAAAAATTTATCCTTCAATATCATTTCAACATTTAAATTTCTTTAAAGCACCCAAAGCAGAAAATTATGATTTGCAGCATGGAGGATTAATACTGGCAATTCTGGTCAATTTACTGCATGTCTGGTTGAGTTTTGACTAATTTATTTGGTGAACTTCTGCCAATTTTTTCCTGATCGGGCCTAGAGTCCCAGTCCAAATTAGGCCTGGTGAATCTGAAAATCAGTGCTGCGGTTGATACTTCAGCATACGTTTCCAAAATTGCCACCAGAATGTAATTTATTTACATTTATTGGGGCCCCCATGATCTAGGAAGATGGGGCTCTCATATTCTAGATAAAATAGCATTTCTTAAACCTACTGCCCACACCTTGAGTGCAATTATTTTCCAACATAAGAATACTCATCACAGATCATATGTTTCCGAAAGAAACTTGTTTACCTATGATAGAATAATTGGGTTCCCCGCACTAACTGCAAACTTATTTCTTGTTTGCATGAAATTCAACTGAAACAACAGTATTCAGTCTGAGGAGAATAATACAATGATCTTACCAGTCCACGACACCAACTTGATCTTCATACAGAGCAGTAGCAGGCATCAGGCAAAACCCTGCAAAAAGCAGACCAAGCAGACACAGAATAAAGGCCCCCCTGCTCAATCCATGGCGTATGAACGCCATGTTTAGCTATCGTGGCGATTTTCGAGCAAGAACAGAGCAGATCCACACTTCTTTGAAAACTCCGTAGTTGTTCCTGCTCTTTGACGAATCGAAAGATGGGGGAGAAAAGACCTTCGTTATTTCTCGATGTTTTGTTCGCCCAAAATCTAATATTTTTTTTTTTTAATTTAAAAATAAAAAACAACTAGGTCTTCAAGGTTTGATGGCTATTTTGGGTTCTCCCTTGTTAGCATGGTGTTTTATTTATGGATGGATATCAAGCTCTTAAAGTCGTCTTTGTGATTGAAAGTTAGTTATTTAGATATAACTTATTTTTAAATAAATGTTGATTTTCTCTTTTAAATAAGGGAGATTTTATTTTTATTTTTTTTTATTTTTATTAATTATTAAATATTTAGAAGGTCATTAAGGTAAGAATTGAAAAAATTTAAGAATTTTTTTAATTAATTTGGATGATTTTATGGGTGAAAAAGGAAAGTTTGGATGGTAAGTGATGAGTTGTTGGGTGATTAATATGAAGGGATTTCGAAACAATTCAAATCTATGATATGTTTTAAGTGTTTACTGTCTCAATTCATTTTGAGAGTCTAATTCTTAACATTTTCCTTCACTTGAATTTAACCTTCTTCCTTTTAAAATTAAAGTATTTTATTTTATTAATTTAATTTGATTTTTTTGTTTGGCAATAAATAGTTTTAGAAACATTGGAGATGAGATCCATTGCAAATTCAATTACCTATCACATCTAAATATCAAACTTCTATAAAGAATGGTTTGTTCCTACAATTTTATCAAGGGATTACGATTGCTCAATGATATTAATTTAAGTTTGTTCGGATTATATAAACCAATGGGAGTGTCTCTTAGAAAAGATTGCAAACTTATGTGTGATTTGTGAAAGAAATTTAGATGTCCTTTCATAATCAATTATAATAGACTATTTAAATTATACATACCTTAGATGTAATGGTTTCCTTGTGGATACTATAAAATCATTTTGATTCAATTATGTGTGGGTCACATTAAATTTACCTTGAATCGTTTCATACCTAAGCTTTATGTTTTATTTTTAACAAATGGAACATTAAACTCATGCCTAGATTTTGGGATCTTGAATGGATGTGCAATGGAGGCCCAACACCTTCCTAAAAATTTCTTTTTAAACCTTTATCTATGTGAATTAGACATCTCCTCCTACATGTAGTTTATAGAAGTTATAGAATGAACATGAAAATCAATATAAGGGTATCTCTTCATTGAAAAATTCTTCAAGAACTCATATGATAGGATTGAGTGGTAGCTAATCATATTCATGCTCAAGACTAGTGACTTTGGTCTTGGTTACATTCAATCAATTCAAATATTTTTATATATTATTATGCTTGTCTAATTATTAACGACATTTGATTTAAATATTTTATCATTTTTTTTATCTATCTACCATAGTTTCCCTTTAACACCATTTGTCTATTTGTCAATGGTTGAAGGGTTTGGATATCTTCTTACTAAAACCATCTCATAGTGATAGGTTAAAGGGATCTCTCTTCCTAGCAATGACTTCTGACAATTAGTTAATAGACATTATGCACATGAATTCTTCCTCACACTACTTGAGAATGAATACATTCTTTTTGTAGGATCCAAGTGTCTTGACACTTTCTTTTAACTTTAACGCTTCAACATTTAATGAAGTAAAACACAACGTTGTATCTAATATTCTTATAACCTCTTGCTAGCTTAACTCATTTGACTATAAATCTACTAACTACAAGGAGATATTTAAATTCTTTGAGATTTCCTATGTGTTTTGAGCTTGTCAATTTAAGTTGTGGTAGTATGTTATTGACATATTTGAAAAAGTTTGTATATTAGATTAATTAACTACTCTTACTAATAGTTAAATTCTAAATATGCTCTTGTTAGAAAAAAAGGTTTATCATGAATCAATCAATAATAGACTTAGAATAACTATTTATAAAGCTCTATATAAGGTATAAAATCTTATTGTATAAAATCTTATTGTATAAATATGTTTTTAGCAATATTACAAATAACATTTAATTAATTATATGTCTATTAATACAAAAAGATTTATCTATTATATTAATTAATATTAATGGTGTTTGTGAAAGTTACAATAACTTTTCAAGAATATGTTATCCACTTTATTTTCCTATAGTTTGAGGGACTCTCGATTAAAATATTTTGAGGACAATTTGAAATATTGAATATTGAAATATATACTTGTAGAAACGGTTTATGTTAAATAATTTGGGAAAATGGGGAAGATATATAACTTGTAGTCTTTTGTTTACAAGTATTCAAACAAATATGTAAGTTTTTCTAAAAGTGATGCTTTGTAGAGTTTCTTATCATACAATTTTTCCCACCATAAATGTGTATTCTTGTGTTTCTACATTTAATATTTTTTGTATACTTATTTTTTATTGCCTAATCTTGCATAAGCATTTTTTAATAGTCTCTTAAAGAATCAGTAACTCTAATATGATATTGGAGCAACCTTTAGGATGTTAATTATTTTTAGAAAATTTTCCAAGACAAGTGTTAGCTTGTGGTGACTGATCAGGAAAGTGCTATCCAGGAAAGTACTGTACACTTTTCCTCCTGACATATTTTCGGTAATTTTTGGGCTGACATGTTGTAACTCCTTCTAACCCTAAAGCGGAAAAAATATTGTATAATATGGCTTAGGGTTAGGGATTTCATTATGATGTATGATTTTAGTACTTGCAGCAGAATTGAGTTGTAGGGGATTACAGATTGTAATCAGGTTGTAATCACTGGATAGTAAAATATTGGACTTTTTGTTGGTGGACGTAGCCCAGGGATTGGGTGAACCACGTTAAATCTTTGTGTCTTGTGTTCTCTTCTGTGTGGTTTATTGTTTTCTAATATTGGTTATATTTGCATGTAATTGTTATTTCTGCCTGGTTAATTCTAACAAGTGGTATTAGAGTGAGGTTATTTCATTCGTTCTTTCATCTATTCTCTGAAGCAGGTCTCACAAGTCAGTGGGAGAGTCTCTCGATTAAGTGGTCAAAATGGCAGACAAGGATAGGCTGAAGGTTGAAAATTTTAATGGGCAGAACTTCCAGTTATGGAAGATGCAAATGGAGGACTATCTCTATCAGAAAGATTTATGGCGGCCATTAGAGGGAATAACCAAGAAAGAGGCAACAATGTCTCAAGAAGAATGGGATATTTTGGACAGGAAGGCACTAGGGAGTATTTGTTTATGCCTGGCACAATCGGTGGCATTCAATATTGCTGGAGCAATGAAAGCTAAAGATCTGATGGATACCCTAGCGAAGTTGTATGAAAAGCCTTCAGCTTCAAACAAGGTATTTCTTATGAAGCGTTTATTTAATATGAAAATGTAGAAGGTGGATCAGTCGTTGATCATTTGAATGAGTTTAATACAGTTACAAGTCAGTTAGCCTCAATTAAAATTACTTTTGATGAAGAGGTTAGGGCTCTCTTGATTTTGTGTTCTTTGCCAGAAAGCTGGAATGGCTTGGTAATGGCTGTTAGTAATTCTATTTTTGGTTCTAATACCCTAAAGTTTGATGATGTTATTGGTGTTATATTGAGTGAGAAAATTCATAGGAAAAGCTCAGGGGTATCCACATCGGGTAGTGTATTGAATGCAGAAAGCAAAGGCAGAACAAGAGATAGAGGAAACAACTTTGGAAATCGTGGGAAATCAAGAGAAAAATCAAAGGGAAAGAGATCTAAATCCAAAGGGCCAAATGATTGCTAGTACTGTGGAAAATCAGGTCATAAGAAGAAAGATTGTTGGTCTCAGAAGAAAGATCAAGGAGACAAAAATGATGGAAACAAGGAGGCAAATGTGGTAAGTAACAAATACGAAGAGGATGCTTTGCTCTTGTCTTTAGAAAATGTTAATGATTCATGGGTGTTAGATTCGGGGGCTTCATTTCATGCTACACCCCATAGAGGTTATTTTGTTGATTATGTCCAAGGGGATTTTGGGCTAGTTTATTTGGGAGATAATGAACCCTGTCAAATTGTTGGAAAAGGGAAAATCAAGATTAAGCTGCACAATGGGAATCATTGGATACTACAAGAGGTAAGACATGTTCCAAGGCTGAGTAGAAATTTAATTTCAGCAGGGCAACTCGCTGATGAGGGTTGCACAGTTACTTTTAAAGAAAAAAATTGGAAGGTTTCAAAAGGTTCCTTAGTAGTAGCAAAAGGTGTGAAAGTAGGCACCTTATATCTTTGTATAGGTCATATTGTTCCTTCTACTTTAATTATTTCAAAAGATAATGAATGTTCAAGAACAGTGGCTGCAGTTGAGCAGGAAGAACATCAAACTGTTGCTGTAGATTCTGACACAGCACTGTGGCACAACAGACTCGGACACATGAGTGAGAAAGGTATGAAATTACTTCATTCAAAGAAAGTTTTACCTAGTATGAAATGTGTCAATATGGATTTCTGTAAAAGTTGTGTTTATGGAAAACAAAAGAGAGTTAGTTTTGTAAAGAATGGGAAGGAAAAGAAAGATGAAAAATTAGAGCTTGTGCATATAGATGTATGGGGTCCAGCTCAGGTATCCTCCCTTGGTGGCTCTCAGTATTATGTTACATTAATTGATGATGCAATTAGGAAAGTATGGATTTATTTTCTTAGACAAAAATTTGATGTATTTCAAACTTTTAAGAAATGGAAATGCTTGGTTGAGAATGAGACTGGTAAAAGATTAAAATGTCTTAGATCTGATAATGGTGGTGAGTATTACAGCACAAAATTTGAAGATTATTGTTCCTCTAATGGTATTCATAGGCAGAAAATTGTACCAAGGACTCCACAAGAAAATGGAGTGGCTGAACGCATGAATAGGACAATAATGGAGTGTGTAAGGAGTATGAGGTTGCATGCTAGGCTGCCCAAAAATATGTGGGTAGAGGTTGTGAACATTGTTGTTTATTTAATCAATAGAGGCCCCTCTACTCCTTTGGACTGTGGTATTCCAGAGGAAGCATGGAGGGTAAGAAGGTGAGTTATTCTTTTCTCAAAACCTTTGGTTGTGAATCTTTTGCACTTATAGATTCTAAAAATAGAACCAAGTTGGAAGCTAAGTCAAAGAAATGTGTATTTGTTGGATATGGCATTAATGAATTTGGTTATAGGCTTTAGGATTTTGAAAATCATAAAATTGTAAGAAGCAGGAATGTCATATTCAATGAGAAAGTATAGTACAAAGATATGTTGCAACAGCATGAGAAGAAAGAAAATGACTATGTAGTACTAGATGATACTCCAAAAGTTGATGTTCTGGTAGTTCCTTATGCTCCGCAACAACAAAAACAACAAATACCACACACCCCAGTGAATGTTAGATGGTCAACAAGGCTAAGTAGACCTCCAGAGAGATTCTCTCCCTCTTTGTATTCTATTTTATTAACAGATGCTGGTGAACTTGAATGTTATAATGAAGCTGTGCAGGTGGATACAAAGCTTCAGTGGGAGTCTGCAATGACAGATGAAATGGACTCCTTGCTAAAAAATTAGACTTGGGATTTATGCAAGTTACCTGCAGGTAAAAGGGCTTTACAGAACAAATGGGTTTACAGGATAAAAGAAGATGATGGAGGAAAGAAAAGATTTAAAGCCAGATTAGTCGTAAAAGGATTTGCGTAGAAACATGGTATTGATTTTGATGAGATTTTTTCTCTAGTTGTTAAAATGACTTCTATTCGTATTGTTTTAAGTATTGTGGCTACTGAAGATTTGCATTTAGGGCAACTTGATGTTAAAATGACCTTTCTTCATGGTGATTTGAATGAAGAAATATATATGGTACAACCACAGGGATTTGAGGTCAAGGGTAAGGAGAATTTGGTGTGCAGATTGCATAAAAGTTTGTATGGCTTGAAGCAAGCACCTCGGAAATGGTATATTAAATTTGATACTTTTATGAATGAGAATGGATACACTCGATGTAATTTTGACCATTGTGTTTATTTTAAGAGGTTGGATGATGACAACTACATTACTTTATGTTTATATGTTGATGCTATGCTTGTAGCTGGATCTAACATGGATCATATTAAGGGGTTGAAACAACAGTTAGCAAAATATTTTGCTATGAAGGATTTGGGGGCAGCAAAACAAATCCTTGGTATGAAAATTTGCAAAGATAGGAAAAATTGGAAATTGTCTCTATCTCAGGCTGATTATATTGAGAAGGTGTTGCAACATTTCTCTATGGAGAATGCCAAAGTTGTTAGCACACCTTTGCCTGGTCATTTAAAATTGACTAAGGATATGTGTCCCAAGACACCAGAAGAAGAGACTAAAATGTCTAAGGTACCTTATGCTTCAGCTATAGGGAGCTTAATGTATGCTATGGTATGTACTAGGCCAGATATTGCACATGTAGTGGGAGTCGTTAGCCGCTATATGAGTAACCTTGGTATTGAGCATTGGAATGCAGTCAAATGGATTCTCAGATATTTGAGAGGTACGTTTAGTAAGTGTTTACACTTTGGGGGTTCTACTACTACTGTACAAGGCTATGTTGACTCAGATCTGGTAGGAGATATAGATAGTAGGAGGAGTACTACAGGTTATGTATTTATTGTTGGTGGGACAATAGTGAGTTGGATTTCTTGACTACAAAAGGTGGTTGCTTTATCCACTACAGAGGCAGAGTATGTTGCTGCTACAAAGGTAGCCAAGGAGATGATATGGCTTCAATTCTTCATGGAAGAATTGGGACATCCACAAAAGGATAATTTTCTACATACATATAGCCAAAGTGTCATTCATCTTGCGAAGAATTCTACTTTGCACTCAAAGACAAAACACATACAGTTGTGGTACCATTTCATTCGGTCAGTTTTGGATGATGGGAAGTTAAAGCTGGAAAAGATTCATACAGATGATAATCCAGCAAATATGTTCACAAAGGTAGTAACAAGGGAGAATTTGAACTCGTGTTTAGCTTCAGTTGGTCTTCTAGGCTGAACAGAATAAAGAAACAGCTAAGTCCAGGGTGGTTCGATCCAATGGGAGCCTCATATGGTAGCGGTATTTCTACAGGATTAGTCTCCAAGTGGGAGGTTTTTTAGTGTGGATACTAATCAGTCACCAAGTGGGAGATTGTTAGCTTGTGGTGATTGATCAGGAAAGTACTATCCAGGAAAGTACTGTACACTTTTCCTCCCAACCTCGCCGGGGTTCAGGGCCGGGCCGAGCCTCGAGCGGGGGTTCGGGAGGAAAAGTGTACAGTACTTTCCTGATCAGTCACCACAAGCTAACAATCTCCCACTTGGTGACTGATCAATATTTTAGTACTTGCGATGGAATTGAGCTGTAGGGGATTACAGATTGTAATCAGGTTGTAATCACTGGATAATAAAATATTGAACTCGCTGTTGGTGGACGTAGCCCAGAGATTGGGTGAACCACGTTAAATCTTTGTGTCTTGTGTTCTCTTCTGTGTGGTTTATTGTTTTCTGATATTGGTTATATTTGCATGTAATTGTTATTTTTGCCTGGTTAATCCTAACAACAAGTTAGGTAGTTGTATTTGTATTCTTGTTTTGCTATATTTAATATTTTTTCTATACTTATTTTTATCGTCCAATCTTGCATAAGCATTTTTTAATAGTCTCCTAAAGAATCGGTAACTCTAAAATGATATGGAGCAACCTTTAGGATGTTAATTATTATTAGAAAAAAAATTAAATTTAAAAAATAATCCAAGACAAGTTGGTAGTTGTATTTATTAAAAAATATATACAATAAAATTTAGAAATATAGATTAAATAATTAAACCCTAAAAATAAGTTCTTACAAATATTTTGTTTATACAATTGATTTTTTAAAAAAAAATTATTAAGTTGGGATTCTTAAGAATATGATTCATAATTATTTCATAGAAAAATTAAAAATAAAATTATATTCTATATTTGACATTGAACTATTAAGCTATACATATTTATTAACTTATTTTTTTAAAAAAAATTTATTATCAATAAACGGCTGAAGCCTTGATTTTATCTATTTAAAATTTATCTTTTTACATTTTCTTCCGTTCGTGCGGGCATTGGTAGGAAAGAACGGGGAAGAAAACCTCTAGTCTGGCCCAAGACTTTTGTCCAGAAACAAATCAAGTTTAGAGTTCCTACAAGCGTAGGATTACAAAGCTCCACTTGATGGAGTCGAAGAGGGCATTCCCTCTTTAGTACAAATATATTAATCTTTTATATACAATGGTCTTTTAAGAAGAACTGATGAGCATTCCCATCCTGTGCCATACATTTATTTAGATTGAGATTACATATACCTTGCTCTTATCTTTAGAGCTAATGAGCCTTCTTTTAATTTTAACTGTGCTTTTGAAAAATCGTGTTATTTTCTCTCATCCTCGCTCTTCGAGTATTTGCCTTAGCTTGATAAGTTCTTGAGCCTCTTTTTCTTTATTTCTACCTTTTTGGTCTGTTATGCTTTCCCTGTATACCTGCAAAATAGATAGACACCATGCAACCTCTATTCTCCTAATTTATAGTTAATTAATCATTTTCATGATTCAATCCTCATAAAGCTAGTTCAGGTTAGGTATTGATGAAATTAAGGAATTTCAAATCTTAATCCATGAGTTAGTCTACTAAATAAAACATTACAATCTGAGTCCATTTCTATTGACAGTCATGCTATGAACATAAGAAATTTATGGGTACTTTACGAACCTTTTAATTTGTCATAACATTTTCTGTTTTAAAGATTATCATTTTTGTGATCGATGAGACTTCATTGTAGGTTGGCATGCCCCTAATATATGATGATTGTTTTGACTAAATGAGATGTTAACTTCTTACATTCCCTATCTTGAAGTCTGCTATGTAAGAGGGCAGTATATATATGTGTGTGTGTTTGTGCGTGTTTGTGTGTGTATTTTTGCATTTTTATATTATACTCTCAAATGTATCTATACTTGTTTACCTTTAAATTCATTTACATTTATTTACATCTAATCTTGATTTCCTATTTTGAAATCATTTTTCTTCACCTTCCGAGTTCTTCTTTCAAACTCTCATGAATTTCTTCAATTTCTTGCCCGTCAGCTCCTAGGTTAGCTAACTTATCTGCATCTATATTGCCCTCCCTGTAAATGTGATTCATTGTATAATCTCCTATAACTTCAAGAGATTCCAATATTTGTTCAATAGCACTATTTAGTTTCCAGTTCGGCGTTCTACCCTGTCTTATTGCATTTATAATAATAGTTGAGTCTCCTTCAATCGCAATTCTTTTAAGCCTCTATTTTTTACACCAAGCCAGACCTAATCTTATAGCTTCTATTTCAGCTTCATTATTTGTCTTAATTCCTATAGGTTTTGCTAACCTTCCTAATAACTTTCCTTCTGCATTATGTAAACATATCCCTATACCCGCCACCCCTGGGTTTCCCCTAGCTGCCCCATCAAAGTTCAACTTAATCCATCCTTGCTCTAGTGGTTTCCATTTACAGTTCACCCTTGATAAGGATTTATTGTCAATGCTAGATCCAATCCAGGGAGGAACTTTCAAGCCATACCACTTCTTTCTCTGGTTGTTGTCTTCTAGTGAGAATTCCATCATTGATTGTCCCAACATATTTCTATTGTTTGTAATTTCTACTATATTTGCCTCTAATTTGTTCAAAAAACTCTCAATGTTCATCCTTTTATCTTGAAAAATCCTACGGTTCCTTTCCTTCCATAATTCCCAGATTAACAAAGATGGGATTATGTATCTCATTTTACTGTATAAATCCTCCTTACATGATCTTTGTCATGAAATAAAAACTTCTGTGATATCATTTTGAAGAGCAGTCTTCAGATCTAATTTCTCCAGAATCCAAAGCCAGCATTTATTGGCATACTCACAATTTAAAAAAATATGATTAATCATCTCACTTTCTTTCTCACACAGGGCACACCTAGAAGGACCATGGTACCCTATTTTTTCAAACCATTCAGCGGTGAGAATCCTTTTCTGTAAAGCTGCCCATGAGAATAGACCTACCTTAGGAAGATAGTTTCTATTCCAACATAGATCAATGGGAAGACTGGTGGGTGGGTTATCTATCCCAGAAATAACTTTGAAACCTTCTTTCGAGTTGTATACACCACTCTTTGAGGCAGCCCATATAATTGTGTCCTCCCCAGAGCATGGATAGAAGTTTCATTCTTGTAGAGCCTTGTTAAGTTTATTCTGGAAATCAAGGGGAAGTCTGAGTTCCTCTAGAGATTTCCATGCCCAGCTTCTACCCTCACTATTATTGATTTGTGAAAAATAGTCTTTAACCCGCTCTCCCTTACTTTGTTTGATTAGTTAAATTAGCTGATCGTTCCCAAGAATTTCACGTAGGGCCGGTTTTCCACCCCATGAGTCATCCCAGGAAAGAGCCTTATCCCCGCTTTTCACGTTCCAAGAAAGGGACTCTAATACTATATCTTTACATTCTTTTATGAAGTTCCATATGCGTGAGCCCGTCGGATAATTATCAGAACGACAAACACTTTCCTCCTCTTCTCCTAGTAAGTATTTATATCTTAGTATTTTAACCCATTTTGCCTTTGGGTTTTTAATCATTCTCCATACTAATTTCACCCCCAAGGCCTTGTTTTGAAGCGTAAGGTCTTTTATTCCCAAACCTCCTCCTTCTTTTGGCTTACAAATCTTATCCCAAGCAATTAAAGCTAGTTTAGATTTCTCCTCCGACCCTTGCCAAAAAAATCTCCTTAACTTTCGAGCAATCTCCTTATTAATACTTGCCAGGATTCTCATGCTCATCATCTGATAAATAGGAACTGCAGAGAGGACTGACCTGATCATAACAGCCCTTCCCACATTTGATAACCATTTACCTTTCCATCGATCTAGTTTCTTGGAGATATTTTGAATTGTTCTTTCCCATAAGTGATTTGATTTGACCCCCTTATCCAGAGGTAAACCTAAATATTTACATGGGAAGAAACCTTCTTTGAAGTCTAGAATACGTTTAATCTCATTCTTTCGTCTCTCTTCAGTATTGATAAAAAAAAATTCTGATTTTTCCTCATTTATACATTGTCCAGAAGCGTTAGCATAAGTTTTTAAAATTTCTTTGAAAGCTTGAGCTTCTTTTAAAAGCGCTTTTCCAAAAAGGAGATTATCATCGACATATTGCTGATGAGTAGTAGCCTCGACTCCCGAAGTAATCTTGATTCCTTTAACCTTATCCTCTTCCTGAAGTTTCTTGATACCTCTCCCTAAAGCTTCTGCCATAATAATGTACAAAAAAGGAGATAACGGATCTCCCTGCCTCAAACCTTGAGAACAGCTGAAAAAGCCTTCAGGAGACCCATTCACCATAATTGAGAAGTGAGGGGTGGAGATGCATTCAAAAATCATATTGATCCATTGTTTTGAGAATCCAAAAGCTTCCATACATTTACACAAAAATCTCCAGTCCACTTTATCATACGCCTTACTAATGTCTAACTTAATCAACATACTCGGATCCTTATTATTTGTTACTGAATGTATAGCCTCATGAGCAATAATCACTCCATCCAAAATTGACCTATTAGGGACAAATCCTGTTTGTTCTTCGGATATAATCAATGGAAGAAATTATTTCATTCTGCCTGTCAAAGCTTTTGAGAAGATTTTATACAAAGTGTTGCATAGGGAGATAGGTCTGAACTCATTAAATTTCTCTGCATTGACCTTTTTGGGAATAAGAGCAATGAATGTGTTATTTAGCTCTTTAAGAATATGTCCTGAGTTTCTCATTCCCTCTAGAGCATCAATAATTTCCTTGCCCATAAATGACCAACACTTTTGAAAGAAAAAAATTGGGAATCCATCAGGACCAGGGGATTTATCCGGGTTCATTTCCTTTAAAACCTTGAGTATTTCATCTTCTGTAAATGCAGCATTTAGGAGGTTATTTTGATGTGAAGTTATTATACGAGGGATGTTTCTTAATAGCTTGGTTTGGTCCAACAAATCCACACTCCCTAAGTTATTCAGAGATTTTTCAAAGAAAGAGACTGCTAAATCTACAATTTCTTCGGGATCCTCTATTGTATTACCATTTCTATCTTTGATTTTGGAAATCTTATTTATATTCCTTCTAGCTTTGATGCTATTGTGACAAAATTTGGTGTTTCGGTCCCCTTCCCTGAGCCATGTTTCTCTCGCTCTTTGCCCCCAGAAAGCGCTAATTTGTGAAAGAGAATCATAGTATTTACATAATAGTTCTTGCTCTTTGTTATCATCTGAAGTCTGTTTACCTTCTTCAGTAATCTCCTTATTCACATTTTCCAGCTCTTTTTCTATAAGATCTCTTTTCACAAAAATATCCCCAATAGTGTTTTTACTCCATTGTGACAGATTTCTTTTTATTAGTTTTAGTTTCCTTATGACTTTATATATCTTGGAGCCTTCGAACCTTGCCTCTGTCCACCATTTTTTAATTAGATCCAAACATTCTACATTAAGTAACCACATTTTTTCAAATCTAAACGGGATTTTTTTTATTTTTGATTGGTTCTGAAATTACTAGTTCTATAGGAAAGTGGTCGGAACCAGTAATGGGTAGGACCTCATTATTAAAATTAAAATCAAAATTCCTCAACTCCCCTATAAAAAAGAACCTATCCAATTTTTCTACTATTAACTCTGTGTCTTTACGTTTGTTAGTCCAGGTGTATTTCCCTCGATCTGATTCAATTTCTGACGCCCCTATAATGTTTATCCATTCCTAGAATTCTAAAGTTGTTTTTGATATGTGTTTTGTCCCACCTTGTTTATCTCCCAAGGATAGGATAGCATTAAAATCTCCTCCTAGTATAAATTTTTCATTCGGGAAGTTCTCTATATAATCCTTAATCTCCTGCCATACAATTCTCTTTTCATGTAGGAATTTAGGAGCGTACATGTTTATTATATTAAATTTTAAATCTGACTTTAAACTTTTGATTTGACCTCCCATCCAATTTTTCTATTTTTCATGAATATTGAAAACAATTTCTCTTGGATCCCAAATAAAAGCAATTCCACCCGAAGCGCCTTCTGCCTCATAACCTACTAATTCTCTAATTCCTATACTCTTTTTTATATTCTTATATCCTTCATTAGAAAGTTTAGTTTCTTGTATCATAGCCATATTTGGTTTAATTTTTGCTAATTGCCTTATTACCAGGCGTTGTTTGTTAGGGGCATTTAAACCCCTAACATTCCAACTAATGATCTTCATGAGGACTCAGGAAGGACCTTCCCCTTCCTAGAGTATAGAATATCGGTAATTTTAACCTGACCTGGCGCCATTCCTTCCTTTGCTCTTAGTTCAGCAAGGGATTTTCTTCCTCTTGGTTTGACTATTTTCCCCATATCAGCTTCTAACCTGCCCTTAAATGATTTTCCTAAACCTAAAGTTTCTGTATTGTTCCTAACCATGTTCTCTTTGTTTTCCTCACAGAGTTCTTCATTCGATAGCGAGCATAATACTCCTGTTATTATATCATTACTCCTAGACTCCTCCAAAATAGAGGCAGGATCTAATCCTAAAAAATCTAGCAGTGATCCTTGTTCAAATGTCTCCTCTAAGTGGGATTTTTCCTTTCTTTCTTTTTGCATTTCTTTTGTCTGATGGCAAGAATAAGAGGGGATGACCTCCATGATTTTCTCAATATTAGGAAAATCTACAATTTCTTTTTGGGTTCCTGTATTAACACTCATAGTTCTTAACTCCACTGCGGATTTCCTCCCCCTCTTCTTTTTAATTCTATTGATATTGGGGGTGCTCAGAATTCCTCTTTTCATTGCTATGTCTAACCACCTATCTTCGTTGGTGATACCAAAGAGGCCTTCTATGGAGTCTTTAACTGATGGAAGATTGTCATCAGGCTTGATTCCATCAATGGTTATTGCCATGCCTAATTGTTTTTCATCATTGTTGATTCCTTCTAGGCAAATTCTGATCTCTTCCTCATTTTGATTCCTTGTCTTATTTATATCTTCTTTCCTAACATGCAAGGGACCTTTACTATCATTAAGATCTGTTTCCATATCTCCTATCTCATCTAGATTTGGTAAGCATTCCGTTTCCATGTCCTCTCCATTTTCTGGAGTATTGTCTGATGCTGACATCTCCTTAATGCCTTTAATTAGCAAATTTTTTTGATGATCAAGTTCCTCTTTGTCAAATATTTCATTTATAAGGGTATCCATTAATTCATTGGTGATCTCGACTATTTCTTCTTCTAATTTTTTATTCTCCTTTATAAGTGATCCCTCTTGATCTTCTGGACTGTTGGATATTCTATTTAGGCTGTAAGAGGTATTATCAGTGTAAATTCCTTTCTTGATACTCTGAGTACTAAGGTTATTCTTATGCTCTGAGGATAAAGGTAGGGGAGATTTGACCTCAACATTTATGGTCTCATTCATTGCTCTATTAATTTTTTCTTTTATAATTGTTCTATCTATTTCAGCATTTGTATGATGGGCCTCATCCTTTGATACACTCATTGTAATGTTGTATGGCTCTTGAGGTTCAAGGATATTTTCTACTCCTGTTATCTTATTGATCTGAAACTGGTTTGATAATGAGGTATTTAAACCTGTTTCTGCTATGGGTTGGAGTCTATCCAGTCCTTGAGTCTTTGTAGGCCTAATTATAAAACCCCCTTTGTCCTTACATAAATCTATCTCCACATGTTTATTGGGTTGATTTATAAGATTTATGCTTTTGTGGGGCTTCTGGGTGTACACACCTTCTTCGATAAAATTTTCTAATATTATAGGATTGATTATGATAGAATTTGAATTAAAGTTTAATTGGATGGGTAAGATGCTTTTTTAATGAAATTCCATCTCAACTATGATAATTTTATCGATTTGATTAAAGGTTGACTCTATAGTCCTAATGTATTTCCCAATTTTATTCCCTATAGTTCTTATGATTTCCTTGTTAGACATTTCTATAGGCAAGTTATTTAAAGACACAACCTTTTCTATTCTAAAATCATTTAACATCATTGGATTAAACAATGGCATCCATTCAAAAAAAGAAAATGGGATGTTCCTGAATTTAATATCCTTTCTATTCAAAATGCTATCCTTCATATTCTTATTGGTACAAACAATTAACAAAAAAGGATCCATAAGATGTGTTATACTCACCTCCCTTGGTAGCAGTAATGATAGATCCTTCACTACATTCTTGATAGTTACTCCTGTACCATTCCAGATACAGATCAGACCTCTTTCTTGCAAGATTTTTTGCTCCTGCATAATAACATCATTATCTAGGATAATAGAGACATAATGACTGCTATGATTATTCTTACCTGGATCCTGCTGAATAATATGCCTACGTGGCGGTGTATAAGCTGCAAGCTTTAATGTTTCATTAGTTGAATTTTTACATGAAACTCGATTACTATTATTATTGCTAGCCATATAACCATTTTCTTCCTTATTAAGCAAATCAAAGGAGTTATTAAGAGTTGAATTGAAAGGTTTTTGAGATAACGGATACCTGTTTACCTTTTTCTTGTTTCTTACCACTTGCCAGGTGAGTTCCTTCTTCTTCATGCAGACGAAAGGTTCTTGGGTAGGTAAGAGTCTGCCTCCCCCCTTGGCAGATAGGGATTCCTCGATACTGCATAATGACTTGCATTCAGGTCTTCCCACCTTAGCATCCCCGCTACTTGTGCCCACTTTCACATATTTTGTTTTTGCCAAAAAAATTCATTTGACTGTCCAAGGAATTGACTATGAAGATCTTCGTTTTGCTATCTTTAAAAAACTTAGGGCTATTCTTGTTTGCCCCTAACACAAAACTGGGTTTTTCAACCCTAGACTTGTCCTGCACATTATTACTCTGTGTTCCCTTTATGAGCTTCTCTACTAGAGACAGCTCCTTAGGATTTCCATTGGAGATCTTTTCTGTAGCCCAGTCCTTAATAGGGCTTTTATTATTTACCCTTGCTTTGTCCTTCAAACTTTCATTCTGTGATCCTTTTTTATCAATAGGGTTTTCGATGGAACACTTTTTCGCAGCAAGTTCCTCAGCAGGGAGTTGAGAAAATAAAGTATACATCTCCTAGTCTATGTTTTGATCTGCTAGTCTTTTTTGTTTTTCTATGAATTCTTTCAAATGATCATACAAAGGGTGATCCTGTATAGGTTTTCTGCAATCTTTCTTCTTATGGCCATATAGCCAACAGTTAAAACAGTAACTAGTGAAAGCTTCTTTCTTCTTTGGAGCTTCTGAATTCAATTTGGGCATCTCGGTCCTAAGAACTGTAATGTTGGGACTAGAAACATCCTTCTCAGAGTGTGCGTGCATGAAACCTAGGTCGATTTGTCATTGAAGGAAGGCAGACTTCCTTTTTAGATGAAAAGTTCACATATCGTAACTTGGTCAGAGCATAATATGACCAAATAAATCATTCGCAGATTCTCAAACAACTGCAATTCTGCTGCAGAAAATTTTGAATTTAATGATGATATCCTTCTATTGATTGCGAAAGAAATTTCTGAGAAAATTCCCTGCTGGATTTAGTTGTTTTATAACTGATTTTTTGTATGGAACTTTAACAAATGGTTGTCTGATAATCTCGAATGCTGCTGTATGTTTGCAAATCTGAAGTTGTTTTTGATGCTATAGTTGCTAGAGGGAATTTAAATGATTCCAAATGCATTAATGTAAACAAGAACTGAAACACTGATTTTATGTTTTATGTGGTAACTGGAAGACTCCTTCCTTGCACTCGAAATGGGCCTGAGCTTTCTTCAACTGAGATGCTACCCCCAACTATGATGACTTTGACTGTCCTTGATGATTATATTTCTTCTTTGCTGATAGTTCTAATTGATTCCTGGCTGTTGCTTCAACTGAGCTATCTATACACTGAGATGGAGGTACTATGAAAGACAATTTGGAAAGGTTGCAGCCGTATTTCTCCTTACCCAGCCCCTGTCAAGATTGAAGCAAACTATTCTGAGTGTTCCTTGACTGGCCGAACTCCTGATTGACTACTGCAACAGAGTTTCTATCCCTTTTCCTGGGTTCGGACCTAAGTAGCATGCAAGAATGGTGTCGCCCAGTTGTTAATGTTATTCCTTACTGCTTATAGGGGTTGCGAACTCCACCAAATATTTATTACAATTTTTTCCTAGTTGAAATGACAGGACAGAGCTGTATTGACTTCGACCTGGGATTTGGTTATTATTCCCCTTTGCTTCGTCACTAATGATTAATCCTTCCACACTTTGGCTTCGAACATTTTAAGAGCACTCTGTTCTTGCAAAGAAATCTGAATGTGGATGCCTTTTGCTTGATGGATCTTCCTAGCAATCTTCCAGATTTTGCACACTCACTATGAATATCTGAACTTTATCTTGATGCAATTGCCTTCAATCCTCACACTTGATGCCCTTAGCCTGTCAAAATCTGAAACTCAACACCCCAAATCTGAACTTTCCACCTTGCCAATCAAGATTTCTGAATGTAGACGCCTTGCAAAGTGACAAAATCTGAATATGAAGCCCTCAAAATCAGAACTCTTTGCTTTCAAATCAGAATTTTGGCTTGATAAAATTCTGGGAATGTTATGTTGAAGCTGGGATCTCTATTCTTCCAATTCAAAAATCTAAAAAATGATGCTCTGAATTTGCTAGATCTTCCTCTCAATTGCAAAGAACAAATCTATAAATGCCCAAGTATGAATGAGATCTTGGCATATCCCAAGAAAATTTTGCTACCTTCTCCAATTTTCGGATCTAGCCCTAGATGCTGATATTCTGCCCTCCAAAAGTCAGAATTTTGCCTTCAAGATATGCTAATTGAGGCTCCCAATGGATCTGAGATAAATTGCTGCCTTCTTGCACTCAAAACTCGCAGCCAAATATGCCCCAAATTGCTGCCAAAGGATGGAAAAAATGCTGTCCAAACCCTCTAATTTTCACCAAAAATAGCAGAGCAAAGAATTCCATATTTATTAAGTTATTATTATATAATTGACTTTAAATTATTATGTAATTTTAAAATTTATATACAACATTCTATATATGAAATCTTGTTTTTGTAATACCCCAAAAATGGGCTATAGGTTCATTAACCTCCTACATCGACATATCGAATGAAATCGACACCAAAGTCCTAACCTAAGGCACATCTGCACATCAAATTATCAAAACCCTAATTGATTTTATCCTAATTCTGCATAAGGGAATATTCCTTTAATATTCCTAATTATCATAATTATCTTTAAATAAATATTATTTGGTGATAAATCCTATTTATCCTAAAATTTGATTAATTGAATATTTTGAATATTTAATTAATTAAGTTTAATTTTGCCACTTGATTATTTAATTAGATTTAATTATATTTATTCCTAATTTATATTATTTAATTTTGACAATAAATCAAAATCTCCTACGAATAATTGTGAAATTCTTATTTAATTAGTTAAAACCAGTTGTCAATATTTAATAATATAGTTTTGAATAAAGTTTGATTAAATAATTGATTAACCCATAAATCAGTTATTTTTAAATTTAAAATTAGTTAAGTTGAGAATAAATCACTTTATTTTTAAATTAATTCATATTAAATCATGCACAATCAGAAAAATAGTCAACTTCAAATCAATTATCAATTTCAATTTGTTAACTTTCTAAACTCAACATGTGATTGTGAGTTGAAAAAGTGAATTGAACTCTATTTTGAGTCAAAAGGTGCTTTTGCATGATTTTTATGAGTTAATTAATTATGATTTCTTGTTAACTCAAAAATCAACCTGAGTTTATCAAGAGTGATTTATGGCTTTTCTCAGTGCATCCTCAAGCCCTGGATTTCTATAAAATCAAGGCTCAGCTCTTCACAAAGGCATCTCTCAAATTTGCACAATTACTCTGGCGAAATTGCATCTGAAGAATCAAGCTCTTGCGAATAGACGATTTGTGAGATCTTTCATTGTTTTTCATAGCTTTCCATCCATTTTCATGTCATAGCACATCATTGTTAGAATAATCTGCATATCAATTTCATACATTCTAGACTAGTTTCATATAGTTTTCCATATCATTGCATAGAAAGTACAAAAAGATAGATTAATCTGCATCCATCCTACATTCATCTTTTAGCATTAAATCCTTCATTTAGGTGTTGCATTGTCACTAATCTCGGTCTGAATCTGAGAATACCATACTCACACCTACTAGAAGGCAGTAAATCGCCTAGCTAGCTTAGTTCATTTCATTTACAGATTTCTAGATTTGCTAACCTCTAATGTTTTATTGAAGTGTTGTGTCCACAGCTATGTACAATTTTCACATGCCACATTTTTGGCGCCCACCGTGGGGCCCTAAAATGGGTTTCCATTTCATTTCTAATAATTTCTATCAATTTTCTATTATTTTCTATCAAAACTATGATTTTTACTTTCTGTCTATACATTTTTCATACAAGTTTTGATAGAGTGTCATGCCAGGAGCCCCTGACTATCATACGACAGTTGGTGTTTTTGAGAGTCGTGCCACAACTTTTACATTGTCATTTGGACGTTAGTCTATCATGTGTGCATAGACCCACTGTCGTATCGTGCCTGAAGTGTCGTGCGAGAGGTAACCCACTATCGTATGAGTTTTGGTGCCAGAATTTCAATTGTCGTATCAAAATTTTAGGTTGTTTTTCAGATTGGACTGACAACTAACCCTAACAATTGAGATCTTCTATTTCTGATAGATACTTGTTGATTCTGATTGGAAAAGCACAACAAGAATTGTAAAACAAGTAAAATCTACTAAGCGCGTTGCGTGAAAACTTAGGTATTTTGTTGCATCTGATAACACTTCAATTTGGGACATAAAATGAACTCTCACGTGTCTAGCTTCAGTGCCTTTCCTACTTTCATAACACACTTCGATTTGGGCTCTAAAACAAACATAGATTTACTTTTTGCATATTTGTTACACATAGTAATTAGGCCCTATGAACATTATCTGTGGAGTTCTTGAGAGAGTGGGCTTCATTCGCTTGTTTTGCATGCAAAGCTCTTCTTGAAGATAGATCGCCTCGTAGGTAGGGAGGATACTGTTGTTATCTCACGTTCACTTGGTTTGGTCCTCAACTTTGATTGGTACGTTCTCTCTTGGTCCCACTTAGAGAGATCAGTAGACATTGTTGTTGACATCACAAATCTTGGTGACGTAATTTCAGTCTTAGCGGGTCAAAGAATCTGTCTACTATGTTTGGGTAAAAGTGAAAAGGCTAGAGGACTATGCTCTACTCCCTTTTTGGGTACTATCAGAAACTCAAATCCTTGAATCTGGACCAAGTCCCCATGTGGTCTATTTTGTGAGTCACCTTTAGAGAGGGTTAACCATAGTGGACATTACCTTTATTGGGTCAATCACATGGATGAAACCTCAAGCGGTAATAGCCATTTTCATCGTGGTAGCAACAACCGCTATATAAATGTCTGTGGAAGAAATCTCCATGAGTGTAGTGGGTTGTCAGATCTCCCTAGCAACTCCTGATTGATTAAATTCTCAGACTATGTCAAAACCCCAGTGTACCTGGATTGGATTTCGCCCTCTTGAGATTACAAAAGTTGTAGAGTCAGACCATTACTAAAAACCCTAGTGCTACCAAATTTTTATTTTCTAGGTCTCTATGCATGATTGGAAATTTTTTTGAGAACATACACAAGTAGCATTCCTAGGGTTAGAACAATAAGTCACTTGATTGTTCATGTGCAAGGTTGCTTTGTCTCTTGCTCATTATTTTTAGATGTGCTTGAATTCCCTTGCTTGTTGTTCTATGTGCTTGTTATCTACTTGGTTATTGAAAATGAACGAACCTGAGATGAACTATTACATAGATCTTCAAAACCTGGACAAAGAAATTTTGCAAACAACCTGATACTGAAAACTGAAAAAATTGCAAATTTGAAGCAAAATTCCTTTCTAGAGTCAAAATTCATCCCACAGTTTCAGAAACTCATACAAATTTTTCCCAAGTGTCATGCCAAAACTACTAGATTGTCGTATGAGAGACAGTATACTATCGTACAAGTATTGTCAAGAAAAGTCAAGAAAAATCAAATTCTGGTGTCAATTGTCATATGAGTGCTTTCAATTGTCATACCAGACCTCACCCAGACTCATACGAGCTTGTAGAAACTCGTATCAAAATTTTGAAAAGTTGCCAGAAACCTACCAAATTTGTCAGAGATTCAATTTTTACAGCCTACTTCCAGATTCTGTCAGAAAATTCATTGTGTCAGGAACAAAGCAGAAACTCAAAGAATCCAATCATTTTCCCAAAGTGGTCTCTTGAGTTTGATCCAGCCATCTGATTTATCGATTTGAATCTCTTCCATCTTGTGTCAAAACCTTGTCAAAATAATCTTCAATTCAATCTTCAACAAAATGACTAAGTGTTGCAAGATCGTGTCATCCATCTTTTGGGTGTTTACCCATACATCTAGGGTACAATATCCTTCATTTATGTCCAAATCAATCATCAACCAATCCAATCTTGACAAGGTTGCGTCATTCGATCTTCTTGAATCAAGTCATTCTTTAGTTGTCTTAATCTTTCTCTTTTGCTTCACTCGAAGTTAATGGTGGAAACTAGACCTTCCTCACAATGAAAACAAGGAGAAAAACCCAGATTCTCTTCAACAACATCTTCTGTGATTGCTCAGACATTTCATCAACCCTACAACACAACAAAATTTGTAGAAGACGCTCTTGGCAATCTTCACTTGAAAGGTGGTTACATTACCCCACCTGCATCAATCCACGGAGGTACTCAATCACCTCCACATCAATCAATCCCTGGTAGTTCTCATCACAACACAATGTCTCAAGGAGGAGAAAACCAAGGATCCCAAGGCCATCAATCTAATCATGAAGATCCTGAATTGAATCCATTAGAAATTGAATGATACAAAAATGATGAACACTTTTGAAAACTAATGAAACATTTCTTACAAGAAGAGAAAGAAGCCTACTTGCTGGACCTATCCCAACAAGGAGCCAAACTTCCTCCAAACTTTAATGTTGAAGATATCATCACTCAAGAGGAAGAAACTCCTATTACAACCATGATGAAACATATGCATGCTATGCAAGTCAAGTTAAACAAGCCAGAAAAAGGGAAGGAACCTAAGGAGTTCTCTATGGACGCTCTATGTCCTTTTCCATTTGAAAAAAACTTGTATATGCCGTCATTCCCAAAAAGAATGGAGATACCAAAATATGATAAGTATGATGGAAACTCTGACCCTCAAGATCATGTCAAATAATTATGTACTCAATCTATGGAGTTTATGCATGAACCAACCTACCTAATGCATCTTTTCCCTCGATCTTTGAGGGGAGTAGCCATTCATTAGTTTTTGAAAATGCCTCCAATAATCAAAACCTTTGAGGAGTTGATCAAACTATTTTATCAACAATACTCCTACAACATTCAACACCCAATCACCATGATCAATATCTGCAATCTGAAGCAAAACTTAGGAGAACCCTTCCTGAGTTTCCTCAAGCGAAGGAGGAAGAAGTTTTCACTTTATGCTCAACCTATTCTGGAAACTGAAAAACTTGAAATCTTCATCAACAATTTGGTGTTGGAACTCAATTTTCCCTTGCAAATGTAAAATCATACATCCTTCGATAAAATGGTGGAAAATGCCATCAAGATTGAGAATGTGCTTGTAAAAAAGGGAGACATATCACTTCATAAGGAAAACAAGTACAAATCTAGTTCTAGTTCCAACAACAAAGACAAAGGTAAAATCTGGAACAAGAACAAGAACATTGTAACAAATGGCATTGTTGATCATGTCAGTGTCCCATCAAAGGCACTGGCATTCAATCTCACCATGGGCACTCAAGCCATAAAAGCTTATGAACAAAAGGCATTTGAACCATTTCAAAAGTTGAAAGACTATAAACCATGGGTTACAACACCAAAACGTGAGTTCACTTCTTTGGGTGAGTCCTTAGAATCTGCCATTAAAACTCTGTTGGCAAACAAAATCATCTCATTACCTGAGATAAGATGATTTGATCTTGAACCTAAACCAAAATGGTGGAAAGAGACCGATTTTTGTGACTTCCATCAAAACAAGGGTCATAAAACCAATAACTGCATACGCTTGAAACATCTCATACAAGACAAAATTGATAATGGAGAAATTGTAATTGGCAATCATAAGAGCAATAATGATCATACGACATTCACAGAACCATTTCTGAAACATGGTCAAGGAGATTCATCTTCTCAGCCTAACATGGGTGCTAAAGTCAATTACACCTACTTTGGAAACAATGCTGTCATAAATATGGTTGAACCATACCTATCTGAACATTGCAATGTCATCACAATTGTAATAAAGGATAGAGATAATCAATCAGCAAATGTAGTAACTTGATCACAAGCTCAGGAACATCTACAAGGACAAAACTTGAATTCATCCAATACCCCTAAGGTGCCTTTCAATCTTTCATCTGCTTCTAAACAGAGGGCTGCCTCAAAATCTTCAAATCCTAAAGAGACCAAGCCAACATCATATAGTATTGTCCAACAACTCCAGCATACCAATGCAAAAAATCCATGTTTGAGTTACTTCGGATATCTCCTACTCATAGAGCTATTCTGGATAAAGCTCTGGTTGGTTCTAATGTTCCTAACAATCTTGATCTAGATCGATTCCAGACTATGGTTGGTCATCTAACATCCCCCTAATATATCTCCTTTTTAGAGGAAGATGATAATTCACTAAGTCATCTGCATAACCAGCCCTTGCACATTGAAGTCTTGATCCAAAACCGTCATGTCAAACATGTGTTGATAGATGGAGGCACTGGTCTAAATATATGTTCCTACAAATTGATCACACAACTGGGATTATCATATTGATCCTAAAAAGAAGATAACCATAAAAGCATATGATGAACAAGAAAGATCTTCCAAAGGAACAATTGTCCTACCTATCAGAACATGACCTATTATCAAAGACATCATTTGTCAAGTTCTAGATCTTCCATTGGCTTACAACATTCTTCTAGGAAGGCCTTGGATACATGAAATGCAAGCTATTCTATCAACATACCATCAATGTGTGAAATTTCCTTATGATGGAATAGAGGTCACGATTCTAGCTTACAAATCCACATCTTGCAATGCCTTGAAAGAAAGTGTTAACAAACTTGTTCCATATAATAGAGAATCTTTCACCAAGCAAATAGACATTGCATCTACATCCAAGATGGAAGACATCACCAAAGAAGTCAAAATCAAGGACACAAGCATGGGAGAATATACTATGGAACCAGTCCTATCTCTCACATCTCTCTCGTTGTCCCCAAAATCTTATGGACAACACTTCAGACAAAGTGAAACCTACATCTAAAGAACCCCAAGTCATATTTAATGGGAGTTTTATCACAAAAAAAGTGTCCAAGCAAGAATTTGATGAGGAAGAAGCTATAATAGCATGGTTATACAAAGATGAGTCTCAATCCTAGACAGTTCAAAAATGTGACTCTAAAATGCCTAAAATCCCTGTCAAATCTTATGGACCAGGTCATAAACTCATGTCTAAAATGGGATACACTAGAAAAGGACCTCTAGGAACAATAGGCAAAGACATTATAAAACCAGCTAAACATTGTGGAAGGATGACCAAAGATACTACAAGCCTGGGATATCAATAGAAGCCTTTTCATCTCAGCAAAAATTCTCCACATGTCTTAGAAAAGATTGAACCATCAACAACAACTCAACTAGAGGAAGAAACACAATAATCAGATAGTGATGATTCAGATAGCTCTGAACTTATTTCTTATGAATGTTTACCTCAAGAAATATTAGATCTCCTTAAAGATGAAGAAAAACCTAAGGAGAATATCAATGTGGTAGCTACACAAGAACCTACTACTAAACAAGAGGAAGGTAAACCTATCGAAATAGCTAAAAATTTGGGATACAATAGTGATTCTGAAACAGACTCTCATGAGCATGAATTCAAATTAGAATCAAAAGGAAATCCTATTTGGGGGATCTATCTTGACTTTACACATGTTCTTAGATTTCCTAGAGGTCTAGATGAAGAATCAGAGGATGAATCAAATGACTATGAATGGGGAGTTATTCTAGAAGAAGATGAACTTATCACTGAGAAACACATTGATGTCATTCACCAATACTCACCTAAATTAGACTTAAGTCTAGAGTGAAATGATGAACTTAACGAGTCTAATCCACTTATGGCTGAAGTGGAATCCAATAATGACATTGAGACTATTCATGAATTGAACAATCTGAGTAGTAATATCACCTTTGAATTTGAGAGTTGGGTTAGGACCAATTATGACAACACCATATGTGTGAACACCATTTCCCAATCCTCCCATAACTTGATTGTCCAACATCCAAAACTTATTGACCAAACTTCTACTGATTTGAGCCAAGACTTCCATCAATGAACCTAGCATTAGCATGATAGAGTTAGATATCAAATATCTCAGTCAAAAGAACAAGAATAAAAAGAAAAGAGTTCTGAGGGTGAAAACCACTTTGTGGCAGTCTCAAAACCTAAAATAGTAAAAACAAAAGACGTATCCGAAGGTGAAAACCTCTCTGAGGCACCTAAGGATGAGATATTTGATGTCCTTTCGAGTCATTTACAAGACAGATCTCCAGTGTTGATAGAGCCAACTCAATATATCAACTTGGGTACAATAGAGGAACCATAACTGATTCATGTAGCACAATCTCTTTCAGAAGAAGAAAAACAGGCACTCACCACTTTCTTAACAAAGAAGAAAATCAACTTCGCATGGAAGTATTCAGATATGCCAGGATTAGATCCAAATCTGATAATGCATCATCTTTCTATCACTCTAGGAGTCAAATCTGTTAAACAAAAGTTGCAAAAGATGCATCCACATGTTGCACTTCTCGTAAAGGCTAAGCTAGAAAAGTTACTAAAGGCTGGATTTATCCGAGTTATTGACTATGCTGAATGGATCTCTAACATAGTTCCAATTTCAAAACTAGACAAATCAATTAGAGTGTGCACAGATTTCAGAGATGTAAACAAAGCATGCCCTAAGGATGATTTTCCATTACCAAACATCGATATGATAGTGGACATGATTGTGGGCTTTGAGATGTATTCTTTAATGGATGGTTTCTCTAGATACAACCAAATCAAAATTGCTCCAGAAGATCAAGATAAAAAAACTTTTACATGTGCATGGGGTACCTTTTGTCGAAATGTCATGCCATTTGGTCTTAAGAATGTCGGTGCTACATATCAACAGGCTATGACATCTATCTTTCGTGACATGATGCATCGAACCATGGATGATTATGTTGATGAAACCTTAGATAAGTCTATGATAAGATCAGAACATTTGAATGACTTAAGCAAAATACTAGATATAATGGAGAATTTTAGTCTCAAACTGAATCCTAAAAAGTGTGCTTTTGGTGTCACTTCTGGAAAGCTCCTAGGCTACATTGTTTCAAAGAAAGGCATTGAAGTAGATCTTGCTAAAGTCAAAGCTATCATAGAGATGCAACCTCCTAATAATATCAGTCAAATACAAAGCTTACAAGGAAGGGTGCAATTAATCATACATTTCATATCTCAGCTAGTAGATATATCACAACCTTGCACAAAAACATTACATAAAGGTGTGACTTTTGCAAGGAATGAGGAATGTGAAAAGAACTTCAATCATATCAAGCAATATTTTGTCAAATCCTCCTATTTTGATGCCTCCTATTCAAGGGAAGATTTTGATCCTTTATGTCTCCACCATAGATACATCACTGGGGGCGTTACTAGCACAACATGATGAGAACAAGAAAGAAAGAGCTATTTATTATATTAGCAGAACATTGGTAGCTTATGAGAAGAACTATTCTATGATAGAAAAGGCGTGTCTAGCTATGATCTTTGCATCACAGTAACTGAGACACTACATGTTAGCTCATACAATGCAATTGATAGCTAAGATAGATCCATTGAAATACTTATTAAGAAAGGCTATTCTCACAGGTAGATTAGCTAAATGGGTGATGCTATTGAGTGAATTTGACATAGAATATGTTGAGAGGAAAGCTATCAAAGGCCAAGTCATTGCAGATCAACTAGTTGAAGCACCATTGTTTGATGATACACCATTACAGATGGAATTTCTTGATTCATCCATCATGAACATCTCTTCTAGGACTTGGCATCTTTTCTTTGATGGATCTTACACACAGAATGGATCTGGAGTAGGCATATTGTTCATAACACCACAAGGTTACTCAATACCTAAAGCTTTCAGAATAAAATTTCCTTGCACAAACAATATTGTTGAATATGAAGCCCTACTTAATGGAATGAAGATAGCAATAGAGTGGCGAGTAAAAAAGTTTCACATTCATGGAGAATCATAGCTAGTCATACACCAAGTCAATGATGTGTACGAAACAAAAGATGAGAAACTTGTTACATACAAACGCATGGTAGATGACTTAAAGAAATATTTCATATCTATCACTTTTGAGCAGATTCCTAGAACAGAGAAAAAGGTTGTTGACACTATGGCAACACTATCATCTCTACTACAGCAGCTCAAACATGAGCTATGTTATGAGTTCCTGGCGGAAGCATTATCGTTTCCTACATATGATTCCCCTGAAACTTGCATGATCTACACTATTGTTGGTCATGATTCCTCCAGATACAAGCACCTTTTCTCCTACCTTCAAGACCAAATCATACTTGACACCTTCAACCGCCATGAGAAATGATACCTTATCTGAAATGCATCCTAGTATGTCATCATTGGTAATGATCTGTTCAAATAGAGTCTAGATGGTACACTCCTTAGATGTTTAGAACACAAAGAGTCTCAACGTGCATTAGAGGAAGTCCATGAAGGTATATGTGGATCACATTCCAATAGTTTAACACTAGCTCAAAAACTTATTAGGGCTGGGTATTATTGGCCTGAAATGGAGAAAGAGGCTATCAAATTTGCTAAGAATTGTCAAAAGTGTCAAGTCCATGGAAACTTGATTCATGCACCAGGGAGAGATCTGATTCCCTTTACTACACAATGGCCTTTTCAATAATGGGCATTTGATCTGATTGGAGCCATTTATCCACATTCTTCTAATGGACATACCCATATCATTACAGCTACAGACTGTATGCACCCTAAAATGGTTGCCTAGACTTTGGGCCCCATTTATTCAATTTGTCAAATATCAATTTCCTAAATCAATGCTTTGCAATTTTCAAATCAATTCCTTGATCAAATTGCAATTAAATCAATAATTCAAATATTTCTAAGGTTTGATCATTTCATCAATAATTTTATTTAATTAAAAGAAATATTCTGTTTTAAATAAATAAAATAGGCTTATTTAATTAAAAGAAATATCTTAAATAAAATAATCTTATTTAATTAAAACCCCTTTTAATTGAATGATTTTATCTTATTTAATTAAATATTCTTCTTTTTATTAAATAAACTTATCTTATTTATTTAAAAGATAATTCCTCTTTTAAATAAATAAAATCCCCACTTAAAGCAAAATTTGTGATGGAAAAGGAAATAAATCAAATAAAATCAAAACAAAAATCCTTTTCCTGATTCTTTCAATAATTTTATTTAATTGAAAGAAATATTCCCTCTTAAATAAATAAAATAACTTTATTTAATTGAAAGAAATATCTTTTAAAATGAAATAAATTTATTTAATTAAAATCTTTTTTAATTAAATGATTTTATCTTATGATATCTCTCTTTTAATTAAATAATGTTATCTTATTTAATTAATAGAGAATCATTCTTTTAAATAAATAAAAAATCCTCTTAAAGCTCTTTGTGATGAAAAAAGGGAAACAAATAATTAAAAATAAATAAAATCCCTTTTCTCTCCACACTTTCTAAAAAATGAGCTTTATTTCCTCTTTTTGGATTTATCCCACATTGCTCTTGAGGATGCATTCTCTTCCACATTTTCCTATATAAGGAGCCCTCTTCTTCTCATTTCAGATCCCAGAATTTTCATGTTATTGTTATACTGCAGGTTTGGAGAGCAATCTTGGAAGAAGCTTTTGAGCACATTTGGAGCTTGGATATTTGAGACTTCTTTCTTCTTGTCTTCTTCTCTCATGCCTTATGGCAATCCATAGTTTAGATTAATATTGCATTCACATAATAGTTTAAATTCATGTTTCCTTTCATAGATTAACATTGTATAAGCATTCATTTTAATAGAATAGTTTATTTCTTGCATTGTTATCATCTAGACTAGTTTCATTTGCATGCAATAACTTGATGATCATGGAGATTAGCATGCTTTCTATTCATCTTTGAATCTCTCATTTCTTGGTGTACTTGCATGGGCATAACTAGGTCAAGAACCCCTTCTAGATCTCCTAGTCCTAGAGGAAGAAGAGCCTCTCAGTATGCTCACTATAGGCAGCAGACCCCTCCCAGAAATTCAAGACCACACTCCCAACATGTACATCATGGTTCCCAACATGGAGGTGGTAGCTCACATTATGACCTTGATACTCAAGACTTCATGCGAATGCAACAAGAGCCTATCTTCCAACAGTATGTGGAGAGGTATTTGGAACAAAACAAAGATAAATTCTTGGAAAGTCTAATCAACAAGGGTGCCAGAGTCCCTTATAATTTTGATGTGGACAACAAAATACAAAAGCAAAATCCCTCTCAAGAGGAAGAAATCCGCCAAATGAAGCAAATGATGGAGAAAATGATGCAACCTAAGAGCTCATTCTCACTAGACTCAATTTGTCCTAATTCATTCGACAAGAGTGTGAGTATGAAGGATTTTCCAAAGAGGGTGGAATTCCCTCAATACGATAAATATGATGGCAGTGGTGATCCACATGACCATGTGCACCAGTTCTATACTATGAGCTTTGAATTCCATCAGGATGACTCCTATTTGATGAGGTTATTCCCTAGAAGTCTTAAAGGACAAGCAATGGAATGGTTTACCAATATCACTCCCCCTGTCAAGACTTTTAGAGAACTTGTTCATCGATTCGTTCAACACTTCGCATATAATCTGTCAAGACTTTTAGAGAACTTGTTCATCGATTTGTTCAACACTTCGCATATAATATGTCAAGATCTGTTACTATGTTGGACCTATGCAACTTGAAACAAAATCAAGGGGAACCCTTTGTTACCTTCTTGCAAAGGTGGAGGAGACAATGCTCTCGATATCCTAGGACGATCCATGAGGATGAAAAGATTGACATACTTGTCAGTAACTTGGTGCCTGAAATGAGATATGAGATCAAAAAGATAGTCTTCAATTCCTTTGATACCATGATTGAAACTGCATGCCACATTGAGGATGTTCTAAAAGAACAAGGCATTTTGACGAAATATAGCAACAATGGCAACAATGGTCAACAAAACAACAAGGATAAAGGGAAGAACAACAATTGGAACAAGAAAAAACAAGTTGTCAATGATGGAGTTGTAGACTCTCCCCAACCTAAAGATCAAGGTGTCCCTCACTTGTCCAGTGCAGTTCAAGCTATGAAGCTCAATGCACCTCCTCAGCAAGAAAGTAAACCAAGATATCAGGAGAGGCCCAAAAAGGAGAAGCAATAATTTACCAAATTGGGTGACTCATATGAGGATGTTCTCAAAACTCTCATTGCTAACAACTTGGCACATCCTCAGGATCCTGCAAAACATTACATCCCTGACATTAAGCCACATTGGTGGGATGAGAAGGCTTTCTGTACGTTTCATAATGGCATTGGGCATACCATTGAGAATTGCTGGAAACTCAAGCACATTATCCAAGATCTCATTGAGAATGGAAAGCTTAAGGTGGATGGACTGAACACCAATGCTGATCACAAAGCATTTAAAGAGCCATTGCCTAAGTATGACAAGGGGGAAACCTCTAAACCAAAGGATGGCAAGGCTGCAATCAACTACACTTACACAGTGGCAGAAAATGTGGTAAACATGCTTGAAGTTGTGGAGCCAAGTGTTAATATGATGAGGAGTAAGGACCTGCATGGTTATGACTCTCCCCCTATCTTTGAAAAAGAACCTGTTATGGTGCTGAGAGGTCCTCATTCTAGGTTATCTTCTCAAGCCCTTAATGCTGTTACCAGGAGTCAAAGCCCTATTGTTCTTAGAGGTCCTAGTTCAGGTCCATCCAACAAACCCAAGCAAGTGGCATCCAAGAATGTCACCAAGTCCACCACTGCTCCCAAACCAAACTACAATCTTGTAGATCAGTTACAAAAAACTCCAGCGCAAATATCAATCTTGGAGCTTCTAGAGTTGTCCCCTAGACATAAACAGATCCTTGAGGATGCTTTGTGCATAGCAAATGTCCCCAACAACATTGATATAGACCAATTCCAAGGCATGGTGAATCACATTACTATCCCACATTACCTCTCTTTCTCGGAAGATGATGACAAATCCCTAATCCATCCACACAATCTTGCCCTTCACATTGAAGTAATGATTCATAAAACCTGTGTCAGGCGCGTGTTGATAGATGGGGGTGCTGGGCTAAATATTTATACTTTAAGTTTGTTAAAAACTTTGGGCTATTCAGAGGAAGTGATCGAAACTAAAAAGAAGATCACTATAAAAGCCTATGATGAGGCAGAACGAAGTTCTAAGGGGTTGGCTGTCCTTCCTGTCAGGATTGGCCCAGTTGAAAAAGATATTTTGTTCCAAATTGTTGATACTGGACCCCTTGCATACAACATCTTATTGGGTAGACCATGGATTCATGACATGCAGGCAGTGCCATCTACCTACCACCAGTGTGTCAAGTTCCCCTATAATGGAGTAGAAATTTGCATACCAGGGGATAGCACTTTATCAGTTAATTCAATCTCAGCTAATGTTCATGTCCCTCTTAATCGAGAAGCAGAGGATTATCAAGCAACTTTAGCAGACTGTCAAGACAAGCTTAAATCAATAGACCTTGGCATGGGGGGGTATCAACTTGACTCTTTTGTAAAGATGCCTGTTTCCCCTAGGTCCTATGGAAAACCTTCACAGGAGATGAAACTGTCTTCTTCGGCAATGACACTATTTGACAAGTTTGTGGAATCCTCAATACCAATACAAGATGAAAAAGAGGAAGTAGCTATTCGAGATTGGATATACAAAGAGGAGAAGTACCAGCACAATGAAAATTTCTCCCCCTCTCCTAAGTCCTATGGGAGAGGATATACTTTTGTCAAGAAGATGGGTTATCCAGGATATGGCCCTCTTAGTCACAGGTTAGATGCTAGAGCCAAACCACTTAATCGTGATCTTTTTGGACGTAAATCTAAGAAACCGGTTGGCCTAGGCTTTATGAAGAATAATAAGTGCACTGTCCCCATTCCTGATAGGTGGGCTAGTGAAGATGACACAGAATATGTACCAGATTTGACAAATCAACAAGACATGATAGATGATTGGGTACTTTCAACAAATCTCCTTTGGGGAGATTCCAAAGATTTAACAATTGACAGTCCTCCTATCCTAGCTGTGATAGATAGTGACTATATGAATGCAAGATTGACTATGGATAGTGTCTCCATCCCAGCTGCAATAGATGGTGATAATTCAAATAATTTTATGATTAAGCAAATTGCTAAAGGAGAGGAAACTCTTCCAAATCTTGAGGCTTCTACATCACGAGGCCCCAACAATAATTCAGAAACAGACTCTCATGAGTTTGAATGGGATTCACTCTCAGACGCAACAGTTGACTTGGATATGGATGTTGTCCATACCTATAGTTCTCAACCTGACATAGCTGATGAGTCATGTGTTAGATTAGAAGATTGGAACCCACGTGTCGCATTAGTAGATGATTCTTCGCTCGATAGGGTAAATTCTGATTTAGACACCTTAGAGGGATACTTGACAGACTCCAATTCTATGGTCACCAGAGATGACACCACCTATATCCTTAATATTGAACCAGTCATTAACCTACCCCTTATTGACCCCAACCTTATTGATTGGTCTCAACATTATCAAGAGCCTCAACTCTTGACATTTCACAATGACTATGAGATCAGCTGCTATCTAAATGCCATTGAACCTATAGTCTCTTCCACCAGTGAATCGGCTACTAGTATGACAGAACCTGACGTCAAGTACCTTAGTCACAAGATTAAAAATAAAAATAAAAAAAATAAGAGTTCTGATGGCGAAAACCACTGTGTGGCAGTGTCAGAACCAAAAAAAGTAACAAAAAAAGACGTATCCAAAGGTGAAAACCTCTCTGAGGCACCTATGGATGAGGTACTTGATAGTCTCCCAAGCTATTTTCAAGACAGATCATCAGTATTGGTTGAACCTACAGAAGCTGTTAATTTGGGTACAGAAGTGGCTCCAAAAATTGTACACTTGGCTAAATCTTTATCACCTCAAGAAAAGAAAGCCTACACTGAGTTCCTCCAAAAGAAGAAAATTAATTTTGCATGGACATATTCAGACATGCCAGGGTTGGACACTAATCTCATTATGCATCATTTGTCCATAGCTCCAGGTGTGAAACCAATCAAACAAAAGTTGAGAAAAATGCACCCTCATATAGCTCTTTTAGTGAAAGCTGAATTAGAAAAGCTCCTTGGTGCAGGATTCATTAGAGCCATAGACTATGCTGACTAGATTTCCAACATTGTACCTATTTCTAAACATGATAAATCCATCCGAATCTGTACAGATTTTAGAGATCTTAACAAAGCATGCCCAAAGGATGATTTTCCACTTCCTAACATAGACATGATAGTGGACATGACAGCGGGCTATGAGATCTATTCCTTGATGGATGGTTTTTCTAGGTATAATCAAATCAAGATTGCTCCTGAGGATCAAGAAAAGACTGCATTCACATGCGCATGGGGTACTTATTGTTGGAATTTCATGCCCTTTGGATTGAAAAATGCAAGAGCTACTTACCAAAGAGCTATGACAACCATCTTCCATGACATGATGCATAAGAATATGGAAGATTATGTGGATGACACCCTCGCTAAGTCTAAGAAAAGAGGAACACATTTGGCTGATTTAGAAGTAATTCTAGATCACATGGAACAATTTCAACTAAGATTAAACCCCAAAAAGTGTGCATTTGGTGTTACTTCAGGCAAGTTGTTGGGATTCATCATTTCATCCAAAGGGATAGAAGTGGACCCTGAAAAGGTCCAAGCCATTATAGACATGTCACCTCCCAAAAATATCAGTCAAATGAGGAGTCTTCAAGGATGCCTTCAATCCATAAGGAGGTTTATTTCACAATTGGCAGATAGAGCACAACCCTTTAACAAAAACTTGCATAAAGGTGTTCAATGTGTCTGGAATGAGGATTGCCAGAAAAGCATGGATCAAATTAAGGAATACTTGGCAAGTCCTCCCATTTTAATGCCTCCCATTCCAGGAAAACCTCTTATTTTGTATGTCTCAGCTACTGAGTCTTCACTGGGGGTATTGTTGGCTCAATTATATGAACAAGGGAAAGAAAGGGCCATATATTATATTAGCCGCACTCTTGTTGCTTATGAGGTCAATTATACTAATATTGAAAAAGCTTGCCTTGTAGTAGTATTTGCTTCTCAAAAATTGTGACACTATATGCTTGCGCACACCATACACCTCATAGCAAAAATTGATCCTCTCAAATACTTGCTCGGTAAAGCTGCTCTCACAGGTAGACTTGCTAAATGGATGATGATTCTTTCTGAATTTGACATAGAGTATATTGAGTGCAAGGCAATCAAAGGCCAGGCTATTGCAAATCAACTGGCTAATTTCCCAATTCAAGATAATATGCCCATTCAAGTCAATTTCCCAGATGAACATCTTATGTACATGACTGAGAGATCCTGGAAACTGTTCTTTGATGGTTCCTACATGCAAAACGGTTCTGGAGCTGGTGTGTTGTTTGTCTCTCCACATGGGTACACTATTCCCAAATCTTACAAGTTACTCTTCCCATGCACAAACAACATAGCCGAGTATGAGGCTTTAACAAATGGCCTAAAAATGGCTATAGAGTGGAATATCACAGAACTACATATCTACGAGGATTCTCAGTTGATCATTAATCAAGTCAATGAGCAATATCAAACAAAAGATGACAAGTTGATACCTTACAAAAAAATGGTTGATTCATTAAGACGGTATTTTACTTTTGTCACTTTTCAGCAAATCCCTAGGGCTGAGAACAAAGTAGCTGATGCTATGGCCACCCTTGCTTTGCTTCTCCAATTAGAAGAACATGAGTCCAGATATGAATTCTTGGTGGAAGAGCTACGTCATCCCATATTTGACTCACCCGAAAACCATGTCATTTGCACCCTTGTCAATCATGAATCCTCTCGCTATGGTGCTATTTACTCATATCTCTGTGGTGGCATCATCCCCAACACATTTAACCGATCTGAAAGAAGAAACCTTGTCTGTAATGCCTCTCGCCATTCCCTCATCTCTGGTGATTTGTACAGGAGGGGTCTAGATGGAACACTTCTTAGGTGCTTAGAAAAGGAGGAATCTGATCAAGCGCTAGTTGACATCCATGAGGGCATATGTGGGGGACATTCTAATGGTATTTCCATGGCTAGAAGGTTGCTTAGGGCGGGGTACTATTGGCCTACGATGCAGATAGATGCAGTAGCTTTTGCCAAGTCTTGTGAAAAATGTCAGAAACATGGACACCTGATACATGCTCTAGGTAGGGAGCTAATTCCTTCTATATCTCACTGGCCATTTCAGCGATGGGCCTTTGACCTTGTTGGGCAGATTCATCCCAACTCATCAGGTGGACATAAGTTCATTATCACTGCTACTGACTACTTCACAAAATGGGTAGAGGTTGTTCCACTTTCTATTGCCTCAAGCAAGATAGTGTCTTTATTCATTTTAAACCATATCATCTATCGATATGGAGTGCCATTTGAGATCATCACTGACAATGGAGGTCAGTTCAAAAATAAGGACCTTACACAACTCTGCCAAAGATTTAAGATAAAGCAACATTGGTCCTCCATTTACTTCCCGCAAGGAAATGGTCAGGCAGAGGCTTCAAATAAAACCATTCTCAAGATTTTACACAGAACAGTTCATAAGAATGGTAGAGATTGGCACCTATAGATAAACCCAGCCTTGTGGGCCTATAGAACGAGTATTCATACTCCAACTAGGGCTACTCCTTTTGCCCTCACATACGGCGCTGAAGCAGTGTTACCTTTAGAGGTTGAGATTCTGTCACTTAGAGTCTCTCTCAAAGGTCTAGTTACAGATGAAGACTATCGCGCCATGAGATTACAAGAATTGGAACTTCTGGATGAAAAGCGTAAAGCATCATTTGACCATATGAGGGTCTACCAAAAGCGGATGTCCAAGGCATTCAACAAAAAGGTTCGCCCTAGAGAATTCCAAGTAGGTGATCTTGTCCTGCGAGAGAATCCTAAGAACCAACAAAATAGAGAACAGAAGGGAAAATTTGAACCTAATTGGCTTGGACCCTACATTACCACAACAACTTTTGGTACAGGTGCTTATCTACTATCTACTGAAAAGGGGGAGCAGCTCCTTGAGCCTATCAATGTTTTGCACTTGAAGAAGTTCTATCCTTGATGCCCATTCTATCTAGGGACATCCTTTGTACATACTTATTGATCTTGAAAAAAATACCAAAAAAATTCATATATGATGCTGAAAAAATTCTAAAAATTAGAAAATGTCCTGAAAAAATTATCATCTTAGTGAAAACCTAGCAATAGGCGCTTTGATGTATCTCAAAAAAATTATATATTCCAAAAATACCAAAAAAATAAAAAAATTTTAAAATTCAAAAAAAATAGAAAATGTGCCTTGGTGAAAACCTGGAAACAGGCGCCTTGGTAGCAAAAATACAAAAAAATTATAAAAAGTCCTGAAAAAAATTCTTCCAAGTGGTGAAAACCTGGAAACGGGCACTACTTGAGGCCTTTGCACCCCTATTTCTTAGCATGCGTCCTCGACACTTAGCCTTTCTCCATTATACCTTGTCCTTGTTGCCTTGGTTTGGAATTGGTCTTTGTCTTTGTCCAGGGGGCATCATTGTGTTACCTTTGGTCTCTTGGATATGCTTGTCTTTAGGACACCTAGCAAACGGTGTTTTTCAACACCAACCCAACTGTGTTTTTCAACACAACCCTCGACATCAAGTGTTTTTCAACACTTATCAGTTTGGTCTTATCCAGTTTGGTCATGTGATCTTACCTACTAGCAAGCATTCGATCCTTATCCTCGGAACTCAGTATCAGTTTACACACTTAAAATTTTTAAATGCAACACTTAATGCTTGAGATACGACATGATCTTTTCTTTGTGTGCTGACCAATATTTGATTTTCGTTGAGTGTCCTTGTCTAACAAGTCTCTCTGTGATGCATAGCTAGAGAACTTGTGGCATGGGGCATGTTTTTATTTGCTTTCTGCTTGTGGGTGTTGTCTTGAACCTCTTCAGTGTCTCTTATTGTCTCCTTGACACACTTAGGAGATTTAAGGCATCATCCTTGACTGTTTTTGCACAACCATTCTCATGGTCATCCAGACGTTTATGCCTTGATGCGAGCATGGTTTTGCTACATTAAATTGGGTAAGCTAACATTGCAGTCATCTTGATCTTTATGTCTTTGATGCTCATGTTAGAATCTTTCCACATTCCAATCCGATATCAATCACATTCATATCTTCATAGTTGTATTTGTGAATAGTGATGATTGTGTGATCGTCCGATGTCCGGTAATAATGGCCCTATGATGAAAATAAGTTCCTTACATTCTCTAATGAATGAAGAACACAAAATCCTATGTTATAGTTGCTCTATTGCAAGTACACCTTTGCATTTTCATGCAGCTTGCATTGTTACACCTCATGTTAATTTGCATTTATAGGCTGCATTATGAGTTTGAGAGGGTTTCCTTCATCTTTCTTGTGGACTTTTAGTCAACTGTGGTCACATTTTGATCTTCATTTCCTTACCTTCTTTCGTGATCTCAATCAAAATTCCCTATCTTAAACAGATGATTGATTTTGGGGCATCTTCTTTCTGGAGGCAAATTCTCTTTCTTCTCTCCATTTCTTTCCATTTCTTCCAAACTTCTATCTTCCATTCACTTTCACCCCACTTCTTTTCTTCTAATTCAACCTTGGGGCATAATCTTTCTCACTGATCTACCTTGGTTCTGTGATTTTTTATTTATTTATTTTATCTTTCATGTTATGTCAAGAACCTTATGTTTAGTTCGATTTGATCAAATTTATCAATTTACTATTTCTCCTCTATCTCATTTCGATTTTGATCATGAGGGGGCAGTACCTACCAAACTTCAATGCTTGATTCAGCTTTATCAAATTTATCAATTGCTTCTTTTGGGGCAACCTTGCTTGAGATTCTTATCTCTTATTTGAGACTTGACAATTACCTATTCACACGTGTTGGCCTTATCTTTTTCAGTCTGCTTATCTATGTCCTGATGTGTTCCCATCTGTCGAACACACATCTGGGTTGTTTTGTGATCCCAAATCGATCTCACACTTCAATTCCATTCTTTGACTGCATGTGATCCTGAGTCGACCTCACATTAGTCAAAGAGGGGCAAATGTATGCACCCTAAAATGGTCGCCTAGACTTTGGGCCCCATTTATTCAATTTGTCAAATATCAATTTCCTAAATCAATGCTTTGCAATTTTCAAATCAATTCCTTGATCAAATCGCAATTAAATCAATAATTCAAATATTTCTAAGGTTTGATCATTTCATCAATAATTTTATTTAATTAAAAGAAATATTCTGTTTTAAATAAATAAAATAGGCTTATTTAATTAAAAGAAATATCTTAAATAAAATAATCTTATTTAATTAAAACCCCTTTTAATTGAATGATTTTATCTTATTTAATTAAATATTCTTCTTTTTATTAAATAAACTTATCTTATTTATTTAAAAGATAATTCCTCTTTTAAATAAATAAAATCTCCACTTAAAGCAAAATTTGTGATGGAAAAGGAAATAAATCAAATAAAATCAAAACAAAAATCCTTTTCCTGATTCTTTCAATAATTTTATTTAATTGAAAGAAATATTCCCTCTTAAATAAATAAAATAACTTTATTTAATTGAAATAAATATCTTTTAAAATGAAATAAATTTATTTAATTAAAATCTTTTTTAATTAAATGATTTTATCTTATGATATCTCTCTTTTAATTAAATAATGTTATCTTATTTAATTAATAGAGAATCATTCTTTTAAATAAATAAAAAATCCTCTTAAAGCTCTTTGTGATGAAAAAAGGGAAACAAATAATTAAAAATAAATAAAATCCCTTTTCTCTCCACACTTTCTAAAAAATGAGCTTTATTTCCTCTTTTTGGATTTATCCCACATTGCTCTTGAGGATGCATTCTCTTCCACATTTTCCTATATAAGGAGCCCTCTTCTTCTCATTTCAGATCCCAGAATTTTCATGTTATTGTTATACTGCAGGTTTGGAGAGCAATCTTGGAAGAAGCTTTTGAGCACATTTGGAGCTTGGATATTTGAGACTTCTTTCTTCTTGTCTTCTTCTCTCATGCCTTATGGCAATCCATAGTTTAGATTAATATTGCATTCACATAATAGTTTAAATTCATGTTTCCTTTCATAGATTAACATTGTATAAGCATTCATTTCAATAGAATAGTTTATTTCTTGCATTGTTATCATCTAGACTAGTTTCATTTGCATGCAATAACTTGATGATCATGGAGATTAGCATGCTTTCTATTCATCTTTGAATCTCTCATTTCTTGGTGTACTTGCATGGGCATAACTAGGTCAATCTGAGGGCCTCATATACAAACCCCTGCACTCCATGAATAAAGAGTTGTGAATCACTGTTTGAGACCTCATTCTTGAGTGTTCTTGAATGTAATGATTCACAGAAGTGTGACTACTTTTTACCACACACAGACTACTTTGCAAAATGGGTAGAAGCAGTTCCTTTGACTCAAGAAATCAGAAAACAAATCTCTATGTTCATTCTGAACTACATCATATGTCGGTATGGTATCCCACATTCGATAGTCACAGATAATGGTGGCTAATTCAAGACCAAGGACTTAGATTCCTTATGCTCAAAGTTCAAGATTACACAACATTGATTGTCCATTTATTATCCTCAAGGGAATGGATAAGCATAAGCATCTAACAAGAACCTATTGAAAATCTTGCACCATACAGTTAATAAAATAGGAAGAGACTGGCATCTCATGATAAATCCATCTCTTTGGGCCTATAGAACAAGTATTAGAATGCCCTCTGGGGCTACACCATTTTCTTTAGTTTATGGGTCTGAAGCAGTGCTGCCTATTGAGGTTGAAATCCCATCATTAAGAATCAGAATGCATGGTCTAGTGACTGATGATGACTACAGAGTGTCTAGGTTGAGAGAACTTGAACTATTAGATGAGTGCAGACAAGTAACATATGATCATCTCAGAGTATATCACAAAAGAATGTCTAGAGGCTACAACAAGAAAGTCAGACATGAAGAATTTCAGGTTGGCGATCTAGTCTTGAGAGAAAATCCCAAAAATTAATCACATTGCGAGCGCAAGGGGAAGTTTGAACTCAACTGGCTAGGTCCCTTTGTTATCATTGCTACTTTTGGCTCTAGCACCTATCAACTCTCAACGACTGAAGGAGAACAACTCCGAGAACCAATCAACATTCTACATTTGAAGAAATTATATGCCTGAGGCAGTCAGTATTCAAAAATGTCCTAAAAAACATAAAAATTAGAAAAAATCCTAAAAAAATGATCATCCTGGTGAAAACCTAGCAAATAGGAATCTTGATGTATCACAAAAAAATTAAAATTATCAAAAGTACAAAAAAAAATTGAAAAAATGAAAAATACAAAAAAAAGAAGAAAAAGAAAAAGTGCCTTAGTGAAAACCTGGAAACAGGCGCCTTGGTAGCAAAAATAGAATCTCTACCAAGATGGTGAAAACCTGGCAAATGAGCACCACTTGTTCAAAAACCGTCCATCTATCAGTGCAATCTTGGTCTTTGTCTTTCCCATCTTTCAGTATGCTTTAGTCTGTATATATCCTTGTTTTCAATAAAGTCAATTAGCAAAAGCATCAGTATCCTATCAATGTTCAAACTTGGGGGTAATCAATGTCATATCCTACGGTCCTCAGTACCTCAGACGTGTCATATCCAGTCAGAAGTCCTTTGAAGCTACATCTGAGTTAGTCAGTCAGTCTCCTCACCAAAAAGGATTTTGCAATCAAACACAAACAAACAATCAACAACACAATGAAAAGAATCTATGCTTCACATGCTTTTATCTCCTTGTATGCTTACTGATTCACATTGATATTTTTGTATATTGTGTCCTTTTGAGCTCTTTGATGATGTCCTTTACAAGATTTAGAGAGTGATGACTAGGGGCATAATGTTTTCTTTGTTTTGTGCTTTGATTGAAAATATAACAACTTTGAAAATTTTGGATTGAAGTGGTGTCCATCTGTAAGAGCCTCCATCTCATATTGGATGGCCATGTGTACCTCGACAATTGATACTCAAAAAATTCAAGGACTTTTGATCTAACTATTGTTTTTTTGAGTGAGTTCTTACTCCTACTGTGAAACACGATCTTACCTAAGGATGTGAATGATAAAGGGTCACTACAGGTAATTCACATTGGATTTAGAATGATCTCTTGATTGCTTGATGTGTTTGCACTGCAAGGCATATTCAAGTCATCATGATGTTTATGTTTTGATGCTTATACAAATTGCTATATCAAAATGGACATGATATTCAGGTCATCCTGACGTTTATGCCTTGGTGCTTATATCTAATTTGACATTCTGAAAATAAAATCAATATTCATATGTCCATGGTTGTCTGGCCAGTGGGCGTTGTATTGACTTTTGAGCATACAAATCAATATTCATATGTCCATAGTCTCCTAACTAGTGGACATTGTATTGATTTATCTGGTTACCAAAAAAAAATTAAGTGATGAAAATGACTGACACATGATCAATGACTAGGTGTCTTAGGTTTGCATTTCATTTTACATGTCACTTTGCACTTTGCATGATTGCATGATCTCACAATTGCCAAATTAACTTGAATGCTTAAATGATTCTTTAAACAAAAACGCTAAACATATCACAAGAATTGAATCTTACATGAAGGTTTCTTCATAGAACCGCAAGCAATCACCATCCTGGGTTAAACATCCTTTTTGAAAAAAGACTCAGTACTTGTCCTCATCAATACTTGCAAAATATATCATGTACATCACTACATTTACCTTCATTCATTACATACATGTGCATCCAAAAGCATAAGCAACTCATACACAATCCATAATCAACTGCATTGCATTATCCATACATTTGAAAGAAATCATTACATTGCATAATCTATACATTCTACACTACTCAAAGCATTTCAAAGCATCTACATCACATGATATATCATCATACACAAATTGACAAGTACAAATGAAGTCATAACCAAAATCAACCGATCTCATATATATATCATATAACTTGAAATAGTCAAGGGTGCACTACTAGCACAAGGTACAAAAGAATGAGCTCATGAGAGCTATTAGAATAGATCAATGTATATGGACAAAAATGACAAAAATGATCAGAACACAAGATAGATCAGTTGTCTGCTTGGTCCTCCACATCAAGTGGGGGTGGTGCAGGTGCATCAGGCGGTGGCTAAGTTCGCGGTGCTCTAGCTCCCTCCGAGGCAATCATATATTGTGAGCAAGTGGGAACTCTATGTGAAACAGACACAACAACATAGTATGAAGACACATAATACACAACCTGTGCAGTCTAATGTGTGACCTCTGCCTACAACCATATGCAATCTGCCTCTCACGCTATGCACTACCTCTCCAACTGCTTGAGCTGTACCTCGAGAGTAGTAATCTATGCCCTCAAATCTTGAACTTGCAGTCTGAGTCTCCTAATCATATCTTGAGGAGTCTGCCTCAATCCAGGATCCACATCTATAGCTGGCATCTTTATGTCCTCCATAGGCTGCTTGACAACCTCTGCCCTGCGTGCCTTGCGGCATCTAACCTCAGCACTAAGATCAAAATCTGGATCCACCCGTGTAGTATTAGTATCAAGGCCTACATCCTGTTGTGCCCCAACAACCTCAACGACACTCCCAATACTACCAAGTGTACTACCCTCTCCTCTAGTGAATCTCCTATTTAACACTACAGGTCTACCTGCTGTAGAACTAGTAGGGTGAGGTGGTCTCATGTGTCCAGCTAGCCTCTGAGGAGTAACAACTTCCCTAGGTCTCAGTGGTGTAGGCTACATCAGCGTAATCTGTGTATCATGACATCTTTGACCCCTGCCCATAGGAGCACCTGTAACATCTACCGCCTCCTCCTTGCTCGGGATCAGATCAATAGGATTTGAGAATCTATGCATGGGATGCTCTACCAACCAAGCAATGAATGCATTTGTAACCTCGACATCTGCTACCTGTGGTCTGTAGTCCCACTCTCTCGGCACATATCATGTATACCCCTAACTACAAAGAGCATAAGATAACTGCAATGTCCATCCTAGTCCTATCTCTCAGACCAGTCGTGCATGTGTAGCGTAATTCTATGGGGCATCCTGAATGATACCATACTATCACCACATCTGTGTAATGATGAATCTCTCCAACACTGTAGTAGATCAACCTATCAATACTCAACTCTGGAAAAAGTAACTGAACTAAGATCGTGCAGTAGGCCATGCCTCTATTTGTAAATATGGTTGCCAAATGACAAAGGTCATGTCATCGAAGACCCGCCTTCAGTACTTAGTGATACCCATGTGAACATGTGTCACATATCTGGAATATACATATATGATGGGCTCCAACGGTTGTCACTGACTCTGACATACCAGCCGACATATGGGTATGTGCTCCCATGCCCAAATCTGTAAAATAAGTGCACCTAATGCAAATGACTTGCTCTCATGATACACAATCTCGTGCATCTTTGAGAACATATGTGTGAGCATGCACTGACCCCAACCTAACTCAGAAGGAGTAGCCATCAATAGAGCTACCATAGGGGCCCAACCCATTAAGAAACCATTCTACTGATGGTCGGACATGATGATCCCTCCGATCATCCCTACTATAATGCACTCAAGTCTATGGGTCTGCCCATATCATTGTGTCAAAGTCTCCCAGGATATGGACTGTGCCAATTGATCTTCATCTCCAAATAGCATCCTAAATGCATAAAGGCCAGCATTCCCGTACTGATGTAGTCAGGACGAGGATCATGAAATGGAATACACAATATCCTGTATACATCCTCAGGTGTGACGGTGATCTCTCCAGTGGGCAAGTGGAAAGTCTGCGTCTCTGAATGAAAGTGCTCAATCAAAGCAGTCAGTAATCCATGGTTTACCTGAATCTCAGGCAAACAGATGAGGTACTCAAACCCGCACGCAGCTAGGTGCACTCTCAGTGGGTTAGGTAGTGACATGCATAATCTCTGTGTAGTTGGGTGTGATATATGAACATGAACATCAGGATAAATGACCTACACAACACAAAAATAGGGTACCCTGTCAGTAACTTGGTAAAAAATTAGGCTATAAGTACAAAAATTGAAAAGTTGACTACTTCAAAAGGTACATTCAATGCTAAGGAATCAACCTAAGAAATCAGAAAAATAAAAAATTTGACCTAAGGAGGTGAAAAATGCTCGTTGTTTTCCATAAGAATTTTCAAACTGGTATCAAAACTTGTACAAGTTTATATAGGTTCATGTACGACATTCCATGAGTACGCAACAATACACAGGTTGTCGTACGACATTGGAGGGACTCGACGAAATGTCGTAGGACACATGAGTCCCTCTAATATGAGTTTCCTACAGATCTAGGATGACACTCTAAAGAAAATTCAAAAGTTGTATGAGTCCCAAGGGACTATCATACAAGTTTCTATGGTAGAAAAATTCAAAAATTCAAACGCGTACGAAAAATCCCTAGAAAGCGTAAAACATGAAAATTTTGAATGCTAGAGAGGCATAGAGGTCCACTTATCAGGTTCCCATACTGGGGAGGCCATTGGTATCACCAACTGTGCTCGAATTGATGAGAAGAGACATGTACTATCAGTTTATCCATTTTTCTCTCAGAGGGCTCCACGGAAATCACAAAAGACAAAAGGTTGAAATTAATTGAAAATGACCCTTCTGGGCCTTATATAGGTTTTGACCTAATTTTCAAAGTGCTCCGTTTTCCATGAAAATTGCACCCTTGGCTAATTTCGACATTCTGAACCCATTTTCGGGATCAAAATTGAAATTTGAGATCATTTACATTGTCAAAATTGCAATTTTAAAATTTGCAGACCTAGGACGATCGACTGCTTGCATAATCAACCTTCAATCATCAAAGAAATCTAGAATTCAACTTAACTAATTATCTAACATCAAACTATTCAAATTTCAACTTGGTCAACCATGGTCAACTCATGGTCAAACCTAGTCAAACTTGGTCTTCAGGACCCCTAAATGATGCAGAACGCATCTCGAACATGTACAACCACTTCTTTAATTGATTACACTACTCTATATCAATTCAAACTGGCTTTCTCACCAAATTTTGATTTTAATCCAGAAGGGGGCATGGTATTGCACATCAATCAAATATATAAATCAAATCTTTCTTTTAGTAATCAAGACAACAACCACGTCTAGTTGTTGATTCATCAGAAGTCCTCGTTGCTTGGGGAAAATCAATCATCACTTGGGGCATATTAGATTCATTGAGATCCATATCAATCTGGTATTCTCTTAATCTTGTGAACTATATTAGCTTTTCGTAACCATCAGTTTAGTTGTGTTATTTCCTTGGTTCTTCGTAACTGAAGGGTTCAAATTTGGCATCCATTCGATTCCTTTGGACAATCAGGTTTGGAGTCAAGATTGTCACTTCTTCGTAATCATAGGTTCAGAATCATGCATTTTGACACTTCTTCTTAGTCATTGGTTCATTATTGATATAGTTAGCATCATCTCGATTCTTTGGTTAATCAGGACCTGAATCAAATCATCTTCAAATCTATCAATCCGTTTCTATCTCAGAATCGGTTGATCTTTCAGGATCAGTTTTCCCACCACATAACTGAGTCCGAACATCATAAAAAATAGATTAATCTTTGAACCATTGCACTTTGCACAGTAATTCAAAGAAGGGCAAAATGTAATAACCCAAAAATGGGCTATAGGTTCATTAACCTCCTACATCGACATATCGAATGAAATCAACACCAAAGTCCTAACCTAAGGCACATCTGCACATCAAATTATCAAAACCCTAATTGATTTTATCCTAACTCTGCATCAAGGAATATTCCTTGAATATTCCTAATTATCATAATTATCTTTAATTAAATATATTTGGCGATAAATCCTATTTATCCTAAAATTTTGATTGATTAAATATTTTGAATATTTAGTTTAATTTTGCCACTTGATTATTTAATTAGATTTAATTAGATTTATTCCTAATTTATATTATTTAATTTTGACAATAAATCAAAATCTCCTACGAATAATTGATTAAATTCTTATTTAATTAGTTAAAACTAGTTGTCAATATTTAATAATATAGTTTTTGAATAAAGTTTGATTAAATAATTGATTAACCCATAAATCAGTTATTTTTAAATTTAAAATCAGTTAAGTTGAGAATAAATCACTTTATTTTTTAATTAATTCATATTAAATCATGCACAATCAGAAAAATAGTCAACTTCAAATCAATTATCAATTTCAATTTGTTAACTTTCTAAACTCAACATGTGATTGTGAGTTGAAAAAGTGAATTGAACTCTATTTTGAGTCAAAAAGTGCTTTTGCATGATTTTTATGAGTTAATTAATTCTGATTTCTTGTTAACTCAAAAATCAACATGAGTTTATCAAGAGTGATTTATGGCTTTTCTCAATGCATCCTCAAGCCCTGGATTTCTATAAAATCAAGGCTCAGCTCTTCACAAAGGCATCTCTCAAATTTGCACAATTACTCTAGCGAAATTGGATCTGAAGAATCAAGCTCTTGCGAATAAGTGATTTGTGAGATCTTTCATTATTTTCCATAGCTTTGCATCCATTTTCATGTCATAGCACATCATTGTTAGAATAATCTGCATATCAATTTCATACATTATAGACTAGTTTCATACATTTTTTCATATCATTGCATAGAAAATACAAAAAGATAGATTAATCTGCATCCATCGTACATTCATCTTTTAGCATTAAATCCTTCGTTTAGGTGTTGCATTGTCACTGATCTTGGTCTAAATTTGAGAATATCATACTCGCACCTACTAGAAGGCAGTAAATCACCTGGTTAGCTTAGTTCATTTCATTTACAGATTTCTCGATTTGCTAACCTCTAATGTTTTACTGAAGTGTTGTGTCCACAGCTAGGTACAATTTTCACACACACAGTTTTGTCATGTAAAGTAATATTTTAATATTAAGCTAAAATGAATTTAAGTTTATATAAAATAAAATTAATTATTTAAATTATAATAATTTTAATTTATAAAATGATTTATTATTATTATTTAGTTTATATTATAAATCATCTTTTTTGGGTCAGTGAATGCTTTTGACTAGAGTTATGAACCAATGGGGACACATTTGGAGGACCCCATCCCTATGGTGATTACATTGCTAGTGTTGAGGAATCGATGCCTCTTAGAGTTTGTCTCACATTGTTTCTCTAATACCTTATGTCTCCCCTCCTTATTGATCCATACTCTCCTTATGACTCCCCTCTTTATCCACCTTAGGACTCCACCTCTCCTCCTTATCACTCCAACACCTTATTACTCCACACTCACCTTATGACTCCACTCCTTATTGCTTTGTATACCTTTATGTCTCCCTTCTCCATTCACCTTATCTCTCCATCACTCTCCATACCCTTATCTCTTTTTTCAACCTTTCTCCCTTATCACTTTGTACATTCTTCCTTCCTCGATCAACATCGCAGCTCCTTACATCTCCCATTATCAATGATAATCTTGCATGCACCTACCACTGGCATCATCACCAATTTAGTCCACCTATCACTTGCTGATCAAATCTGACATATTGGTCATCACACACATGCATGGGTTGGGCACCTTTCTCTATGGGTAATCGATGTAAGCTCACTGGTCAAGGAACAATGTTTAACCCAACACATCAACATGCTAGGATTTGAACATGGGAAGTGGCACAAACACCACCTTAGGCACCTTTCTCCATGTTTAATCCACGTAAGCTTGTTAGTCAAGGAAAAATGTTCGACCCAACGCATCAACAGGTTGAGATTCGAGCATGGGAAGTGACACAAACACCACCTTACAACTTTACTGTTGCACCACAGGGTCATCCCCTTATAAATTTATTTTTTCATCTTAATGCATAATTGTATTTAAAATAGCTTTTTTATTATTGTATTCAAATATGTAAAAAAATTGTTAATTAAAATAATGATATAAATAGTATATTATATATGTTGTATTTTATATTTAATATATAATAATTTTTTAACATTTAATATTTATATGTACATAGAAATAATCAAATCTTTTTAAAAAGGAGATCTTATAAAGAATGGTTATTTATATAGTAGATAGTCTTATATCAATTTAAATTTAAATTTAGTTGATGAAACATATTAAATTTTATAAATTGATAATTATAATTAATGAATAAAAAGATATGTCAAAATGGGTGAAATCAACAAAAAATAAATAAGAGATGGAAAAAAGTGAATAAATGAAGTGTCATGGGGAGGGAGGGAATGAGGGAGATTCCTTCAACATTATAACTCAAGTTGTGTGTGTCTGTGTGTGTGTGGAGAGAGAGAGAGAGAGAGAGAGAGAGTTTAGTGTTAATATGGATGTTGACTCAAGCATTCCCTACAAAAATAATTAAACCAAATCATGGATAAATTGAAGAAAAAGGTTGTGGTTGTAAAGCTTAACAATAATTTGCATTTGCTAGAAAGAATTAATAGTTGAATGAATTTGAAATGGTCAAATTATCAAACCCCTAATGTAGTGTCTCTCGTGTTTGCATTCTACCATCATCATTTTGATCCTATTTTGATATTGTTTATGTTACATTCAAATTGCATATTATTCTTTTGTGTTAGCATCATTGTGGTGCATCTCCGATATTGTATATCATTATTTTAGATCATGTTGATATTAGTATTAGTGATTATTTATGGTAAGACATGTTGATTCAATGATAATTATACTTGTGATGTTATCATGAGATGTTTATATATGATGACATATTGACTATACTTATAATGATGAAATGTTGATATCATGGTGCATTGATTATGTTATGGTCATTTGATCATGTTATTGCATATTGATCATGTTTACTATGTTGACTCCAATTGGGGGATATTAATATACATGTTCTTCGACTATCTTATACATGCACAAGTACTCATAATGTTTGTTTTGTGATGCATGTATCAGGCATCGACTCCACGTGGCTCCATAGATCAGAGCATGCCCTTCCCTAATAATGGTTAACATGAGATAGCACACAATCCACCTTGTTACCAACTGTAGGTCCATCATTCCTAGTTTGGATAATTTCTTCGTCATGTGTGTGTGTGCCCTTGGTTATCATTTTGGCAATATGCAGGATATCCAATTACACCTTTGTGATAGACTCGTAAAGAGTGCTTGAGAATTTTGGCTTAATTTCCATTTATCATTGCCTTTTAATATATTAATGTGTTTTAATGATATTTGTGGCAATTTATTGATTAAATATCAAAATATCTCTCATATGTATTTGAAATGAAGGAAATTGCCTAATTTGAGGATTGGGGTTGATTTGGGGGATTCATTATGGATTCAAGTTTTATTATTTTATTTAAAAGGTGAATAGTGAAAGTGATTTTTTCTTTATGGGAAATTAGAACCAATTTTGACACTTAATTTATTTCCCTCATTTTGCTTTCCCCAAAACCCTACTACATGGAGAATTTGGTTTGCTCATTGGGAGAGATCTAGTTGGGGAAATTTTGTGGGTAGAATCTTGTTGAGTTTGCATTAGTGAACCCATTCTATTGTCGAAAGGATTTGTCTTCTTTCTTCGTTTGGCCCAAATGATTCCATTTTGAGTATTTTGGCTCAAGTTTGAGGTAGGAGTTGATTTATTCCTTGTTTATCAATTTTAGTGTTTAAAATTGGTTACATTTGATTAGTATGAGGAAATCAAACATTCTTTTACTTTATACCAATTCATTTTATGGATTCCTCATTTAGGTTTCATTTAAATTTGAACAAAGTCTTTTATGAAATGGTATGCTATCAAAATTTATATAGAATGATTGAAATGAGAATTTTATTGTTGAAATGTGTTATTTTACACATTTGAACCAAAAGGTTTATTTTTATTTTTATTCTTACACTTTAATTTTTGAAGCTTTTTGGAGGTTCCTTAATGGTGGCAAGGCCACGAGCCTGGTTATATGTTAATTTTTTTATGAGGTTAAAAATAGTATTTTAATGAATTTGATGGATTTTATATGTGGAATTTACGGACCTAGTTTTATGCCAATTTTATGATGTGATTAAAAAGAGGCTTTTAATGGATTTGATGTATTTTTATGTATTGTAGAATAATGGATTTGATGTGATCAAAAAAGATAATTGGTTCTCCAAGCATGCCTTGAGCGCTAGTATGAGGCCAAGGACATCTTGGGAAGGCATGCCCACACATGAAGTATCATTTCTTACTGAGTTCTGGTGTGTCCTCACATGTGATGATGGATTGTACATGATCATCATTCTCATCCATATGAGAGAATGCTCAATTACGTGTGGTGCATCCTTATGAGCACACATTATGACAATCCCTTGAATATAATCACTTTAGTATCTAATATCTTGTGTATATTTTAATAGTGACCCAATATGACATATGGATTTGTATTTTCTCTTCATGTATGTATGATGTAATCATTCTTGATGTGTATACAATGTGTATTACATTAAAGTGTAATCCATATATCCCACCTTATATATTCACATGTGATTGTCTTATTCATGTGACTATCTCCATGAGCATGGTGGGGTGGAGCTATGAATTCCACATAGTCGAGTGGAATTTAAAACCATCATTGGAGACTAGTGAACTTGAATTGAGATTATGATGCAGGAGCATCCTAGGTGTAAGGGCAATCTTGCATCACCCAAAAATATTTTTGTTTGCTTTTCAATAAGGGCTACCTTGTGCAGAGCTGCTATTTATGGAAACTTACTATTTTTAGTAAGTTGGTCATATGATCTTAGAATGTTTTGATTTCATAGTTGGAGGTTCATCCTAGTCATTTCAGCTTACCAGTTAAGTTTCATTGCCACATCATTAGTATTGGTGAAGTTATTGAGATTTTTGGGTACAAAATCTTTCAGGTCAATTTTGAAGGCCTTAGAGGCTCTGGATCATGATCGACCCCGAGCTAACTAGCATTAGCGCATGTTAAATGTTGTAGATCTTGTCATGGCGTTTTCGAAAAGTGGTTACAATACAAAAAATAGAGCTACAGTTAAAAAGTTATGGCCTCCAAAAGTTGGGTTACCTAAAATCATATTTTGTATTTCTTTTGAGCCGACCCTATTGTAATAATTGTGAAAAATAAATAATTCTATGTTTAGTCGGCCTAAAAGGCTAAATTTCTGGAACCTTCTCGGGCAATGGAAATTTCCTATATAAGAAAGGTTTGTAGTGTTGTCTTAGGCAGTTCGGGACAGTTCTGGGTGGTAGACCTGGGTAATAATTCGAGGCTTTGTCCTATAGAATATTGTAAGGGAATTCCCATGTGGCTTTGCATATTGTAATTCTGAAAGTTTGTAATTCCACATTTGTGGAGATAATAAGAAACCAATTTTTTGTTCTTGCATATTGTTGTTGTTTCTCTATTTTTGTTATGTGTTTGTGGTATTAAGGGGAGCATCCTTCATCAAGTGGTATCAGAGCAGGAGTTCCTGAGTGTGTAAACAGATCACCGATTGTGAGGTAGTTTGCACTAGGACCATGGGTTAGGGTTTCTGTGTAAATAGATCACTGACTATGAGGTAGTTTGCACCAGGACCGTGGTTAGGGTTTCAGCGAGAAGCACGAAAATGCCTCCATGAAGGGAACATGGTGGAAGAGCTGGTGTTGTAACACCTAAGGTTAGGGAACTGCAAAGACAAGTGCGAGAATTGCAAGAGGAGATTCGTAGAGGAATGAATCTTAATCTCAGAGATGAAAGCGAGGATGAAGCCAAAGAAGAAGATCAAGAAGGAGAAGTCAAAGTTTTGAATCAAGAGGAAGAAAAGCTTTTCTGGGCCATTTCCAAGATCAGAAAAATACCTAAGATCGAGGTTCCTACATTTTCAAGGAATCTTAACCCAGAGGAATTGATCGACTAGATCAATGAATGTGAAGAATATTTTGAGTATGAAGATATCGAGGATCCTGATCAGGTCAAGTTTGCAAAGGCCAAACTGAAGGGTCATGCGAAGATCTGGTGGCAAGAGATTCAATTGGAGCGAAATCGAAGAGGAAAGGATAAAATCACAAGATGGGGGCGGATGGTGGATAAATTGAAGTGACAGTTCATCCCTGTTGATTATGAGCTTGACCTACTAAGGAAAATGCAAGGTTTGAAGCAAGCAGGAAGATCTGTTCAGGAGTATATAGAGGAGTTCTATCGAATCCTCGTCAGAACAGGCCATGCAAAAGCTGACAAGGAGAAAGTTTCCCATTACCTTAATGGGTTAAGGCTGAGTATTCAGGAAGAATTGAATCTGGTTCGAATGAACAGTATTGGAGAGACATACCAGTTTTCCCTAAAAGTAGAGGAAAAGTTGAACAAGAAGTTTGAGAGAAGACAAAGTGGAAGAGGTCATGATGGAAGATCTAGTGGACGGTCATATGGAGATCAAAATGAAGATTCAAAAAAGCAAGATGAGGCCAGTAACAGTCAGAATTAGAGAGGAGATAATTTCAATCGTTTCCAAGATCAGAACAATAGAGATCAGAGAGGAAGAGGAAGAGGAAGAGGACAAGGTTCAGGAAGAGGAGGCTTTTGTGGAACATGTTTTCACTGTGGAGAAGAAGGTCATAGGGCATTTGAATGTCCTCAACACTAAGGAGGGATGAATAGGAGGAATGAAGTCCGGGATAGAGTTGCATATGTAGATGAAGATGCCAGATCATCACATTCTAAAGATGTTGAAAGAGGAGAAACATTGATTAACAAAAGATTCTTGTTGAGTGGTGATAATGAACCTGAACAAAGGAGGAGCCTATTTCGCACTAGGTGCAAGTGTGAGGGTAAGTGTTGTGATGTGATTATTGATAGTGGCAGTACTGATAATTTGGTGTCAGAAGAGATGGTGACAAAATTGAAGCTCAAGAGGCAGAAACATCCACATCCATATCGGGTTGCCTGGGTGCAGGATGACCACAAGGTCATGGTCACTGAACAGTGCCTAGTGAAGTTCAAGACCGGCGGGTACCAAGATGAGGTACTATGTGATATCATATCTATGGATGCATGTCATATGTTTTTGGGTAGACCTTGGCAATTTGACAGATGTGTTGTACATGATGGTCGTGCGAATACCTATTCCTTGACAAAGGATGGAGTGCGACATAAGCTAAAACCATTGAAGGAAACAAAAGAAAAGGTATGTGGTAATGCAAGAATAATTTTTGTTGATAGAGGAAATTTCTCAGATGGTATGAGGCATGAGCATATGTGTTTTACCTTAATTCCAAAGGCTGGGAAAGAGGAAGTAGAAGATGTACATGTAGAACTTGCAGAATTATTGAGTGAGTTTTAGGATATTGTATCTGATAATGTGCATGATGGATTACCACCAGTAAGAAAGATCAGTCATCAGATGGACTTGATTCTAGGAACTAGTTTGCCAAATAAGGCAGCACACAGAATAACACTAGTAGAAAGTGAAGAGTTGAAGACAGATTTGAAATTTAGTTTATCACATCATCCATAGATTGTATATGAAAGTAGTCCCAGAAATGCATTTGAGTTGAGGAAGATAGATAAAGGAGAAATAAGTAGTGCTGAAGCTAAGGATTTTGTAGAACATTTGAAGAACATCCATGAGGAGGTGAGGAAGCATATTACTAAGATGAATGTGCAGTATAAGGATAAGGCAGATGAGAAAAGGAGGTATAAGGAATTTCAGGTTGGAGATGAAGTCATGGTTCATTTGCGAAAGGAGCGATTTCCAGTTGGTACATATAACAAGTTGAAAATGAAGAAGTTTGGGCCATGTAAGATACTAACAAAACATGATTCAGGAAATGCATATGAGGTCGAGTTCCATACTGAGATGAATATTTCACTAGTATTTAATGTTTTAGATCTGACAGAGTATCATGAAAGAGGTGTTGAAGATGAGGTTACCGCAGCACAGTGGAATATTCCAGCAACCAGTTCAGATATCAAGGAGATTGAAGACATACTGGATAGTCATGTTGGCAGAAGCACAAGGAACAAGACATATGAAGAGTATTTGGTCAAATGGAAAGGACGACCTGTTGAAGATTCATCATGGGTAGCAAAGGAGGAGGTTAACCGTCTTGGTTTTCCTCTGTACACTTGAGTCGTGATAGGGTCACTTCTCAAATTACCCCAAGTGTCTGATGCAGGAGCATCCTGGGTGTAAGGGCAATATTGCATCACCCAAAAATATTTTTGTTTGCTTTTCAATAAGGGCTACCTTGCGTAGAGCTGCTATTTATGGAAACTTACTATTTTTAGTAAGTTGGTCATATGATCTTGGAATCTTCTGATTTCATAGTTGGAGGTTCATCCTAGTCATTTCAGCCTACCAATTGAGTTTCATTGCCACATGATCAGTATTGGTGAAGTTATTGAGATTTTTGGGTACGAAATCTTTCAGGTCAATTTTGAAGGCCTTAAAGGCTCTGGATCATGATTGACCCCCAGCTGATTGGTGCTAGTGCATGTCAAGCGTTGTAGATCTCGTCATGGCGTTTCTGAAAAGTGGTTACAATAGAAAACAGAGCTACGGTTAAAAAGTTATGGCCTCCAAAAGTTGGGTTACCTAAAATCATATTTTGTATTTCTTTTGAGCCGAACCTATTGTAATAATTGTGAAAAATAAATAATTCTATGTCTAGACGGCCTAAAGGGATAAATTTTTGGAACCTTCTTGGGTGGTGGAAATTGCCTATATAAGAAAGGTCTGTAGTGTTGTCTTAGGCAGTTCGGGATAGTTCTAGGTGGTAGATCTGGGTAATAATTTGAGGCTTTGTCCTACAAAATATTGTAAGGGAATTCCCATGTGGCTTTGCATATTGTAATTCTAAAAGTTTGCAATTCCACATTTGTGGAGATAATAATAAACCAATTTTTTGTTCTTGCATATTGTTGTTGTTTCTCTATTTTTGTTATGTGTTTGTGATATTAAGGGGAGCACCCTTCATCAGATTGACATGAAGAGTTCTTCCTCCATCCTCATCATTTTTATTTTATATTTCTTTCATTTCTCACAAATTGTAATAATGTAATTGAACCAAATGGAAATGTAATTGTAAAATTTAATATTAGAAACTCTATTTGGAGATTGATGTTTTCAATATGATATTGAAATGAGTTAGAGTAGTTTACTTGTAATGGTGTTGGTACCAAGCAGACTTGTCATGCAATTCTTCATTTTGAGAAATACATTATATCTTGATGATTATCTTAAGAACATATTATTTGGTGCATAAAATAAACATAGATGTTGGTTTTAGTGTTGTTGAGTATTAGGAGGGTTTCTTAGTTCCCTCTCACTATCATCTTCTGAATTCAATCAAAATCAATTGAATCTGGATAGGATTTGGGTGTGTTTGAGTCAATTTGGGTCTGATTTGGACAATCCTTAAAACCTTTCTTAGTGTCCTTGTGTTGTCTTATGTAATTTTGATATTCTTGAGAGTATTGGAAATGTTTTAGTGAAGTATAGGGTGTATTGGATATGTTTAGGGTCCACCCAATTATTTTCTTTTCTCAAATGTGTCACCTATTGACCCAAGGAAGATTTCACATACCTTATCCCTAAGCTTTTTGTTGTTTTCTCTCATTTAAAGTGTATTAAATATATTTGTACAAGGTTTCCATGGGGTCCTAAAGTAAAGTGGAGAATCTCATTGCATTGTAAAAATAAACATCTCAAAGAACAATACCACATATTACTGGTCCAACATGACACCAACTTAGAGATACAATATTTTTGTAGATTAAGAAAAATTGTGTGATTTAGGGATATGTGCACACTACACATTTTACCTTTTGGTGCACATTTATCCTTTATAGGTGTCATAGTCCAAGATTGGTGCCATAGTCTTGAAGCTAAGTCTTCCAATGTTTAGGGGGTCTTGGGAGCCCAATTTGACCCCAATGAAGATATGTTTTAAATAATGGAGAGTCTTGGGTGACTCTTAAGTACCCAAGTATCATATCTAAGGTTTTATAAGATACTTCCGCTTTCTTGGTTGATTTTTTTGGATTTAAGTATTTTGCTTGTGCAATGTCTCTTGGTGAAATTTTGACCCAATCTTGAGGTTTGAGCTCTATATATTTGTATGTTGCATATTTTTAATGTATTTGTTTAAAAACAATATTTAATGTATTGTTATGTCTGTTTAACTCATATCCTTGATGGTTCCTTGGTAAGGCATTACATATAAGGTAACTTTCTTAGCTTTTAGGATATTCAAATCATGTTTTGGAAAAAAAAAGACCGAAATCATATTCTTAAGGGAGAACTTTTGTTCATGGGCAACTTAAGACTACATACTAGGGCCTAGATTCCTAGCTCTGTTCTAGTTAATGATTTGGTTAAGTATGTGCCAGTATGGATTCACATGTATAAAGTATTGCAGTAATTATTTTTTAAGGATGTTTTTAAGGTGATAGGGGGTTCAATAGAGGAATTTATCTCGAGCTCTCCTTAGTCATGAAATGTGTTAAATTATACCTTCAATATATATATATATATATATATATTAGAATGGATTATATTGATCATATTCGATATGCCAGAATGAATCAACTTTAGTTGATTGCATATAATACATTTAACATGTATTGGATCAGTAACCATATGTTCGATAAATTGTCATTGCAAATGAAATTGACCATAGTTGATACTGATTTAGTGGTGATTATCTGTTACGATAACTATCATACAATAGTTATCGTAACACATATATTAGATATGTGTAATGATAACTATCATATGATATTTATGCGTAACACCAACACTGCCAAGGTTTAAATACATAAACAATGATTAATGAAAGGGCATGTCTATGTAAAGACATGACCTTACGTGGCTTAAGCCATGTACGGTCATGTCTCTACATAGACATGACTCTTATATCACACACACACACACACACACATACTATCATATGTGGTTGTGGAATAATATCAATTAGAGTGTGCATGTTATTACTACAACAACATACGAAGTACATATCTCTACATTTATAATTCAGTAAATATATAAATACATATATATCTTCTTAAGATAATATTTGTGAATAGCACAAATAAAGAACATTGAATTCTCTCTATTAAAGATCTCTATTCCTAACATGGTATCAAAGCCTCTCTAGAGAAGAACCAATATAAATAAATTTTGAATTATATCATATCTGTTATTAGAATATAAGAGAAAAATAATAATGGCCAACAACATTAAAGTGGAGGACAAACTTGAAGGTGCTACAAACTTCTTCTTATGGAAGATACGAATCCTAATATTGCTTCAAGAACTTGAGTTAGATTCCTATGTTGAGGAAGATAAAAAGATGCCTAAAGATGAACCTGATAAATCAAATTGGAAAAGGCGTAACAACAAAGAAAAGAAAATAATAATTAATGTCATTAAAGACCACATTCTTCCCTCTATAGCAAAGCTAAAAACCGCTTATGAAGTATTCAAACCCATTCAAGAGACATATGAGATTAATAATACAAGTAGATTACTTAATCTCAAACAACAACTCTTGAATTTAAAGATGAATAAAGGGGAAACCATCACGTCTTACTTCCTAAGAATTTTTGAATTAAGGGATCAACTATCTACTATTGGAAACAATATTGATGACATGGAGTTAACATTAATAGCTCTTAGAGGATTAGCTATCTCATGGGAATCCTTAATTCAATGTATAACTAGACGTCCTTCTCTACCTAAGTTTGATCAACTAAAGAATGACTGCACTCAAGAGGAATCTCATTTAATATCAAGAGGGATCGGGGCAAACAAAGGAGGAGAGATTCAAGCTCTAAATACTCATTCAAACTTCAAAGGAAACAAAAGGAAGTTTGGACATAATAAGGGAAACTATAGCAAAAATCACAAAAATAGAGATTTCTCTAAAGTACAATGCTATAAATGTGACAAACTTGGACATATGTACAGGCTATGTCCAGGGAGAAAGAAAATTCAAGTAGCAATAGCCGAAGTCAAAGAAGCAAAAATATCCCTATTCTTCTTGGCCTTCTCAAGTGAAGTAAATTAAAAAAAAAACACTTGGATAATTGATAGTGGAGCATCACAACACATAACTAGATTTAGAGATCAATTTGAAACCCTAGATGAAAATTCCTTTGAAGAGGTTACAATTGGAGACAACTCCACCTATCCAGCGAAAGGAATTGAGACCTTCTCAATCAAATTAAAAATAGGGGTAACCCTACAATTGAAAGATGTTCTCTTTGTACCAAGCATAAAAATGAACTTGGTCTCTATTTCAGGCTTAGTTGATCAAGGCTATCGAGTCACATTCCAAGAAGATAAAGTGCTAATATGGCCTAAGAACACTAATATTAAAAATATTATTTCTATAGGGTATAGGGATGGAAGCCTATACAAATTAGGCAATAGTCACAAATTAGCTCTATGTCATGAAGTATCAAACTCTAATGAAATCTGCCACAGAAGATTAGGATATCTTGGATTTAGCACCCTTCCTTCCATAAAGAAAATCACTACAGGTATACCTAATCTAAAATCAAATCATATTAGTACTTGTAAAGGGTGTGATCTAGGAAAAAAATATCAAAAGATCATTCCCCTCTAGTGAACATAAAACCAAAGTTGTATTAGAACTCATTCGCATGGATTTGTGTGGACCTATGTCAACTCTCTCACTAGAAGGATTTTCATATTATGTGATTTTCATTGACGATTACTCTAGAAAAACTTGGATCTATTTTCTTAAACTCAAAGAATCAAATGAAGTATTGCTAAAATTCAAAGAATTTAAAGCATTAGTGGAAACCCAAACTGGGAAGAAAATAAAAACTCTAAGATCTGACAATGAAGGTGAATATATCTCTAAAAACTTTAAATAATTTTGCACTTCTATTGGGATTAAGAGGGAGTATACAGTACCTTATAATCCTCAATAGAATGGAGTAGCAGAAAGGAAAAATAGAACCATTATTGAAGCTTCCAAGGCTATGATGCATGATCAAAATCTTCATACCTCATTTTGGTCTAAAGCATTTAATATTGTCGTATACATTCAAAACAAGTGTCCTCACTCAATCCTAGAAAACAGTACACCTGAAGAAGCCTTTACAAGAAAGAAACTAGATCTAAGTCATCTAAGAATCTTTGAATGTCTCATATATGTTCACATTCCTAAAAAGAAAAGAACCAAACTAGAACCCTCTAGAAAGAAAGGAGTATTTGTTGGTTATAGTGAAACTACTAAAGGATACAAGGTCTACATACCAAGACATAAATCTATTGACATTAGTAGAGATATCAAATTTGAAGAAGACATTGCTCTTAAAATCTCTACACTTACAAAAGAGGGATCAAATGAGAATCAAAGGGAGAATATTATATAAAATCATGAAAATCATGAAATTGAGAATCAAAGGGAGAATACCTTTCAAGATGATGGGAACTACATTACTAAAAACCAAAGAGAGAACATAATAGAAAATGATGAACTCCCTTCATCTAACCTTGAAGATGTTGAAAGTCCTAACAATAAGAAAAGGCCACTATGGGCAAGAAAAATGATTGAAGAAAACAACGTTGAACCAGATGAAATATTTAAAGAAAGTAAAAGGACAAGAAAGCAGAGATGCTATCTTGCACTTATGGCAGAACTTACAAAATCTGAACCATCTAATGTTAAAGAAGCTTTAACATGTCAAGCCTGGAAAGATACGATGATCAAGGAATATCAATCTATTGTAAAAAATGATGTTTGGGAAGTTGTACCAAGACCTAAAGGGAAAAAAATCATCTCTTCAAGATGGTTATTCAAAATCAAATATGTTTCTGATGGTAGTATTGAAAAACATAAGGCCAAATTTGTCGCCAGAGTTTTTTCTAAAAAGGTCAGAATTGACTATGAAGAAACCTTTTCTCCAATTGCTCGATATACTTCTGTAAGGACTATTATTGCCATTGCAACATCCAAAGGGTGGAAGATACATCAAATGGATGTAAAGACATCATTTCTAAATGGTGTTATTGAAGAAGAAGTACACATAGAACAACCAGAAGGCTTCAACACTCTTGACAGTAATAGTTATGTCTACAAATTGAAGAAATCCCTCTACGACCTTAAACAAGCTCCCAAGGCTTGGTATGAATGCATAGAAAGTTATCTCTCCAAGCTAGGGTACTCCAAAAATGAAGTTGATCCTAATATATACTTCAAAATATTCAAAGGTGAAATGGTAATTCTAGTTCTTTATGTGGATGATTTATTAATAATAGGAGAAGATCATCTTATTGCTAAATGCAAACAAGATCTCACAAATGAATTTGATATGAAGGATCTAGGTTTGTTACACTACTTTTTAGGATTAGAAGTATTACAGAAAGAAAACTATATTTTCCTAAATCAAGGAAAGTACACCATGGATATTTTAACCAAATTTGGCATGATGGATTGTAAACCATTAACCACTCCAATGGAAACAAATCTTCATAAACTCAAAGATGAAGCTGCGGATTCATAACCTACAAATCATTCATATTATAGATAGCTAATTGGATCTCTTTTGTACTTGGTAAACACTCCTCCTCATATCTGCTATGCTACAAATGTTTTAAGTCATTTTATGTGTGAACCAAAGAAGATCCACCTAAAAGCTACTAAACATATACTAAGATACCTATATGGTACAATTGGAATGGGCCTAAAATATGAGAATGTTGAGATACAAAGTTCCAATGGTTCTCTGACTCTGATTGGGCTAGAAATTCAATTGATCGTAAAAGCACTACAAGATATTATTTTAGTCTTGGATCTGCAATGATTTCTTGGTTCATTAGGAAACAATCAATGGTCACTCAAAGTTATATTGAAGAAGAATATATGGCAACTTCGATGGGAGCTTGAGAAGTAGTATGGTTAAGGAAGTTACTATTTGGATTGTTTGGCAAGCCCCTAAAGCCTACAATAATTCATTGTGACAATCGAAGCTGCATTAAACTTTCAGTAAATCTAGTTTTTCACAATTGTTCCAAGCACATAGAAATTCCTTACCACTACATAAGAGACATGGTAGATAGAAATATTATCAAATTGGTCTACATTAGTACTGAAGAACAAAATGCTAACATCTTTACCAAGCCTCTTGCGAAGTTGAAAATTGAGTACTTCAAAAAGAAACTTGGTATGATTAAGTTGTGATTAAATTTCTAAGATTAAATCTCTCTATTATGTAAAATGATGTATTCAAGAATAAAATAAATTAAATTAAATTAAATATTGCAATATTGTGTGTTTCTGAAAGTTGACGATCTTTCATGTGTGTGAGGTCACTATTGCGAGGTGACGACCAACAATAGTTTGACCCATTTAAGTTATCGTTTAATCCAGTTTTGAATTTAGTCAAGGATTATGATAATGTGTGCCTCAAGTTTTTGATCTATAATATTAGTGAACAATTTTTCCTTTCCCAAAAATTGATTAAATGATTCTTAGAAAATGGAAAGAAAAGAATAATCACAACACTAACAATTGAGTTTCTATAAAAGCAAATTCTCTGCAATTTTTCAAGGTCAGCTACCTTGCTAAAAAATATTTAATCCAATCTTATTTACAAAAGAATGTAAATCATGGGTATTTTTAACCAGAAAATACTTAAGTTAGAACATTCAATTCATCAACACAAAAAGAATGTGCAAGTTAAAGAACCATTCAAATTTGATAATAATGATTATCCACATGATCAAAACTAAGATCTTTAAACAAATTCTCTATGTTGCTTCAGATGCAGGATAAATTCATATAATAAAATAAAGCCTCTTCACATATGATTTATCTCCATAAGAAAATAGATCACATGCATTAATGAACAACAATATTAAATACTCGAATAACTTAATATATATAAAACCACAGGATTTTACATATGTTTTATCATATTAGTGTTTAAAGAAACAAAAGCATAGATATTCAAAAAGTAGTTTATGATATCTCAAAGAGTTAACCCTCTATTAGTTTTAAGTCTTCATATAAATAGCCATGCAGGGCTAGAAACCACCATAGTTAAAGTTACCTCACCAGAGGTAGATAGTTTTAGTTTCTATAACTAACTTAAAGCATAAAGAGAAAATAACATAACTATGGCGTGAACTGCCTCCTAAATCCATCCAACTATCTATGAAGGCTAAGGCGACAAAGCTGAGACTAGCTGGATAGCCTTGCAGTTCTCATAAGCGGTAGTGAATGCAGAAATGACTTGTTGATGTGGTAACCCAAGATACACAATCCTTTGCTTCCATACCTCTTTGTCCTTTCAAATTTGTGCAACTTTCTCATCATGCATTTCTAGATGCTTCTGATTGATCATGAGCATCAATTCCATATGAGCAACCCTGGAAAAATGCTACACAACCAAAATTTTCATTTCCTTTAGTTCATCAAATTTTACTTGCAGGTTCTTAATAACCTCTTCGTTTAGCCTGGTTTATTCTTCCTCTGCCTCAGATCACTGCTTATCGATCCATTCAATGTCACTCAAAATTATGTCTTTTATCATCTCTAATTCCTTAAGCAAATCTCTAATTTCATAAACTCCATGTTCCATGATTTCATTCCTCCATTCAATACATTCCCTTAGGACATAAAGGGTTTTATGATCTAAACTTGAGACTGGTCGCTCAGCAAGAAATTTTTCTAGGCCAAATTTTTGTATTTCTTCCATCTACAAGACTTCCTTAGCCCAATTTCCCTTTTAATTTTCCCAGGTTTCAACATTTGAATTAGCCCTTTTGATAAGGTTGTTGGCTTCCTTTTGAGCTTCATTTAAACAACCTATGTGCTTAATAGCTTCAAACTTGACATGTTCGATCTATCCTTCAAATGTTGTGGTAATTGCTTTGTTTCTTTGCACTTGGTCCAAGAATTTATGGTTTACTGGAGACTTAACCTCGATCGAAGCTGGCATTTCATTCAAATGAAGGGGCTCCAGATGTTGAATGGAATATATGTATTGGGCTATATTCTTCATTGCTTCTTTCATTTCCTTCTTATCTTTAGCATCTTTCCACACCCTGTTAGCAATTTTCTTGTTTGACACTTTGAAGATTTTCTTATCTGATGCTCTGCTATCTTTTCCCAAGTCAACTTTTGATATTTGATAGTCTTGCATAGAGACATCTCCATTTCCTTTGTAATTTAATGGCTTGGAATTTTTTGCCATCCAATGCATAGTATCCTCATTGAAATCAATTCTAGATTTAGTCTTGGGTTTCTTGACCTTTAGGGTTTTACCCAGGCACTTGCTCACTACATCTTCAATCAATAAAGATAATGGAATGACACTCCATTTCTTGGAAATAGAATTCTCAAGCCATTTCAGAGCTATCAAAGTCTTCTTAGGTGTCTCATCACCACTCAAAAGAGCAAGGGAGTCCATTGGAATGCTATTTGTGTTACCTTGAACCTGCTGACTATCAGACATATTGGACAAATTGAAATTAGGAACTGGTTCTTATGGTTGCTCAGTTTCAAGGGAATCTAAATATACCATGATGTTGGGATTTACTATAGGCTCATTTTCTTTATTCTTTATCTGACTACTTGAGCGGGTCATTCGTGTGATAGGTTCGGTTTGAAATTGAACTTGAACCTTTGGGGAGATTGATTCAACTTCAAGTTCATGATCACCTGTAGTAGAATTACCAACAATAGGGTTAGTTGAAATAAAATTTTTTCTTGAGGAATTCCTTTTCTTTGGTTTTACTTATTTTCCCGAGGGCTGAGAAATGATCTTAGGAGATTTCTTTTTTTGAAGCCATTTTTTTGTCCTTCTTATCACATTAGTTGTCCTCCACTGCAAGTTATCCTCTTCCTTTTTTGTCCAATCTATCTCTGGAATAGGGAGAGCTTCAATTTGCTCAAGATTTTGAGGGTCGAGCACATCTACATTTTCATCCTCTTCGACACCATCTATATTCAAGTTAACCCTAAAGGTGACAATCTACCTCAAAGTAATCCTGGATTGTAGTCTTCTCTTAACTTCCAAATTATCTGAGCAGTTAGCCCAATAGTCCTCAAGTTCTGGTATATGCATAAACGTGGAAGGAACGTTCAGATTTGTTTTGGCAAAGCCTCTATAGTCAAAATTTTCTCTAGGGATGTAAGATTTCAAATTTAAGGTGTGAAGTTCACCTTCCATTGTCAGAGCATCTTGGAAGCTCTTACATCTATAGTAGCCCAATTCTATGGGAAAAAGGACACCCGAGGCTTTTTAAAACTTCCTAATTTTTGTTCAACAATAACCAACTATCTACAAATTTCCATCAAAATTACATTGTCCAAACAATATCTCGGCAACTTTAGAGGCTTTTCATCAAATGCTCCAACCTTAATATAGGTAAACTTATGAAATTGGACAAAGTAACATCTATAGACATTTATCACCTGCATAGCTTCTTCAGTGAGCCTACTATTTTATTTACCACGCAATTCAAAGATCAGTTTTCCTAGGAACACATCATTGACTATGTTGAATTTTGCTGCAAACCTCTAATTTTGAAAATACTTGTAGTACTCATAAATTTTCATATCATTGCTCCAAGGTTCATGGGGTAAACCCTCCCAATCTTTACAAAAAGCTAGGATATATAAGAGGTAAGAAGTCATATAAAATGAGGTTAAGTTGTTTAGGTTCAAGAGCTCTTTGTGAAGTTTCTCAGCTATCAACTCAGCCCAGTCAATAAACTTCTCCCCTCCTAATGTCTTCTAGATAAAGCAATACATCCAGTCTTCCCAGTGAAAAGCATGTTCATTTCCTTTTACTCTTTTTAAAAGGAAAACAATATCTGCAATTTCCTTTCAGAAGTGTTCAATAGTCAAAGGTTTCGGTAGCCATGAGTCTCCTTTTTTTGGCTTTGACAACCAGCTTTGTGCAATAAGATAATTGAATTTTTTCTTATCTCCTTCATAGACACATGTTGCCTCTATGAAAGTCCAAGGTTTGTAGGGTTCTTTGTGAGGGATTTTTAAAGCTTCTATGAGTGTTTCCTTACTAATTCTTACTAGATTCTCTCTTGAGGCATCCTTAATACATCTACTCTTAGCATCATACATGTTTGCACATTCTAGCTCTAGCTTTGGGCATGTTAGGGTTGGCGGAAATGTTGCAGCTTCCATTAACCCACTACCGAACAACTTCTTATAAAAGACCCTTCTGGTGCATTACTAACCCTCTCACATAATTTCGTCAGACTCACATTAACTAGGGAAGTGTCACAAATTTTAGGGAGAGAGACTAGTGAGCGAGTTCTACTTTTTTCTTTCAGAAGCTTGGGATGAAAAAAATGCATTTTAACAGATAACAAGAGAAACTTCACAATATATAGGAACAACCTTCCCTTTGAAACCACAAATTGAAAGTTGCAAAGAAGAGGATAACTCACCAGTTTAATGTGTACAATCCCTCTTCAATTCCTTACCAAAATTTGTGTTTCTCCCTTCCCCCAAAAGAAACTAATAAAAATTAATAGTATCAGATTTCCACAATCCATTTCAAATGTTGATGTGTGTTTCTAGATTTGATTGTGTAAGTTTTTAAGCATCGACATTTCAGATCACACTCCATGATCCATCATCAGGAAGAGAAAGTGCAAGAATGTAAAAATAAAGATGATGGATCACATAGTGTGATCTGTAACGTCGATGCTTAAAAAAATACACAATCAAATCCAAAAATGCACATGAACATCTGATAAAAATTGTTAATAAAATGGCTTCTATTTATTAACAAGGCTGGTGAAGACCATGGATAGATTCATGCAGAATGGAAAAAATAAATACATTTATGCAAGAGTTTATTGACATGACACATTAAGCTCCTTTCATTAATTATTATATCAAATCGACACAAATCTTTTGGTTCCCAATAATCTTTCTTGATTACCACACTCTTTACAATGATGGCCCCTTTCATACTACACCGCCAACTGTTATACATCATATTACAACATGCCTACACTGTCCCATCAAAACTGATGACTTCGCACGAAAAACTTCCAAAATTTTGAATTTGGTAATGATTTTTTAAATAGGAACTTTCCTGTAGAAAATAATCATTTGACCAAAATATTCCATGATTTGGACCTTGCTTTTAAACTTGAACTTGAGCTTGAACCTGACAAGGTTCAAGGTTCAAGTTTGACTTTCAAAATCTGATAGACTGAAAGACCGATGACCTTGTGGATGATAACATATCACTGACTTCCAACCAACCTTGAACTTGAACTTGAACTTGACAAAGGTTCAAGTTCAAGTTCAACTTAGGGTTATCTGATGAAATGACTAAACCCAAGAGCACAGAAAAAGATGAGGGTAAAAATTGGCTCTAACTAGGGACCAGGACTACATAGGGTCGATGATGAGCCTAGAATCACTAGTTTCACAAAATAGACTCAAACTAATCAAGGCAAGGGTGACCAGACACAACAAAAAATTTCTAACACCTACAAACACAACCAAAAAATATATACAAGAAGGATGAGAGAAACCTAGAGTTGGTAAAGTTTAAAGTCATGTCCATTATAAGACAGAGGCAGTTCATCTCCATCAACATACCCTAGCTTGAATGTGTTAGGATCCAAGGCCTGAGAAATCTCAAAAGGACCTTTCCAAAGAGACTCAAACTTGCGATGTACTTCGCACGGCTCACGACATTTATCCCAAAGTAAAACCTTGTCTCCTTCCATGAATCTGTGTGGTCTGGCATGACAATCAAATATTTCTTTCACTCTGAGTTGATGACTGGTTATGTGGTCAACTAGTTTTGCCCTTTCTTCTTCAAGTTTGGATAAATACAAAATCCTCTTTTCTAGTGAGTTATGAAAACTTCATTCTCGATACACCTTTGCAACTTGGCAGAGGCTAGTTCAAGTGGAAGTGATAGTTGTGCTTCTACTCCATATACTAGCTCAAAAAGAGACATTCCAATTGCCCTTTTCGGTCAAGTCCTATCTGCTCACAATGCTTCATAGAGTCTTTTATGTCAATCTCTTCCTCTTTCTTCTACAAGCTTTCTCATAATATTAATGAGATTTTTATTCGTGGACTTAGCTTGTCCATCTCCCTGAGGATATTAATCTAAAGAATGTGACAAGTTGATTCCATGATCATAGCAGAAAAGCTAAATTTCCCAAGATGAGAAATTTTGCGCGTTGTTAGTCACTATCTTGAGTGGTACCCCAAATCTTGTAACTATGTTTTCTTTCAGGAACCTTCATACTACTTTAGATGTCGTCACCTTTACTGACACAACTTCAACCCATTTGGTGAAGTAATCTATGGCCGTGAGAATATGAGTATGTCTTCCACTTGAGATTGGATTAATGGGGCTGATGAAATCAAGGCCCCACTTCTGCAAGGGTTCTTCAATGACTACAGGTCTTAAAGGTAAAGTGGGTAATTGAGGCTTTCCCAAAAATAGTTTGCACTTTTCACAACTAGCTACCCATTTGTACGCGTCCCTAAACATTCCCGACCAGTAATAGAAATTCCTCAATATTTTAAAGGCCGTCACAAATGACAATTAATGTCCTCCACAAGCCTCATTGTGAAATGTCTACAATAGCTTCTATTGTTGGTCCTAATCTACACATTGCAGGAACATCCCATCCATTCCTTTTTTATATAGGACTTCTTCTACAATAACATACTTTACCACTTTGAATCATAGATTCCTCTTTTCTTTGCTTGTAAGATGATTTAGGGGCTCTCCATAGGTCAAGAAATAAGAGACATCTGAAAACCACAAATCAATCATTCCAACAAAGAGACAATTCGGCACTTCCTTATCTTCCTTATTTTTAGCCATTAGTTCACACAAACCCTTCCCTCTGACTAACTTAGTGGGTTTAATCTCCACGTCAAATTCTTGCACCTTTGCTACCCAAGTACCTTTTCTATTTACAACCACTTCATGTTGCATGAGGATACTTTTAAAAATAGAACTTGGAACGAACACTATGGAGTGAGAATGAAGAATGTAATACCGAAACTACATTATGGCCTTCACCACCTCAAATGCCTATTTTTCAATTTGAGAGTAATGCAGTTCATGTTTCTTTAAAAGTATGCTCATGAAGGATATAGGGACCTCTTCATTCTTCTCATTCTTCTACAATAATACTCCAGACATGGTGTGCTCTAAGGCATAGCAATAAATTATGAAATCTTTTTTAAAGTCTGGTTGTATCAAGGTTGGGCTTGAGTTATGGCTTATTTTACCTTTTTGAATGACTTCATAGTTGGTTCATCCTATTTGAAACTGTGCTTCTCACTCAAAAGGTCAACCATTGGTTTTGTTGTCTCAATAAACTCAGGGATGAACTTTCTCAAGAAATTGACTTGGCCAAAAAAAGATTTTATGTCTTTGCAGTTTATAGGGAGACATAATTGTTGAATAGCCCTAACTCTTTATGGATCGATTTTAATACCTTCTTTCGAAACCAAGTGGCCCAACAATTTTCCTTACATTACACAAAAGATAGACTTCTTTGGATTTAAATAAAAACAATAATCCCGACACCTCTGCAATACTTCATTTAGGTCTTTCAGATGCTTCTTGCATTTTTTGGAAAAGACTATCATGTCATCTAAATAGATAGTGATGGTTTTATTCAACAGGTGACCGAAGATGGAATTCATAGCCCTCTAAAATGTAGCTCCGACATTAATCAATTCAAAAGGCATTCTTTGGTAGGTGAATGTACCCCAAGGAGTGGTAAAAGCCATCTTATGCTAATCTTCATCTACAACACTAATTTGGTTGTATCCTGAGAAGCCATCAAGCAATGGCATCATTTCTGAGTCAGCAACCGTTTGAAGGATCTGATCCATCATAGGCAAGAAAATTTATCCTTCAAACTTGATTGGTTGAGATTTGTGAATTCCACACAAATCCTTATTTCTCCATTTCACTTTTGTACAGGAACTATGTTAGCCACCCATCTCGAGTGGTGTATTGGTTAGATTATGCGTGCTTGAAGTATTTTGTCAACCTCTTTAAAAATAGCATCAACTACTTTCGAATTATAAGCTCTCAATTTTTGATGAAAAGGGGACGTCCTAGGTTTTAAATGGATATGATGTGTGAAATGTCCCTATTTAAAATTCCTCAGATCATCATAGGACCAGACAAACACATCCTTGTATTCTTTCAGTAGTTTTGTGAAATGACTTCTTTCATCAACATCACAACATACCCCTAAGTTTACCAACTTAGGGTCATGCTCATCTCCAATGTTTACCTTTTTGAATTTATTAGAAGGGATATCATATGACTTGACAGTTTGATTTATGAAATAATCTCTTCTATCGAATAGCTCTTAAGCTCCACTAACCCCTTGGGTATGGAATTACCCTTGAGTGGAGACACTTTGTTTGGTGGGTAACCTCTTTATTCAGGAAAAAATTGTGACATGCAGACCTTGATGGACTTCAAATTAATTAGTGGAAAACTTGTCCAAGCCCTACAAGAATTCATTTATGTGTGCATCATCTTTAAGGACTTGCCAGGAGAGGGCATTGTAAGGTACACTAGGCCTATGTATCACTTCAATTGTATAACAATTCTTTGTAAAGTCTAGATGCTGAATTAACAGGGAGGTTGATCCTGTAAGAGCATCAGCTCTTGAGTTATATTCTCTTGAGATGGATTCAATTGAAAAGGAATCAAACCATTCCATCTCATCCCAAACCCTATTTCTATAATGTTTCAACCTTTCATTTTTTTTACGAAAAATAGGTTTCTAATATGTTTTATGATTAACTCTACATCTCCATGAGCTCTTAGTATCTTAATACCCTTCTTTTTTGCTTCCTTTAGGACTAATAACAAGGCCTCATATTACGTTGTATTGTTCGTATTCTTGAACTCAAGTTGTCATGAGAAAGGGAATTTGATTCCAGAAGGAGAAATGAGAACTACACCTACCCTTGATCCTGCAGTGGAGCATCTACCATCAAACTCAAGAACCCAAGGAATGTCTTCATCTGTGGAGTTAGGACCTGAAACATCATTCTCAGGCATGATAATATAGTTAGCAAAATCTGACTCTTGATACAAGATTTGAGACTTAGGGTCTTCTGAGGGAAAGACAATATATTTAGACTTGGCTTCAGGAAGCATGGAAACATTTTTTTTTCCTATAGGAACAATAGCTTGAGACCAATCCAATTTTATCTCACCACCTAAATCTCTGCAAAAGGTTCAACTTAGGAGCATTCCATAGCTAGCCAGAATTTATACAACTAAAATAGTTAGTTTCAATCTTTTTTAAGGAAAGGTTGTTAGTGAAACCTGAGCGTCTTTGATTTGACCTATTTATGCACTTTAAAATGGTCGCCTAGACTTTGGGCCCCCATTTAGCAATTTATCAAATTCTTGAATCAGTATTTTCAAAAATCAGCATTTTATCAATTATATCAATTTCCTTGATCAAATCTTATGTTATCATTTATTCAATTATTCCTTGGTCTAACCATTTATCCTAAAGTCTTTATTTATTCAAAAGGAATATTCCTCCCCTTTTAATAAATAAAAAGCCCCCACTTTTCCTCTTATCCTAAGTTGCACAAATAAAGCATTATTCCTATTTTATAAAAAGAAGAAAAAAGTATTTTTTGTCTCATATGGACACAAAAGTCAACTCTTATTTTCTCATTGGAGGATATTTGTGCACATGGATTGCTCCACTTTCAAGCTCCACCCTTGATTAAGACTTTTTCCTCTTAATCTCCATGGTCCATTCCTTCTCATTTCCTATAAAAGAAGAGCTCTCTTCTTCATTTTTATATGCATTTTTGAATACTAATGTTATGCTGGAAGTTTTCTAGGTCACTTTGGAGCTTTTGAAGATTTGGAGCATTCTTGGCTTACATTTTACATGCTTTCATAGTTTTTCTCTTGCATTCTAGTTCCATTATCATAGCATTCATAGTATATATTTCCTTTATGCTTTAGATTACTTCATCTAGTCTAATTAGGAAGGATTTGTAACACTTGCATCTTTCCTTTCATAGTTTAGTTTGTACTTTCATTTCTATAGCTTAGCTTGCACCTCTCATTTCTAGCTTGCATATTCATCTTAATCTAGTTTGCATTTGCATTTCATAGTGATTCTTGGGGATATTGGCATTCTTGCCCTTGTCTTCATTTGAATCTTTCATTGTGTGGTTGACTAGCAAGGTCATTAGCTTAATAGCTCTAGCTGAGAGAAAATTTTGAATAATCTTGCAACTCCATACATAGAGAGCTCTAGGTCGCTTTCTAAGGTTTCCTCTTCATGGATTCCCTTGGATATAATGACTTAGAGAAGTGCACCATTTGAGTGTGTACATTTTTGGCGCCCACCGTGGGGCAGAGCATTATTATTTTGTCCTTAATTTTTTGCATTTTCGTCAAGTTTTTCGTCAGTTTTTAGCTTCATTTTCGGCTCTCAAGTTTTTCAGTCTCAGATTATCGCATGATAGTTTTCCAATATTGCACGATAGTTCGCATATGGTCGCACAATCCTTTACCAGTTAAAGTATCACCCCATTTGAGACATTCTATTGCGTTTGAGACATTCTGTCACTTGCAGTACAATGAAGTATCGCTCAGAAATATATTATCACCCTGGTATACTACAAAGTATCATGCAACATTTTTGGTGACTGTACTATCACTTGTACCCGACAATGAGTTATTTTTTGGTTCTTTCTTGCCGAATTTGGATCTAGTTAGCTTGTTGGTTTAGTTTGCTATGGTTAGATAGCTTTAATTTGCAGATTTCATTTGGATTTTGATTTTGCTAACCTTGTGGGGCCAACAAGTTGTGCTTGTAGGTGCTCTCATTGCTTGATTATTTTCTTAAAAGAAAGCATGTCAAAGCTTCAAATGCACAAGGGCTACTAACAGCTTTTGTAGGGCTGCCCAAAGCATAAAAACTCAATCAAGTGCTTGTTGTTTATTTTATTTTCAAAGTGTGGAAATTACTAGTTGTTTCATTTCATAGGAACATAATATCTTGTTGTAGGAATTCTTGGGTGGTAGGAGAAGTATGCTCTTCACCCTTGTGGTGAACTAGAAAATCTTGACCCATCTTTAGATTTTGAAAGCAAGAGGGTAATTGAACTCTTTTTGGTGTGTTTGGGAAAAACTTTGAGATAGGGGAGTATGCTCTTCACCCTTGTGGTGAAACAAAAACTTTGAACCTCAAAGGTTGATCGACTCTTTGTTTAGCTTTTTAGAATCCTTTAGCGGACCTGCTCTTGAGAAATCAAGAGGAACGACCCAAGTGGGGACAAGCTAATACCGAGCTATTCCAACTCACTATAAACTCAATGCTATCAAGGACACAAAACCTTGGTAGACGTAGCACTTGTCTTCGCTTGATGTGAGTAGCTTGTGGGATTGCGACCATGAGGAAAATGTCAAGAAAGAATGCTTAAGGTACTCTTGAGGCCGCGAGGTCCCAGTCCTTTTTGAGGAGCAAGAGGGGTGTTACGAACGGAAGCCCTTACTAAGAACCATAGATAGAAACCACCCTATTTTGTCGCTTAGCTTCTTGGTGCAAGGATTGATCCAAGTGGAATAACCCAGATCACCCTAAGATTACTCACCATCTGTGTTCCTTTGGTTGTGTCATTGGTACTTCCACGACAAAGCCAATATCTATTATGGGCAACCACTTTGTGTGAGGCAATGGGACATCAAGTGTGGGCCAAGTTGCTAAGTATTGAGCTATTGTCTTTTTAGGATAGTAAGTGCTTGAACTATTCTCGTTGCTATGTACCCGTGCAAACGTTCTTGAACATACAAACATCGCGATAGTGCTCATAGAAGTTTTTCAATTTTGATATCACAATTGCTTGTCTTGGCAAGGTTGATTTTGCCCTTGTTTCAAGTGTTTGAAGACATGTTTGATCCTCTACTATTTGCAAACTTGTCTGATTACTGCTAGTACTATGTTTGGAGTCAAAAAATTGAACCATCAAACTGAAACATTGCCCGAATTGCCTTCAAAATTGAGTTTTTTTATGTTCACCGGTCAAGAGTCGTACGATACTGGAAAACCATCGCACACCCTCCTGATAAATATCATGCGATACCTCATTGTTGTTGTTGTATCACTTGCCTATTATACATTGTCGCACCAGCTGCCTGGAAACTGTCGCACTGCCTTATGCGAAATATCACTTGGAGAAATTATATTGCTCTATTAGCTTGGAAACTATCGCACATAATCCTTTTGCTATCTCACTGTTGCTTGCAATCTAAAGTTGATTTGTGTCACTTTCAGTCTTCCTTGGTTAGTCCAGATCTCAGATCTTAGGTGCTATGGCATGTTGCTCAATATCCAAATGAACTCAAATGATATAAAATTGCACAAAATGACTCTTGGTCACCTTTCTTCCACATCTCCCATGTCTTCCTAGTCTTTCATTTTCTTCTTTCTTCATGCTTCTTCCTAAACTCTTCATGTCTTCTTGATTCTTTTCCTCTTATTATCTAGTCTACCTTCTTCTATTCATCTCTTTTGTCACTTCCATGCTTGATTCCTTCTCTTCTACAACCATGAATTTCAACTACCTTGTTATGGAACCTCTCTTGAGAATGGATGATCTCGAGCTCATTGCTCAATTCGAAGAATTTTATTCCTCCAAAAGTCCTTCTGGATATCTCATGGGTGACAAACTTAAAGAAAAAATAAAAGAAAAGATGATTGAATCAGACGCCTTTGCTAGGATCATAGACATGATCATATCATGACCTCCTTCTTCCAAACATTCTTCATCATCTAAGTCTTCTCATTCTTCTTCACCTTCCAAGTCTTACCATGACTCTTCTAGACATTATTCAAATTCTTCATCTTCCAAGTCTCGCCATGATTCTTCTAGACATTATTCGCATTCTTCATTATCCAAGTCTTCTTTCTCCACTAGGTCTTCACTTTCCTCTTCTTCACAATCTCATTCCTCTTCTACTTCTCCCAAGAGTCTTACTCCTCAATATGAGCAATATGGTAGTCCTTGTGATACCTCTCCCATGAAGAGTGACACACCCACCTTTGATGACTATGATGACTATTATGATGGCTATGATGATGAAAAATATAGTCATACCTATGAAACTTCTATTCCTAAGAGTCCTCCTTGTTGTGTGCTCATGCTTACTGGAAAAGGGTCATCACATTGGATAGATCGCGATGGTGATCTGTATGATTCTAATTTTGAAAGAGACTTTGATGATTTATGTGAACAATACCTTGATGATGATCCATCTACTTCTATTGAGGAATATAAAATGTACCGCACTGATTTGAAATGTAAATATTATAAGAATCCTTCCTCTAAGAACTCTCATGTGGAAAATAAAGATGACACTCTCAAGCAATATTATGTTAATGATGGAACTTTGTCTTGGGATGGTTCCCTTCCATCCCCTACTTCCTCCAATACCCATACATTTCCTAAAACTTCCAAGTCTTCCAAATCTTTTACAAATCCTTCATCTAACAAAGATCCTACTACTTTTCATGCAGTTCCCTATAGTTATCCTCAAGGGCTATCTCTTAAAGAAACTCAAGTTGACCTTCACTTGGCCGCAAGTAATTTCAATAATGCTAAACCTAAATAGCCTGAGACTTTATGCGCTATAATTCCTACTTCAGCTAGTCCTTCACCATCTCTTCTAAAGTCTTCCATACAATTCCAACATGCTTCCTTGTCCTTAGAAGTGGCCCCATGTCAAGAGGACTCTAAAAATGATAAAGAAAAGAACATAAAGAAAGATCAAGATCAAGAGCCCTCCATGTCATCCAATCATTTTCATGATGTCTCTTATCTGTTTCATGGTTCTTTTGATCCTCTACGCCCTTTCTCATTCATTCCACCATGTCTTAAGTCTTCTCCTAAGCAAGATAAAGCTACTACTTACACCGTTGAGCTTATTGACAATCAAAATAACCTTACTACACTTGCGCTTTCCAAAGATGATACTTCCATTAAGGTTATTAAAAATGGTGTTGTTACTTCTAATGTTAAGCCTATTGAAAATCAAGAAAGAAATGATGCGCTTATGCTATCCAAAGCTCCTTGTCAAGATCAAAGCCTTCCATCTTCTTGTTCTACCATTCCATGTTCACTTCCACTTTCTACTTTTCCTAAGTCTTTGCAAGCTCTGAACAATTCTATCAAAGAAATTGCTCCTATTCAAGATGTTCATGATCCTATTGCAAATTTCAATGCTCATCTAAAAGATGCTGATGTCCTTGGTTGTCATATGGATGCTAATGAAATTATTGATTATCCTTTTGCATCTTCCACTTCCATCCTTGGACCTATTCCACCACTACTAAGGGTTTCATGTCTTCCTTCCATCTTGGGCCCTTATGTCCCTTCACTTTCCCCTCCTCACTCTCATAATTCATCATCCATCTTGGGTCCTTATGTTCCTGCATATCCTATCTTTCCTCAAGATCAACATAGATGCATACCATTGAATCCTTTTCATCCATCCACCCATCTAAACCAGTCATATCGTCCTTCTTCTTCCACAAGTCCCAAGTCTTTTGGAAGTAACTTGAATGTTCAAAACAAGAAAAAGAAGAAATACTATAATCCATCAAAAAAAGAATATCACCATGTCTCCTCTAATTGACATGGAAGCATAAAGTCAAAAGAGATATCTAAGAAGAAAACTACAAGATAAGTATGGGTTCCAAAATCCATCATTGAGGATATTCTCTCTAAATCATCAAAAAGAAATGAAAAGCCTAAGGCTATATGGATTCCAAAGTCTCTCTTGAGAGAGTCTAATATTGAACAAAAAGTGAAGTTGACATTCAAGCTTCCAAAGGCTTCTGCCTCATCTTTTTCCAAAAATATTCTTCCATTCCATGCGCCTGAACCGCAACCTCTGCTTAACATTCACCATATTCCTTCTCGTATTCCTTCATTCACATTTCCTCCATCCTCTCACCACCCTTCAAGGTGTGTGTTGATTTTGATCTTTCCTTCCTTTCCATCTACCCTTTCACAATCCTTCCATTCATTATCCTTCTACCTTCTATCATTTTTCCTCATTTTCCTATTCTTCCTATCTTCCAACCTCACTTCCTTTACATAAAACCTTATCCTCCATTTTTCTCTCCCATCTTCCTTTCCCTATCAACATCTTTGAGCATATCATTTTGAATCCTTGGCATATCATGGTTTATCCTTTCAAGGAGTATTATCTAAAAAGCTTGCCTTCTTCCAAAAAAAAATAATTCAAAAAAAATTGAAATAAAAAAATTGAAAAAATTAAAAATGTGCCTTGGTGGAAACCTGGAAACAGACACCTTGGTAGCAAAAGTAAAGAGAAATAAATTCATCCTATGGTGAAAACCACTCCCTTGTGGCGCCTTGGATAAGTACTGTGATGAAAACCTGGCAATCAAGCATCATGCGTAATTCTTCTACATATTTCATCCATTCCATCTTCTCTCTTTGATCTTGACAATGTTGACCCATACACAAATATTTGGCTATCTTGTGAGCTATCTTACGATGATCTTGTTTTCATTTCATTCATGTTTAGCCTTCATATTTATTTTCATCCATTCATTCTAGCCTTTCGCTATCCTTTTCCCCTTTGGTCTTGATCTAATAAAAAAGAGTAAAACACGATGCTATGAAGCCTCTTGACATGTCTACTCCTTTGGACTGCATCTTTTCCTTCTTTTTCATTTACGCTTTTGTGACTTATCCTATGCTGGCCTTTCATTGCTTGTCCAAATGTGCTTTACATGATAATTTTTCCCTAGCTTGGGTACTCTTGAGGAGTTTACCTTTGAGGATTTCTTCCCTTCATTCTCCTTCATTCTCTTGTCTTTCATATCTTCCACCAGCTTGCTATTCCCTCTTGTCCTCCACCTTGCTAGAAATTGGGACTACACGATTTGATCTTGCTTGGGAGTTTGATGCCCATTCTGTCTGGGGGCATCCTTTCTACATACTTATTGATCCTGAAAAAATTCCAAAAAAATGATATATTGTTAAAAATTCTAAAAATTGGAAAATGTCCTGAAAAAATCATCATCTTAGTGGAAACCTAGCAATAGGAACTTTGATATATCTCCAAAAAAATTATATATTTCAAAAATACCAAAAAATCAAAAAATTCAAAATCTCAAAAAATAGTCACACTCACCCCAAACTGTGTTTTTCAACACTACCCTAGCGTCAAGTGTTTCTCAACACTTATCAAATGTCTTACCTGCAATCTAGCATGATATAATATTTTCTCACTAGTAGATGTGATACTCAAAAGTTTGATTCTATGACCTACACACACACACACTTAAACACTCGACTCACTGAGACTTGGTTGCCTTTGTTTCTTTGTGTGCTATCTATGATGATTTCTTTGATGAGTGTTCTTTCCCTAAGAAGTTTTCGATGATGCATAGCTAGAAGACTGAGGGCATGAGGAAATGTTTTATTACTTTTTTTGCTTGTGGGTATATTTTGTTGGTCCTAACTATCATTAGCATTTATGCTTGTTCCACTTGACATGGGGATCTACAAAGTATTATCCTTGACTATTTGTGCAAGTGCATACTTCTATTCATCTTAACTTTCCTTGTGTCTCGATGCGAGTATAATCTTGCTATACTAAATTTAGGTAATCTCACTGCACTAGTCATCTTGACCTATATGTCTTTGGTGCCTAGGTGGGATTTCCACATTCTATCTAATATAGATCATATTCATATACCCATAGTCATACTAGTGTGTATTGTATGATCTTGCGACGCTACCAATAAAACTTGATGGTGATTATTAGATGTCTATTGGTGTTGTGACCTTGCAAGTCAACCACTTTCATAGTAGCTTGCATTCCTAGGTTCATGTTAGATTAGTTTTTGCACCTTGCATATGGAGAGAGCTCTCCTTTTATCTTTCATGGACTAGTCGGTCAACTGCGCTCACCTTTCACTTCTTCCTGATCATGTCTTTTGCTTCTTTCTTTTCATATCACATTCTTTTCAATGACCTTTTTACCCCTTTTTATAGTATTTTGACTTTTTGACCAATTTTCAAAACACCTCAGAATTGCACAAAAATTGCACCCCTAGCTAATTTTGACATCCTAGATCCATTTTCGAGATCAAAATCAAAATCTGAGTTAATCTTGATAGTCAAAATCACATTTCAAATTTTCCCCTTCTTTCACGCAATTGGCTGACCATTTGAGGCCTGATCTTTCGATCTTTGTTGGGGCACCTTCATTTCTTCCCCCCATCTCTTCCAAACTCCTAGTCTATCATTCATTTTCACTCACTTCATCTTTCTGAGGTTTAACTTAGTCAAACTGGGGCATGTCTTCACTTCTTGATGGTTATTCTATCATTCTTCATCTTCGATTCTGATTTTTAGTGATTTGATCAAGTTTATCTATTTGCTGCTTCTCCTCTACCTGATTTTGATTTTGATTCCGAGGGGGCAGTACCTATCAACTTCAAATCTTTGATTCAGCTTTATCATTTAGTTCAACCTGAGATTCTTATTTTGAGACTTGATTATCACTTAACAACAACAGTGTTGATCTTGTCTTTTGATTCTTATCTCTTATTTTGAGACTTGACTATCACTTAACAACAATGGTGTCTATCTTGTCTTTCAGCTAGTTTATTTTTGTCTTGGTGTGTTCCCAGAATGATCACACGTCTGGATTGTTTCGTGATCCCAAATCGATCTCACATTTCAATTCTTCTTTGACCACATGTGTTCCCAGAATGATCACACATTAGTCAAAGAGGGGCAAATGTATGCACCCTAAAATGGTCACCTAGACTTTGGGCCCCCATTCAGCAATTTATCAAATCCTTGAATCGTTATTTTCAAAAATCAACATTTTATCAATTATATCAATTTCCTTGATCAAATCTTATGTTATCATTTATTTGATTATTCATTGGGCTAACCATTTTATCCTAAAGTCTTTATTTATTCAAAAGGAATATTTCCTCCCCTTTTAATAAATAAAAAGCCCCCACTTTTCCTCTTATCCTAAGTTGCACAAATAAAGCATTATTCCTATTTTATAAAAAGAAGAAAAAGTAATTTTTGTCTCATATGGACACAAAAGTCAACTCTTATTTTCTCATTGGAGGATATTTGTGCACATGGATTGCTCCACTTTCAAGCTCCACCCTTGATTAAGACTTTTGCCTCTTAATCTCCATGGTCCATTCCTTCTCATTTCCTATAAAAGAAGAGCTCTCTTCTTCATTTTCATATGCATTTTTGAATACTAATGTTATGCTATAGGTTTTCTAGGTCACTTTGGAGCTTTTGAAGATTTGGAGCATTCTTGGCTTACATTTTACATGCTTTCATAGTTTATCTCTTGCATTCTAGTTCCATTATCATGGCATTCATAATATAGATTTCCTTTATGCTTTATATTACTTCATCTAGTCTAATTAGGAAGGATATGTAACACTTGCATCTTTCCTTTCATAGTTTAGTTACATTTCTATAGCTTAGCTTGAACCTCTCATTTCTATCTTGCATATTCATCTTAATCTAGTTTGTATTTTCATTTCATAGTGATTCTTGGGGATATTGGCATTCTTGCCCTTGTCTTCATTTGAACCTCTCATTGTGTGGTTGACTAGCAAGTTCATTAGCTTAATAGCTCTAGCTGAGAGCAAATTTTAAATAATCTTGCAACTCCATACATAGAGAGCTCTAGGTCACTTTCTAAGGTTTCCTCTTCATGGATTCCCTTGGATATAATGACTTAGAGAAGTGCACCATTTGAGTGTGTACACCTATAAGTGGGACTTGATTTGAATCCACGAAATAGCATCAACCAAAAGTGGTCATCATAGGGAGATCCAATGCTTTAGCTACAGAAGAGGGCGTGATATTATCTAAAGCCTAGCAATCAATAATACAACTGTTCAGTTTAAAACCATGAATAAATAAGGACACGTAGAAAGGTTCTAATTTCAAACTAGAGGAGGTAGCAGAGGTTAGATTTTCTATAGGCTTCTGCTCCTTTGTTTCTTCATTCACAGGCTACCCTTTAAAACAAGCATTGTTTGTTTGTTGAGATCTAGGTTCAACAAAAGAGCCTTTAACATAATCAACCAGTTTATCCAATTCATGTGGATTCATTTTTAGATAATCCGCAGGAGAAATTTGTATTCAGGAAGATTTATAGAAATCTATTATATTAAAGGGGAATTTAGATTCAGACCTTTTTCAAATTTGAACTTCCAGAGTGTTTGCCTTTAGTGCTTTGTGATTTTCACTGGCCTAACCTCTAATATCTTTTATTGGTGGCACAACCAAGGGTGTCATTGACTGGTTATTTTCCTTTCCTCCACATTGGTTTCTTGTTAGGAATAAACAAGAAGGATCCTCCAAGGTTACCAATATATTACCACCTCTTTTAGAATCTGATTCATATTCTAGGTAGAAATTTCCAAAGTCGCCAGGTAATTCAGAGGATATATCTTTGACAATCACTTTTGTTGCAGCCTCCTTTTCAGCTTCAAGTTATTCATAGCGTACATTTTCAAGATATGTAACCCCTTCATGTTCATCTGTGAGATGAAAAATACACATATTACTTTTACTTGGGGGAGGTTCAATTTGGAGTCTTTGTTGTGCAGGATGTAAACTGAATTGTTTGTCAGTATTTGAGGTCCCTTGGTTTGATTATTTGCATGAGATATCTTGATAAGGACCTATGGTCTTAGGTAATTATCACTTGATTGTTATCAGGTCATTCATCAGTCTTTGTATTACAGGATCTGGTGATGAGGAAGTAGAGGCCTGAGAACTAGGTGCCTAGACATCTTTTCTCCATTTACCAATCGTGATTAGATCATCCCCCAATTCAATGGGAAGCGATTGAGTAGCATTTAAGGTGATTGGATGAGCTCTTTTCAAAGGGAAAGTAACATCATGAAATTCAAGAAGAATCCCTTTTGATTTTCATCGTTAGGTCTACTTGCAGCCAAAATCTTTTGAAGTGCCTTATTAAATCTCACTACAAATTCTCACATGGGTACTTGGATTTCTTTCTTCATTTGGCTCAATTGTATCAAAAGTGAGTTGGTGTCATTTGCCGATTTGAACTTGGCTTCAAAATTTGTTTTCATAGTATTCCAATCAGTGATCGAGGCATGATGTAGATTATGGAACCAGTCTATAGCTATGTTTGTCAAGTTCTGAACATAAAGTCTTATGGCTACATCCTGAGTGGCAATAACTAAAACTCCACATGTTGTATTAAAAGTATTTAAACGATCCATGGGGGATTTATTCCCATCACCACTAAATTTGGGGAGGATATCCTGACCTTTTGGAAAATTACCCAATTTTTCCCCTGAGCTTAAAGGGCCTACATCTACACCTCAAGGTTGGTTTTGGGCCATGGAGGGAAAGATGATGTTTAACGGTTGCAAATTAATGAAAGAAGGAACCAAGGTTCCAGGTAACATCGAGGATTAGAAAGAAGAACTTACAAGAGATGTCTTGGTGGAGGAGGAGGGTTTACTGATTGTCTTGTAGCGCTTTTCTTTAGAAGGAGTTTGGGGTTTAAAGTCAAGCTTTGCTAGGTCTTCAAAATCTATGGCAATCAAACCTCTTGCCCGGTCTCCTCTGGTGTATCTTTTATCTACCAGTTTCAACAAAATCTATGGAAATCAAAATTTAATTTAATTTATCTAGCTATTCTGTTTACCACAATTGCTTCTTGGGCAATGGGTATACCTCTTAACCTTTCACCAATTTCTTCCTCTCTCTCAAGCCCCTGTTGAATCTGAATATATTGCTTGTTACTTCTTCTATTTACCAAAGAAAACACATTTAGGTCTAATATTAGGTCTTCTTGTGTGTCTTGGATACCCAGATTTGGTTGTAATATGTTCATCTATGATAGGAAACACCATTTATCATAGTATACAAATATCCAAATCCCTAGTAGAGTCGCCAAAAATTGTTAGTGAACAGTTTTTCCTTTCCCAAAAATTGATTAAATGATTCTTAGAAAATGGAAAGAAGAGAATAATCACAACACGAACAATTGAGTTTCTATAAAAGCAAACTCTTTGCAGTTTTTCAAGGTGCAGCTACCTTGCTAGAAAGTATTTAATCCAATCTTATTTGGGAAAGAATGTAAATCATGGGTATTTTTTACCAAAAAATACTTAAGGTGAAACATTCAATTCATCAACACAAAAGGAATGTGCAAGTTAAAGAACCATTCAAATTTAATAATAATGATTATCCACATGATTAGAACTAAGATATTTAAACAGATTCTCTCTGTTGCTTCAGATGTAGGATTAACTCATATAATAAAATAAAGCCTCTTCACATACGATTTATCTCCACAAGAAAATAGATCACATGCATTAATGAACAACAATATTCACTACTCCGATAGTTTAATATATATAAAACCATAGGATTTTACATATGTTTTATCATATTAGTGTTTAAAGAAACAAAAGCATAGATATTCAAAAACTAGTTTATGATATCTCAGAGAGTCGACCCTCTATTAGTTTTAAGTCTTCGTATAAATAGCCACATAGGGCTAGAAACCACCATAGTTAAAGTTACCTCACCAGAGGTAGATAGTTATAGTTTCTATAACTAACTTAAAGCATAAAAAGAAAAATAACAAAACTATGGCATGAAGCACCTCCTAAATCCATCCAAGTGTCTGTGAGGCCTAAGGCAATGGAGCTGAGACTAGCAGAGCAACCTTCCAGTTCTCATAAGCAGCCATGAATGCGGAAATGACCTGTTGATGTGCAACCCAAGATAGGTAATCCTCTACTTCCATACCTCTTTGTCCCTTTAGATTTGTTTTACCTTCTCATCATGCATTTATATATGCTTCTTATTGATCATGAGCATCGATTCCATACGAGCAACCCTGGAAAAATCCTACACAACCAACATTTTCATTTCCTTCAGCTCATCAAATTTCACTTGCAGGTTCTTAATAACCTCTTTGCTTGGCCTAGTTGATTCTTCCACTGCCTCAGAACACTGCTTGTTGATCCATTCAATGTCACTCAAAATTATGTCTTTTATCATCTCTAATTCCTTAAGCAAATCTCTAATTTCAGAAACTTCTTGTGCCATGAATTCATTCCTCCATTCAATACATTCCCTTAGGACATAAAGGGTTTTATCATCTAAACCTGGGATTAGTCGCTCAGAAAGAAATTTATGTAGGCCATATTTTGGTATTTCTTCCATTGATACAACATCCTTAGCCCAATTTCCTTTTTCATTTTCCTAGGTTTCAACATTTGATTCGACCCTTTTGATAAGGCTATTGGCTTCCTTTTGAGCTTCATTTAAACAACCTACATTTTTAATAGCTTCAGACTTCACATGTTCAATCTAACCTTCAAATGTTCTAGTAACTGCTCCATTTCTTTGCACTTGGTCCAAGAATTTTTGGTTGATTGGAGACTTAACATCGATCGAAGCTAGAATTTCATTCATAGGAAGGGGCTCTGGATGCTAAATGGAATATATGTATTATGCCATATTCTTCATTGCTTCTTTCATTTCCTGCTTATCTTTGGCATCTTTCCACACCCTGTTAGCAATTTTCCTATTTGACACTTCGAAGATTTCCATATCTGCTCCTCTGCTATCTTTTCCCAAGTCAACTTTTGATATTTGAAAGTCTTGTGCAGAGACATCTTTTTTTCCTTTGTCATTTACTGGCTTGGCAATTTATACCATCCAATGGCTGGTATCCTCATTGAACTCAATTCTAGATTTAGTCTTGGGTTTCTTGAGCTTTGGGGTTTCACCTAGGCACTTCCTCACTACATCTTCAATCGGTAAAGACAATGGCATGACACTTTGTTTCTTGGAAATAGAATTCTCAAGCCATTTTGGAGCTATCGAAGTCTTCTTAGGCTCCTCATGACCACTCAGAAGAGCAAGAGAGCCCATTGGAATGCTATATGTGTTACCTTGAACTTGTTGGCTGTCAGACATACTAGACAAATTGAAATCAGGAATTGATTCTTCTGGGTGCTCAATTTCAAGGGAATCGAAATCTACCACGAGGTTGGGATTTACTATAGGCTCCTTTTCTTTATTCTTTATCCGACTGGTTGAGGGGGTCATCTACGTGATAGGTTCAATTTGAAGTTGAACTTGAACCTTCAGGGAGATTGGTTCAACTTCAACTTCAAGATCACCTACAGTAGAATTACCAATAATAGGGTTAGTTGAAATATAAGCTTTTTTCAAGGAATTACTTTTCTTTGATTTTACTTGTTTTCCCGAGGGCTAAGAAATGATCTTAGGAGCTTTCTTTTTCTGAAGCCAATTTTCTATCCTTCTTATCACATTGGTTGTCCTAGATTGCAAGTTATCCTCTTCCATTTTTGTCTAATCTATCTCTGGAATAGGGAGAGCTTCAATTTGCTCAATATATTGAGGCTTGAGCACATCTTCATTTTCATCCTCTTCGACACTATCTATATCCAAGTTAAACCTAAAGGTGATAATCTACCTCAAAGTCATCCTGGACCGTAGTCTTCTCCTAACTTACAAATCATCTGAGGAATTAGCCCAATAGTCCTTAAGTTCTGGTAAATGCATAAACATGGAAGGAACATTCAAATTTGCTTTGGAGAAGCCTCTATAGTCAAAATTTTCTCTAGGGATTTAAGATTTCAAATTTAAGGCGTGAACTTCACATTCCATTGCCAGAGCATCTTGGAGGCTCTTACATCTATAGTAGCCCAATTCTATGGGAAACGGGACACCTGGGGACTTTTTAGAGCTTCCTGATTTATGTTCAATAATAACCAGTTGTCTACAAATTTCCATCAAAATTACATTGTCCAAACAATATCTCGGCAACTTCAGAGGCTTTTCATCAAATGCTCCAACCCTAATATAGGTAAACTTATGAAATTGGACAAAGTAACATACATAGACACTTATCACATGCATAGCTTCTTTAATGAGCCTGCTATTTTCTTTACCACGTAGTTCAAAGACCAGTTTTCCTAGGAACACATCATTGACTATTTTGAATTTTTCCACAAACCTCTCATTCTAAAAATGTTTGTAGTACTCATAAATTTTCATATCATTGCTCCAAGGCTCATGGGGTGAACCCTCCCAGAATTTACAACAAGCTAGGATATATAAGAGGTAAGAAGTCATATAAAATGAGGTTAAATTGTTTAGGTTCAAGATCTCTCTGTGAATTTTCTTAGCTATCAACTCAGCCCAGTCAATAAACTTCTCCCCTCCTAATATCTTTAGGATAAAGCAATACATCTAGTCTTCCCAGTGAAAGGCATGTTTGTTTCCTTTTACTTTGTTTAAAAGGAAAATAATATCTGCAATTTTGTTTCAAAAGTGTTCAATAGTCAAAGGTTTTGGCAGTTATGAGCCTCTTTTTTGTGGCTTTGATAGCCAGCTTTGTGTAATAAGAAAATTGAATTTCTTCTTATCTCCTTCATAGACATGGGTTGCCTCTATGAAAGTCCAGGGTTCGTAGGGTTCTTTATGTGGGATTTTTAAAGCTGCTATGAGCATTCCCCTACTAATTCTTACTAGAATATCTCCTGAGGTGTCCTTAATATATCTACTCTTAGCATCATACTTGTTTGTGCATTCTAGCACTAGCTTTGGGCATGTTAGGGTTGGTGGAAATGTTGCAGCTTCCATTAACCCACTATCGGACAACTTCTTAGAAAAAGACCCTTTGGTGCATTACTAACCCTCTCACATAATTATGTCAGACTCACATTAACTAGGGAAGTGTCACAAATTTCAGGGAGAGAGACTAGTAAGCGAGTTCTACTTTTTTATTTCGGAAGCTTGGGATGAAAAAGAGGCATTTTAACAGAAAATAAGAGAAACTTCACAATATACATGAACAACCTTCCTTTTGAAACCACAAAATGAAAGTTGTAGAGAAGAGGATAACTCACTAGTTTAATGTGCACAATCCCTCTGCAATTCTTTACCACAATTTTTGTTGCTCCCTTCGTCCAAAAGAAACTGATAACAATTGTTAATAAAATGGCTTCTATTTATTAACAAGGTTGGTGAAGATGTTGGATAGATTTGTGAAGAATGGAAAAAATAAATACATTTATGCAAGAGGTTATTGGCATGATACATTAATCTCCTTTCATTAATTCTTATGTCAAATTGGCACGAATCTTCTGGTTCCCAATAATATTTCCTGATTACCACACTCTTTACAATGATGGCCCCTTTCGTACTGCGCTGTCAACTGTCATACATCACATTACGACATGCATGCACTGTCCCAGCAAATCCGATGAGTTTGCACAAAAAATTCCAAAAGTTCAAATTTGGTAATGATTCTTTAAATAGGAACTTTCCTATAGAAAATAATCATTCGACCAGAATATTCCATGATTTGGACCTTGCTTTTAAACTTGAACTTGAACTTGAACCTGACAAGGTTCAAGGCTCAAGTTCGACTTTCAAAATCTGACAGACTGAAAGACTGACGACCTTGCGCATGGTAACATGTTAGTGATGTCCAATGGACCTTGAACTTGAACTTGAACTTGAACTTGAAAAAGGTTCAAGTTCAACTTCAACTTAGGCTTATCTAATGAAATGGCTGAACCTGAGAGCACATAAAAAGACAAGTGTAACACAAAATGTGTCAGATATCTTGACACCACTACTTATAACTAAATCCAATTTCAAATTGAGTTGGGGATTGTGATAAATTCTTCTATCAGGTTGAGTACATTAAACTTGTGTTATGGACCTTGCCGGTTATCGTGATATAAAGTGATTAAGTGTTATTACAAAAATCCAGTTCCGAATTGAGTTGGGGATTTTAATAACACTCACATCATGAGATCATGATTCTGATCAATCCTCTCTTGCTAAGAGGGACTATTAAATTATAGCTTTGATCTAACTGACTTATATATATATATATATATATATATATATATATATATATATATATATATATATATATATATATATATATATATATATATATATATATATATATATATATATATATATATATATATATATATATATATATATATAATAGAATGGATTATATTGATAAGATTCGATATACTAGAATGAATCAAATTTAGTTGATTGCATATAATACATTTAACATGTATGGGATTAGATACCATATGTTTGATGAACTCTCATTGCAAATGAAATCGACCATAGTTGATACCGATTTAGTGGTGATTATTTTTTACGATAACTATCGTACGATAGTTATCGTAACACATATATTAGATATGTGTTATGATAACTATCAATAGTTATGCGTAACACCAACACTACCAAGGTTTAAATACATAAACATCGATTAATGAAAGGGCATGTCTATGTAAAGACATGACCTTACGTGGCTTAAGCCATGTACGATCATGTCTCTACATAGACATGACTCTTATATCACACACACACACACACACACACACATATAGACACTATCGTATGTGGTTGTGGAATAATATCAACTACAGTGTGCATGTTATTAGGTCACAACAACATACGAAGTACATATCTCTGCATTTATAATTCAGTAAATATATAAATACATATATATCTTCTTAAGATAATATTTGTGAATAGCACAAATAAAGAACATTGAATTCTCTCTATTAAAGATCTCTATTCCTAACAAAATGTAGTTGATTAGCTATATGTACTAGAATTTATGTCAAAATATATTTCTCAAAAGCTATCAAATAAGTGACTAAACTAAATTCTATTTTAGTGGAGTTGATTCAAAAATTATAGTATGAATATCTTCTTACTAGATGTTTTAAATATATTGGAAATTTGAGTATATTGCCAAAAATAGTTTAATACGAATATTGGAAATTGTTTAAATATTCTTTGGTGAATGATAAAGAAATAGGAGTGGGGTGGTTGGAAATCAATCACCTTTAGGAAAAAGATAGATGTTTTCAATGAACTTATCTTAGAGAAGGTGACACATTGAAATTGATCTCTTCCTTTCTCCAAAAGGGAGAAAATTTTCAATTGTTACAAAATATGACAAAGTTTAAGAAGATGTTAGAAGTTAGAGGGGAAAAATAAGTTACTTTAGGAAGAGAGATTTGATGAAAAACTAATTGATTTCAAGGAGCCTAACTTAGTTATGAATAAGAAAGTTTTTTTCCTAGAGAAAAGAAGGAAGATCAGAAGGAAGGAGAAATCGATACAAGACAACAAAGGTCCAAACTATGGAGATGTTATGGATTTGAAAAAGGTAACTATGGAAGACAATGTTACATGTTAAACATCTCAAGGAGTGAAAGTAAAGACTATTAGGAATCCAGAGTTTTGTTAGGTTTTGGTGATAATGCTTCAAAAACTCCTCATTTGAAGCTTAAAAATGATACTTTAGAATATGATTGGACTTAGGTTAATGGGACACCTAAAAACAAGAAAGAAGTAGATGTCAAGGGAGAGAATAAGCAAGGTAGACCATATCAAAATGATACTAGAGCTTGGCATACTACTTGTGATGCTGTCATTGGAAGATAAAAGACTCTAGAAAGTCCTTTGAGGATCAAAAAAATAGAAAAGATGAATATGGAGGAGATTCTTCATATTGTTAGTATCAAGGTAGTATTGACTTATCTTCAAATCAGTCATGAACATAATGTCTTGGAACATTTGAGGGTTGAATAGCCCTTTTGAAATAAAGAGTTTTTTAATGGATTTGAGAATTGATATTTTGCTTTTTCAAGAAACTATGGTGAAAGAGTCTACTTTTTATAAGTCAGTCAAAAATATTTGGCCTTCTACTAATTATTGTGTGAGTGATGTTGAGGGTTCTTTTTGAGGTATATCTACATTTTGGAAACCTGTGAGAATTAAGGGTATTAAAGTTTATCTTTTCTAAAAATACTTGATGGCCTCTATGGAAGACCTAATTAACTCATCAAATAGATTTTTTTTATATATTTATGCATAAGATTCTAAGGATGCTATATCTCTGCTTTGGGATTCCCTTGCTGCTTTGAACTTGTAAGACAAAGTGATAGTTGGATACTTGGAGGATATTTTAACAATCCACTATTTCATTCTCAAAAGTTAGGGGGATGAGATGATTTTTTTGATGGCACAATGGATCTCATTTATTTTCTTTCTTTAGTGGGTTTGATTGAAATATATCTACATGGTTTCCTATTTACTTGGTCAAATATGAGGCAAGACAATAATTTAATACAAGTCAAACTTGATAGATTCTTGATTTCTAATAGTTGGGACATCCTTCAAAAAAAAATCTTATTAACTCACCCTAGAACAAGTTTAGATCATAATTATCTTCTTCTTATGTGGGATGTTGTTGCTACTAAAGGCCTCTTTTGATTCGAATATGATATAATGTAGATTTATCACCCTAAATAAAAATACTTGGCTAAAAACTGGTGGAATCTCCCATGTAATTGTACTCTAATGTATTTATTAGCTTAGAAACTTAATAGGGTTAAATACAAGGTCAAAGATTGGAACAAGATCTCTTTTGGCATTATTTTCTACAACAAGAAGAGCAATGATGTAAATCTTCAAAATATTTAGGTAAAATAAAGAAGTTTGTGTCTTATTCTATTTCTACTCTTTTAAAACTAAATTTCAATTTTTCTCCATGTTCTTGGTTATATATTTACATTTATAATGTGTCAAGTTGATAGAAAAAATAATTTCATAGATTAAATGACTAAGACATATTATTTTACATCTAGAAGAGAATTATAAGACCCTTTTATTAGATATCCCTATCTTGGTTATAATTAATTTTAATACTTTATAATTCTTAGAGATGTTTAGAGAAGTGATATCTAGGGCCCTATTATTATGTATAACTTGTCAAATGAAACAATGTAAATATATGTATTTATTCTCTATGGCACTTGATTTGATCATAAGGAAAAAAAGAAGATTGTTTCTTAGAATGTAATGAATCATCGATGTTGATTTTTGTAATAAATTATAAATAGGTTTATCTGAAAAAGTAATTAGTTTTTTCCCTTGCAAGGACTCTTGTACAAGTAGAATATGTAGTAAATCAAGGGTTGGGTATAGCCTTGTGCTATTCTTTCTAATCTCCTTGTTTGATAAATCATCTACGGGGACTAAATTTACTCATTAACAATGATCCTTTTAGAAAAAAAAGCTAGATATTTATATTTGAGTTCATATGGTTAATGGAACAAGTCATCTAAGAAGGGAGAGAGGTTCAAGTCAAGATATTACTTCGTGATTAATTTAGGATTTGATTATCACATATATATTGGTAGTAATAACTTGATCTAATTATATTTCTATCTTCTAATGTTGGTCTTTCCAAGTGATTATGAGACTATAAGACTAGGATATGTGAATATTGGCAACTCAATGAAATTTCCTAAACTTCTTGGATATAATGCATTTAATTATAATAAAAAAAATTTACCTTTGAAAACTATTTAGATATTGAAATTGCAAAGGACAAATCACTAATTAGTAAGAAGAATATTAGAAGGCTCTTTAGTTGCCAATGTTTAGTAGGATACTACTTGATGATCTTAATGATCTTTTATTAAAGTATAAACCAATCTTTTAGAAAAGATGAAATTTTTTACCATTTTTTGGAAATATTTATATTATAGGATCATCTCTATTATAGCATCTCAAGCTAGATAAAAACATTATTTGCTTAATATAGTGTAATTTGAAGAACCATAAACCTACAGCTATATTTATAAAAGTACTGTCAAATTGGATCATAAATTATAATATGTAAAGAATAAACCTACTTTGTACAAATAATTAAATAAAGTTTAAATTATCTATATAGCAGATATTTCATCTATATTTATGCAAGATTCATGTGGATCACTAGAAAAATGGTAAAATAAATTTTGAGGAAGATTAAAAAGTACATTTAATTATGGTCTTTATTATTCCTACTCCAAAAACATCAATTTCGTTGGTTTTAATGATATGAAATCTCATGGTGATTCTATGTTAGGAGATCCACCTGAAGGCATGTATTGAAATGTAATACATGTGTTATCACATGGAGTACTAAAAGAAGCAAATTATTGTGGCTCTTCCATCTAAAAAATTTGAATATAGGAGTCCAATAGAAGTGTAAAAGGAATCAATATGACTTAAGAGATAATTGGACAAGATTCATATGGGTACTAATGAGAAAATCACCTTATAATGTGATAGCCAAATTTGAATTGTACTTGTACAATTGTAGTATATGTAAGATATTTAGGAATTATATCACTTCCTAGTGCATAACTATTGTAGTATGTGTATGATATTTAGGAATTATGTAGTCTCTTCATCTTTATTTTTTCTTCCACTTGTAAGGAATTGTGTTTTATGTAAGATTTATACGCATTATATAAAAATCCTAAATTAAGTTCATTTGAGGAGGCTTAAGCTCCAATATGAAACTTTAACAAACCTATTTGTAAGCATCATTAGGAAAATTGGGATCTAAATTATGACATGGAGTTTATCATGTAGTTTAAAATATATGATCTCCATCTACGCATATGTTTTATCCATTATGTATGTTTGTCAAAGAAATTCTACATTAACGAAGCATTCATATTTTTTTCTTTTTTGAAAAAAAAAGAGAGCTTATGTCCCTAATAAACACTAATATAAGGGATAATTTGAATAAAAATGTTAAGATTAGTAAGTGACCTAAGAATTTGGCCACCAACATATGTGTCCTATATGAAGATTTCTACAAAAGGAAGAAAGAAAAAGCCAATGGACCTATTAAGAGAACTAGATAAAATAAAATTCCCCTATTTCCTTCACTCCTCGCTACACTATAGCTTTTATAAACATTGAAAATGATGATTTGAGGCGACCTTTAAAGACTAGGTGGATTTCATTACAAAAGGATGAAAAGTTGCTTCTATAAGAGCTTGGCTTGTTTAAATTGAGCCATGTTATGCATTTCTCTTTTTTAGGTTTTATATTGTTCTTGCATTATTTTTTGTTACATTATGTATGCTTCTCCCTTTATTGGGTTTGTCTTTTATGCTTAGTCCCACATCTCATGTGTTTCAATGTATATATCATTAGGATAATTTTGTAAAAGAGTTTGGATCCTTCAAAAACTCATATTTTGATCCTTAATTAAAAACATTAAGGAAAGTGTTAAATTATAATATTTATTAAAGGTCTATACATCAATAAAGAAACAAAAAAGTAAATATTTACCACCTTTAAAGTGGACCTTAAGCTAAACTAATGTTTAGAACTTTGATTAAAAGATGGCAAGAAGTAACTTTAGTGATTCTTAAACAAATCAAGTGGCTTTGCTTTGAGCATGTGATTTAGGAAAGCTAATGAAGGGTGGTTGTCTCACGATGATTGAATCATGCTTAGGTCATGCAATTAAGACAAGTGGTGAAAGCACGGGAAAGGTCCAAAACTTTCTCGAAAGGTTGAGAGCCTTTTTCTTTTGAAATTTGGGGAAATTGCATTAATAACGACTTGAGCGAAGTGGGTGCTGAGACATAACAGTCGAAATGGAGGCCAGTTTTTCTCTAAATTCCTCGAATCAACTTCTAGCCTTTCGAGGAGAAATAACATTCATTAAGGAGGGGTGTTTCGATTTGATGATGAAGAATTCTAGAGATGTGTTACGAAATTGTTGGGTGAAGAATATTTGAATACAAGCATTTTCCCGTGGACAAACTTGGATATTTGGTCCATTTTCTTTGCTTGGGTGTTGCAACTAGGTAGCCGGGAGGAGGCACTCAAGGCTATGCATCTATTTATTATGGCCAACTTAGACCATGATAAAGGTTTTCTTTGAGTTGTTCAAAATCTATGCTACCTTCGTATATATTATGATTGATATCTTCCTTCTATAATATATTTTCTATTATAATATCACGAAGATGTATTCATTTGGCCTCTAAACTCCACTATTACTTATGTCCATGTCTAAATTATGTTAAAAGATTCCTATTACCATGCTTGAGTTTCTAAGTTTGAGCTTTTTCTACCATGTTTAATGCATAAACATTTTCATATTAAATTATTGGTATCATAGCCCTTCTTCTATCAAATGTCTTGTTGAGGATTTTTATATTATTCAATTGGTATCAGAGCCATGGATCTATCTTGATCAGAGTCTTTGTTCTATTTAATTATTCAACGAGCCTTCAATCTCATAACATTTTTTCCATGATTATAAGGTTTTTGCATGCTTAGCCCCCATTAGTACACTCTTATAAGTCCATTAGCATGTAGATCTATCCATTTCAGTAAAGAGAATTTAGAGAGTTATCTAAAGGGCGAAGACTTTACCTCTGTAGGGTTTCACTTTAGCATTGAGATTGAGAATTTTTCCATATTTTTGTCGTTGTCGTTGGGTTGTGACTATTAAGTTTATTTATCTCTCTCATAAAACCGTTGCAAGTTTCTCTAGATTGTCCTAACTCCTCACTCTTAAAAGAAATGGTTGAGTTCTAGAGACTTTCTACTCAAGATGATTTTGAATGGTTTGATGAGTCTAGTGTGGAAGACACTATGGAGAATTCTTTTGAGGTTGATTACTCATTCCATTTCAATGAATGTCTATCATATTCCTCATATTATAGTGAAACAATCTATTTCCAAAGGCTTGAAGAAAAACAAGATATTACGAATTTGAAGCCTATTGCAAACAATGTGGTAGGTGTTGTTCACGCTCTATAGAAGAGAAAGAAGGAAAAGAATAAAATGGGAACAAAATAGATAAATAAGAAGTGGTCCTTTTAATCATCCTATTTTTTTCTCTTTTAATATTGGTAAGTTTTCTCATCCCTATGTAAATTTTGTCCAGTTTGCATATGACCCTTTTTTGTATTATATGTTTAATCTACTTAGTTTTTACTAGTATTTCCTCTGCATCTTGTCATATATATAAAAAAAACCTGACATCTTGAGTTTTTATAATAAGATTGTCATAATTATAAAAATACAAGGTTTTAATAGGAAATTTATTTTGTTAATAGATGATGGTTCCACCATGAATCTTGCTAAGAGTTGTGTCCTACCACCATTATTTGGACTCAACAAAAAATCAATGTAAAGGAATTAGGAACTATCCAAACAATTAAACATAAAGCTCATAAAATCTTTATAAATCTAGGACATTTTTGTTCCCTTTGTTCCTTTGAGATAAATGAGAACATAGAAACTAATATGATCCTTGGATGGGACTTTTTGAGACAATTTAGATCATTTTCATTCTCTAACAATGACATTGTCTTAAGTGACCACAAGGAGATAAAATTCCATCATCACCTTCAAAAAACAACTGAATTTATAAAAGTTATTAGGATATTTTATGCACAAGGAAATTTACTTCCTGAAGATCCAATTGTCACTATGGTCAAGAAGATCAAAGAACTACCAGAAGAATATCAAAAGAAGATACCAGAAAATTATTTTTATGACAATCCCACTCTAGTATTTAGATATGATGGATGGGGATAATTGTAGACAATTCCTAGTACTAAAGAGATTTGCATTCTATCTCCAAATATCTCTAAAGGACAACTGGTCATTCTAAAGGCATTGTTTAGAATATACAAGCAAGTCCACATAATATTTCGTTGCAAGGATATCACATATTGGTTCCCTCCTAGATCTCACAATGTACATAATCTAACTATTGTATTTAATCCATCTTGAAGTGTATTATTTTATGAATTAACTGCTTACAAATAAAGTATTACTTTATTGGATATAATCTATCTTGCTATACATTTCTTAGAAACTAGCTACATTGGATCATTGAGCATCATGACACCCAAATTATTGGTGATTGGTAACATCCTAATAGAGGGTCCCCTATGGAGAGGAAGTTGAAGCATACTTGTAGGTACAAGTATCTAATGGAATTTGATAACTTCTTAATTTTTTTTGTACTTCATCTCATTCTTGATATTAGAAGATGGTGTATCCTAAAATGGTGGACATCAAATACAGGATGGCGACAACACAACATGGTGGGGTACTTTTATTGTACATAGTGTACATAGTAACGATAAATCATGTATTAATCTATCACCTAAATGAAATATCACATGGATGACATGGTGAACTAATGTTTTATGTCTTTCTATGTTGTAAATAAATCATAGCAAGCACATGCGCTTGTCAGTGTCATGACATCTGCCACGTTAATCTTTGACAATAGGATATATGCCTACTTAAAAAGAAAGATCCTCATAGCCACTTACGGGTGTTAAGTGGACAGTTCTCACTTTTTGGTTCCATAAAAGTGATAGTAAATAATGAGTCATAGGTCATTAGTAAAATGTTAATATCCTTCCCGTTTTAAATATTAATATTTTATGGACACATATTTGTCCACTAGTATTTATATTTTGAGGAGATATTAATATTTAGTAATAAAGGGTGATTTGCAATAAGTTTATTACATGAGCTTACATCATTTCCAAGTGTGTACTTCCTTCCACTACCATGCCACTTTCACTATATTCCAAAAACATGTACCAATCCACTATCTCCACTACCACTACCCACCATTCACACCTATTAAAATATCCAATTACCCTTTGGCCTCCAAATGTTATAAATAGAGGTCTTGTGAGCTCATTTGAGGCATCCTAGAGTTGAGAGATCAAGTGTTAGAGTCTTGTAAAGAGTCTCAAGAAGCAAGTTATGAGTATTCTCTACCCTTGCGCTTGAATGAGAATTGAGGATACTTAGAAAGTAATTTGCAATAGGTTTATCTATTATAATGGTGTCTTTCTTCCTTCTGTAATATATCTTCTTCTAAAATAATATTAAGAAATTGTAGCCATTCAGTCTCTAGCCTCTGCCACTATTATGTCCATGTCTAGATTTTATTAAAAGCTTCTTGTTTCCGTGTTTGAGCTTCTAAATTTGTACTTATTCTGTCATATTTAATGCATAAAGAACTTCAAATTAAATTATTGGTATCGGAGCCCTTCTTCTGCCAAATTATTTGTTGAAGACTTTCATATTATTCAATATTATTAGACAAGGTATTACTATATGCATTGAGTGGATTGTAAAAGCTTGTGATAGAAGTAAATGAAAGGAAGTTAGTGGAACAACTTCCTACACTAATCATGAGAGGAGAGTAATGCAAAAAAAAATCAAATCTTTAGGATAGCTATAGAAACTTATAAGAAATAAAACATTAATAGCATGCATACCACAACATAGTGCTCTATGTGGGAAAACCCTTTTGGGAGTGTACATGATGAAAAGGGAAGCAATGCAAAGGGACAAATTATTCATCCTTTTCAAAATAGCACACTCAGAAAGAGATGTCCCAGTATGCCCAAGTAGGACCTAAGCATTGAATGGGACAATTATCATTCACTAAAATGTGTAAATTGTGAAATGGAAAGAGAGAAAATGAAAATGATAATACAATGTTGAAAACTAAATAAGAAAATATAGAAAAATCTAGAAATTACAAATTGATAACTAACTGCCAGAAACTAGAAATGACCTGAATCAGGGTCCAAACTATTGTACTAACATGTGATTTCAATTTGGGTGAAGTTGTATGGTATAGAATGTTTCAAACATTTTGTACCTGGGAATAGAATGTTTTAAACATTTTGTTCCTGGTACTTTTAGCTAAAATTTGCAAGGTCTCTCTGACAACTCTCGATTATCCTAAAAAAGTTCTGACAACTTCATCACCTGTTCTTGCACACAAAAAAATGGGGAAAAGCTTGGGTAAAATGGTTTTTCCTTGGTTAAACCCCTATTTAGGAATCAACCTTGAAAATGAAAGGAAATTGCATAAAGAAATATATGTAAAAAGCTAAATGTTTGATTCACCTTGCATAAACCCTCATGAATAGATGTAGAAATCTCTCATATTCATGAAGATGCTTGAATTGAATTTTTTTGACCTTTGAATGTAGAAATAAATCAAGGATGCCTTCACAAATGCATGGATCTATGAACACCACTTCTAGATCTTCAATGTAGATATGCTTGATAACCACTTGCAATGAAGGAAGAATGCTTATGGGTGGAAGGAAGGATCTCCTTGCTTGATTTTGAGCTCCTCTACTTGGCCTTTATGGGAGAGAATCTTTCTACAATGGAGAATATTTCCTTCAAATTGATTTGGATGCTTGAAGAGAAACTAGATCTTGGATACTTTACTTCAAATGTTGAATCCAATTGCTTGAGTGCTTGATTGCTCTTGATCTCTTGAATACTTTTTTGGGTATTCTATCATCTCATTTCATATGATAAACAAGAAGAGATAGGGTGTTTATATACTTCACCTTACATTTCAAGATTCAAAAACAAGTTAGGCCGACTACGAGATCTAATTTCCCACCAAAATTCCAACATATTGCTCCAATCCAAATTTGAGCCAAAACAAGAAGGAACATAACATCTCAAGTAATATGTTTATGGGTACATAATGTTTGAAATGTTATGTACCTAGGAAAATGAGTTGAAATTTGAACTCGGTGTTAGGATGATGAGCCAGATATAGGAAAAGAAGAATCAGGTTGCTAGGATCAATCATAACAGACACCGAATCTTAAAATCACCAAAATGGGGCCTAATAGAGCATCCAATTATGGGTGCTAAATTTTTAGGATGGTACAAGGAGAAAAATTCCATGCCCCAAAAGCCACCAAAAATATTATTTAGAAATTAACAAAAAAAATTAATATACTTGTAGAGAAACTGTATCACAGGAGTATCACCACCGGAGATCCAAAGACAACTCAACAACTACCAAAATCATACAATACACAACTGTAATGCAATGCCCTCATAAAATAAGGTTTCTTCTATGGAAATAAAAGCACAAATAATTAATATCCACTCTTAGATATATGACTAAATGATAAATGGTCGGGACTTGCAATAATAAACTAGACACAAATGTTACTTTTGAGGGTGTTGCCCCTATACCCCCATCAAGGTGTGTGACTCCTAAACCCCTCGTTGGGTGCTCATCCCATTAATCCCCACAAAGGAGGTACCCCCCTTGCAACCCCTCATGCCCATTCATTAATATTAAAAATTAATTATTGCAAAGTTAAGACACCGATTTTCTAATAAATATCCCACTTATCAAACACCTTTCAAGAGTAATAGGAGCGGTACCAACATCGTGTTTTAATTTCTAGGAGTCAAGAAATCCATAGACTCTAAACACTATCTAAACTTCTTTGTGCTCACAACCTTAGTTAAAGAATATGCAACCATCATTAAAGTCTCTACCTTAGCCAACTTCACTCTATCATTCATATCTTTGACAAAATGATATTGAACATCAAGGAACTTGGTGTTAGCATGACATGTTGGGATCTTAGTGAAGAAAATCACACTCTAAATGTCACAATAAATTGCCACTACACCTTATTTTTTCCAACATCTAAACATAGTCTCTTAAGCTAGATGGATTCTTTACAAGCATAAGTACTTTTCATATACTTAGCTTTAGTAGTAGACAAAGCAACTGAATACTCATCCAACTAATTGCACCACCAAATAAACTAAACACATAAGCATTGGTGGATCTCTTGCTATCAATATCACTTGCCCAGTCTAAATCCACATAACCATGAATATCAAGGGAAATCTCACCTCATATTAGATTAATGTGATAACATGAAGAATACTCTAAGGTACCCTTCAAGTATTTGAAAACATTTTAATTGCATCCCTATGAACTCTTCTATAATTATACATATATTTCCAGAAAGAACCTTCACTACTTGGGGAATGTCTACTAGTCTAGTGCAAAACATAGTATACATCAAAATTTTAACTACACTCTGGTAAGGCACTCTGCTCATGTCTTCCATCTCTAATGGGCTTGTAGGATAACATGAAACAGATAAAATTGTTCCAAATATAAAAGGAACAGATAATGGTTTACAATCTTGCATGTTAAACCTTTGTAAAACTACATTCACAAGCTTACTTTGGCCTATCCACAAATTTTTGTTTGTTCTATCTCTTCTAATTCTCATTACAAGAATGTGTTTAGATGCACCAAGATCTTTCATTTTAGATTTAGCTACAAGATAAGAATTTAGTTTTGAATTCAACCTTTTCTTCTACTAATAAATACCATGTCATCAACATATAATGCAAGTCATAGAAAATGTTCGTCATCATATTCACATTAAACATAGTGATCTAATTTAGAATGCTCAAATTCCAAACTCAACACATATGTATCAACAATTTAATACCACTTCAGATGACTCTTCTTGAGGCCATACAAATATTTCATCAATTTACAAACCAAATTACTTTTACCTTTCACCATATAGTGCTTTGGTTGTGTCATATAGATATGCTCATCCAAATAACCATGAAGGAAATTTGTTTTCACATCCATTTCCTCAACCTCCAAATCATTAAAAAAAAATCTAATGAATGTCATTGTTACACTGGGAGAAAATATCTCACCATAATCAATACGTGCAATTCGTAAGTAGCCTTTTGCAACCAATATTATTTTATACTTTTCAATACTTCCATATAAACCAATCCTTTTCTTGGACCCCCATTTGCAACCTATAAATTTTCATCTTTCAAGCAATGGTACAAGATCCTATGTATAGTTCTTTGTCAAAGCTAGCATTTACTCATCCATAGAAATTTTCCAAGATTCTATGAGATTCATACCTAATGTATCTTCTACAACTATAGGTTCATCCATGTTAGTATTCAAAGAAAAAATACATCTCCAATCATCATGCAAATACCTTTGAATGGTTTTTTATGCCTTGTAGCCCTTTGAACAAGCTAAGTTAGAGGTTATTCCTCCTTTTTAAAATATTTATAGTTAGTAGAGCTCTCCTCAACTTCTTGTCTTTCTAGGGGCCATGGTTCAACTTTCTCAACTATAGAAGGAGACTTAATCACATTTCAATTTTTAGTTTGTTTTAGATGCAATGTAATATGAGGCTTAGTTTCTCTAAAAATGACACTTCTACTATACATTAACTTATGTTAAAAAGGATTCCAAATCTTGTATCACTTCACATCATAACTATACCCAATGAAGATGCATTCCATAGCCTTGTTCTGTAACATTGTTCACTTCTCCTTTCACACACATGTATATGCCTAAAGGATTTCAAAGCTTGTATCACTTCATCATAACTATACCCAATGAAGATGCATTTCATAGCTGTGTTCTCTAACATTGTTCACTTTTCCTTTCACACGCATGTATATGCCTCACAACCAAAGACTCTATGATGTCTCAATAAAGGATTAACAAGAGCTTATGATTAGACCTATTAATGAGGTAGCAAGCAATATCAACAACTTCATCTAAAATTATTATTTTTACTAGCACCACTCAGCATACTCCAATCCTCCTCCATCAATGTCTTCATTTTTTCAATAACTCTATTATACTATGGAGAATATGGAATTGTCTTCTATCTATGAATGACACAATATTTATAGAATATATCAAAATCATTAGATAAAAATTCATAACCATTATCAGTTCTCGAACATTTTATTTTCTTTCTAGTATAAAACTCAACCATTATTTTAAATTATTTAAATTGACTAAACACATCATATTTACTCTTGAAAAATACACACATGTCCTACTATAATTACCTATAAATGAGGCATAATAGGTAGACTTTCAAATGCAAGGAGAATCTACAAGAGAAAATACATTAGAATGAATAATATCCAACATACCACAAGATTGAGAGCTCGAGTAAATTTGAACACAAGTTTTTTTTTCATAAATACAGTGATCACAAAAATCAAAATCAAGATTACAATCAATCAAACCTTCAACAAGGTTTTAATTTTCCAAGTTCCTTAAACCCTTTTCTCCAATGTGGCTAAGTCTCTAGTGCCATAACATAGTATTCTCTATAGGTAACATTTATTCTAAACAAGGAGCACCCTTGGGTACCCAACAACCATTCCCATCTATTGAAGGTGAAACCCTCACCTCTTCCAATGAAGTATCCATAAATTTTCTTATCATTAAGGTATTTATTACACTCAATAGTGTATGCATCCAACCTATATAATGTGCCAAATATGACACCTCTAGAAATCACCATAGCACCTCTAACCATATAATATATTACTTCAAAAAATATTACCTACACACCTGCATTTATTATTATACTCACAAACAATAAATTTGTTCTAATCCAAGGATATGCAACACACCATTAATCATTTTGATTCTACTATCAAGAAACTTGATTCTAACTTTATCGCAAACAAAAATATATAAATAAAATCATCACCCAAGTACACCTTACCTCCATCAAATTCTTCATATTGAGAAAACCAATCTCCATTAGAGATCATATAAGAAGATGCACCTGAGTCAATTAACCATGCATTATTATTTGCATGAGTGATCAAAGCTACAAAGAATGCATTACCACCTTATTTATTAAACTCAAAATTAGAATCAAATTTCTTCTTTTTCTTTTTCTTTTCTCCTTTGCACTTCTTATGGAAGTGTCCAGGCTTACCGCAACCCCAACAAATAATTTTGTACTTTCCAAGAGATTTGGACTTCCACTTGGACTTGGATTTGTCACACTTCTCATTCTTCTTTCCTTTTTCCTTAGGTATCCCATGAACATTCAAGGCCTCCTTAGCATTGATGGATATCTTCATCCTCATCTCTTCAAGAATCAAAGAATGTAATGCATCTTCAGTACCCAAAATAATAGAAGTACTACCAATCCATTACAAGAGAATCCAAAAAATCAAGAAAAGAACAAAGCAAGATATGGCATTTATCCTCCTCATCCACCTTGGCACCAACATATGATAATTGAGTCACCAAAATATTGAATGCTTCTTTGTGATCTATAATGATTTTGTCATCTTCCATTCTTAAGGAATATAATTTTTTACACAAGAAAATCTTGTTCTTTAAATATTTGGCTTGATACATCTCACCATGTTTATTTCATAGCTTCTTTATAGAGAAATCTTCATGGACATTGTATAAAATATAATTTGTCAAGCATAATCTAATTAGGCCCTTTGCTTTGTGAACCATATTACAATATTGAGAAGCCAAAGTAGAATTTGTAGGCCTAAAATCATTCTTGTCAATAACTTCCCATAAATCTTGATATATTAAAAGATCCTCCATCTTTAGCTTCCACATCTCAAACTTATTTCTAGAAAATTTCTCCATCTTTGTTCTCCTTAAGGAACTTGTCTCTAAACATTTTTATAATAGGATCACAAAGTTTCATCTCCACAAGCCCCCACTCAAATTTGCATTAGCTCAAAAATTCCAACAACCCACAATTGAAAGAAAGGGTGACCAAACTTTGACACCACTTGATAGGAAGTTAAGGTAGCAAAACAACTTCTTACATTTATGTTGAGAAGAGGATAATACAGAAACTTTTAAGATTTTACAATGATTACATAAACTTAACAAAAATAAACATAAACAAATTGCATGCCACAACAAAATGATTTATGGGGGGAAAACCTTTTTGGGAGACAAACCCAACACTAAACAATCCACCCAATATATTATTCATAAATTGACAATAAATTACAATATACTTGCAAAGTAAGCTTTTCACAGGGTTATCACCAACAAAGATCTAGAGGCAACTCAACAACTATTAGACTCTCATAATGCATCACATTACACAACCGTGATACAACACCCTTATAAAATAGAGTTGTCTTCTAGGGAAAACAAAACCCACATAATATCAAATGTTAGATCTATGACCTGATGATAAACAATTAGGATTTACAAACAAAAATTATACACAAAATGTAGCTTTTGGGGGTGCTACTTCCAATTTCATGTTGGGGTGTCATTCCCCCAAACCTTGCAAGGGGGGTACCCTGCTTACAATTCCCTAAGCACATCTATCTATGGTAACCTTTTATAATTAAAGATAAGTTGGTGATTATTTCATGGATGAACTCCCTTAAGTTTTTAGAAGGGAAATTAGGCATTTTCAAGATATTTACTCTAAGTTTAATTCCACTTGTCTTTCTTGGCCTTTGGTGAAACATAGATTTAATTTAATACATGCAAACAAAGAAACCTTCCAAATAATAATTGAGGTAGTGCCTTCATAATATTTGCACAAAATAGTCTATGTATTCTACTACCCTTGGTAGAATGAATAGAAATGGTATGTCGATACTCCATTTCGCAATTGCACTCCAAAGATAGGGTGAAAATAGCTTTCATTTGATCTTCCCATGATTCAAAAACTAAATGCTAGGCAACACTTTCAAATAGTTTCAAAAGTAGTTGTGGAGCCTAAAGTTGTTTATTTTGCATAGTGTTCACTTTACCAAGGCCTTAGTATTGGTATTTATTTGATGCATCTTGACATTTCCAATCAAATATGTATTTATATATTGTGAGAAAATGAAGACCCTTTTGCATTTATTTTGGTTCTATGTTCATGCATAAGAGGCCTAACAAATGAAATTGTGATTTATTTTAGCTAGTTAGGCCTAGACCATTTACTTAGTACAATGTCCTTCTAAGTGACGAGTTCAAATTTATAATAGAATTTTCCTTACTATGGCATGTTTTTAAATTATAAAAATAGAGGTTTTTCTATTTTTTTCTCATTATTTGGATTAAAATTTTTCTATTCACTCATTTGTCTCTAATGAGCTCATATAGTTTTAAGTTCAAGCCAACAAAATGACTAGAAGTTCACAATCTTCAAACCCATATCAATTGTCTGAGGAATGTCCTATGAACCATGGTTAAAAGGCCTAACAATTAAATCATGATATATGCATGTAGTTAAATGAAGACCCCATTAAATATATTTTGATTATGTGCTCATGCATAAGACACATAAAAATGAAATCATTATTTTTTTTGTTAGTTAGGTTTGAACCATTTACTTAGTACAATGTCCTTCTAAGTGGCAATCTCAAATTTCCTATTGAATTTTCCTTTCTATGGCATTTTTTTAGAGTGTAAATTCTTGTTTTTCTATAATAAATATTATCTTTTCTATTTTTTCTCCAATTATTGTACATATTATAATTTTTTATTCACTCTACTAGTCTCTAATGTGCTCATATAGATTCAAGTTCAAGCCAAAAATGACTAGATGTTCACAATCTTCAAACCCATGTCAACTATTCAATGAATGTCCCATGAACTATGGCTAGGATCAAACCTCTACACAGACTCATGCTAGATCCCTTGCCTATCTAGTAGTGGGATGGTTGTTTCGATTCCTCTTAGCACCACTCTAGTGTCACCGAAGAAACTTGTATCTACCTCCAACTAATCAAGCTTTAGGTTTGACATCCCCACATAATCACTAGGGTGGATTAATATCACATGCTTACCAATCACCTATTTCCTCTAAATGGTGTGGGTGGTTCCCTCAAATTAGGTTGAGTTTTCTCATATTATGCTACATCTTAGTCAAGGATTTCTCATAATATACCTAATTATTATCCATCCAACAATCATTAGCAAGGATAATTTCGCACTTGTTGGATTCCTTTATTGATGACAATGATTTTCTTGATGGAGCGTGAAGTAATCTTGAAGGGAAAAAAAACTCTTGTCAAATGTTAGATTCATTACTCTTGTTTCCAACTATTTTTCTATTTTTAGGTGTTTGTATTATATTTCCACTTGTGACTCAATGGATGTTTTTCATGTGGGATTATATTTTGTTTTCAATAATGCTATGGTTATTTTTATTTTAGGGGCCACCTAGTTGTTGTGTTTATTGGCTGAGCTAATTTTGCTTGGGGTAAGATCACCTACTGCCTATATATTTTTAAGGTTTTGTTATATATTTTAACTAATTATTTAACTTATAACACTTCATAAAATAAAATTAACAATTTTGTTTACATGACCTCATAAATTTCTTCTTAGGGTTTATCTTTCAATTATGTATTTTTCATTGTTCCTAAATACCAATTACTAATTCAAATTAAGTCTAAATACATGTATCAACATATTATGTTATACTTCCATGAATCCAAGTAATGTAACAAGAATAGAATTAGGTTTGTTTCATTATACAAATATTGCAACATAGATCAATGAAACATAATATGAAATAATAATTTGGAAACATGTATCCTTAAACAAGTCTTAACTATCTCAACATTGAGCTACTAGCTAATATTAAAGAAGTCTTCATTCAATCTAATTTTATTTTTCTTCTTAGTTATAGTGTATGTATAGTTTGTAACCTTTTCATGTATTTTCAAGTGTGCCTATATTAGACATAAATTAGTACATACAATTATAATCCAAGGCAATGCAAGACACTGGTGGGTAAGTTTACCCTATTTCCATTTTGGCTATTATGCTATTAATTAATGTTGTATTTTTTTTGTTACATTCAAGCTCTAGCATTAAATAAGTTCTTTGCTAGTTCTAGTATCTCATTCATCATTCTTCTAGTTGCATTTTCTATGTTTTATACTAGAAATAATACAAGTTTTTGGTACTTTGCTACATTTAACACAAGCATTTCAATCTTATTACAACTAATGTGTTCCTATAGACACCTAAAATGCACTACCACATTTTTACCATAGTCACACCAAACATATCTCATATCTCCACTTCTAGCATTAATTAAATAAGATTATTGAATTAATCAATTAGATCATTTTTATTATATTAATTAAATAGATCTTAATATAAGTTAATAAATCTAACCATTTTTTAGCCTTTTCTAAACTTCTAGATTTGATTGAATAAATCATATTTATTTAATTAAACTAACCATTCCCTCAATAAATACATAATAGTTATTTAATTCATCCAAACTCCTCATCATTAGTTTAATAAACAAATTAGATTCAATCACCTAATTAATCATTTGCAAATTTCTCTAACACTGTGTTTAAAATAAACAAAGTCGACCTAACATAGGGATCCAAATGCACAAGACTCCAAAATATACCTCTTTCAATCCTCACCTTCCATAAAAAATAAGGAAATCTCTATCCTCTATCTCTTTTCAATATTTTACCCAATAATGTACATTAGTCACGAAATGTTGATTGTATGATTCTTATTCTCTTGCAAATGAATCTGTTAAGGAATATAGATCAAAATAGAGAAGAAATGTAATGCTCTTTTCTAATTGTACTTCTGTTGTAATAGATAATTGACACTATGATTGATTTCTAAACATCAACATGATCTTGTATAAATACAAGAGTGAACGGTTATAATTGTGAAAGGACATGACCGTACGTGATTGGACAGTTATGTAGGGTCATGTTGTTTCACAATGATAATCATTTACCAAATGACTTAATAATGATACCGTTTTACTGTTTTAACATTTAACATATAATCCACGATGTTATCGTGATTATCATCTTTGGTGATAGGTCATGATATGTATATGTATCGTGATTGCAGTCACGATACATATACATATCATGACTGGTATTCACAATAGAAAGGTTATTTGCGATATGTATGTATATCATGACTGTCTATCGTGATAGATACAAGTCACTGTATGTAATAATTCCGCAATTGTTATCATAGTTACGATAACGTGGTGACTTATCTCATTCGATAGTATTTACTTCAGCATGAGAATACTTAAATACTATCGATGCTATTATCACAACACTCCCTATTAGTGAGAGAGGATTTAAGTTGTGTCTTTCAATGCAATAGTATGTCATGATTACCGACACATTCAAGACAACATAAAGAAGTCTTTAACCATGATTAATACTCATTATTTTGATATCATGATATCCATCCAAATCCAAGACAACCCTGTTAGGGTGTCAACCATGATACAATAGTTATTACAAAATCTAGTAATAACATTAGCATCAAGATATCCGGCACAGTCCAGGACAACCCTGTTTGGGTGTCAATCTTGAAGCTTGGTAACTATTGTCAAGATCGTCACAGCCTTGAAATAGTAACCCCAATTATTTACACAAAAGATCGTCATCTTCTTTGAACACAAATGAAATATTTCAATATAACTTTATTTATATATTCATGAATATAAAGTACAAAAGTGGGAATTACATTCCAACAAGTTTTAAAGTTTAGTCATACCAATTTTTCTCCTGAAATAATCTATCTTTAATTTTGCAAGAGCTTTGGTAAATATGTCAACATTTTAGTCTTCAGTGTTGATATAAACTTTGATGATGTTCATGTCAACCATGTCTCTTATGTAGTGGTACAAAATCTCTATGTGTTTTGATCGATTATGGAAGACTGGATTCACTGAGAGTTTGATGCAGCTTTGATTATCACAATGAATAATGGTAGGTTTCAAGGGATTTCCAAAGAGATCAAATAATAGCTTCCTAAACCAAATTGCTTCTCGAGCTCCCATAGAGGCAGTCATGTATTCTACTTCGATGGAACTCTGAGCAACAGTCAACTATTTCCTGCTTAACCAAGATCTCATTGTTGATCCTAAAATGAAGCAACATCCTGTGGCACTCTTGCGATTTGAGGAGTTGCCTGCCCAATCTGAATCTGAGTAACCCTAAAGTTAGATTTCAACTTTTTCATAATTTAAACCAAGTCCAATAGTCCCTCGTAAATATCTCAATATGTGTTTAGTAGCCATTAAGTGAATTTTCTTAGGTTCACACATGAAGTGACTTAGTACATTTGTTGCATTACAGATATTAGGATGTGTGTTTACCAGATACATGAGGGATCCAACAATTTGTCTGTATGGTGACGGATCTATAGGTTCAGAATCTTTTGCTTCACTTCTTAGCTTGTGTAGATTTGTTTCCATTGGGGTAGCCAACGATTTACAATCCATCATTCCAAATCTGGTTAGTATGTCAGTGGTATACTTTTCCTGATTTAAGAAAATGTGATCTTCTTTTTGCCAATTTTCTAGACCTAGAAAGTAGTTTAGTAGGCCCTTATCCTTCATATCAAACTCAGCTACTAGGTCTTGTTTGCATTTTGCAATCAGGTGATCTTCTCCTATTATAAGCAAGTCATCAACATAAAGAACTAGAATTATCATATCACCATTTACTACCTTGAAGTAGATGTTAGGGTCTGTTATGTTCTTGGAGTACCCTAGTTTGGTGAGATAGATGTCTATCCTTTCATACCATGCTCTAGGGGCTTGTTTAAGGCCATAAAGAGCTTTCTTTAACTTACATACATAGTGATCTTTATCATGTGTGACAAATCCTTCTGGTTGCTCTATGTCTACTTCTTCCTTAATTTTCCCATTCAAAAAAGCTATCTTGACATCCATTTGGTGTACTTTCCATCCTTTAGATGTTGCAGTTGCAAGAATGGTTCTTGCAGAGGTGTATCGAGCTACGGGAGCAAAGGTTTCTTCATAGTCAATCCCAGCCTTTTGTGAGAATCCTCTAACAACAAACCAGGCTTTGTATTTTGCAATGCTACCATCTGAAGCATATTTGATTTTGAATAACCATTTTGAAGAGACAATTGATTTTTCTTTGGGTCTAGGCACAATGTTCCAAACATCATTTTTCATAATGGACTGATACTCTTCAATCATGGCTTCTCTCCAAGCATTTTTTGTCAATATTTTTTCAACAGTGTTAGGTTCGGATTCTGTAAGATCAGTTAGAAGGGCAGTATAACATTTTTGTGTTCTTGTTCTTTTGTTTTCTCTTAATATTTGATTTGGCTCTACATTATTTTCTTCAAACATCTTTCTTGCCCATAAAGGTCTCTTGGTGTTATTTGATATTCCATTATTCTCAACATTTGGACATGTAGGTTCAATATTTTAAGGTGTAGCCTCAACATTTGAAGATGTAGGTTATGAATCTATTGTATTATTCTCCCTCTCATTCTGAGTTGTAAGATCTCTATCTAGACCTGTTATGGAATCATCCTCAGTATCTGTGGATATGAAGTTTTCTTCAAACTTTACATCTATTTTGATTTCTACTGATCTCTGGCCAAGGATGTAGATTTGATATCCCTTAATGTCCTCACTATATCCTATGAATATACACTTCTTCCCAGAGGGTTCTAGTTTAGTTCTCTTTTTTTTTGGAACATGAATGTAAACAGACAACCAAACACTCTTAGATGGCTTAAGTCTGGTTTGTTTCCTGTAAATACTTCTTCTGGTGTAGTATTTTCTAGGATAGCATGAGGACACCTATTTTATATGTATACTATTTTATTTGTAGCTTCGGCCCAGAAGGAGATGTGAATGTTTTGGTCATGCATCATGGCTTTTGCTACTTCGATAATGGTTCTATTCTTTCTTTCCGCTACTCTGTTCTATTGAGGATTATATGGTACAGTATACTCCCTCTTAATCCCAGTAGATTTGCAGATTTCTTTAAAACTATCAGAAGTATATTCACCTCCATTGCCATACCTTAAGGTTTTTATTTTCTTGCCAGTTTTATTTTCAACTAGAGCTTTGAATTCTTTGAGCTTAGATAGAACTTAATTGGATTATTTTAGTTTTAGGAAGTATATCCATATTCTTCTAGAGTAGTCATCAACAAATATGACATAGTATAAGGCACCTGACAGGGAGTGTGTTGACATAGGACCACATAGATCTGTGTGAATAAGTTCTAATACATTTTTAGATTTGTGTTCGCTTGTTGGGAAGGACCCTTTTGTATTTTTTCCTAAGGCACAACCTTTGCATATAGCTAAGTGTTGAAATTTAAGATGAGGTATCCTTGAGATGATTCTTTTTAGGGTTGGAAGAGCACTATATCTAATATGGCCTAGCCTTTTGTGCCATATCTCATTATTGTTTTGAACTTCATGGCTTAAGGCAATTTTTTGTTCACCACATAATTTATATAGACTACCTTCCAAAGATCCTATAGTAATGGCATTCTTGATATTTGAATTTTTAGTCCAGAGAATAACTTTATCTTCATTGAATGTGACTCTACATCCCTGATCATCTAGTCTTGATATGGAGATTAATTTTCTTTTTATAATAGGTACATATAGTACTTCTTTTAACTGTAAGGTTACTCCTTCTCTTATCTTGATTGAACAGGTCCCAATTCCTTTCATAGGATAAGTGGAGTTATCACCAATTGTAACTTCTTCCGAGTTTCCTTTAAAGGTTTCAAATTGATCCCTAAATCTAGTGATATGTTTGGAGGCTCCACTATCAATTATCCAGGTACTTTTATTTGAATTCAGTTCACTTGACAAGGCTAGGAAGAAGAGTGGATTTTCCATTTCTTTGACTTTAGCTAGTGCAACTTGAATTTTCTTCCTTTCTAGACAATATTTGTGAATATGTCCATATTACTCACACTTGTAGCATTGTAATTTTGAAAGATCCTTTTTATTGAATGTTTTAGTACTCCTCTTCCTTTTGGAAAAAAATTTCCTTTTGTTAGACGTGTGGAGTGCCATAACTTCACTTTCTTTGTTGGGTCCTATTCCTCTTGAGATTAATCTCGATTCTTCTTGAGTGCAATCATTTTTTAGTTGTTCAAATTTTGGTAATGGAGGTCTTACACTTATGCACTGAATGAATGATTCCCAGGAGATAGGTAATCCTCTTAGAGAAATTAAGGATAGTTCCAGATCATCCATATTATTTCCAATAGTAAGGAGTTGATCCCTTAATTTTGAAATTCTCATAAAGTAAGAGGTGATTGTTTCCCCTTTGTTCATTTTCATATTCATAAGTTGTTGTTTCAGAGTCAATAATCTACTAGCATTATTGATTTCAAATGTGTCTTGAATGGTTTTGAATATTTCAAAGGCAGTGGTTAATCTTGAAATGCTAGGAAGTATAGAGTCTCTGACAGAGTCAATAATTAACTTCCTAGCTTTATTATTTCTCCTTTTCCAAGTGGATTTTTCTACTTCATCTTTAGGTATTTTTGGTTCTTTCTCTATATAGTACTCCAATTCGAGTTCTAGAAGAAGAGAAGCAATTCTATTTTTCCAAGACATAAAGTTGGATGCACCCTCAAGTCTATCTTCCATTCTCATACCGTGAGCCATTTCTTCTTGATATTATAATAAACACAAATATAATTTTTTTTATTATGTTTATATGAAATATTAAAAAATAAAACTAATATAATTTTTTTTATTATGTTTATATGAAATATTAAAAAGTAAAACTAATATCTTCTCTAATAACCTTGCTCTGATACCATGTTAAAGAATATAGATCAAAATAGAGAAGAAATGTAATGCTCTTTTCTAATCGTAGTTCTGTTGTAATAGATAATTGCCACTGTGATTGATTTCTAAACAGAAATATGATCTTGTATAAATACAAGAGTGAATGGTTATAATTGTGAAAGGACATGACCGTACGTGACTGGACAGTCACATAGGATCATGTTATTTCACAATGATAATCGTTTACCAAATGACTTAATAATGATATCGTTTTACTGTTTCAATATTTAACATATAATCCACGGTGTTATCGTGATTATCATCTTTGGTGATAGGTCACGATATGTATATGTATCGTGACTTGTATTCACAATAGAAAGGTAAGTTACAATATGTATGTGTATCATGACTGTTTTCAAAACACAGTCACGATACACATACGTATCGTGATAGATACAAGTCATTGTATGTAATAATTTTGCAATTGTTATCATACTGATGATAACATGGTGACTGATCTCATTCGACAGTATTTACTTCAGCATGAGAATACTTAAATACTATCGATGCTATTATCACAACAGAATCAACCCCCTCCCTTCATTTCAATAGTTCAAATCATATCCATCCATTATACTTATCCAAAATATAAAAAATTGTCATTCCTCGAGCCACTTCTAAGAGTTGGAATTGGATACAAAGAAAGGTCAAATTGTTGGGATAACCAACTACATCAACTCTCAACAACATCAATCATCTTGGGCATATCTACTAAGTATCGAGGTTTTTGTCAATAAGAATATTGCTTCCCTTTCACTATTCATGCATTCCTTAGATCAGTCAAAGGTCTTCTACACTTGGAATTAGGTTATTTAGTTTGCATTTCTTTAGTTCCTTTTTGTTCCAAATCTAAATTAAGCAATCTTTATAACAAATATTTCAAGGTGTTGTCATATCTAAAATTACTAGTGAAATGGCTCTTAAATATTTATATTCATGGCTCCTTTGACATCCATCACCAAATGAATCCTAAATATTTGTATTCGTGAAATAATCATATGCATTTCTTTCCATTATGTGTATCACTTGACAATTTTAAGAGGATGATTAATTTTTTTTAACTAGAACCTTTAATCATCTTAGTTAATAAAAAAAATTTCCTATTTCATTTTAAGATTAATTCACAAATTAATTATACTTCCAATGTAAATTAATTGACTAATGTCTAATTTTTAAACATGATTGACCAACAAGTGTGAGCAATTAGTTCCAATGGAAAAGGAGTCATTATATAAATATTGTTATCTCAAAAGAGGTAGATTCAAGGATAATTTGAACTCCATATTCTCTAATAGAATAATGCTATGGTCTAGGTGACCTAAAATGGATGAACATATTTCAATCAAGAAAGTTAAGAAGCTAATAACACATTGGAACATTGAGGTGATGAAGTCTAGTACTACAAAAGATGATAGTTGACGCTGAAGTGAACATGAAACAATCAAAGTCATGAGGTTATTGTTGAAGTCATGAGAATGTTGATAAAGCTTAGGGCATCGTTGAAATCATGAGTGGTTGATTGTTGAAGGCATACATGGCTAAAAAATGAGTGGATAATGTTGAAGTGAATGATATTCTACTGAAGTTTGATTTTCAACAAAAAGTACATTTTGTTTATTTTAGTTGGCTTTGATGAGGTTTCTTGTTGATTTATTCACATGGGTAGTGACAAGGTGATAAAAGACTACATTATGTTGTTACAGATTAGTTTTAACTATCATCGATTGACAAGAGGTTGTGATTGCATATGCATGCAGGTGGAGTGATTAATGGTAGTGAATCTATGTCAGGGTTCACAATCTTGGCAACAATCGCTCTTTCATTTGATTGTCATGGCAAAATAATTATTTATGATAGTGATTGTTAGTGAGACAAGTGGATCTTTAGAGATAACTAAGAGGCAATTGCATGGATACTTTTTGTCTTATCAAACAATCATTTATATTCCAAGTGAAGAAGTTGAAAGGGTGGTTGTTGTAGTTAGTGTCCAAGCATCAACGGGGAAATAAAAAAGTATGTTTAAGGAAAATTCAAGGAAATAATGTGGACATGGCATCTTGGGAGGAAAAAGGAGTACTACATGAAATATTTTAATCCCATGCATGATCATTACTCAAAAGAACTACATAGGAATGGAAATAAAATGGAAAGAAAAATTGTTAACTGCCCAAATAAGAACTAGTTCACATCATCTTAGATGTGAAACCAGAAGGCAGACAATACCTAAAGAAGAGTGAGAAGATAGAAGATTTTTTTATTAAACTCAAGAAGAAATGGAGATAGAATGACATTACATCACAGAGTGCTCAACCTACAAGGATATTCAGATCAATTGCATTGATACACTAAACATGAACAACTTGAGTAAGTTTCAAAGAAGAAAAGATTATAAATGTTACATCTTTCCTAACCGTGATACACAACAAAAGATCCAAGCTGCAGAAGGAAAAAGAGATTTAGTTGGCGAGAGATTTCTATTTTGGGTTTCCCTTGCTTGTTTTGTTTGTTCACTATCTGTGGGTCCCATAGGTTGTTTGGCCACATGGATGTTATTAAAAGATTTCATTCATTCATTCATTCATCCCTAAATTGTTGAACCATTTTACAATTGCAAGGGGGGTTGTAAAAGGAGATTGAGTGCTCCATTGAAAAGTTTGATAGATAGATGACAAAGTATAAGGTTAGGAGAATACAAAGGTTTGTATAAGTAGTGTAGTTGCATGTATCATTGTACAAACCTAGAAATACCCATGATATGACATGGATTTCACTATAAATTGCACCATATTGTGAATGTGGTTCGATTGGCAAACTCTAGTTAGAGCTTTTTTTCCCTTCCCCCAAAAAATATAGTGCTACATGTATGCTCCTAGCCACGTGCTCTATTTAATTATGTTTATTATTTGTATTATATTCATTGTTTAAGATTCAATGCTACTATAAGAACAATAAAAGACCAATGGGGTATATTATTAATAGTAATGAGCAATATCAATGATAAAATTCATAGTTGAGAAACCACTAAAGTTGTCAAAGCATTGGGTTATATATCAAGTGGTATCAAAGTAGTCATTTCAATTGCGAAAATTTAATTTGTAGATTGAACAATTGCATGTCATCTACAAAATAAACTACCAAATATTTGTAATCTTTTAAATCTAATATTCAGTCCAAAGAATGGTTGAGGAGAGTAAAATGACAAGAGAAGACAATGGGGAAGCTTGGGTATGGAAGCTAAAAGAGTATGTTGTAAGGGTCTTGAGCTTTGAGGATAATTTGGAGAAATTAGAAGGCATGATGGTGATGCTTATCTCTCGAATGAGAATCTGAAAAGACGACATCAAAGAGAGTTGATTGGGACAAGAAGAAAAGAGGCAAGAAGAGTCCTATAAGGGTAGGTTCTTCAAAGAAAAGGTATATATCTACACATGATAAATATATTGATGAAGGGTGCTCCCCTTAATACCACAAACGCATAACAGAAATAGAGAAACAACAACAATATGCAAGAACAGAAAATTGGCTTCTTATTATCTCCACAAATGTGGAATTACAAACTTTCAGAATTACAATATGCAAAGCCCCATGGGCATTCCCTTACAATATTCTGTAGGACAAAGCCTCGAATTATTGCCCAGATCTACTACCCAGAACTATTCTGAACTGCCTAAGACAATAATACAGCCTTCCTTATATAGGCAATTTTCCACCGCCTGGGAAGGTTCCAGAATTTTAGCCAATAAGGCCAACCAAACTTAGAATTATTTTATTTTACATTTTACTACATCATAGTCGGCTCAAGATAACCTTTGAAACCCGAACAGAAATTTTGAAGAAAATTATTTTTCGCCATTTCGGGTGGCCCAACTTCCGAAGACCATAAGTCATCACCAGTTGACCCGATCGGCTATTATAACCCCATTTCGGAAATGCCACGAAGTGCTCTACAGGCTTGACTAGCACAAGCGCTCATCACCCAAATTTTCAACCTCATTCGGGGCCTCTAAAGCCTTCAAAACTGAGTTCAAAGTTTCTGTACCCTGCTGCCAATACCGAAAATCTTCAATATCTTCCAATATACACTTGATCTGGCAATGAAACTTTACTGGAAGACTTATATGACCAAAATGAACCTCCAAGAAAGAAATCCGATCATTCTGAGCACATACGAAAATTACCAAAAATAGTAACTTTCCATAAATAGTAGCTCTGCACAAAATAGCCCTTATTGAAAATAAAAACAAAAATATTTTTGGGTGATGCAAGATTGCTCTTACACCCAGGATGCTCCTGCATCATATATAGCCTACATAAAACTCTGAGAGAAAACCATGCATACAAATCTACATACAACCAAGTGCAAAAATCAAAGACATTTCACAATATAACACAAGATTTACATTGAAAAAAGCCTCCCAAAGGGAAAAATCCAACCTCCAAAACAGTTATGTTTAATGTATTATTCAACATGAAACATTACAATCAAATTTTAAAGACTCTGTGAACACCTTTGAAAAATCAAGCCTCTCCAAAGCATTCATTTTAATGTATCATTCAACAATGAAACATTACAATAAAATTTAAAGACTCCATGACCACCTTTGAAAAATCAAGCCTCTCCAATGCATTGCTCCATTTGTCCACACATCCCATGTCATGCTTCACATGTGTACTCCTCAAAAGAAGACTCAACAATGACAACCAAGCCAAAACCCCCACAAGCTAGCCTTAAACAACTAAACATGTGATTTCTTTTATAGACATAAGTTCACACAAATACAACAAAGTGGTAAGGTAAAACAATGTGCCTCAAAACCCACATTTACTTTTTTTTAACAAATATTAAATATGTTCCCCATGTGCAACCCGGATAAAGTATATAGCCTAATGTTAAATACAACTTTAAAAGTGGTCCAAAATAAATGTTTATTGTGGATCTAAACAAGAAATATTTATTTAATTATATATTTATTTAAATTAAATCAATATTTTTTATATTAAAAGCAACAAAACAACGATGTTGTCCCTTACACCACAAAAACCCAAAGGCATTAAAACCACAAACCAAGACAATTATTTACAATGAGGTCAAAGGAGACCATTGACATCAGACTAGTTGCACAACTAGTAACCCACATCAAAGTGGGTACACAACTAACCTCCAACATAAGGAGGAGAATGAGAGTTTGCAGAGTGATTTTTCCTTTGTTGTCAGACAACTGTCCTGGTGATATTGTCAGAGGTGTCCCCACCACAAGAGGAGGGTGGAGGAACCCCCATAGAGAGAATCAACAACACCACTAGGAACAGAGTGATGGCAATGTTGAGCTTCAATAATCGAAGGGTGGGGCAGATCAAGAGCAATAGCATTAAGAGAAGGGTCCACGCCACCAGAGAGGGCTGAAACAATAGTAGAAGGTGGAGTCAGGGCCACTGGGACATCAACCTATAAAGAGTCATTAGTGGAGTCAAAGGCCAAAGTAGTCAAATGATCATCATTTGCATCCTTCCACCAAGTGGCAACACCTTTACGACACGAGAGAGAACAATCTATAGCAAAATGACCAATAGAGGAGCACCTTCTATGTTGAAAGGGGATGCCCTCATAATCCAATGATTGGGTCCAAGGTCTATCTCCAACCATGTGAGCCACATCTCTTGGAAGGGATGTGGAGATGTCAATGTCAACTAGAATGCAAGCAAAGGTAGAGAGTCACATTGCAATCGTAGCATCATCCAACTTTAAGAAATGGCCAATAGAGTCACCAATGGCCTAAAAGCAAGAATTCTCTAAAAAATGAAGAGGAAGATTTGTGAGACGAACCCATACTGGAAGCATATTGAGTAGTTTAGTAAGAGGGTTAAAGGAGACTATCCAAAGTTTGGCTAAGAGAGAATGATTTCCCCACAACCACAATTTTCTTAATACCAAATCGCGTTCTCTAGCAGAAGTAAAAATAGCAATAAAAAACCCCTTTGCACAAGGGAAAAGTTCAATGTTACCAAAGACTAGAGATCTCTAAGAATCCATCACCCAGCATGTAGATTCAAAAGAGGGGGCCAAAAACCAATGAATCTACAAACCAAACCAACATGTTGGTAGAAATCTACATTATCTACCACATCTAGGCTACACACCACCACGAGGGAGGTCTTGACACAATTAATTGGATGAGCTTTTGCCTTTGTAGTAGTGGCAATCGATTTGATAGCACGAGCATAGTTTCATTCACTAGCAACAACAGAGTTTTGAGGAGGAACCCCAACCTTCACCCCAGAAGTGGAGACCCCTCCACCACCAGTACCAGGAACAAGAAGAGTCTCATAGCCACCCACTATGACTAGAGGGGATACACTTTGCACACCAAACCCCAACCCAAAGAGAGGAGGGTTAGAAGATCCAAGGGCAACACATCCAGACAAACCAGTAGAGTACACAACCAGTCAAAAGGAAGCTCCTACTGAAGCCCCTAGGCTAGGGGCATCTACCATGGTTGAGGACAGCAGTGCAGGCACAAACGAAGGTCTAGGCAGATTCAAAATGGAAGCAAAGCGGGAAACAGGCGGCTCCATTTGCAATGACAAAATTTTAGATGATTTTTAAAAATATTTCTTGAACCTTGGTTGTAAGCTCTACAAGCTAGGAGCTCCAATATTTCACAAAGGATCAAGATAAGCAACTCTCCAATGAGAACCAAAGTGACCCCTTGGGGACTTGAACCTTGGTTGTAGGCACTACAAGAAAGAAGCCCAATCATTTAACCAAAGGGTCAAGTCGTAAAGCGATGTTATGTAAGGTGTACAACAACTATTCTTAACAAATTAGTACCAAAAAGCTAAACCAACGAGTGTTGCAACTAGGGGCATACGTTAGTCTCCATCATTTACCCCCATATGAGTAGATTTCTTATACAAGAATAAAAAGATTTGGAAATGCTCTATATTAGTATGAGTACAAATACTAGAAATCAAGAATGTGCCACCAATTATGAGGGGAGGATTTAAAAGATTCCTTTGTAAATAGTTCTATCCTATGCATCATGAAGAAGGCGAAGTGATGGCATGACATTAGTCAAGACAAAAGAAGGGAAAACTATGCAAGTCTACACCAATTGAGTATAGAAAGAGAGCAATCCAAATAGGCAAAGACCTCATGGATAGAGATGATCTAATAAAATATTTTTTTGATTAAGGTAAGTGAGGATTTTAGAGGCACGAGCCCTCGTAAAAAAAGAGACCACACGATAGAAAAAGAAAGTAGGAAACTAGAGTCCCAACCATTTACAAAGCTGCCATTAGGCAAGGAAAAACACATCCAAGTTTAGATACAACATAGAAACAATAAAACTAGAAGAGAGGAACAAATGTGACAAAGATGTGATAAAATGCACCAAGCAAATGGTAAAACTAGGACCCCTAGGGTCCCACTTAGGAAATACCAAGCCTAGAATGAGCAGGCCTCTTGCCCAACACTCAAACACGAGTCTCAGTTAGTGATTTAGGAAGATCTTTCTTCCTCCTTACAACAGTCCAGGAGACATGAGCATCCAAATTCAAAACAAGCAGAAGTAGGAGGGCATACCCCTACATAGAGCTCATCAACACAAGAGTGGGGAGCCAAAGAATGATAGGGTGAATGTTAACCTACCACCACATGAGAATTTTTGAGCTAGTTTAAAGCCAAGGGTAAGTTGGGTTCTGAAGACAAGGTAGGAGGATCCTCAATAGGGTCTAAGGAACACGTTAGAGATGCACCAACAACAAGAGACACAACATCATCCTAAGAGAAGTCATCCAATAGAAAGTCAACACCATGAATAGTTAAATAATTTTCATTAGCATCCTTCCACCACATTGCAAATCAATTACAATGCAAGATAAGGCAATTCGTAGTCAAGTATCCAATGGAGAAGCATCAACGATAACTAAAGGGGAAGACCTCATAATCAAGAGGTCCAATCCAAGGCCTATCTACAACCATCAAAACCACATCCTCGTGAAGAGGCTTGGAGATGTCAATATTCACTAAATTGTGAGCAAAAGTAGAGTGCCCCATGTAAGAAGTGGAATCGTCAACTTTCAAAAACTGACCAATAGAGTTCCATATGCTCTCATAACATGAAACCTCCCAAGTTCTCATGGCTAAGGCCAAGAATATAGACAATGCATGTGCTCATGCACAATACTTCTTTGAGTTTGACAAAAATGGGAACTCCTTTCGCAAGATCAAGCATGGTAAGAAACAATGGTGAATATAACAAGAGGATGCATATAAATGAACAAGCGAGAAGAATGGTACTTCTAGTTTCAAGACAAAAAAAAAGCGAAGTGAAGGCCTCGTTTCTCATACTATGACTACATCCCAAGTGAAGGTCTCATTTGGAAAATACATCCCAAGTTGACTTCTTCAAATAAGAATGTAAAAGAAAGAATGTTACCTAGGCATAGAAGCTAATAAAGATTTTAATTCTTTTGATAATGGACACAAATTGTGCCACACTAAAGGAGTCCTAAATAATGGTGGGGCTCTTATGGAGGGATGAGCTCACCCAATTATTTCGAGGGTCAAGGTGAAAAATTTAATCCCCTTTTTGCTATTGTTCTTAGTCAAATTTTATTTCTTATAGGCTAATTAGTGAGTTAAAATGATATTGTAGACACCTAAAATTGTCTCAACACCTATTAGCAACGTTTTTACTAATTTTTGTCTTAATTAATTAAATAATTTTAATTATTCAATTCATTCATCATCATTCTTCTAATTCTAATTCAAAAATCAACATTTCTCTCCTTTCTCATAATTAAATGATTTTTTAATTATCTAATTTTCTCCCAATCTTAATCACTTTCTCACACTTTAATCAAGTAATCTTTATTATTTAATTAAATCCATTTCTATTTCTTTCTCATAATTAAATACTTGTTTTAATAATTTAATTAGTTAACTAAGTCTTCTATAATTTAAAAAGCTCTTTAATTTTTTTAATTACTTATTGTTTGGAAAGAACTTATTTCTTCTAAATATAAATAAAAATATAATTTTATTTATTTATTTCATGCACATGAGTTAAGTAATTGATTTATTTAATCCATTTCTTAATTTTCTCACACGTCCAATTAAATAATTTTTTATTATTTAATTCTAATTAAGCCTTTAGTTCCACCTCTCAACTCATGCTCACTCTAAATTCAGTTGTTAAGACCAATGCACTTAATTTCCAATCAAATTAGTTAACTCCTCAATCAATTTAGTCTATTTAATTTATGCAACCAATTCTACATTGTAATTATCTCAACAAATCTCAGTCATTCATCAACTTTGCTAGCCTCTTAATCTCAACTGTTGATCAAAATCCCTAAAATCTATAAAAGCAAGCTTAATCTCCCAATATCATCAACCACACTCTTGGAATATTTGCACAATCATAGGGAGAATATACTACTACAAATTTAAGAGCCAACATTACAATACATCACAAAGAAGAAAAGGTCAATGGAGGGTTCAAAGTAAATGAGTGCAAATTTATTGGTTTGAGTTTATTTTACATTTGCATTTGAATTCATTATATCTCTATTGATTAGGATTAGGATTCTGCATGAATCTTAGGTTTTGTGGTTGCCTTTTTATGATTTGTGCTTCTCCTCTTATTTTTGGTCTTTACATATGTAAATCACCTACAAGTATATTCATTGGGATGGATGTAGCACAAGATAGTCATGAAGGTAACCAAGCAACAAAGAAGTGTTATTTGGCATTGTACCATTAGAGGTATTGATTTAATCTTTGATAGTCCCTATTTGCACATGTTAGATGTTTACTCCTAGCATAAAAATCGACACATGCTTAGATTGAAAGGCAAGACCTTTGCATGCACACTCTTTTGTTAGGATATCCAAGCTACAAATGTCAAAGCCTTGATTACCATAAGGTAATCAATGTTGTTGTTGTTGTTGTAAAGCCTCAAACTAAGATAGAATAGCAAGCTAAAGGATAACAAGGTACACAACTAACAAGCCTTCAATCAAGCAATTGACAATATTGATAGCAAGATGATGAGCCTTGTCCAAATTTTGAGTCTTCTTGTCCCATTCCTCCATATGGCAAATCACTTTCTCAAGCAGGTTCTCATGTGGTTGGTGTAGCTCTAGAGAGTCCCACTCCTTTGCCTCTCATTGATGTTTCTCATCATTTTTACTATTTATGTTCTTTCCTTGATTTCAATTCATTACACGTCTAATTCTAAGGTGATTTATCATTTAGAAATTCTTGTTTTTCCATTGCTCCCATTGATGGGCCCTCTAAGGGGTTGTCCTATTGCACCTTCTCCTCGGTCCAAGGGCTTGGAATATAAACATTTCCTACACAATTGTTCAAAGGCCAAAGAAAGGTCTCATAATCCATCTCCCTATCACATATTAGAGTTGAGGTTGTGAGGTTGAATGGAGTACAATATGGCATTTTTAAGGTGAACCCTTGGGTATTGCCGTGTGCTTCACAACTAGGTTGCAATTATGTTTGATCTTTCTCGACAACTTGGCTACAATTGTATAGTTTATATCCCATCTAGTACATGATACACAAGGCTTGAGCTAGAGTCAATCACACTAAGTCCCTCTTGGCAACAATCTCTCTTCACTTCAATCATGATGACCAACTAATTATTTAATATCAACAATCATTAGCAAACAAGACCAACCTTTGGGGAAGCCCGCACGAGTAGGTGAGTTGGTTCAGGTGATGGGTTTGCTCCCCATCAGTCTCGAGTTCAACTCCCTCCCGGGTTTAAGAGGGACTGCTTGTGGGCTATGGATTCACCCCCAGGGACTAATATTGCCTTCGACTCACCCTTAAGTGGAAATGCAGGGCTGGGGCCACAAGGATTGGGGATACCCTAGAAATCAAAAAAAGAAAAATCAATCTTTGGGGAGTGTTTAAAGCAAGTTGCAAAGTGAGGAAGTTGAAAGAGTGGTGATTGTCATCTCAAAATCATCTACCTTTTTTGCAAATGCAAGAGAAGCATAAAGGAGATTGAGTACTTCATTGAGGTTTGAGAATCAATTGCAAAATATTCTTTTGTTGTGTTGATAAATGGATGGTGAAGTACAAAGTTTGGAGAGTGTAAATTTTGTAGAAATAAGGCAGTTGCATACATTATTATTTTTTTCTCCTTTCCACCAAGGAGCTTAAGAAGAGAACCTCTTTCTGATATCCTAAGTGGGAATAGAGTTGCATTTAGGGCAATGGAAAGCTGAATGTCCATAAACAAAACAGTGACAACACAAGAAGCATATTCACATAATCCAAAAGGCCATGAACTACATGCGTAGTTCACCTTCACTTCAAAAACTGCCGAACAAGTTCCATTATAGCGCTTTTTGAACCTGTTTAATACGTGATGTTTGTATTTTTCTCAACAATAATAATTTTTCTCTCTACTCACGCATGTGCTTTTTTATTTTGGATAAAGATACGTCGTTATCTGAAAGTGCATATATGACTTCTTCCTGACATACGATACGTAAATCTAGTAAGAGCGAAAAGTAAAACCATGCCTGTTATTTTTCGTCTTATTGATACATGTAAGTGCTTATAAATTTAAGTTATATTCATAATCTTTTGTATGTATAATAATTTTCAATTTGATCAATATCAAAATTTTATGCAAAACCACAAGTACGCCAATGTGTTTCCTACCCACTTAGCTCTGTGATTGAATACATGGTTTCATTGCATATTTTATGAGCCATTTCAATGGTTTAAGACAATTTATTACTCTACATCTAATAATTCATCCAAACTAGAGAATTCCAATACAGCAAAATATCCTGATTGTCATAGCCAGTAATTAATACAGACAGCTCGGAAGTTTTTTCTAAAGCCTGATGTGGTGTGCAACAAAACCGGCCAAATGGGCCATTTGTCTATATAGCAACTTACACAAAAAATAACAAGTGCATGAAATAGAAGACTCAAGCTCATCGACGAAGAGAAAGTGCAAATCAAGTAAATTAGTGTACAAAATTGCATTTATCTGCCGCATTAAATGTGTCCATTTCCTGCAAGCAACTCCAAAGAATTTTAAATGGTTTATGAAGTTACCATCCTTATGTCCAGGCTGGTCAAACCCTACAATAAAATTTGATTTGGAAAAATACAACTCACCATTCTCTACAATAATTAAAAGTAGCCTGCTTGATGTGGTGAAATTATTTCCTTGTTCAAAATGAAATAATCCTCCTGAAAATTTGAAATACAAATTTGAATTCTCAGGTATAATTGCCTTCAGCAACTCAGGTAACAGATTTTGAACGTTATCTCAGCAAGAATTCACTTGAAGATTTTCCATTTTCTAGTCTTCATAAAAGAATCCATCCTCCTCCATTTCAGCTTCGTCTCCTCCAGTACCAGTAGCTCCCATAATTGACAAAAACACAACTATTGCAACAAATTGTGTAATCAAGAAGTACTTGCCTCTCTTCTTGAAAGTCTTTTCTTCTTCTGTTTCTGGTCGTGTTTGCTTCTCCTTTGAACCCCTATATTTGGCACCTGAAGCGAGGAATTTTGCAGATGGTCATAAAAAATCCTATTTAAAGTTACTTAGTAATATTTTCATTATTAGAAAGCACACCCCTATATTTGGCACCTGAAGTGAGGAATTTTGCAGATGGTCATAAAAAATCCTATTTAAAGTTACTTAGTAATATTTTCATTATTAGAAAGCACACTTGCATGCATTTTAATCAAAAGGAGTCAAGTGACTAACTACTGTAATCCATCATGGTTCACCTCCAGATGAAGTGCGTGATCTACTTGTCCTTGAGCTGCTGGCGAAATGTGGGGAAGACCTGGGAGGTGCTGATGAACTGCTGGCCTCAAGGAATTCAGTTTTCAGATTCTCAGCATATCTAATGAGATTACCATGTTTCATTAACTCTTGCCTCAATTTGGATGAATCCTGCAAAACAACCACTATGGATGATGTGTCTATGGCCACATTAATACATATAGATGACAATCAGAGAGAGAAACCAACACCAAGTTGGTTAATGGGCAAGCCGTAACTTAGAGTGCCAAAATATTTACCACTGTGCCAATCATTTTTTAACAGGATGTAACAAGTTAAAAAATGGTTCAAGAAATACTAACAAAGTTTTTTTTTTTTTTAAATTATCTACAGCAGGAATATCCTGAATCCTATGCCAAACAGAAGGCAAAACTGAACTCTTGCATCTAACATGGAGTCAATCAAATTATATTTAACACAGAACAAAAGATTGATTTTGTAACAAAAATTTATGATAGGTAAGGTAATTTAAATTTAATTTCACTAATGGAAAGTTTATAACACAATTCTTCTTAAACTTGTGCCAAGTCCATTATGAAATATGAATTTCAGATGAAAATCATTTCCCAGTGCAACAGTATGTTTTGTTCATGTTGTATAATAAAGCAAGGATTCACTAGTGCAAAATGGCCAAACAAACGCATATCATGATATGTTAATATGCATGGATGTTAAGGTTTTTAGGATCGTTGCAAATGTAATAGCACTGCCCGTATAGTATGTGTTTTCCAAATGCAACAATCTCTTGCATTTATATTGAGAATGAGCCAAGAAGAGACATGTCCTTTCATGGGACATGTCTATTCATTATTATGTAATTAATATAAAGACAATTATGATTATATATATATATATATATATATATATATATATATCTTCACTAGTATTGACATCCTACTAAAGCTACAAAACATCAACACTCCCTCTTAGCCAAGGAAGATTAAACACATGATTAGGATCAAAAGATATCATTTACCGTGATATCAAAGATATGGTCTAACTAGGAATATCAAGTCGCATGATATTCACCATAACTCATAGTTTCATAAGAATATCATCTCATGATATTGAGAGCATTGGCCTTAGAATATCAAGTCACATAATATTCACCAAGTACTCAAAAATTTATAAAGATATCATCTCATGATATCCGGAGCATTGGCCACAGAATATCAAGTCGCATGATACTCACCAAGTACTCAAAAACGTCCATAGGTAATGTGCACATGTATCCTCAATAATACTTACCATAGGGACATTCATCATCTATCATGATCTGTTTCAGCCATCATAAGATGTCTATCACAATAGAAGGCCATGGTCTATTGAAGGAACTTAATCCACCATGCAAGATATCATCTATCATGATTTGTTTCAGCCATCATAAGATGTCTATCACAATAGAAGGCCATGGTCTGTTTAAGAAACTTAATCCACCATGCAAGTTATCATCTATCACGCTCTGCTTAGACATCAATAGATGTCCATCACAATAGAAGGCCATGGTTTGTTTAAAGAACTTAATCCACCATGCGAGTTATCATCTATCATGATCTACTTAGACATCATAAGTTTGTCCATCATAATAGAAGATTAAGTTATTATAAGATCGTCACCTTTCAATAACTTCTGCAAATACAAGTGATAATCATTTGGAAGTCGTCACTTCCTCATGATGTACATAGGACGTAGGCCCATTAAAAAAAAAACATGGAGTCACACACATTGACATCCATCATGCCTCAGAGCAGAGGGTGGAAACAAGGGATTTCACCTCGAACTTCTCTCACAGAGAAGAACTCATTGAGCAGATATCAATCTGTTGATCTTTTCATCCAAGATTGCTTGAGATGAACTATCAGACTCCCTCTGAGTCTGATATCAATCTTTTGAGCTCCTCGTCCAAAGTTACCTCGAAAGAGTCAGACTCCCTCTGAATCTAATATCTATCTTCTTTTTCCTGCAAGAGCATCCCCTAAAAAGATCAAAGTAAATAGCTCTTATAGTACGTACAAAAATACAAATAAGAGAGAGATTACAATGAGTAGATAAAGTAATACTCAAGGATAATAAATACTTATCTGTGCATCAACATCCTTGATACAAGTTGCTTCAATGAAGGTCCATATACATCAAATCAGAAAACATCTTCTCAGATTATTTGAAAGACATCTCCCCTTTGAATAATCACCCCACTAAGGATGGTTCAAGTGGGAATGTAACATTGGTTATTATTCCCCCCCCACAATGTAAAATTCTCACTCTTATATCATTGAACAGTGCTTATATCTTCTTGTGAAATGACTTGATTGCTCCAAGAGAGATGACACTATAATTAATACTTGCTTTCTAGAAAGAGACACCCTTCTTTGGATACGTGCTTCTTTGTTAATGTTTGACCACGATCATAACAAATTAATGTCTCTTTAATGAAAGCCACTACAAGGTCTAACTAATCATTATGGAAATCATTGTGTATACTTTGCAAATTCATCATCCTCAAACTCTTACTAAACAACGCTTTTTTTGTTCTTTAATCAAGTCACTTTATTCAAAATATCAGTAAATTAATTATGTCTTTAATGAATCGCCGTGTTCAAGAATGACATAGTTGTCAATATATAATCGTTGATGTTTGCTTCTTAACAAATCTGCTACAGTTCACTTGACTTTATTCTTTGCACTTGGTGTAGACAAAAATCTGCAACACAACTTCACTCACCAGATTTCACATAGACCCGTACACAGTCGGTCATAACTTTTGAACCCGACACTTTCTCGCCAATCGCTCCGGTGAGATTCTTCGAAATTTGTTTATCACCAGCATATCCAAAATGCAGCAAAGTCCAACGGTGTATTTGTGAGATATGGTCCCGGTACTGAGACTGTATTTTCTGAGACAGTCACACATTCACCATCAACAAACTACTCTCTTATATTTGCAGCCTGAATTGATACCATGTTAAGGTTTTTAGGATCGTTGCAAATGTAATAGCACTGCCTGTGTAGTATGTGTTTTCCAAATGCAACAATCTCTTGCATTTATATTGAGAATGAGCCAAGAAGAGACATGTCCCTTCATGGGACATGTCTATTCATTATTATGTAATTAATATAATGACAATTATGATTTTATATATATATATATATATATCTTCACTGGTATTGACTCATAGTGTTTATCCAACTGAAGCTACAAAACATCAACAATGGAGCAGTATATACCAATTTCTAGTTTACAGAGTCTAAACAAAATACTTAACAATAATGCAAGTGCAAAGCCACCTATAAGAAATTCAGTAGTTAGTCTTTTTTAATGCTATGGAATAATGGAATTTATCCATGCCTTCTCCAATTTGAAAGAATATTTGTACTGGATCTTGAGTGCCCTTGCAGAGCCGAACTGTTAATGTTACCATTCATTAAGTTATGAGAATAAAGTTGCAAAATCAGCAAAAAAAAAAAGACATGGTGGATATGAACAGCCCCACCAATAATCTCCACATCCATACAACTAGCATATTGCAGACTTCATAAAATAAAAAGGCGAGGTAATCAAGATGAAAGACAAAATAGCACAATGTCATCCAAAACCTGCATAACTTTTGCACCAAGAGCCCATTAATATTCCATACTAATGAGTTATGCTGAATGGGTATTTCAATTTTAAGTCAAGCTAAGGTGATATTTGACATCAAATGAAGTTTACCACTTGAATTATAAATTGAATATTAATCATAGGCATGTAGATTTTCACTTTATATTCAAAGTTTGAACTCTAGCTTTCAGTGCAAGCCTGTTTGGTTGCCAGTACTCTCTGTGTTCTTCTGATACTACATTATTATTTCGTAGGCATCAATACGAAACTATCAATGTGGAAAATCTGTTAAAATAAATTGTTGATATCATTATAATTGGAAGGAACATGTGTAGGTTTTGTGGATCCAAACAAATAGTACTATAGTTTGCACCTTTGCACACATTGTGTGTTAATCTCCCTTATAATATTATTTTACTTTTCCTGCCTTGCTGTGCAAAATTTTTGGATTTGACATACCTTTTTTCTGTTGCTAATTTATTTAATTTCAGCTAGATCAAAGGAAATTATTCAATTCCTTTAGAAATGTGTACTAAACTGAGGAAACATGGACACTAAAACATAGAATAATTTCAGAAGCATATAACGTAGTAACCTATTTTAGCATCATACAATAAAGCTTCTCACGAACCTTCTCATTTTTCTGACAGTAAACTTCTCTGAAGACTGAGCTGGATAATGTGAGTGCCATGATAATAACAGACTTTCCGTTAATCTGTTAAACAATGGAACCTTTGTTTCTCCTTCCGAACTAGTGCCCGCAGATCTGGCCCCATCAGCCTCATGTGGACCAAATATGGTTTCCTTCTGAATCTGATTCTCTGACTTTGTCCAAGGACATATCTCCCTTCCTGTGAAGTCTCCACTCTGCCAGGAATGCTCCTCTCTTTTATCAGCTTTTGATAACAGATGAACAAGCTCTTCCTCACTCAAATCCTTCTCTTCCATCCACAGATTTTCAGAAATTTTCATCATCCTGCAATCCTGGTGCAGCCATAGCAGGTGTACGATGTATACATTTCTCTTAACAGTCCTTTTATTAATGGAGATTTAACATCCTCATTTCAATTCTTTACCAACCCATTCTCAACCATCACCTCCCACCTCGCACCCCATGCCCATTGCAAACCTCTCAAATCTCTTTTACCTCTCCCAATCTCATGGATCATGTGAGAATCCCCTGTCAATAAAGTTTTGTGTAACCTTCTCCTCCCTCGCCTGTCATTCTCTCTTATTATTGAAGTTTCATGTTCCACCTCTAAAGCCTACTATCCCCGTCACCCCTCTTCAACCTCTACGTATACTACTCCCCTCAATCTTAAGTATATTGGTGCCTCTATGCCACTCCCTACCTTACTCATTTTCCCATGTTGGGGAACTCCCCACCTACTTACCTCCTATCTCTCCTTTATCCCTTTATCAGTCTCCCGCTTGGTAGGGTTGGTACCCAAACCCTACTTACCACGGTTATGAGTTTTCTTCTGAATTTATTCACAACTAGGAAGATAAACTTCTTGTCAACCTTTCTAAACACTAGCTCAAACCTCCTAAATTTGATTTTTTTAATAAAAGAGTCTTGTCTTTGCATTGACCCTATCCTTCATACCTAAATTAGGTTTTCTAATTGAAATTGAAAATGTTGTTATATCAACTCCCCACTAGGTTGGCTGAGGAGATTAGACAAGATTGTGCACACGCTATTTGACATGCTAACCCCCCTCCCCTCAATCCCAAATGGAACATTCCTGAAGATTAGTTTGTCACCTTCAAAAGACTAGTGAGAAACAAAGATGTTGTCATTGTTCACGCTGACAAAGGGAATGCCTCAATCATCTTGAACAAGCAAGACTATTTACCCAAAATGCTTGATCACCTAACCATTAGCAAAAGCTATTAAATCTTACCCCTTAATCCATTCACCAAAATCATGAAAAGGTGAAGTGTGCCATCACACAATCATTGTTTGATGACTACACCAAGAAGTGGCTTGTCCCTAATAAAGAAATCGCCTTTCGCATTTATGATGCATCAAAAATCCACAAAATTGGCATCCCTCTTTTAGGTCAATTGTCAACACTAGACGTTCCCCCAACTATAATCTTGCCTCTCACCTAGCTAAGATTATTTCTCCTATTATTGGGAAGCATTTCTTCATTAAGAATTCCACCCATTTTGTCAATCTTATCAAAGGCAAAAAAAGTGGGAAAGTACAACCCAGTGAACTTCTATGTTGTATCCTTATTTATTGAAGTCCTAGTAAATGAGCCCATTGAATTAATTAGACACAAAACCACAGATTAGACTTTTTCTCGCATATCCACTTTCTCCACATTCCAAGGTGTTGTCTATGAGTAATCTAAAGGGATTGCCATGGGATCCCCCTAATCTCCCATTGTGGCCAACTTGTATTTAAAGCATTTAAAAGCTCTAGCTCTCCACTCCTTCCAAGTCAAGCCTAGATGGTGGAACTGCATAGAAGCATAAATCTGCAAAAAAATCTCGATTAATCCTGAATCTTGGAGGTTGCCGATTTTTCCCCTGAAAAAATCCCGATTCATGAAAAAATCGTTGACCCGATTTTCTATGACCTTTTTGCATTTAAAACACATTAAAATTATATTAAAATCCCTAAAAAAATTGACCTGATTTTCAATGACCTTTTTGCATTTAAAGCACATTAAAATTATATTAAAATCCCTAAAAAAATTGTAAAAAATCATTGCAAAAATCTAAGAAACCCTACTGAATAGGGTTAAAAAGGGGTTATGATGAATATATGAGAAGTGAATGTGAATGAATAGATAGGGTGTGAAAAATATGTGATGGAAAATGTTATGGACATAAAAACTAAATAAAACAGGAATACTTATCTTGAAAGGAGGTTGATGCGGAAATCACTATTTTCTGATGTCTGTGTTCAATTTCAGAAGATTCTGCAACTTGCTTCAGGCTGGAAATGCCGAGACAGAGAAAACCCAGAAAACTTTTTGTCTTTCAGAGAGAGGTCGACTTTGACCTAGATAGCGGGCACAATCTTACCCATCACTAAAGGTCGACCTTGACCCGAAACAACTCCAACGGAAATTCTGTTCGCAGATCCCGAAAGTTCACCGAAAAGGTTATCTAGATCTAAACTGCAATTTGTTGTCTTGTACCTGTACCTGCAATAAAAATGGTTTTGTTGTTTGGATGAGGGGTTTGCCTTAGTCAAACCCCGGTTTGGAATCAACCTTAATAATGGAATTGAAATAGAGAATGCTAGCAAGTAGTAGAAGTAAATCTAACAATGAAGCTATAATATTCAATAGATATGCAATTATATTTCAAATGTAAACAAGTATGTTGATATGAAAGCTTGAACATAATATTAACAAATGTAAATCAAAACCTCCATGATTGTATACTTGGAATCCACCTTGAGGGAAGAATGAATGGATCTTGAAGATGAACAAAGGATCTTGAAGGAAGATCACACCACCATGATGGATAGATCTAGGGTTTGAATGATGAATCTTGAATACTTGAACCAAATCCCTTCAAAGGCTTGCTTGATCTTCAATGGGGAACTTGAATTCTTGAATGGATGATTGCTTGTTCACTTGATTTGCTTGAGAGAAAACTTGATGGATTGTGAATATCTCCTTGTGAGGCTTCCTTTTATAGTGATCTAGGGCACAAACCTCTAGAGAGGCCGACATTGGAGAATTAAATCCCAATTAACCTTAACCCCTAGAAATGGACCTAGATTAAATGCAATTTAAGAGTTTACCATTCTGAAATCCAAAACAGCTGACCCGGAAGCGAGAAAATAAAACTTTCTGAAGCCTAATATCCCAAAACCTCCGAAACTTGAAAATTGGACCCAAGGTCAGGGTTGAGGTCGACTCTGCCCTAGGTCAAGGTCGAGGTTGACCTTGATCCTGAGGTCTCAAATCTCAAATTCTCAGGACCAAGTGCTAGAAAAAAGTTGGAAATGGGTGGAGAGAGAAACAAAACAGGGGAAAAAGCCAGATTCATGCAAAGACCTATTCAAGGCGCTTGACATGACCCCAAACCACTTACTCGAAGGGCTAAATGCTCTTAACATGGAAGTGCTTCCATTTTAAGACGATACATTAAGCCCCCACTTTAGCAAGAGTATGGATTCAATGCAAACTCTTGGTAAAGGAGAAGAAAGAAGAGAGCCAAGTGGATTCACAATGAGATAAAATAACACTTAGCTTAAGGACACAAGCCCCCAGGCTAAAAGATTCTAACTCAACACACGCGCATGAAGGTGCGAAAACATAAAAAAGAGGGGTTAGTACTAAAACAAACCCAAATCCACTAGTAGAGGAAACCTTGCTAAGAAATATTTCCTATACTAATATCATATTTGGAAAGCTATCATAAAAGCATAAATGATTACATAGGAAAGACGAGAGCAACACTATAAATAACATAGCTTCATGATCCAGTCCTACTAGCATGAAAGCAAAAAGAGAGAGAAGAGGAAGTGATTACCTCGCCCAGTAAGATGCCCACCTTACCGTGAATCACCAAGGAGGGAGAGCCAAACAGGTGACCAAACCTGATAGTTCACCCATAAACTGCGCTTTGAAATTGTAATGCGTCTTCTGACAGCTTTTGGAATATCCATAAATCCACCTTCTTGTATCACTATGAATATGAAATGCGAGTCTCCTCAGGATTTAGCAACTTATGTGCGTTACCTTCAGAAGATTTAGCATATTGAAAATTGAAAAATGCGTCTCTTCAAGATTTAGCAACTTATGTGCGTTACCTTCAGAGGATTTAGCATATTGAAAATTGAAAAATGCGTCTCTTTAGGATTTAGCAACTTATGTGTGTTACCTTCAGAGGATTTAGCATATAAATGAAAAACTATAGTACAAGGGAGACCCTATATATGCCCCCCTCCTTATCATGGTTGTCTACTAGACATGATAAGGAAGTGGAAGAGGATACCTACTTCACAATGTAAGGAGATATCCTGTTGACAACAATGTATACTACATTCTTATTCTTAGCGAAGCATATTGACCCCTACATCCAAGAGTATAGATAATCGTGAAAAGGATATTTCACTTATGGAAAAAGGATCCTCAAAGAAAGAGATCTTATCAACAAGACCCCCACCATAGAGGACTGCTTTTAGATAAAATATCATCTTTCAAAGATAAAACAGGCTAGAACAAAGATTCAATCATCAAGCCCCCTGCAATCAAGAGGAAGAGGAATCTTCGAAATGAGGGAAACAACTCTAATCACCAGAGCAGGGGCAAGAGTTTATAATGAACATAATTTGCAAAATAGAGAAGAAATGATGACCTAGGACAACAACCTCTCATATAAAAAGGATATCCATAGCCAAAACATCAGTCAGTATAATGAAATAATGTTGCAAAATAAACCAATGCCACTAAGCTAGGGAAAGTAGATCCCTAGACAAAGAAAAAGAAAGAACCTTGCCCCCTAGGGATGAAAAGCAAGGGATACAAAACCATGTCTTAGAAAAGATATCTTGAATAGAATCTATGGATGATTATAAACATAATACAAAACCATAAAGAGATAGGATAGAAAGAATACCAATTAAGCTCAAGACACAATATATGCTAAAAGCCTAATGGATCCTAGGAGATTGGATGGAAATACACCTCTTGCCCCCCAGTCCAGAGACAAGAGGAGAAGAAATCTATATTATATCAGAATGAGGGATATCCCCTATATCAAAATTATGAAGGAATTGTAAAACTACACGAGAGTGAGATATAATTCCTAAAGCAGCTCTTTCCCTAACATATAACTTGAAATGCTTACAATCAGCAAGTAAATGTGTATTACTATAATGAAAAGGACATTTGTACTTGGATAAAGCATCTTTCGGTATAGGTTTAAAGATTTATTTCTTGGAATTCATTAATTGAACATACACCTTCTTAGCTACCTCTTGACGAGTATCAGGGTTATCTAAGGTAGGTGTAGGATGAAGAGGAGGACGACGATCAACATCACCCACCTTGCATTGAGATTGCGAACAACCAACACCATGCATATCTTGTTTTGGGGGTATATGAACTAGATACTTGATACCATGCTCATTAACTCCAAGCCCTAAACCTCTATAACCTTGTTTAGTCGTCATATTGAATCCTGTAGTGCATATATCATGTAAAGCTTCTACAGGAGGTGATTGTTTATCATGCTAATGAGTAAAGGTTGTATAAGGTGGAATAATAGGTTTTGAAGAAGTTTCTTTACCCTTTCCTTTAATATCATCATGAATCGGAGGAGAAGGTAAATCAAAGAAATCTTGCACATCTGCATCCCGAACTATAGCTTGAATCCCATCATATGCATGGGAAGGTCTAGGATTGATAGATGGAGAATTAGGCATCGGATTAGGAATAGGAAGATTAGGAATCAAATTAGGAATGATAGGATTAGGATTAGGAAGATGAGGAGATGGTGTATCATCTACCAAATTCTTCACATAATCCAAAAGAGTAATAAGGCTACCACATAAATCCATAATGAAAGTTTTGAAAGTAGGAAGACTAGTATCAGTCAATTTCACAAAAGCATAGGCGAGTGCAAAATGAAGGGTCATCAACATAATGAAGTGAATGATACTCTCATAAACATCATAGGTATGGTAAAGAGATGCTAAAAGAAGGGTAATAAAGAACATAATCACACACCAAAGCATCTTAACAATCTTCATAGTAAATGAAATGCAAGAAATATTTTTAGATTTTGTTGAATATATAGATTTTTTTGTATTTTTGAATTAAAATGCAAGAGCATAAAAGAAACCTAATCTTGATGCAAGAAAAGAAAAGGCCTAACACCAAAAAGAAGGAATTGTCTAACACAAAAAGGAAATCTAATCACAATAGGGCATCTAAATCCACAAAAGATAGGGGGTAAGTTCGTCGGGTTCACCAAAATGAATAGGGTTAAAAAGGGGTTATGATGAATATATGAGAAGTGAATGTGAATGAATAGATAGGGTGTGAAATATATGTGATGGAAAATGTTATGGACATACAAACTAAATAAAACAAGAATACTTATCTTGAAAGGAGGCTGATGCGTAAATCATTGTTTTTTGATGTCTGTGTTCAATTTCGGGAGATTCTGCAACCTACTCCAAACTGGAAATGCCGAGACAGAGAAAACCCATAAAACTTTTTGTCTTTCGGAGGGAGGTCGACCTTGACCCAGATAGCGGGGCACAATCTTACCCCTCACTAAAGGTCGACCTTGACCCGAAACAACTCCAACGGAAATTCTGTTCGCGGATCCCGGAAGTTCGCCGAAAAGGGTATCCAGATCTGAACTGCAATTTGCTGTCCTATACCTGTACCTGCAATAAAAATGGTTTTGTTATTTGGATGAGGGGTTTGCCTTAGTCAAACCCCGGTTTGGAATCAACCTTAATAATGGAATTGAAATAGAAAATGCTAGCAAGTAGTAGAAGTAGATCTAACAATGAAGCTATAATATTCAATAGATATGCAATTATATTTCAAATGTAAACAAGTATGTTGATATGAAAGCTTGAACATAATATTAACAAATGTAAATCAAAACCTTCATGATTGTATGCTTGGAATCCACCTTGAGGGAAGAATGAATGGATCTTGAAAATGAACAAAGGATCTTGAAGGAAGATCACACCACCATGATGGATAGATCTAAAGTTTGAATGATGAATCTTGAATACTTGAACCAAATCCTTTCAAAGGCTTGAATCCTTGATCTTCAATGGGGAACTTGAATGGATGATTGCTTGCTCACTTGATTTGCTTGAGAGAAAACTTGATGGATTGTGAATATCTCCTTGAGAGCTCTTGATGAATAATGGATGTAAAAATGAGAGAGGAAGGCTTCCTTTTATAGTGATCTAGAGCACAAACTTCTAGAGAGGCTATCATTGGAGAATTAAATCCCAATTAACCTTAACCCCTAGAAATGTACCTAGATTAAATGCAATTTAAGAGTTTACCATTCCAAAATCCAAAACAGCCGACCCAAAAGCGGGAAAATAAAACTTTTCGAAGCCCGATATCTTGAAACCTCTGGAACTTGAAAATTGGACCCAGGGTCAGGGTCAAGGTCGACTCTGCCCTAGGTCAAGGTTGAGGTCGACCTTGACCCAGGAGGTCAACCTTGACCTTGAGGTCTCAGATCTCAAATTCTCAGGACCAAGTGCCAGAAAAAGGCTGGAAATGGGTGGAGAGAAAAGCAGAACAGGGGGAAAAAGCCAGATCCATGCAAAGACCTATTCAAGGCGCTTGACATGACCCCAAACCACTTACTCGAAGGGCTAAACACTCTTAACATGGAAGTGCTTCCATTTTAAGACAATACACCTACAAAAAACTCATGAAATTGACGAATCACTCAAAAATAGGGTTGTTTCTAGGATGGAAGTAAAGTCTGGGAAAGAAATTTGAAACACAACTTATTTAAATCGATATATATAATGAACCTGGAAGTTGAATTGAAGCATTGGAATCCACAATGAGTCTATGGCTTTGTCCTAGATGTAGTATGCTGGACATTGACTCTTGCCTAAATCAAAACACACAACTCCAAACGCTGGTCTTCATAATGAAATGCCGCCTCTTGAGTGGAGTTTCTAAGGTCACGACAGCCTCTTATAATGCATACACGGCCTTAATACTGAGCTGCTATCAAACCAATAATGCCGTCCAATTGTGGTGATTGCGGCAACCAAAAAAAACATCTCACAACGTACCTTATGAGAATTTTCGATCAGAATTATCAAACACTGATTCAAGGTGACTAAAATATGTAGAAATCGACCAACTTCTGCAAGATGCCCTCATTCAAACCCTTGTCAAACTCTTCACACACGATTTTTATCAAAAGAATCCATAATAATGTGATAATAAAAAAATCCTATCCTTTTAAGGCATTGTTTTTTAATAACTTTTAAATGCAAAACTTCTTCAATACACTCCACACCAAGAGTCTTCTTGCACACACCTTTCACTAAAGAGGCTTCTTGGAACACCATTCAATTAGAACATCAAACTCATTAAGTTATTTAATTAAGTCAAACTTAATTAATAACTTCCATTAAGCTCTTATTTTCAAAGCTCTAAGGAAGAATTGAGACTCCCTGACCCAAGGTGTCACCACTGAGCACTACCAAAAATAGAAACCAACTCCCTGACTTACTATAAATAACAAGTTGACTGAACAAAGACCCTCAAATCCAAGTGTTAGCTCACAAGGGTCGTGACGATGAGCTAACTTATCCATACTCATGAAACCTGCTAAAATGGGGACATCACACAATACTTGTTGAAGGTTTTGTAAATGGGGTTATAAGCAAAGTAGGCTTCATCTTGGAGCAAACTCCGTGGTTAAGCGCGCTTGAGCTGGAGTAGCATTGGGATGGCTCCTAAGAAGTCTCGGTCCTTTACCTTTGTGAGCATTACCTAGATGCAATGAGTGCTAAGCGTTCCATTTAGTCTCATGAGAGATGGGTTCTTGTGAACCACTACTAATGAAACTTGGGTCAATGACTTTGACTCAAAAACTACACAGATGAATCCTGATAGAAATATCACAATTGGAGTTGTTGTGGAAAATATCTTCTACTTATCAATTGATGAGCTTAAGGAGCTTTCGAATGAATTGTTTATAAGGCACAACACTTGCTGAAGGTTTTGCAAATGGGGTTGTAAGCAAGTGGGCTTAACCTTGGAGGAAACTTCAGGGTTAAGCGCGCTTGTGTTGGAGTAGTACTGGGATGGGTGACCTCCCAAAAAGTCCCAATGCTTCACCTCTATCAACATCACCTAGATGCAATGAGTGCTAAGTGTTCCATTCATTCTCATGAGAGATGGAATCTTGTAAACCGCAAGTCATGAAACTTGGGTCAATGAGTTTGACTCAGAAACTACACAGATGAATTGTGAGAGCAACATCACAAATGAATTCTAGTTATATGAATATGAAGATTTTCTTTTATTGGCAATATTTAGCGAAGAAATCTTCATTCTGATTTTGAAAAATAAGAAAGCCCACATCATGTTTTGGTGCTACTTCAAATCATACATTGATTAAAGTCTATAAAAACAATATCACTGTTAAAACTGAGTCCTCCAAGTTTAAAATATATCAGGAGGAGGTTGTGCAAGCGCTTTGAATCATTATATTTTTTTGTAAATTTGATTTTTTTCCGATTTTTTGCTGATTTTTTCAAAAAATCCTACTCCTTTGGTTTGCCAATTTATTCCCTAAAAGATTTATGCTTCTATGGCCATGGAAGAACTATGTTCACAATACCAACATATGCTGACCTCATGGCCTTGAATCACTCAATTAAAGTAAAATTGCTGATTGCATTAAGTTCATCAAAAAGTTAGAATCCGATAACCAGATTTCCTTCTTAGATGTTCTCATCAGAAAAGATAATGGTTTCCCAGCTCACCATGTCTTCAAGAAATCCACCCACACTAACCTCGACCTCCATGCATCCTCTCATCACAATCCACCTCCAAAGGTTGGAATCCTAAAGACCTCAATCATAAGGGCTTATTACATTTGTGATGACAATCACATTGACAAAGTGCTTTCCCACCATACCAAAGTTTTCAAATTATATAGGTACTGCAATAACTACATTACTAGAGCATTTGATCAAGCTAAAAATACAAAACTATTAAAAATAATATTGTAGTATTGTTATAATGGTCATCTTGGTTGGTATTGAGAAGCTTCCTTTATGTCTTTTGTCTTTAGTTATTTTTAGGAAGTTTCCTTTCTATCTTTTGTGTTTCTATTCTCAATCTTTCCATTATGGAAAGATCGTCTTGTATTGTCTTGTTAAGGAGCCTTCATCTCCTTTGTTAAAATCAGTCTATCAATTATCATTTCATGGTATTAGGGCCCATAGGTTAGTTTTAAAGTGAATTTTTAAAATTTGTAGTTTTATACTTGGAATTAAATTCAGTAGTTTTTAACGATTTTTTACGAAAAATCTTGAAGAATCTTAGAAATCGTTTTGAAACTTTTAGAAGTTTTTTTACCGCATTTTTTAATAACATCGACATTTTTCAGAACAGTTTGCATTTTTTCAGATCAAGGGTTTTCTACATTTTGGCACTGTGTTTGAGGGCTTTTTCTCGTTCATTTTTTGGGAGAGTTCGCTGGTGAAGATCTACAAAATAAGTTATTGTACAATGCAAAATCTTTGCTGTTTCAGACAGCCGACGAGGGTTTTCTTACGATTTTCAGCAAAATTGCAATCCTTTTTACCGCTCGGGTCTGCACGTGACCCCATTTAGCTGACATAACATCTATCTACCATTCGTATTACCCATAATACAATTTGATATGAATGGCGATTTGATCATTCCTGTAATGATCATGGAGGATATAAGAGGTACGTGGTCAACATGTGCATTGGTGGTGTTACATCTACCGCACGTGAGCCATCATGCTTTGAAAAAGACATCGAAGCCTTAAGGAGAGGAAGACAATGATTTCAAATCAAATGAATATCCACTTATGCCAGCCAAGAGATGTTAGTTGTTAGTGACTACTATTCAAGGAATGGTTAATCGTTAGTGACAAAGATGAATCAGTGATGATATAGAGCAGCGAGCGATTCCCACCAAGTCAGCAATAAAATTTCATGTGGAAAACTAAGTTTGTGATAACTAGTGTTCCACCGCCTGTCAAGGAAAGGGGGACAAGGGGACAAGTTTCGACAACAAAGGGCCTAAGTTCAAGGACTGCTAAGGTACAACGACAGGGGGCAGTGTTGTATACATATAGTACTTGAAATGCTAGTTATGAATAGATGTACAAGAATTACATTTCAAATGAAACTTTGGCAATTAGTAAAATAGCAACATTGCAAAGAGCGGTGTTGTATACATATAGTACTTGAAATGCTAGTTATGAACAAATGTACAAGAATTACATTTCAAATGAAACTTTGGCAATTAGTAAAATAGAAAAATTGCAAATACTAAATACTTGAACTACAAACATTAAATACTAAATACTAAATAAATGAGTCAATGACAAATGAAATTGTCAAAGCATTTCTATTATGTCAAAAATATCATAAAGATGATTACTATGAGTAGCATGATATCAAAACAAGTACAAAATGTCAAAATGTAATGAAGGGAAGCCTCTAATCATCCCCCACATCAAACTCCTCATCACTAGAACTATTGGACTCCTCACGGTCAAACTCTGCCAAACTAACACCAACCAGCCCTACTTTTGAAGTCGCAGCATCCTGATCCTCATCAACATGCGATGGCTCCTTTGGCTCTACATCCCATCAAGTTGTTGGACTCTCCTTGTACATGTGCCTTATGGTCAATAAGACACAAAGCACTATGTACAATCACAAGCTTCTCTACTCTCCTAGTGGTAAGTTTGTTCCTCTCAAGAGAGTGGATGTCCTTTCTCTCTACAGCTGAAGTACAAACCTAAGATAGCAGACAAATGGCTAGTGTGGTAGTCTTTGATTTTTGTCCATGACAGTTCCACCATAAATCAGGTCCTCTTGTGCCATAGTTGCTATATCCACCTTTTCCGCATCTGAATAACCCCTAACAGTGGCAAATTTTGTCCACTCAATGTGAATTGTGCTAGCAGTATTAGTATCATACATCTTATCAATGCACCTAAAGAACCTTGCCCTCACCTCATCATCTTGAATCAATGTAACTCTACCAAGCCTAGGCATGTAACACTTCAAATTCAATGCATAAGCAACCATATGCAAGGGAGTGTTCAGCTTGTCCCATCTACGCTGAATGATTGGCCGAACCTACGCATTGTAAAATGCACAAGTGGGGTCCTCTTGCACAACAACCCTCATCTAGTCAAGCATACAATCGATGCACTCATACACCTCTCCAAGGGTAGGTGCATACTCATCTCCATATTTGATGACTTGGAAAATTGGAGCATTGATAGAGACAATGTATTTTGCTTCATTCCAAAATAAATCACTCTTCACTATATCCTTCACCCTCTTCCCTTGGTCTGTCTTGGTCTCGGCCCACCAACCCCACTCTATAGTCATAACCATGAGTTGCAATGCCTCTTACAACTCAATCATTCTCTCCAAGAGGATGAAATAGGATGCATATATAGTCTCAACAGGTTCCAAGAACTCCTTTGTGAAGCTCCTGAAGAGTGCATCTGAAATGTGGTGGTTGCAGCTAAACATCTGCAAACCTCTCGCATCGTTGACCACCCTTCTAATCTAGTCAATCTTCCCCATGTCCTTGAACGCATTGTTCATGGGAGTCCACCAAATATGTTTGTAGGTAGCCTCGATAAGCTTCCATGCAACTCTACATACATGTGTTGCATCTATCACTACTTGGACCACATTTTGTAGCCCAACCTCGACTATGCAGCCATAAATTTCATCAATCATACGAAGGGGACACTTAGTTTTTTTTTCTGAAAAGTTGTTTGCACAACAATGTAAATTTATCTAAATTTATGGATGGATAGCCACTACCCTCCTCAATAGCCTCCCTAAGCACCTCAAACTAAAAATTAGCATCTTTGTGATGACCTATACTATCAACCACCTTGAGAAAGTATGGGCCCTCTACACATATAACCATGATGTTGATGAGTGGGCGATGCCTAATGTCTGTCCACCCATCCATAATTATGTTGCATCCAGACTCCACCCAACATGCCTTCATTTTCTCCATTAAAACATTGATCTTGAAATAGTAGTTATCCAAGATCGTGGTCCTTAATTTGTGCTCACTTGGTGGCACATATGATGGTCCTCCCTTCACCACCATCGATATTATCTCCTTAAAATAAGGAAATCGAGCTGGATGAGATAGGTGATGTCATTGGCAAAGAAGAACTTACCAATGGCATCACCTATCTCATCCTTCAGCTGCACATTGAACAATTTAGCTATGGGGTTACTTCGCATCTTGCATTTCCCCTTGCCCTCTCGTGATTCAGCCATAGCACTATGAGCGGATGAAGGTCATGAGGCTGAAATCAATCTTGGTCTTCGATGCAATGTATGAGTAGAAACATGTGGTTGGCTCTACATCTGCTGAATAGACTCAACCTGCAATCTATGAGACGAAGTAGTAGGCCTTGCAATTGCACTGTCCTTAGGAACACCCCAAAGCTTGTTGAAATCAATTCTATAATGGACATTTTTAGGCAGTTCCAAAAATTTACATGGATCCACACCTTTTCCTTTCCAAAAGAAGAAATGTGCATTAACTCTAGTAATGTTGACAAACCGTTTCGTACTATAAATTTTGCATCTGCATTTCCTTGTGCCACCACCTATCGCTGTTGGGGTTGTTTTCTTGTTGCAAACTATTTGAGAGGAGACTTAGGATCATAAGGACCCCTAGCAAACTTTGCCAAAAGCTAGGAGGGACAATCTATAGCAATTGGTGCACTTGTCATGGAACTAGTTTTGGCCTTCTGGATCAGCCCAATGCTCACCCCCCTCAGCCTCATGTTGAGGTTCATATTTTGATTGACTTCCATCATGAGAATGAATTCCCATCTCATCCTCCCTCATATCATCACTATGAGAGCTCATTGTGACACTGCATTTCACAAAATGAAAATAAATTCAATAAGCACCTAATTTCAGCCTACTTTAAAAAATTTAAACTCCAATTTTAATTTTTATTTTGAACAAATTTCAAATTCGAAAATAAAATTTAAAGTTTTTGAATCTTGAGGGCAAAATGAAGAATCATTCCAATGTTACATGACATTAGAATAATTCTTCATTTTGCCCTCAAGATTCAACATAAAAACTAATTTAGAAAATGAAACAACAAAAAACAACAAAAACAAATGAAAATCAGAAAATAAAACACATAAATACCTTACCGTGTGCTTGAAAAATCTCTTCAAGGTGTAGAATCATCCTCCTCTTCTTCTTGCTCCTTGTCACTCCTCTTTCTCTTGCACTCACTCCTTTCACTCCTCCAATCACCCTTTTCTCTCCTTTTCACTCTTCTCTATCTGACATAGCAAACAATGAGAAATGAAGTTGCGAGTAAAAATGAAGCTTGGAGGGGCCTAGATGGGACGCACCATGAATTAGGGTTCGAATGGAACCCCAAAAACAAATTAAAAATTTGCAGTTATTAAAAAAACACACTTTATGGGCCATCTGGCAACGGGGAACACAAACGTCCCCAAGATAGTCGAGGAATGTCTGGGCATTCCCACGTCTTGAGGGATGTCGTGTTGTATTGCTGTCCCTGAACGATGCAATGGTGGTGGCGGGGACGTCCCTGTTACTGAAACACGAGGGTCCGGGGGTCGGAACGCATCCCCATGTTTCACTAGCAATAACTAGCCAATATGATTGTCAAAGCAGATTCATTATGCCTCGTGAGAATTATAGATAGCATAAATTATGCCAAGTAAATCAGGGAGCGATTCAAAGACATCAGGTTGAGTTTAGTCATCGCCTTCTTAAGATGCCATGATTCCCTAAATCAGCAATAAAGGAATTAATAAGCACAAAACATGACTCTTCAAATAAGGACAATTGATGAAATTGTCATAATACACATCGCTGGGTAAGAATAGTTAAGTTATTGGCAAATGGAAGGCAGCATTTCGAATACACAATCAATTATGAAAGGTGCAATTTACATAATAAACCAATCTGTATAATTCTTGGAAAAATGTAATTAAATAAGGGATTACAAACAATAACAACAATTAGAACACTTAACCAATAATGTGTAATGTCCCCAAATATTTGTAATTTAATTGAGTTAATTAGTTAAGTGACCCTAAATTCATAAAGAGCTTCTTTAATTAATTAATTTAATTATATAATAAAAGGGGCTAAAACAATAAAATATTATAATATCGCCCTTTGACCTATTGTAATTCTCTAGACACTTTGGAGCCCTTTATAAGGGCATGGCTGGGTATTGTTTTTATCATGTATCAGTCATTTATTCTCTTTGTATTTGCAATTCCAACTAGAATTGAGTTCTTTGGTGTGCTGCTTCAAAGGTGCAAGATTCTCCGTAGTCAGGCAATTGCAGTTTTAGTGGGAGTAACTCCTCACCCTAGTCTGCCAGTTTGTGCAAATTTGTTCAGTCTCCTTCAGAGACAAATTTGAAGATTATCAAAGAAATTAATATATCTGCTTTGTTGAAGATCTATCAATAAAATATTATTGTTTATCGATCTGTGCATTCAGTGTTGAAATTCATCTTAGCATCCGCGATCTGCTGTTGGTGTATGATCTGTATTAACAATAATTGGCAGAGGAATATATTCAGCAAATAATTATTTGACCCACAAAACATGACTCTTCAAATAAGGACAATTGATGAAATTGTCATAATACACATCGCTGGGTAAGAATAGTTAAGTTATTGGCAAATGGAAGGCAGCATTTCGAATACACAATCAATTATGAAAGGTGCAATTTACATAATAAACCAATCTGTATAATTCTTGGAAAAATGCGATTAAATAAGGGATTACAAACAATAACAACAATTAGAACACTTAACCAATAATGTGTAATGTCCCCAAATATTTGTAATTTAATTGAGTTAATTAGTTAAGTGACCCTAAATTCATAAAGGGCTTCTTTAATTAATTAATTTAATTATATAATAAAAGGGGCTAAAACAATAAAATAATATAAGGTGCAAGATCCTCCATAGTCAGGCAATTGCAGTTTTAGTGGGAGTAACTCCTCACCCTAGTCTGCCAGTTTGTGCAAATTTGTAAAGTCTCCTTCAGAGACAAATTTGAAGATTATCACAGAAATTAATATATCTGCTTTGTTGAAGATCTATCAATAAAATATTATTGTTTATCGATCTGTGCATTCAGTGTTGAAATTCATCTTAGCATCCGCGATCTGCTGTTGGTGTATGATCTGTATTAACAATAATTGGCAGAGGAATATATTCAGCAAATAATTATTTGACCCACGCCTCAACACCTGCGGGATAATCTAAGGATCTTTACATCTGCAGAGCTGTCAGCATATATGTTTGATTTATATTACACATTTATTATTGATTGCGCCCCCACAATCTCTGCTCTCCCTTGACTCAGGTAACAGATTGGGGCGATTATTTGTTATTGAGTGCTGCCATTTATACTATTTACGGGCTCCAATACTTGAGGAAGAAGGTTTAGTTTATATCAGGCTCAACATAAGTAGAATCGATTAACTCTGGCACGACAGTCAGATCCAGATCATATGAAGTTGATGTGTATTCTGTGACTGCTGACTCATCTCTGCATTCGTGGCAATAATTCTGATCTGGACTGTTGTTGGAAATGGTGCGCCTGGCAGGGTGAAGAGTATATTCATTGGAGGCATCGTGATCTATCTGCGGGAGGAACGACAGCTATATCATTGGAATCTGAGTATACCTAGTGCTCGTATGATCTGCTCTTACACACAGAGGCTCTCTTATAGAATGCATTAGGCAATCGCTCTTCCTGATCCATTGCATATGCAGATTCACCATTTAGCATATCGGCTATAACATAAAGACACTGCCAATTACATATATATATTATTGTGAGTGCATAATAACATTATCCCAGCGATCGCTATTGGTTCAATTGTACAGGAGCAGCACATTTTACTATTGCGGATTACCGCAGGTAATATCAAACAGCACCATGACTTGCTAATTGATGTGATTCCTCAAACCCTGCTGGAATTCGATGAGATTGGATTTCTTATTGGCTTGTATTGACTTCCTCCCACAATCAAAAGCGACTAAGGCACTGGTGGTGGTAATAAATAATAATAATACCGATTGCCTCCTTACATTTCCTCAAGAATCACTATCTTCGTGCGACATTGGCTATAGATCTATACTAGAAGATTTGACAGCTCATTATCAATGCTGTGATAGTGCTGATCAGGAGTTGAAATAATGATATTATTACGAAAAAATTCAGTGAGCACAACCTTGATGCTGAAGCATTCTGTCAAATCAAATCTAGAAGGGAGTGTGATAGAGATTTATGTGCACCCAGCAGATCCAGCAAAGATTAAAGTCGAGAGGCATATCGTAACTTGCTGGGAGAGGAGTTCATATAATGCTGTGGTCTTCTAGCCGAGGAGTTTGTGCAGAGGTCAGATACTTTGTAATTTCTCTCACATAAGTCTGCAACCTTTCTATTTGCTGGTAATTCTAGTTATACAGAGATTCCATTCTTATAGAAGTAGAAGTGTTTGCAATATTTTCTTGGTTGGGAGCTATTGATCTGTTGTGTGGAAGATTGTGTTTAAAATATTTGAGGAAACAGTGTTCGAAAGAACAGGGGACATTACAGTGGTATAGCCACTGTAATGTCCCGGATAGAATCTTTCATAAATTTGAGTATAATATAATATTATCTTCAGCTACTATTGTAAAGTTTGGATGAAATATTTAGATCTGCGCCATATGCTTATCAGCACCCAGAATAAGTTATCACTCCAACAAATATATTACAGTTTTCAATACTAAAATTATCCCTTCAGCAGATATCAATAAAGTTGTCATGAAACAAAATAATCAGCGCTTCCCAAATTTGATATGAGATGGATATAAGTACGGCTATAAAATATTAAACCTCAGACTATGATTGGGCCCTGCATATTCAGATTCATTAGTTATCGTGGCCAAACATATGATATTGCCTGATGAATATATTAACCGCACAATATTATAGAGTTGCCTCAAACAATGCTTATTATTCGCCAGCAGAAAGATTATCACTGAAGCGTGTTTGGCATTATTGGCAACCAAGGACACAGCTCTCGATGAAAGAAGAATGTTGAACCATAAACACTTGATATTGAACGCTGTTACAGAATGAATCATCAAAACAGAGCATATATCGGCAGCACCAATGAATCGCTGACAAAATATTATATTTTCAGAACAATTATTCGAATCTTCAGACACAATGGAGGATATCTGTGATATTACAAATTTGTCTCTCACAGAAACTTCGCAAATTTGGAGCTATTGGCAGACTAGGGTGGCTGCTAACCACCAAAACTACAATTGCAAGATTAGGAGGATCTTGCACCTCTGAAACCGCAAGCCAAGATTCAATTCCAATCTAGAATGGCATCTACAAACAAGATATGAGATGATCACTGATAAACACAATACCCAGCCATGCCCTTATAAAAGGCTCCAAAGTGTCTACTAAATTACAATAAATCAAAGGCCAACATTGTATTATTTTTATTGTTTTAGACCCTTTTATTATACAATTAAATTAATTAATTAAAGAAGCCCTATTTGAATTTAGGGCCACTTAACTAATTAATTAAATTAAATTACAAAATGTGACTCTTCAAATGAGGACAACTGATGAAATTGTCATAATACACATCTTGGTTTTGAATAGTTAAGTTATTAGCAAATAGAAGGCAGCAATTAGAATACACAATCAATTATGAAAGGTATGATTTACATAATAAACCAATCTGTATAATTCTTCGAAAGATGCAATTAAATAAGTGATTACAAACAACAACGCCAATTAGAACACTTAACCAATAATGGTGGAAAGATGTGATTAGAAGCATTAATCATTGTTTATAAAAATAGGCGATCAAAGGAATATGTCTCTTCACCTCCAAAGGATGTTACCTTTCAAGTTTGCAAGATATATAATGGATATGAAGTCCATTATCTCAAAATCGTTGATTATTTCTTATACCCCCTTTTCATCCTTATTGGACTGCTCAAGTGAGCACTTGCCACTGGCATAAACCGGTTGCATATAGAACAGGTTCAATATCAGGAAGAGCACCATCGTTACAAGTACATAAAGACAAATCAGAAACAGCATCATATCGCTATGAGCGATATATCCTCATCCATATTTGCATATTCATAAAGACATATCAGGAGCATCAGATTATCCATCGCTATAAGTGATAGGAATACATATATTGTAGCATACTTCTTATTGTCATAGCAAAGACCATAGTTGAAAAACTCGGACTTGGCAATAACTTGGCTGGCCCAAAAAATTTAAAAACTTGGGACTCACCAAAAACTCGGTGAAAAAATCAGCAATGAATTGGCACTTTTATTGAACATTTAAAAATATATAATTTCTTAAAATATTTTAAAGTATATAATTTTTTTATGTTAAAATGTATAATTTTTTATGTTAAAATATGTTAAAGTATATAATTTGTATTAAATACTTATTTTCCAAATTATAGGAGTTCGTATAATTATTTAACATTTGTAAGTTATAATTATTTTATACTCTTTCAACGTGTTATAATTATTATTGTTAAAATTAAGTATAGCAATTATAATATAAATATAATTGTTACTTAATATTGTTATAATTAAATACAACAATTTAAAATATGTTAAATTGTTAAATATAATTATAATTATAATAATCTGTGCTTCTAATCGCTATGAATTTGTGATCGCTTTGCAATGGTTTGGCACTATGGATTCTTTCACTGGCAGAATTTGCAGCTAAAAACCCTGCTCTCCCGCCGTTGCAACTTAAAAAACATGCTCTAAAAAGCTATAGAAAATGATAAAAAACATGTTGACAATAGTTATAAAAACCCTAAAAACGCCTTTATTCACTTTATGCATCCAGCTTTTTTTTACCACCAATTTTCACACAAAAATATCGCACGAAATAGCAATTTTTTCACATTAAAAGGTCATGATTTTTTGCAAATATCGGCGCTGACTTTTTTTGTGAATAAATCACTAGGGTTTTTGCATCGCGATATCTGCAATTTATTCGTGATTTTTTAACAATGGCAGAGACAGCTACTGAGCAAAATATAATATAGCATACTCTCTATTGCCATATCAGAGAAGGTTAATATTATTTAAGCAGAAACATAGATTGGATATTGAGATCATCCTTGCATTTTATGCATTGCACTAAGTGCAGATATAGTGATCAAAATCATCTTGCATATATCTAATTGTTGAATCAAAGATAGCAGTGATATTGATAGTAATTATATAATATAAGAAAAATCATCTAAGAAGTGGCATCATAGACAATTATTCTTTCTTCAAGCATTATCAGTTTAAGACTTTAGGGAAAGAAGTCTCTTGTAATTAATTATTGAGAGTTAATTGTCCCTATTTTATAAGATCTAACAAAGGGGGCATTACACTACAACAAGCCGCATTTTAGCATGCCATTTTCAAGGTCTTTTGGTTCTTCTCAAGCCACGGTTCTTTCTGCTGAAGATCAAAAACCATCACCTCTTTAACCTCGGCTAGGTTTAAGGTTTGCAGAAATGAGGGTTTCTGGAGCTGGGTTTTGCCTATTTTTTCCTAAAAATCTTGGAGGTTTTTTTTTCATGATTTTCTCCTCAAATTTGTGATTTTTCTGGTGTAAGCAGATTTTGGTCAATTTTTCCCAACAATCATTGTCATGGATTTGCTGTTTCCTAACCATTTTTTAAATAATTGTGGGTTTTTTTCATTTTTCCTTCAAAATGAAGTTTTTGACGATTTATTCACAAAATAGTGGCTTTCAATTTTTGAGAAAATGTTTTGATGATTTTTTAAAAATATCATGGGTTTTTTAAAAATGTTTTGGTCACACCTAGGGTTTCAAGGGCAAACGGTGATCCTGCAAATGTACTAGAGTTTACATTTTTCAGATTCTTTTACAAAATTGTGTGCGTTGATGCTTTTGATGATGCTTTTGATGATTTTTGGCAAAATCATTGTTTTTCAGAATTGTGAAGTTTTTTGAAGTTGATCTCGGTGGCTCTAGATAAAGGGAGGGATAGCTTTGTTACCCAACATCATGTTGGAACTTGGAAGGATTATGGTAAACTTGGTCATATCCAGCAATTCTGAAACACCGAGGAGGGTCTCGTTAGTAGGTTCTTGTCAGAGAGCATTCCGAAGAGAATGGGGCAACCTTCTATGTATGAATGGCCAAATGACCTGCAAATTATGTCAAGTCTTCTATAGGGTGGTTAGAAGGATAACCATTAAGGGAGGGTATTTAAATAATATTGTAATATTATTATAATGGTCATCTTAGTTGATATTTAGAAACTTCCTTTTATGTCTATCATCTTTAGTCAGTTTAAGGAAGTTTCCTTTCTATCTTTTGTGCGTTATGGAAAGGTCATCTTGTATTTGTCTATTTAAGGAGCCTTCATCTCCTTTGTTAAATCAATCAATCAATTATCATTTCAAAAACTCTATACTGTAGTGCTCCTAATGTTGCTACCCCCACCCCTCTCTTGAAGGCATCTCTAATAGGATCTCCAAAATCAAGGACAAGCAAGGCGTCATTTGCATCTTCAAACCTTATTTGATTGTCAGACACCTCATCCCTTCCACCAAAAATCCTAGGGATATCCTTCTCAATCAGGACACCTAACATCGCTGAATCAAATATGACATTAGACATGAGTGAACATCTAAATCTTCTCTAGTAGAATGCTGCTCCACCACCAAGCACCACATTCTCCTAGAGGATACCCACATCCTGGTTAGAGGAGAAATATTTTTCAAAATTAAACTCAAGGAAGCTATCCTAATTTGAAACTAACCCACCAATGGGATGAAAGGTGGCACTTGAGTTCCACTTGGAATCCTTTATTAACTTCCATCCAACCCAACTCTAATTCCTCCCTCATCATACCCTAGTACTTCAATTTTCCTATCTTCCCTCCTTTGTCTCTCTTTTCTTTATCTCTAGTTAGCTTTTTTCTCCCCCTCCACTAGTCTACCTTCTCCTCCCTCCTCTTTACTTACTCACTCCCCCTTTTTCCTTCTTCTCCTCCTTCCCCCAACCCTCATACATTGGCCCTTGTTTTGAGTTCTACATGTCTCTTATCTCCATCTACATGCCTCCTCTTTGCTTTCCTTTTTCTTTTCTTTGTATAAGCTTGTTGTCCTTCCTTCCCTTTTTTACTTCTATTATCTCCCTATTTTCCCTTTTGTTCTTTCCCCTTTCCTTTTTCCCTCTTGCTTTATCTATCTTGGTTTATTTTGTCCCATCATCCATTTTTCTCATGTTTTCTTTGCAATTCCACTCCTTGCATTAGTTTTTTATTGTTTTTCCCCTCGTGCATCTTGAATACTCTTTTCATTTTGATTGCCTTGTTCCTTGCTTCTTCTTTTTTTCCTCTTTCTTTCAAGATTCATTCTCTCACTATGATCTCATTTTTTATTTTTTCCTTTTAGCATTTTCTTTCTTTTTTGGCTTCATTTTTCATCCTTCTCTCTTATTTTATAATTTACTTTTTATCTTTTATTTAGCATTTTTGTTATCCAGTTATTTTCCTTAACTTAACTAATAATGGCTGGGAGAACATTTTGTTGCTTTTTTCTTTTCCATGTTCTTGGTTCCCTCTATTTTTTCATGCCAACACTTCACTTTCCTACTAGTGCAACCTATTTATGGAGCTAAGCCTACAATCCAACTCTCATTTCACTCCTCATCCTGATGATGGATCATTGGGTGTGATCCAAAACATGTTGGTGCAAAAATCTTATACAGCTGAATCCAAAAACTCTTACTGTTATCTTCATGAACTGCGGAGAACTCATTCATACAACAGTAAACTTGTTTGTTGCCCAAATGATGGGGAAATTTATGCGAGACTAGATTTTACTACTTTTATTATGCTTTCAACATTTCTCAAAGCTTGCTATCGTTTCAGCAAAGATAATAAGAACTAGCATTGGTTTTCTTCTGCATGTTTGCAAATTTGTGAGAGTATCTGCCTCAAAATACAAATCAACTTGGCAAGATTTTCATGCTTCTAGATCCTGAGATTCACTAGGATAAGTATCTTCACAGTCTGAACTTTCCGCTATTTCCTCAAACTTTCTGCTATTTCTGAACTGATTTGTTGATAGTAGCTGCAGAGTCTAGTCGAAGTGTGTGATGATTTTCCCATACCTTGTTGTAGGTGAGAATGTCGTCAAAATAAACGACTATAAATTTCCAAAGGAATGGCCAAAAAAATGTGGTTCATCAAAATATGGATTATGGATGATGAATTTGTGAGGCCACACTAAATCATCAAAAATTCACAATGACCCTCATGATTATGAAAAGTTGTCTTAGGGATATGTTTATGCCTCAAGCAAATCTACACAACAAACCTTAATTATTACGTGGGAGCTCAACTATAACAAGGGTGGCATTGGAAGACATGATGAGGTGCCCCAAGTATCATCTACCCTAGGCCCAACAATAGGACCTCATCCTCTATGAGCTTGTGCAATCCTTAACCGATGGTCCTTAACCATCATCATGCGGCGGTGTACCCAGTGAGGGCCTTACACCGTCCCCCACCATCATGTCAACCCCTCCTTTTAGGATTGAAGATTCCTTTCTTATTCACTTCAATAATTGATCCATGTGGCAATAGTAGGGAAGATGCAATAGGGTGCCCTTGACCCTCAACCCAAGGTCCCAAGGTGAACCTTATCCTCCTTGGCTTCATATGGTCCTTAATCATCATTATGAGGTGGCCTCGTGTGGTCCTTAACCATCATCATGAGGTGGCACACCTAGTGGGAATATCATTGTTCCCCCTCCTTGCACTCTTTCCTTCCTCCCACGTGACTGATTATTACAAATTACATTTTGGTAAAATATCAAATTTAAATCGGCTTGCTAATGGGCCTAACTTGGCTAATCCAGTTGTGGAGAAGTAGGGGAAGAAGTGGAAGTTCCCAAAAGAAGGATGGATCAAGGTCAATTTTGATGGAGCATCGAAAGGCAACCCTGGACCTTCGAGGGCAGGTGTTGGGGCATGTGACTCAAATGGAAACATTTTGGCAATTGGAACTAAAAAACTCGAGGGAACTAATAACAAAGCAAAAGCTCACCATCATTAGAGGCAATAGTAATGGTAAAGAAACTATTGGTCGATAAATTACACCTAGAAGGCGATTCAATGATTATTATTCATGCTCTCATTCAGGGGGAAGTGTTAGCATGGAATTTAAATAAGTTTATTAAACCCATTTCCAAACTAATAAAGACTTCAAGCTTTAAAATTATCCCATACTCCTAGTTCAAAAAATAGGTGGTGGACGTACGATATAAGTGGGGTCGTTACATTTAATGAAGGGTGTGAGAATGATTTTTTGGAAGCGTTTGGAGATTTGAATCTTGAGGATGAGATTTAAAATACACCACCGCAAAGAAATGCAAGGACGATTTAGTAAGAGTGTGCAGGGTGATGTGAGGCAGATTTCCAAGCAATAATGTGGTCCTTACCCGATGGTCCTTAACCATCATCATGAGGTGGCATACCTAGGAAGGGCTTTACACCGTTCCCCTCCATCATGTCAACCCCTCCTTTTATGATTGAAGATCACTTTCTTATTCACTTCAATAATTGATCCATGTGGAGATAGTGGGCGAGCTCCAATAGGGTGCCCTAGACCCTCAACCCTAGCTCCCAAGGCAGATCTAATCCTCCTTCGCCTCATATGGTCCTTAATCGATGATCCTTCACCATCATTATGAGGTGGCCTCATGTGGTCCTTAACCATCACCATAATGTGGCATATACCTAGTGGGAATCTCACCATTCCCCCTCCTTGCAATCCTTCTTTCCTCCCACATGACCGATTAATACAAATTTGATATTGGTAAATATCAAATTCAAATATTCATTTATTGTATGTATGTGTATATGTATATATATGTGTGTGCGTGTGTGTGTGTGTGTGTGCATTCTCAATTAATTGCATATGATCAGATATAAAGATTATAGATATAAAAATTATATTTGCATATGACCAGATGTAAACATTATATATATTTCATCTATATATAAGAATCTATCCATCATACCACAACAGTTAGATGTTACCAATAGTTCCAGCGGATGTAAGCCCTTATTAATATTGTCTTAGTCGATGCAAATTCCTTTGTATCTGTATATTCTTATTGTTGTCTATGATACTGCTCATGATTGTTTCTGCTGTCGATATGATTGCCTTCACTGGTGTTTGATGTTCTTATCATCTGATCCATGCCCTTCTTGAATTTTACCATTGAGACATATATACCAGTTCTTTGAGACGGAAGGGTCATGTCTCCTGAAATAACATATCCCTTCATTCCAAGGGTAGTGTCTCCTTGCTGAAGATCGCTGTTTTGATAACTAAATTTGCAGATTGTTAATGTCCTATAATTGCTGTTATTATTTGCTGACTGTTTAAACTTCTTTATCCTATATCAATTTGTCATTGCTGTCCGTATTTAATTGCTGTTAATATGGGCAGATTCATTGTATTTTTAATTGCTATTTTTGTGTTTTCTTATGCCTTAATCGCTGTTTTCTGATTTTGGTTTATCTGTGTTGGTCTGCTCTTAGTATTCATCTGTGTTTTCCTTGTTGATATTTTTCAGATTCTACTTAGGATAATGTCAATCTAGAGGTCTAAGCACATAATAAAATATAACATACACAAGTAAGTATGGATAGTACCCGAATTTGAAGGAGATGACTTCAGATCTGTTACTTGAAGTATTTCAAGTTGCCCTCCAATAAGCTGTCAACATATTAAATCTGAGATATAATAATAAAGCCCTGCTCATGAACATGATTGCCTTTGTTGTTCAGTGATTTGCTGAGGATCCCCGATCCACGAAGCAAATCCTACCATTGCAGATCTTCCAACTTCCTTAATGCTGATATAAGAATCTGGTTGATTTCATGCGCATTAGACCAGATTGCTACAGACCTGAGATTGATGTCCGATCTGTATTATTTGGACTTGGTAGCAGCTCTGAATATGCTGACTGATCTTCATTACAAGTCCCATACAAGTGCTGAAGAAACTCGCCCTTCAATCCAAGGATCTCACACTTAAAATTCGCTCCTCCTTGATGCTCGAGTTTGCTAAATTATAATCGCTGCTCTTGAATGCTTAGTAATGACTGATTCTTGAGGGAGAGAAGGCACGTTATGTTTTTGGTGTCTCCTCTCCAAGAATCACACCAATATATATATGTGACAATAACAATTTACACCCTCTTCTAAGAGAGCCGACCTGGCCTACCTTGGGCCCTCAATTTAATTGTCAATATATGTATTTATATTTATAATAATATCCTTATTATTATAAAATCGTACAAGGGTATAATTAATTTAATTATCAGTTTGATCTTGGCCGAAAGGCTATAATTATTAACATTCCTATCCTCTTATATTTGTTTTTATATCCTATCAAATGCCCAAGTGTCATGTCTCTAAGAAGAGGGGCGACTTTACTAAAAGAGGTGGCTGGTTGACCCTAATTATAACTTACTTTACTTTATTATTTTAAATTCTCCACGAAAGGTGATAAGAGAAGGAGGGTCGGCTTTAAATATGGTTGGCTCTCTATTAAAAAAATCTGTTATTATTATTATTGTTTCCCTTATATATTTATTCCTAGTCGGCCCTAACCATCCAGTCGCCTAGGGTTTATTATTTATACTTATAGGCACAGTTTTCTGATCTGTTTTGGAAGGGGAATGGCATTCCTCCCCTATCAAATTTTGCTTGTCCTCGAGAAAACATCAATCATTGGGTCTAATTTGTAAGCCTCTTTCCACTGCGCTACTTGTAGATTCGGTTTTAGACATATATTTTCTTCTTTATTATATATGTGAGTTATCACCAGTTGGAACTTGGCAAGGTTTAACTTAACACAAGTTTTCTCTCATTTTCCACATAAAAGAATCAAGGCCATCTTGTACGTGAGCCAATTGTGTTTGCAAAAACTGATCAGGTTGACCCAACATTTGCATGATAGTGTGACTCAGATCTTTGACCTCAAATGTAATAATTTCATATCTTTTTGGTTTGCTCCATTTATTCTCATATTCTAGATCAACTAAAAATAAAACCAAAGAGCATACACAATGAAAACATGAAGTATACACATGAATGTATGACAACATAGAGAATACACAAAGTATACACGCAATACATGTATTGTTAGATCCATTGATTTATATTTACCCTACAAGCTAGCAAGATCAATGCTCTGATACCACTTGTAATGCCCCTTCTTGGACCACCTTATACTTTGCCCTAAATTCACATATCCAAATGAAACAAATAGCACAATATACTTAGAGATTTAATCCTTACTTAAGAATATGGTGAGATAAGCCTATTTGGAGAAATCCTACAACCAGATTAAATATGATGTAGATATAATTCATGAAATACATCTAATTCTAGGGTTAGGAAATATACATATGAATCTACACAAAAAACCTTAATGATTACATGTCTCCACCATAACAAGGGTGGCGTTGGGAGACATGATAAGGTGCCACAAGTATCCTCTAACCTAGGCCCAACAGCAAGACCTTATCGTCTATGGCCTCATGTGGTCCTTAATAGATGGTCCTTAACCATCAACATGAGGTGGTGTACCTAGTAAGGGCTTTACACTGTTCCCCTCCATCATGTCAACCCCTCCTTTTATGATTGAAGATCCCTTTCTTATTTACTTCAATAGTTGGTCCATGTGGGAAGAGTAGGGGAGCTGCAATAGGCTGCCCTTGATCCTCAACCCTAGGTCCCAAGGCAGACCTTATCCTCCTTTGCCTCATATGGTCCTTAACCAACGGTCCTTAACCATCATTATGAGGTGGCCTCATGTGGTCCTTAACCATCATCATGAGGTGGCATACCTAGTGGGAATCTCACCGTTTCCTTCCTCCCACATGACCGATTATTACAAATTCCATATTGGTAATATCAAACTCAAATATTCATTTATTGTGTGTCTATTATATATATATATATATATATATATATATATATATATATATATATATTCAATTATTTGCATATGATCAGATATAAACATTATATTTACATATGATCAGATGTAAACATTATACATATATATATATCATCTATATATAAGAATCTATCCATCATACCCCAACAGTTAGAAGTTACTGATAGTTCCAGCGGGTTTATGCTCTTATTATTATTTTTATTACTCAATGCCAGGTCCTGATTATCTGTATATTCTTCTTGCTGTCGACAATACTGCTCATGATTATTTCCTCTGTAGATATGATTGCCTTTGCTGGTGTTTGATGTTCTTATTGTCTGATCCACGCCCTTCTTGAATTTTACTCTTGACACATATACACCCCTTCTTTGAGACGGAAGGATCATGTCTCCTGAAATAACATGCTCCTTCATTCCAAGGGTGGCATCTCCTTGCTGATGAGTGCTGTTTTCATAACTAAATTTACAGATTGTTAATGTCCTACAATTGGTGTCATTATTTCTGACTGATGTTAATGTCCTATGATTGCTGTCATTATTTGCTTATTGTTTAGACTTCTTTATCATATATCGATTTGTCATTGCTGTCTGTATTTAATCGCTGTTAATATGGACAAATTCATTGTATTTTAATTGTTATTTCTGTTTTTGCTTATGCCTTAATTGCTGTTTTCTGATTTTGGTTTATCTCTGTTGATCAGCCCTTTAGTCTTCATCTGCGGTCTCCTATCCTCCTCTTATATTCGTTTTTATATCCTATCAAATGCCCAAGAGATGTGTCTCTAAGAAGAGGGGCGACTTTACTAAAAGAGGTGGTTGGTCGGCCCTAATTATAATTTATTTTACTTTATTAATTTAATTTCTCCACAAAGGGCAATAAGACAAGGAGGGTTGGCTTGAAGTAAATATGGCCAGCTCTCTTAAACAATTGCTGTTATTATTATTTATTCCTGGTCAGCCCTAACCATCCAGTTGCCTAGGGTTCATTTTTTAAAAGCGCAGTTTTGTGATCTGTTTTGGCAGGGGCATAACAAGCATGAATGATCTAGAGAAGAAGGTTATAGATTTATTTTAACAAGAAACATCTCTTGTGTCTTTCCTGTGGCTTTGACCATAACTTTGATCTTCAGAAGCCAGCTTGCTTGTTAACATCTCTAACTTATCAAGGCTTGACTTTACAATTTTCAACAACCTAGGTTTGGTAAGAGATTAGTGAAACATAGAAATGCACAACAGTTTGTCTCTAGATAAAATCAAATGATAAAGTATCAAAGCATCATACATGTTGACTGGCTAGACTTGGTCTCACTTTGCAAGGTCTAGCAGTATTAAAACTCGCACCCATCTGAAGGAGAAAAAACACAAATAAGGTCTGATTTTGCTAGGTTCAGTATTAGAACACCATCTGAACCACCCATTGATTTCAAATTTTCAAGAAATTTATTGAATTTGAACAACTGTTTTGGACATTGAATGTTGTTGCTTGCATCTTGCTGTCAAACCTAACAAGCTTTTGTCTTTTCGTGTATAATGTGGAGTGGACGAACACAAGGCTTGTACCCATTGTGGAAATGAAGCGATCATGTTCCAGGACCAAAGGGTTCAAGTGGAACATTCACAATCACATGTAAGCTACGTCAAATGCCATGGCAAGGTACATAAATGAGGGTGAGGGCTCATTTCCTTCATGTACCTGGAAAATGTGTTGATCCTTGTCCAAATGAGGTACAACGATATGATGCTGTGAGGGATCAAGAAAGGGTTGATGGGAAAGTTGCTAATTTAATCTCTCATGAGTCAACAACAAGGGTAACTTCTGCAACTTAAAATCAAAATAAAGAGTCAGAGGTGGATGTGTCTTCTAAAGATTTGGCAACAGAATATTCTTGCAAGAGACCACACATTGGCAGCTCAATCCCCATTGAATATTATTTAATGTGCAAGGTTGAGAAGCAGTTGATGCAACAATTGCATGATTCTTTTATACAAATGGACAACCATTTAACGTTGCTCGCTCACCTTTCTAAGAAGAGATGGTACAAGCTATCAGTATTGGGCCAGCTGGGCATAAACCACTTGGGTATGAAAAGCTTCACACTACTCTAATTGATAATGGAAGAAATTGATTAGAGCAACAAACTACACCAATGAAAAGAGTGTGGGTTACAGAAGGATGCAGTATTGTGGTGGATGAGTGGACAGATGCTATAGAAATCCTCCTCTACTTAATGTCATGGTACCATGCAACAAAGTACCTTATTTTTTGAAGGCCGTAGATTGCTTGAGGCAAGAAAAAAATGCAAAGTTTCTTCATAACCAATTATGTGACAGCATTGAAGAGGTGAGGTCTTCACATGTAGTCCAAGTTGCTACTAATGCTGCCCCTATTTGTAAAGCAACATGCATGTTGGTGCAAAAAAGGTACAAACATATATTTTAGACACCACGTTGTGTGCATTCGTTGAATAATGCAATCAAAGATATAGACAAATTCCAATGGATTTCGGATCTCATACAAAAGAGCGGTAAAATATAGATGTTCATATGTGACTATCACCACACACAAGCCATTTACCAAAAATTTGTCGAGGAGGAACTTCTCAAACTTGTTGATAGACGGTTTGCTTCTTAGTTTATTCATCTTTATCATCTTTGTGAATTTAAAGAAGCTTTGTGCTCCACAATTGTTAGTGATGCAAGGGCAGCTTGGAGACAATCTGCATTAGATACTGAAGTTGAGGTGACATCTACATTAGATACTGCAAATGAGATGAGTGGTATGGTGACTATGGTCCTTGATGACCATTTTTGGGCTAATGCTAATTTTGTTGTGGACTTTGTTAAGCCCATATGTGAGGAGATAAAATTTGCAGATTCAGACAAAGCATGTTTAGAAGAAATTAATGAAGAAATAGATTCCATGTGTGAAAGAGTTAAGAAGATAACAGATGCAAAAGATCTTTCTCTATATCCTTTGATAGGAAAAAAGTTACATTGAAGACAAAACAAACTTAACACACCCTGTAATGGGCAGCCTCTTTTGCAAACCTGATTATTTTGCTCTAAATTTATTTCTTTTTTTGAAAGTTTGTTGTTGTTTGAAAATAGAAATTGGAGCAACAATAATGTAGAAACGACTATGATGCAACTTCTAAATTAACAGCAGCAATATTGAAACCAACTTGAACATTTATTTTCTATTCTGAAACATTAATACTGAAATACCCTAACAGCTGAGCTTTCAATGATTTCTCCATTAATATTGACAGTACAATGTGGCAGACCTAGTAGTACTTGAAACATAAATATATTGCAGACCTGGTAGTGTTTGAACCCTAATACAGAATGCTCAGAAATTGGTGCAGTGCTCAGTACTGTATTGATGAACTTCCACCAGCAGCATCTAATGTCCAAGTATGACACTACAGAACCTTCAAGGATGCAGATTTAACCCTTTCCAGTGCTACGGCAGTCTGGAACAGAACTAAACAGCAAAGAATGTCTCTCAAATTGCAGACACTATCTAAAAAAACCCCACACGCCAAGTCCAAGAAGGTTCACAGCCGATATAGAATTGTAAGGCCCAGGCTGAGAATTGTACAGCACAACATATGCCAATGACAGCAATCAACTTCCTCTATTCTTATCTAAAGTCGTCCTCCAAATACCCTTTCTTAGTTTTGCTATGAAATTCAAACTCTTACTCAGAAATGAAACCCTTGATGAATGATTTAATACATGGTTCAACACTTGCCAAATCCCGAGACTGTGTCTTTCAACAGTGTAGAGATTGTTGCTTATGAGGGATTTCGTCCTCACAAACCTTTGAAGATGAACTCTACAAAAAATTCATAAGTTTTAATTCAATCCAGCATATCTGAAAATGAGCTCTTGAAAGTCTTTTATAATGCCCGCATAAGAGCGAGCTCACTCAACTCACCAATGTGGGATAAAATAACATCACTACCATATGCATGATAAATCTCCAATGTACTATTAAATAAGGGGACCTTTTTATATTTAAATGTTTCCCACTTGACTATAGTCCCCACATTAATAAAGTTAAATATTTATATTTAACTTTATCAATGCATAAATAAATCATATTGATGATATTAAAATCTCCAATCAATATTGAACATTTACCATTGACATGATACAATAACTAATAATCTTGGCCTGACCCAACTAACTTACTATAAATAGCAAGTATGCCAAAATTGCATCCAAACACCTCGAATTGACCTACAACAGAAACTGCCTAGGCCAAATGGCTTCAAGATCCCTTAAATGTCATGGTTAGTCTATGAGACCAAGGATAAATAGGCTAACAACAACATCATGCTACAAGTGCTAGAAAGGGGACATTACACACCCCTTCATTGTGTCGCCTATGCTTTAAATCCTAAATGGTATGACATACAAATGACCAATAAGAGAGCTCCAATGTACTATTAAATAAGGGGACCTTTTTATATTTAAATATTTCCCACTTGACTATAGTCCCCACATTAATAAAGTTAAATATTTATATTTAACTTTATCAATGGATGAATAAATCAAATTGATGATATTAAAATCTCCAAACGATATTGAACATTTACCATTGACATGATACTGTAACTAACGATCTTGGCCCGACCCAACTAACTTACTATAAATAGTAAGTATGCCAAAATTGCATCCAAACACCTCGAATTGACCTGCACCAGAAACTGCCTAGGCCAAATGGCCTCAAGATCCCTTAAATGTCATGGTCAGTCTATGGGACCAAGGATAAATAGGCTAACAACAACATCATGCTACAAGTGCTAGAAAGGGGACATTACACCCCCCTTCATTGTGTTGCCTATGCTTTAAATCCTAAATGGTATGACATACAAGTGACCAATAAGAGGGCTCCATATAATGATAGGGAGGTAATTAAGGAATTTTGGGCCGCAATAAAAAATATTTATGGATGAGATAAGGATGCTTCAATTATGTGGAGTCAATGGAATAAGTTTTCATATGGACAAGGTGATTTTCTTCCGTGGAAGCTTTATATATTATGCAAGAAAAGAAAGGCCCTATGGTGGTGGAACCATGGAGATGAAACACCTGAATTGCAATCATTTGCAATAAGATTGCTATCATAAGTAGCCAACTCTTCATCATGTGGGAGAAATTGGAGTACTTGTGGTTTTATTCATTCACTAAAGAGGAACCAATTAGGGTCAAAGAAAACAAAGAACCTATTGTACATTCATAGCTCTGTTGTCCCTCAACAAAATGGGGCCAAATTCACGGGATGGAAAAGATGTGGCCACAGTGGATGAGGTGGTTGAAGCAGATGGCCTTAGTGATTTACCCCCAGTTCTACTACCAATAGAGGAACCTAAGTTTGAGAGTGACGAGTATTTGGAGAGCATCATAGCTAAGGACCTTGGTATGGATATCATGGCATAGAAGTGTGTAAATAATAGATTTCTGATTTTTGTTTTTTGTTTGCATATCAGCCTATAAGGCTATCAAGATTTCTGAATTTCAATATGTAATCTTATCTAATATCAAATATGTAGTGTGAACTGTGAACTCTTTGATACAATGGCATTTGTCGTTTGTGTACTTTAAATTTAATGTTAAACTTTACCACTGTTCTTGATTTGAAAGTTCAAAGTCATGATATTTTCTATAAATTATTAAATTATATAAAAAACAGCATCTTCAAGTACCCATTTCTCCTATTTTGAAAAATAGCCATACCGGTACTGATACTTGTCCCTTGTACCAATACCGGTACTCATCCCTTGTACCAGTAGCAATACTAGTTTCCTAGAAACCTTGTTTCCTTTCTATATTTTTGGTTAATTATTTGATTTTCAAATAATGAAAGGTATGTATATAAAAATGATTGTTTGTTTCCAAACTTCTATTTGTTTTAGTTTTTGGTTAATTATAATTATGTAAGATCTAATCTTTACTTAATCCAGTGTCCATTAATTTTTCAATTATAAATTAACAAACCAGTTTTTTATTTCAAAACAATAAATTAAAATACTTTCTTAAAAAAATTATTGATTAGAATTTTTTTCTTAAAATAACAAATCAAAATCTGTCTGTATAAAATTGTAGAAAAATGTTTTAAAGATCTATCAAAATATGTAGAGATGAATAGTGTAGATGAGAGCATATCTTTGTTTTTATCGGTGCTTATTTTAGAATGTTATGTTTATTATTTAATATTGATATTTTGAAGGGTAAATGGTTGTCAAATTTAAAGTAAAAGGTAATTTTTTTGTTAACACACTCACACCATTACATCCTGTTAATGTTATTGTAGCTATGGTTGGAATCCTTCAAGCCGAAATAGATAACATAAAGGTTGATAATATAATTATTGTTATATAATAATTATATTGATACAATTATTGTGATTGATAATATAATAATTATATTGATAATATAATTATTATATTATTATTGTGAGATAATATAATTAAATTATATAATTATTATGTGATTAAATAATTATATTATAATTATATTGTATAATTATTATATCATTATATAATATAATAATTATTATATTATAATTGGTGCCACTTGGAAGAGTGGTGTCCCTTGGTGAATGGGCATCACAAAAGGTATAAAGGAAGATTAATCTTCCTCTCTTAAACTATGATGAAATAAAACACTCAATCTGCATTATGGAGAAGCAGCAGTGCTCGGGGGAGACAATAAGAGTTTATTGTCTATGGTTGGGAGGGCAATAATGGAGTCATTCCCTGTGACTCATTGAGCACACTAAAATCAACATGGTATCAAAGTGGGAGCCGGTCTGGGTCTGACTCCCTCATGGGAGGGCTTCATTGAGAAATTTGAATATTTTTTTGTGGAGGATTTTGCACAACCTGTTGGACTAATTGTCATTAATGTCAAAATATGATTGAGTGCATAGATTTTCAGAGTCTGTTGTCTTCTTCTGCAATATTTGTATCTTTCAGATATGTCTGCCTTCATCGAAGAATTCTTGACAAAGATCCTGATTTGAAATATGTATTGACTATTTGAATCTGCTGAATGAATCTGTTTATCTGAAAATGTATAATAAACCCTCAGCGATGAATAGAAGAATTTGCTGGATAATGTTTTTTTAAAAGTTACAAGTGCAAATAAGGCTTTCCAGATTGTTGATATATGTCTTTGATTTATACAGGGACAAATATGTATGTAGCAGTGAATATAAAACTTCCAAGTTGTGAAATTCCAAAGATTACCTATATGACTGCATTGTGCTATCTGAGTTTGTTTCACAAATTATATGCGCTGTGGTCATTTTTTGTTATACAACATTCAGAATTATTTGGTTTGCTGGAAGTTTTATGCACCCTAAAATGGTCGCCTAGACTTTGGGCCCCATTTATTTGATTTATCAATCCTGAATCAGTTTTATCAATAATCAATATTTTCAACATTATCAATTTCTTGATCAAGTCTTAATTTTAATCATATATTGGATTTTTATCCTTGGGCTAACCATTTTATCCTAAATCTTTATTTAATTAAAATGAATATTTCCTCCCTTTTTATTAAATAAAAAGCCCCCACTTTTCTTCTTATCCTAAGTTGCACAAATAAAGTATTATTCCTATTTTATAAAAAGGAGAAAAACACTTTTTGTCTCATATGGACATAAAGTCAACTCCTATTTTCCTATTGGAGGATACTTGTGCACATGGATTGCTCCTCTTTCAAGCTCCACCGCTGATTAAGACTTTTGCCTCTTAATCTCATTGGTCCATTTCACCTCATTTCTTATAAAAGGAGAGCTCTCTCCCTCATTTTAGGTCACTTGTTTTTATGCTAACTCTATGCTGCAGTAATTCTTGAAGACTTTGGAGCTTTTTGGAGATCATTGTTGCATTACATCTTAGAGTTCTTCATTTGCTTCATAATTTAGTTTCCATTCTTGCATAGTAGTTCATGTTTATGCTTTCATAGCTTAGATTTCACTTTCAAGCTTTAGAATAACTCATCTAGCTTAATAGGAAGGGTTGTAACACATTGCTATTTCCATTTCATAGCTTAGTTTGCATCTTCCATTTTCATAGCATAGCTTGCACATTTGCATTCTCATTCTTAGCTTGCATTGCATTGCATTTCCATTTGATTTTTTGGAGATATTGGCACTCTTGCCCTTGTCCTCATTCGAATCTCTCATTGTATGGTTGACTAGCAAGGTCACAAGCTCAATAGCTCTAGCTGAGAGCAAATTCATAATCTTGCAACTCCATGCATAGAGAGCTATGGATCGATTTGTGAAGGCTCATTCTTGAGTTTCCTTGCATGTAAGGATTCATAGAAGTGCACTACTTTTGTGTGTACATTTTTGGCGCCCACCGTGGAGCAGAGTAGATAAACTTTGTCCTTTAGTTTCTTGCATTTTCATCATTTTTTTTTTTTCGGATTAATTTGCGGAAATTCTACATTCTCTGATTTTCTATCTCAGAGTATCGCGCGACACTTCTCAGGTATATCGCGCGATATACCTTATAATACCGGTGCGACACTTCGTGTCTCAGAAGAATCGCACGCACGTATTGAGGTTTATTGCCTAGTGTCGTGCGAAGTATCGCCCGCCTATTGTGCAGTATATTGCCCAGACTGAGGTATATCGCCCGGATACAGGAAACTGTGTCGCGCGATACTGGTGAAGTCTGAGGTATATCGCCTGATACAGCAGAGAGCTGGATTTTGAGTTTTATCAGCCGAATTTGATCACATTTAGTTTGTTGACTTACTTTGATGCATTTAAACAGAGTTAATTTACATTTCTTAGTCTAAATTGATCAAGTTTTTGCATTGCTTTCACTTAGATTTTGGTTTTCCTAACCCTAGTTGTCTAACAAGTTGTAGTTGTAGGAGCTTTGCTTGAAAGGAAATCGCTATAAATCGCATGTCAAAGAGGGCTACTAACATTTTTGCAGGGCTGCCCAAAGCATAAACAAAAGCAAAAAGAAAATTTTTTAAAGTGTTTGTGATTTATTTCCTTTCAAGTGTGGCATTTACTAATTGTATTAGGAACTTTAATACTTTGTGAAAGAGATTTTGATGTGGTAGAAGTATGCTCTTCACCTTTAGGTGAACCAGAAAATCTTGACCCATCTTAAGGTTTTGGAAGCAAGGGGGTAATTAAATTTGCTTGATGTGTTTGGGAGAAGTTTTTGAGATAGGAGAGTATGCTCTTCACCCTTGTGGTGAACCAAAAACCTTGAACCTCAAAAGCATCCACTTTTTGTTTAGTTTAGGATCCTTTAGCGGGCTTGCTCTTGAGCAATCAAGAGGAACGACCCAAGTGGGGACAAGCTAATACCGAGCTATTCCAACCCACTATAAACTCAAGGCTATCAAGGACACAAAACCTTGGTAGACATAACACTTGTCTTCGCTTGATGTGAGTAGCTCATGGGATTACGACCATGGGGAAAACATTGAGCAAGAATGCTTAAGGTACTCTTGAGGCCGCAAGGTCCGAGTCCTCTTTGAGAAGCAAGAGGGATGTTGTGAACGAAAGCCCTTATTAAGAACCTTTAGATAGAAGCCACCTTATTTAGCCGCTTATCTTCTTAGTGCAAGGATTGATCCAAGTGGAACAACCCAGATCACCTTAAGATACTCACCATATGTGTTCCTTTGGTTGTGTCTTTGGCACTTCTATGACAAAGCCAACATCTATTGTGGGTAACCACTTTGTGTGAGGCAAGGGGACACCAAGTTGTGGGCTAAGTTGATAAGTAGTGAGCCTTGACTTTTTAAGATAGATTTGCTTGAATTGTCTTCGATTGTGTGATATCAGTGTAAACGTTCTCAATATACAAACAATCGGTAGCATTCATAGGGTGCAATTTTATTTTTGATATCACAAGTGTTTGTCTTGGCAAGGTTGTTTTTGCCCTTGTTTCAAGTGTTTTGAGACATGTTTGATCCCTCACTGTTTGCAAACTTGCCAAAATTCTGCTGATATTGTGATTGAGATCGAAAACATCAACCCTCAAACCGAAAATTTTGACCAAACAAACCCAAAAACGCAAATTTTACACAGTTCTGGTCAAGAGTTAAACAATTTTGCAACAGTATCGCCTGCTTTGAGAAGAAACATCGCGCGATAGTTCGCCCCTACTGGACTATCGCCTGACCTGCCTGGTGTTTATCGCCCGGATATTGTGAGGTCTATCGCCTAGTGTATGGCGAAGTATCGCCCAGTTATAGGTGTATCGCCCTGTTAGCCTGGAGTATATCGCCTAGGTAGTTTCTGCCGTGCTTTCAGTTTGGTCAGTTTCAATTGCTGTTAGTCAGGTTAGGTCTTTGAGTAGGTTTCTTACTCTGTCGTTGGAGACCTGTCTTGGCTCTAAATTTCTGGTTTTAGTCCTCTGGGATAGCATCATCTGATTTACGAGGTCACTTTGGGAATAATTGTCAAGCTAGAAGGCCATTCTTGGTGACAAAGTTTATCTTTAGGATTGTTAGCTACATTCTTGAAAAATTTTAGTGCTCTTATTGTCCAAATCGCTTTTACTTAAATCTCAATTTCAATTATATTTTGGCCTAGTCCAACCTCCTGGTTCAAAAGTGCAAGGGTAGTCACCCTTTGATTTGAAGCACCTTTTTGACAGTGTTGGTAAAGCCCCTTTGATATTTCTATCTTTTCATTTCTCTTTGAACAATAGAGAACTTTGATTATCCTAGTTTGGTGTTGACACTTTGAGAGGTCATCTTATCATTAAGAGTCTCTTTCTTTCATGATAGTTACTACAAGATACCAAGTTAGTCAAGGGAAACAACCTCTAGTTGTTAGATCCTAGGTGCTGTCATGTCGCTCAACATCTCAATGAACATTATGGTATCAATTGCACAAGATGACTCTTAGTCTTCTTCTTCCTTCTCCATTTCCCATGTTCTTCTAAAGTCTTCTATTCCCATGGGAAATTCTTCTTCTTCTTCTTGATTCTTTTCCTCTTACTATCTAGTCTACCTTCTTCTGTTCATCTATTTATTTCTTCCATAATTGATTCCTCCTTTTCTAGAACCATGAATTTCAACTATCTTGTTAAAGAACCTCTCTTGAGAATAGATGATCTTGAACTCATTGCTCAATTTGAAGAGTATCTTTATTCCTCCAATAGTCCTTCCAAATATCTCATGGGTGATAAACTTATGGCAAAAATAAAGGACAAAATGATTAAATCAGAAGCCTTTGCTAAGATCATAGACATGATCATATCACAACCTCTTTCTTCTAAACGTTCTTCATCATCTAAGTTTTCTCATTCTTCCTCATCTTCCAAATCTTACCATGACTCTTCTAAACATTATTCACATTCTTCATTATCCAAGTCTTCTTCCCCCACTAGGTCTTCACTTTCCTCTTCTTCACAATTTCATTCATCTTCTACTTCTACCAAGAGTCTTACTTCTCTTCAAAAGACATACCATAAAGAGCAACGTGATAGTCCTTGTGATGTCTCTTCCACAAAGAGTGATACACCCACCTATGATGACTATGATGACTATGACGATGAACAGTTTAGCCATACCTATGATGCTTCTATTCCTAAGAGCCCTCCTTGTGTGCTTAGGCTTACTAAAGGGTCATCCTATTGGATAGATTGTGATGGGGATCCATATGATTCTGATTTTGAAAGAGAATATGATATTTGTTGTGAACAATATGATACATCTGCTACTATTGAGGAAGAGAAATTTTTCCGCGCTGATTATAAACGTAGATACTATGAGCATCTCTCCTCTAAAAACTCTCATGCTGAAAATAAAGATCTCACTCTCAAGAAAAATCATGTTAATGTTGAACCTTTGTCTTGTGATGGTTCCCTTCCATCCTCTACTTCCTCCAACATCCACATGTCTCCTAAAGTTGCTATGTCTTCCAAATCTTCTACAAATTCTTCATCCAAAAAAGATCCTAATGCTTTTCATGCAGTTCCCTATAGTTATTCTTAAGGGCTACCTCTTAAAGAAACTCAAGCTAACATTCACTTGGCTTCAAATACTTTCAATAATGCTAAACCTAAAGAGCCTAAGCCTTTAAATGCTATAATGTCTATTTCAGCTAGTCTTTCAGCATCTCCTCCAAAGTCTTCCATACAACTCCAACCTGCTTCCTTGTCTTTAGAAGTGGCTCCATGTCAAGAGGATTTTAAAAATGATAAAGAAAAGAACATAAAGAAAGATCAAGATCAAGAACCATCCATGTCATCCAATCCTGTTCATAATATCTCTCATTTGTTTCATGGTTCTTTCGATCCTTTACGCCCTTCCTCATTCATTCCACCATGTCTTAATTCTTCCTCTAAGCAAGATCAAGTTACTACTTACACCGTTGAGCTTATTGATAATCAAAATAACCTTACCACACTTGCACTCTCCAAAGATGAGACTTCCAATGATAAGCCTATTGAAAACCAAGAGAAAAATTCTACACTTGTGCTATCCAAAGATCCTTGTCAAGATCAAAGTCTTCCATCTTCTTGTTCTACCACTCCATGTTCACTTCCGCTTTCTACTCTTCCTAAGTCTTCGCAAGCTTTGAATGATCCTGTCAAAGAAGGTGCTCCTATTCAAGATGTGCATGATCCTGTTGAAAATTCTAATGCTCACTCTAAAGATGCTGATATCCTTGGTTGTGATTTAGACGCTGATGAACTTATTGATTATCCTTTTGCATCTTCCACGTCCATCCTTGGACCTCCTCCACCAATACTAAGGACTTCATGTCTGCCTTCCATATTGGGTCCTTATGTCCCTTCACTTTCCCCTCCTAACTCTCCTAATTCGTCATCCATCTTGGGTGCTTACGTCCCTCCATCTCCTATCTTTCCTCAAGGTCAACATAGATACACACCCTTGAATTCTTTTCATCCACCCACCCATCTAAACCAGTCATATCCTCCTTCTTCCACAAGTCTTAAGTCTTTTGGAAGTAACTTGAATGTTCAATACAAAAAAAGAAACAATACAAGAATCCATCAAAAAAAGAAGATTATCATGTCTCCTCTGATCGACATGGAATCATAAAGTCAAAAGAGATATCTAAGAAGAAAACTACAAGACAAGTATGGGTTCCAAAATCCATCATTGAAAATATTCTCTCTAACACATCAAAAGAAAATAAAAAGCTTAAAGCTATATGGATTCCAAAGTCTTTCTTGAAAGAGTCTAATATTGAACAAAAATTGAAGTTGGCATTCAAGCTTCCAAAGGCTTCCACTTCATCTTCTTCCAAAAACATTCTTCCATTCCATGTGCCTGAACCACAACCTCTGCTAAATATTCACCATATTCCTTCTCATATTCTTTCATTCAAGTTTCCTCCATCCTCTCGCCACCCTTCAAGGTGTGTGTTGATGTTGATCTTGTCTTCCTTTTCATCTATCCTTTCACAATCCTTCCATTCATTATCCTTCTACTTTCTATCATTTTTCCTCATTTGCCTATTCCTCATATCTTCCAACCTCACTCGCTTTACATAAAACCTTATCCTCCATTTTTCTCTTTCATCTTCCTTTCCCTATCAGCATCTTTGAGCATATCATTTTGGATCCTTAGAATATCAATGATTTATCCTTTCAAGGAGCATTACCTAAAAGCTTGCTTTCTTCCAAAAAATAGAAAAATTCAAAAAAATAGAAAAATTCAAAAATAAAAACAAAAAAAAGAAAAGAAAAAATTGAAAAAATTGAAAATGTGTCATGGTAAAAACTTGGAAACAGGCGCCTTGGTAGCAAAAGTAAAGAGAAATAAATTTGTCCTATGGTGAAAACCACTCCCTTGTGGCGCCTTGGATAAATACCGTGATGAAAACCTGGCAACCAAGCATCATGCATAGTTCTTCTACATATTTCATCCATTCCATCTTCTCTCTTTAATCTTGACAAGGTTGACCTATATACGAACATTTGGCTATCTTGTGAGCTATCTTATGATGATCTTGTTTTAATTTCATTCATATTTTCCTCCATTCATTCTAGCCTTTCACTATCTTTTTCCTCTTTGGTCTTGATCTAATTTTAAAAAAAGAAAAAAAAGAGTAAAACACGATGATATGAAGCCTCTTGACATGTCTACTCCTTTGGACTGCATCCCTTCCTTCTTTTGCAGTGCGCTTTTGTGACTTATCCTATGCTAGCCTTTCATTACTTATCCAAATGTGTTTTACATGACAATTTTTTTCCCTAGCTTGGGTACTCTTAAGGAGTTTGACCTTGAAGATTTCTTCCCTCCGTTTGCTTTCATTCTCCTTTCCTCCATCTCATTCACTAGCTTGCTCATCCATCTTGTCCCTCACCTTGCTAGACATTGGGACTACACGATGTGATCTTGCTTGGGAATTTGATGCCCATTTTGTCTGGGGGCATCCTTTGTACATATTTTATGATCTTGAAAAAATCCTAAAAAGCATATACAATCCTGAAAAAATACCAAAAATATATATATATGATGCTAAAAAAATCCAAAAAAGCATATACAGTCCTAAAAAATACAAAAAAATCAAAAAATGCAAAAAGTTCAAAAAAATAGAAAGAGTGCCTTGGTGAAAACCTGGAAATAGGCGCCTTGGTAGCAAAAATACAAAAAAATGAAAAAAAAGAGAAAATTGCAATAAATCCAAGTGGTGAAAACCTGGAAACAGGCGCTACTTGAGGCCTTTGTACTTCAATTTATTAGCATGCGTCCTCGACACTGAGCCTTTCTCCATCATACCTTGACCCTATTTGACTTGATCCGGAATTGGTCTTTATCTTTGTCTAGGGGGCATAACTGTTGGCATTGGTCTTTTAGGTGCGTTTGTCTCTTGGGGCATTTCACAACAGGTGTTTTTCAACACCACCCCAAATAGTGTTTTTCAACACTACCCTTGCGTCGAGTGTTTCTTAACACTTATCAGATGTCTTACCTAATAGTCTGAGTATAATGCGATATTTCTCATTTGCAGATGCGATGATCAAAGTCTGACTCTATGACCAACACACACGCACTTAAACAATCAACTCGCTTGAGATATGTTGACTTTATTTTTCTTTGTGTTGTCTATGAGGATTTCTTTGATGAGTGGTCTCTCCCTGAGAAGTTTTCGATGATGCATAGCTAGAAGACTGAGGGTATGAGAACATGTTTTATTTCTTTATCTGCTTGTAGGAATATTTTGTTGATCCTAACTGTTATGAGCATTTATGCTAGTCTTACTTGACACTAAGGATTGACAAGGTATTATCCTTGACTGTTTTATGCGAGTGCATGCTTCTAGCTATCCTGACTTTCATGTGTCTTGATACAAGCATAATATCGCCATATCAAACTTAGGTAATCTCACTGCATTAGTCATCTTGACCTCCATGTCTTTGATGCCTAGGTGGGATTTCCATATTTCTATCTGATAAAGATCATATTCATATCCAAATAGTTATGCTAGTGTGCATTGTATGATCTTACGATGCTACCAATAACGCTCGATGATGATAATTAGATGTCTATAGGCGTTGTGACCTTGCAAGTCAACCACTTTCATAGTAGCTTGCATTCTTAGGTTCATCATAGTTTAGTTTTTTGCATCTTGCATATAGAAAGAGCTCTCATTTTTATCATCTACGGACTAGTTGGTCAACTGTGCTCATTTTTTGATTCTTCTTGATCATACCTTTCATTTCTGGTCTTTCATATCACATCATTTTCTATCCATTTTCGGACTCGAAATCGAAATCTGAGTCGCATTTCCAAGTTTTCTCATTCTTCTACGCAATTGACTGACCTTTTGAGGCATAATTTTTTGATCTTTGATGGAATTTCTTCCTTTCCATGTCTTTCAAATTTTCTAGTCTTTCATTCGCTCTATTTCTAGTCTTCTATTTCTATTCTTCTAATTCATCACTGGAGCATGTTTTCACTGCCTAATGGTTATCCTGTTATCATTTACCTTCGATTGTGATTTCATTCTGATTTGATCAAATCTTTATTAGTTTGTTGTTCCTCTCTACCTGATTTCGCTTTCGATTCCGAGGGGGCAGTACCTATGGGATTCTCATCCCTGATTTTCTTGATTCTCTTGATTCAGACATCTTTTGTGAGCTTTTGCTCAAATTTGAGATTCTTATCTCTTACTTTGAATGTGATCCCGAATCGACCTCATGTTCAAAGGCCTTTGTTTATGTTTTGTCCGGATATGATCCCGAATCGACCTCATATCTGAGTTGTTTTGTGATCCCAAATCGATCTCACATTGCAACTTCATTCTTTGACCACATGTGATCCCAAATCGATCTCACATTAGTCAAAGAGGGGCAAATGTATGCACCCTAAAATGGTCGCCTAGACTTTGGGCCCCATTTATTTGATTTATCAATCCTGAATCAGTTTTATCAATAATCAATATTTTCAACATTATCAATTTCTTGATCAAGTCTTAATTTCAATCATATATTGGATTTTTATCCTTGGGCTAACCATTTTATCCTAAGTCTTTATTTAATTGAAAGGAATATTTCCTCCCCTTTTATTAAATAAAAAGCCCCCACTTTTCTTCTTATCCTAAGTTGCACAAATAAAGTATTATTCCTATTTTATAAAAAAGAGAAAAGCACTTTTTGTCTCATATGGACATAAAGTCAACTCCTATTTTTCTATTAGAGGATACTTGTGCACGTGGATTACTCCTCTTTCAAGCTCCACCGCTGATTAAGACTTTTGCCTCTTAATCTCATTGATCCATTTCACCTCATTTCTTATAAAAGGAGAGCTCTCTCCCTCATTTTAGGTCACTTGTTTTTATGCTAACTCTATGCTGCAGTAATTCTTGAAGACTTTGGAGCTTTTTGGAGATCATTGTTGCATTACATCTTAGAGTTCTTCATTTGCTTCATAGTTTAGTTTCCATTCTTGCATAGTAGTTCATGTTTATGCTTTCATAGCTTAGATTTCACTTTCAAGCTTTAGAATAACTCATCTAGCTTAATAGGAAGGGTTGTAACACATTGCTATTTCCATTTCATAGCTTAGTTTGCATCTTCCATTTTCATAGCATAGCTTGCACATTTGCATTCTCATTCTTAGCTTGCATTGCATTGCATTTCCATTTGATTCTTTGGAGATATTGGCACTCTTGCCCTTGTCCTCATTCGAATCTCTCATTGTATGGTTGACTAGCAAGGTCACAAGCTCAATAGCTCTAGCTGAGAGCAAATTCATAATCTTGCAACTCCATGCATAGAGAGCTATGGATCGATTTGTGAGGGCTCATTCTTGAGTTTCCTTGCATGTAAGGATTCATAGAAGTGCACTACTTTTGTGTGTACAGAAGTCACATGTCCGTATCATAAAGCACAAATACTTTCTGCAGTTATCAGCGTTCACATAATAAGTGGTTTGAATGGGGCTAAAATAAATTTATCCTACACATACAATACTAGTGTGATGTTAGATGATATGCTTGTCATTTCATAAACAGGTATTGATAGTCTCCAAAATGGTTTGGAAGAATGACGCGTCAGGATGTTTATGCTAAATTCAAATATGTATGCAAGGAATTTGTTGAAACATTTGGTTATTGGGCTGGAAGTATTTGAAACGCGTGTTGTGCCACCTGTACATACCGACGGTCTTAACCTTGCAGCGGATGTTAAAGAATCAATAATATTATTAATAAGAGGTTGTCAGGTGTATCCGAATCGATCAGGCTCCACAGAGTTTTTGAAGTGATGTCATCAGTGTTTATCGAGTCATTGTATAATTGACGATGTGTTTATTGGGTTTCATTTATTAAAACAAATGCTTTGTCGGGACTTCGCTGAATCATTAGAGTTTGCTCACTGCCACTTGTCATTTTGTGATAGAAAGCAGTTATAACTTTGAATGGCTAAACCAGATTTGCAAATCTATATATATCTCTCTGATCAAGTTGAAGTAAAATGCAATGGCATTATAAATGACAAATAAATTACAAAGAGCATTCAGACAATGACAAATTTTTTTGTTGACAGCTTCAGACTTCAACTCTTTACCATTATTGTGGTCGGTGGCATGATATAACGAGCCTAAATTTGGTTGTGAATTGAGCACATACTGTCTGTGCTTGTGCAACGAGCCAAATAAAGGGGTCGATCTGTAACTAGGAGTTGGCAGCAATACATTTCATGTTGGCCGACTATCACAAGAGCATTTGCTATTTAGTTGGTGGTATAAAGTAATTGAAATCTCCAAGTTTACAACCGCAGATATGAGAAGACTATGTTTTGGTGTTTTCAGAAACAAAATGAAAAGCAATTGCCGACTAGAGCAGATGAAACAATATGGTATATTGTTATGGCGCGTACCTTCCGAAAGGAAGTAATCTGAAAACATTATATTCCTGGCACATCATCTCAAGTCCAAAGTTTTGGAGGACATATCAGGGCTACATAATTTGAAGGAGAATCCATTGGAAGGTTACGTCTGCTAGAAAGCCACGTTGGCAAACAATTACAGTTATGTTGGTTGTAACTCATTGGTAACTTCTTAACTTATTAATAGCCGATCCATATGCATTCTATTTATACAAAAAAAAATTCATTTGAATGATGAAGGGTGTATTTGGATGAAATTATGACAAAGGTGATAGAGCAATATATGAAGTGTTTAAAAGGAGGACTTTTTATCGAGTGGCATGTTTTGTAAAGTATGAGGTGATCGGGTTTCAAGACACCATGTCTGATTCAGAAGTCTGCTGTGTAGAGGCTCAATGAAGATGTATCATTGAAGAAGTATCATACAAATCCAATGAGGAAGTCACGCTGGCTGAAGAACGGAGACACAGCTTACTGCCATAGGACCAAGTTGGTGGCACACAATCGAAGACATCTCTTGAAGAGGAAGAGCCTATTTATTTCTTCGAAGAGGAGGAATCAACACTCAGAGGGAGTCTGACAAACCTACATAGGCAACCTCGGACGAGAAGGTCAGCAAGTTGATGTTAGTGCTTAGAGCTGAGAGGGAGTCTTAGCCTCAGTGATCTCTAGAGATGTACTATAATGCATTCTTCTCTGTGAGAGAAGTTTGAGGTGTCAGCCCTTGTAGCATTTTTCTATGAGACGAAGAAATTTGAGGTATCTGCCCTTGTAGCATTTTTCTCTACAACGGACAAATTTGAGGTATTAGCCCTTGTAGCAATTTTCTCTGAGATGGAGAAATTTGAAATATCAACCCTTGTAGCATTTTTCTCTAAGACGAAGAAATTTGAGGTGTCAGCCCTCGTAATGCATTCTTCTCTATGAGAGAGAAGTTTGAGGTGAAAGCCCTTGTTCCACCCTCTGGGAGTAGCCATGGTGGAGAATCCATGACTTTGCACTTGTGTTTATTCACCCTATGGGAGTAGCTATGGTGAACATCATGATGAGATGGCAACATCACACTGAGTGATTCCGAGATGGGCACTTGTGTACTTGTTCTTTCCACCCTCTGGGAGTAGCTATGGTGGATGTCATGTGAGAGACTCCATGACTTAACACTTATGTTGATTCACCCTCTGGGAGTAGCCATGGTGAATGTCATGATGAGATGACGACATCACGTTGACTGATTCTGTGATGAGCACTTGTGTTAGTTTGCATTTCCATTCATGAGAGCAGCCATGATGGAGCCACCCTCTGGGAATAGCCATGGTGGACATTACTCTATAAATCAGATATTGAGAAGGATTCCTCCCTAGCTAAGCAGGAGTGTTAATGTTATTGTAGCTATGGTCGGATTCTTTCAGGCCAACATAGATAACTTAAAGGTTGTGATAATCTAATTATTGTGATATAATAATTATATTGAAAATATAATTATTATATTATTATTGTGAGATAATATAATTATATTATATTATTATTATGTGATAATATAATTATATTATAATTATATTGTATTATTATTATATTATATAATAATATAATAATTATTGTATTATAATTGGTGCCACTTGGAAGAGTGGCGTCCCTTGGTGAATGGGCACCACAAAAGGCATAAAAGAAGATTAATCTTCCTATCTAAAACTATGATGAAATAAAACACTCAATCTGCATTATGGAGAAGCAGCAGTGCTCGAGGGAGACAATAAGAGTTTATAATCTATGGTTGGGAGGGCAATAATGGAGTCATTGTCTGTGGTTCATTGAGCACACAAAATCAACACATCCAACCCTTGTTGTCATTGTAGAATGCCTCTTGGCATTAATCATGAGTTTCATAAGCTTCCAACAATATTCAAGCATACAAGCTTTGAATTACAATATTTCATCACTCAAATCTAGCAAAACCAAGCTTAATCCTCTTCCTTCCAATAGACTCACCCTTCTATAGTTTTGCTACCTTTTATAGAGAAGATGGATGTAGTAAGGCAACACTAACCAAGAACATAGTTTCAGCCCTTAGGCATGTATGATAAGGCTCATGGGTCCTTTATTAATTGATTTCAGCCTAGTTTTGATGCAGGAGAATCACTTTCATGATGTTTTATGTTTCATGTGGATGTTAGGTTTTTGAGTTGTGTAGGTCTTGGAGGATCTATGGGATCCATTTCGATAACTTATGATAGGTTTGGAAGTCTACAAATTCAATTATTGGTTTTCCCGCCAAAAGAATAATTTGAATTTCTAGAGTGTTTTGGCTAGCTTAGGTGTTAAAAGATTGTTTTTCCAAGCTTAGTTTACATGTTGAGTTACATAAGGTCTTATTAGAACATATTAGACCTGGTTAGGTCTCTCTTTAATGTTTCTTTTTGTGTTCAAGTTTTGTCATGCTTATAGGCCTAGGTGCTTTTAGATATCATGGGAAGCTTTTGTGCTTATAAAAAGACATGTAATGGGAAATGAAAAAAAAGAGATCATGATGTAATCAAAGCAAATTCATGCCAAGAATTGGAGATGGAATGGGAAGGAAACTTGTTTTGAGGGTTTTTATGACTGTGTTTTTCTGTTATCTTACTGTTAACAGTCTGCAAGAGTGAATGGTGTGGTCCTGTAGGTTGCAGTACGGACTTGAAACCAATTCGAAATGAAAGTAGAAAGTCTTACCTTTCTAATGTTTTTGGTTTAGTGCAATTTCATTAAGATTTGAATGAGTTATGTCGTTTTTGGTGAGAGCAGGTCTGTTTTTCTGAGTTTTCTTTTTGCTGCTACAGAGTGCTACTAGATAAGGCCCTGCACACGTGTATGGAATAAAGTACATGGTCTTTTGCACCTGGTTTCATTAATTTTCATGGAGATATAAAAAAGTTATAGCAAATTTAGTAAAAACTGTTCTAAACCCTGCCTAGGGTTTCCAGTGAGCAAATTAAATTAAAATCTTGGCTTTCCGCCATTGGAAACTCGTGAAATTTGGTTGAGTGGTCTGTTTTGATGTGTTCTACCATCCCTCAAAAGAAGAGGTGGATACTTCCATGTTTGTGAAAGTTATAAACGTCTGTTATTGGTGTTGCAAGGTTGCAAGCATAAAAAGAGTTAAAACCAAGGAAGGTTTGGTGTTTTATAATTGTGCTTTGCTTTGAACAGTGGAAGCACCTGTTGTATAGCCTCTAACTACATTGTGTAAAGATTGGGCAAGGCTTTCTTTGCATGGAAAAGCCTCAAATTAGGAATGTGCCGAGACTATGCCTATGTGAGGACCTAGTTCAGTACTTGGTATTGAGAGTTTAGTATGTTGAAAGCATGTTTGGGTTGTTTAATTGAAAGAATTGTCTTGGAAGGTTGTCAAATACAAGAAAGAAGGTCTGATTAGTCAAGGCTTGAATGTAATTAAGCAAAGTAACAAGTGTAGGCTCCTAATATACCTAGTGACAAAGTGCCTATGAATGAGCACCTAGTATGGAACCAGTTGCACTGAAGAGTTCATTTTGAATCTGTGTATTTGTTTAAGGTTTCAAGTCCTTCCTCTGCATCAAGTTTCCATCTTGGAATTGGACGCACCCCCTTAGTGGAGGTAAGTGACAACTTTTGGATGTACAATGAGATGTGGGTCTCTATGCACTATGCAACTCCTTACATAAACCTCCTCAAGACCTTTGTAAAAGGTGTGGATTTTTCGACATCTAAAAAGGAAATCTAAATAGGGGATCTCATACTTGGTGTAAATTTCAAATCCTTTGGCACACACAGCTATTTAGATCTCCTTTACAAATGTTGAAAAAAAAACACCTTTAAGATGTTATACACAACATTTGACATGCAGAAATGTTCACGGCACTCGTGAGATGATATGTTCTACTTCTAACACAATGATGATTGGTTGCAAGAATGGTAACATACAGCTCAATTTATACAGACTGGCCCGAATGTACTTGTTTGAAAATTGTCATAAAAAAAAGGTGTGGTTAGCTCCTGTGATGTCCCTTTTTAAATTTTCTTTATTTTAATTTATATAATAAAATCTAACTCTCAATTATAGAAGTTTGCACAATTAAAATAAATATGAAATCCATATGATTCAGAAATTACAGCTAATAATGAGTTCTGTCAATATTCAGAAAACAATTTTGAATGATCAAGTTGTCTATTTCCAGCAGCTGATTAATCAGTCCCTCTTCTTCTTCAGCAATTTATTTCTCAATGAAGCACTCTTTCTGCCTTAATACTGCCTAATAATTTGACCCTAGAGGGTCACAATCTACTGCTGATTTTAAAGGTATTTTAATTCAAACTCAGATTTGCACAGTGGTGATTTCTGATTAATCATTCCTTAGGAATGCTGGTTTCCATCCTCCAATTCAAGGGTTATAAGGGTTTTATCCTTAGGTTGGTTGAATCATAGTTTTTGCTCCACAAGGAGCAATAATCAAATATAAAATGAATTCTTCATATGGTGCTCACTGCTCTTTGTTTAGTGTCTCTTATATACTTTTTTCCTTCAATGGTCATGATTTTTTACATGCCCCTTGACTTCTGATTAAATTAAAAATTAGTTTTATATTTTTTATTATATTATATTTTATTTTTTATTTTTTATATTTTAATATATTATTATTATCTCATTTCAAAAATAGGGGAAATTACAACTCCAGATGACAGCAACACGCAAGAGAGCCCAACAAAAGACAATAAAGACAAAAACGAATATTCTGTTGATGTAAGATTGATCTTTGCCTTTGGCCTAGGATGCTCCTACATCACAAAGCATTACGTGCAAAGGTGACTTCGGGCATAATTCAAGAAGCCCAAATGTTCAAAGCTTTTCTTAAAGGTATCAGATGAGATAATTGTGGATTGCATGTCATGCCTTTATAAGTATGTGATTGAAGCAAATAGTTGTGAAATCATTGTAGGGGAAATGCAGCTGTAAATTACTCCCTCGTGTAATCACTTCTAACCAACTATTCAATACAAATTTGGTGTTTCATAGATTAGTAGAGATGCATGCAAATTTTAGTTTCCATAACTGTGGTATTCTGATTACATTGCGTTGATGGCAGGCGAATTATGTATCTAAATTATTCTCCCTCGAGTACATATGTTTGTTTTAACTTTTTTGCACACCCTAATTGAGGGGTCTTAATATTAATGTGAAAAGAGACATGTTAAGCATGTAAACATGCATAGGGGATAATACAGGTTTCAAGTTTATCATTTATTAGTGTTTGAAAAAAAAAATTTGATCCCAAGACCTGATTTAAGAATTAAACAAACAATGGGCCTCTTAAATAAACATTTTACGATCATCTAAAAACATTGTTCAACCTTCTCGAAATAAAAAATACTTACATTCAGAGTCCGAAGAACAAACAAAGCATGCCCCAGAAAATATGCGTCAACACTGGTAGGCCTGCAAAGGAAATAACATTCAGGTTTAGAAAACTCACGATGTAGGTAGATAGATCATTTAAAAGTGATCTTATTAATATTCCATCCAAACTTGAGAACACTTGGTAGATTCCTGTTCCCTCAAAGAAAACAATTAATAAAAATCTTTGTGCTCACTTATTTTCTAAGAAGAACTTCTGATCACCTAACTTTGTTGAAAGTGACTCATACGCTGCACCTGCATTCCTGTATAGCTGTTGAAGTAGTCAACTGATAAGTTGAGGCATAGTATTTGAAAGCAAAGATGTGAAATACAAGACATGAATAATAATCATTAATTGAGAGGTGGCCTCATAGTGGCACACCGTCACAACCAAAGAATATTTTATGACCAACAAAGATAACAAAAAAGAAAGGGAAAGAAAAGAAATGATAAAGAACACTATCTAGGTAAAAAAATCTTTAGCCTGCAATAAAGCCCAACATACTATCACACTACATTGGTACTTATTATGATGCCAAAAACATGTCATAAAAAATGTTAAAGTGACAAGCAATTGATACCTCTGCTTCTTTTTCTTGACAATTGCTGGAATTTATCCCAAGACGCTGCATCGCAGCTCTCTTTTGTTTCCAATAGATAATCTTACCAATGGGCCAGGGGAGATCAGAAAAATAAATCTCATTTGCAACATTCTCATTATAATTAACCCAGAGCTCATATAGAGTTGCATCGGCAAGCCATGAACTGATCAACACCTTGGATGCCAACAACTCTGGAAAGCTGTATCTAGGAATTTCAGAATCCAAATCAACAATGTTCTCTTTTTTAAGAAATTCAAAAATTCCACCAGCTTCACTGTTGAATCCTGCATAACTGCCAAATTCGACCAGTGGTAGATCCTCTGTAACCAGAAATAGGAACAACTTAACATCAGGACATGAGAAACATATTTACATCCAAATCATCTATACACTGCGTGTGTGTGCGCGCATCCCCATAACCAATGCCAATTGAGCTTCGTCTAGAAATTTTTACTGATTCTGCTTAACAGTAACTGGTTCCAAACTCAAGTTAAGAGATGCCACTTACACACACAAAAAGAGGCCCTATTACCCCAAGCATATGAGATGAAAACAATACCCTAGGTACATGAGAGTAAGTACTAACAATTATCAAGGCCATAAATGCAAGCATAAATTGATTAATGGCATTGCCCTTCAACTATGGTACCTGAATCTGAACCTCTAGGGTACATCACAATTAGTAAACTTACTTCTTAGTAAACAGGCATTTCATATGCCATTTCTAGCTGATGGCAAATGTCTGACCAAATCAGCAGAAAACACAAAACTAAAGCACATTACGAGTAGCAATTTCAAAATATGTCCATGATTATTTTGCCTTTCGATTTATCATTATTACGATAATAAATAGTTTCTATTATTTTCGTTTATTATTTAATGGTTAATCAATTTGTAATATATTGTAAATATTAGAATGTTTCTAATATTTAGTTAGTTGTCAGTAAGAATAGAAAGTTTATATTCTTCACGATCATTTCCTAAGGAAACATTGTCTATTCATTTGTATATATTGATCTATTGATCACTGTTAATATCAAGCAAGTATTTTACCAATTACTTTGTAATATGGTATCAGAGCCATTACTTTAAATTTTTTCGGAAAATTTATAATTTCTTTTGAAATTATTTGCTCAAATTTTTCAAACTAATTTCTGTTTATTCCCACATTATGGGATCTGTTGTTGCTCACGTCTAGGGTTTGTGAATTCGGCCAGTTTCGGCCCTTCAGCCACGTCTTTTCTGCAAATCCGCCATTATTTTTTGGAGGTTTTTTGCAGCCAGGGCCGTTTTTGTTCGAAACCCTAATTTTTGGGCTCGGAAAAATTTTCTGATTACAAATTTTTGGAGGGTTTTTCAAGAGCTCAACTGGGTTGTTGTCCAATTTTTCTAGGTGCCTCAATTTTTGAGCCAGCGGATCCAGATTCCGACAGTATATTCCTTCTAGGTTTTTCGAGCTCTCTTCTGGGTGCTTCTCCATTTTTTCTAGGTCTTCCGATTTTTTGCCTCAAAGTTCGTGCCATCTCAGATATTCGTATTTTTTTTGGAAAACGTGCAATGGCATCATTGACTAACATTTTGCTCGAGGGAAATCAAAAATTTAATGGTTGGAATTATGGCACATGAAAGCAACGGATGCTAACCATCTTCAAATATCACGACAGCGATGCGGTGGTTCTAGGTACTACTAAACGTCTAGATGTCGCTGGTTCAGATCAGGTTACATATGACCAACATAATTTGGAGGCGGTGATGCTTCTCAAGTTATCAATGGCTAATGATCAGCTCCCACAGATTCCATCCGGCAAAACAGCTGCCGAGATATGGGAGCACCTCAAAACTCTGCATGAGACTTCAGATAAAAGCAAGGCCTTCTTTCTCAAGAATACTTTGTTTTCTATTATCATGGATGAGCGGAAATCGCTCCAGGAACACCTGAATATGATTTAGGAAATCCGTGATCAGTTGCTTACCATTGGACGCAAGATGGAGGAAGAGTACATTGTGGTAATCACCCTCAAAAGTTTACCCAAGTCCTACTAGCATTTTATCGAGACCCTCAACATCACTTCTACGGGTGTTTATCTGAAGTTCACAGATCTTTGCAAGATCGGTGGAAACAACAGTACGGTAGCAGTTCCAGCTCCACCTCCACTAAGCAAGCCTTTGCTGCTAAATCCTTTCAGAAGGATAAGGGCAAGTCTCATTCACAGCAGTCTTCTCAGCAAAAGTCCTCTGCTCTAGCATCAAAAGGCTCCAGGAAAAAGAACATTCAATGCAACTACTGCCACAAGTATGGTCACATGAAGGTTGAATGTTGGAAACGTTTAACTCCCCAAGCTAAGCAATCTAGTTCGCAGCCCAAAGCGAACAATGCAGAGCACACTGAGCAGACAGAATCTACCTTTTACGCCTTCATGGCCTTGCAGATCATGTAAAGTCATCTCCCTAGTACATTGATTCAGGCGCCTCTCGTCATTTCACCCACCACAAAGACTGGTTCACTGACTACCAACCTTTCTCAGATTCAATTATTTTTGGTGGAGGGGAAGAGTACACTGTTGTCGGCAAAGGCAACATTCATTCAATCTGCTAGGAGGAATCTCATTTTCCTCGATGTGTACTATGTTCCAAGGATGGAACTCAATCTACTCTTAGTCAGTCAGATGTTGCGACATTCTCCACGGTTGGATATCACCTTCAGTTCACATCAGTGCACCATCACTGATAGGGATACTCAGTCTATTGTTGCAGTTGGCCTTGAGGATCATGGTCTTTTTAGACTTGTTGATTTCGGTGATTCCCAATACCTAGCTATGGCTGCTCGACGGTCTTTTATCAATTCACTTTGGCATCAGCGGTATGGGCACTTAAATGTGCATTATCTCTCTCAGCTTGCTCGGGAAGAGCTTGTTCTCAGATTATCAAAGATTCAGACTCAGCTTGGAGTTTGTGATGCATGTTAGGCTGGGAAGCAACATCGCACACCTTTTCCTGTTGGCGATTCATGGCGCGCTTCTCAGGTACTTTAGCTTGTTCATGCCGATATATGCGGCCCTATGGCTACTCCCTCTGTTCTTGGGTCCAGATATTTTCTATTGTTTGTTGATGATTTCAGTAGAAAAATGTGGGTATATTTTCTTAAACAGAAATCAGATGTGTTTACTATATTTCAGAAGTTCAAACATCTAATTGAAAAAGAGTCTGGGAAACCTATTATTGCTCTTAGGACAGATAATGGGGGGGGAATTTTGTTCTACCGAATTCTCTAGCTTCTATGATATTTATGGCATCAAGCGCCAGTTAACCACACCCCACACACCACAACAGAATAGTGTAGTTGAGCGTCGGAACAGAACAATCACCGAGATGGCTTGATCCATGCTCGAACACAGACATGTTCCAAAGAAGTTTTGGGCAGATGCAGTTAACACTGCAGTCTATCTTTTGAACCAATCACCCACTGTGGCGGTCAAAGGTAAGACTCTAGAAGAGGCCTGGTCAGGTTGCAAGCCCAAAATCAGTCACCTAAAGGTATTTGGCTCTCTTGCCTATGTTTGGATTCCCGATGCATTGTGCAGCAAGTTGGATGCCAAGAGTCAGAAACTCATGCTTGTTGGATACAGTAGTCTTCACAAAGCCTACCGCGTGATCAACACTACGACATCTCATCTCCTGTACAGTCGTGATGTAGTCTTTGATGAGCAGAGAGGACCATTCATGCATGTCTCTCCTATTCTTGATCGAGCAGATCAACCTATGAAGGCTCATGATTTGGGAGTATGACTTCCATTAGGTCCACCTGATGGGAGGGCTCCAACAGCTCCTGCAGCTCCAATTATACCAGTGATTCTTGTACAGACACCTTCAATTTCTCCTGCAGGATCACCCAAATTTGTAGATGCTTCACCTGAGTTTGATCCAGATTCTTCTGATGAGGAACCTAATCATCGAGCATCTCTTGATGGAGCATGTTGGTCCTTCTCCTCTCCGGCCTAAATGGTGGGTTAAAACACTTGCGGATCTTCGAGATGATGAGCTCATCGATGGGAGAACTACTTGGAAAAAGAGAACCTACAAAATCAGTCAACTTTGCTCTCATGGCCAACATTCACAGTGTGTTTGAACCACAAACATACTCAGAGGCTAAAGGGATTCCATAGTGGGAACAAGCAATGCAATCTGAACACCAGAGCTTGCTAAAGAATAACACCTGGGTCCTTTCTGATCTTCGCCCAGGGAAGAAACCCATTGGCTGCAAATGGGTCTATAAAATCAAATACAAGTCTGATGGTACTTTGGACAAGTACAAGGCTCATTTAGTTGCGAAGGGTTTTTCTCAGCGTCAAGGCATTGATTATGAGGAGACCTTTACTCCTACAGCAAAGATAAGCACTATCAAATTAGTCCTAGCCATGGCAGCACAGTTTGGCTGGAAGGTCCATTAGGTTGACGTCAAGAGTGCTTTCCTGAATGGTGACCTACAGGAAGAGGTCTACATGACGCAGCCTCCTGGTTTCAAGGTTGCTAGTAAAGAACATGAGGTTCTCAAATTGGTGAAAGCTCTCTATGGTTTGAAGCAGGCCCCTCGGGCATGGTACATGAAAATTGATAAGTACCTCAGTGATCAAGGCTTCCAGAAGAGTTCATCATACTCAAATTTGTACATCAAGACTACTGACAGTGACATCATCCTTTTGGTTATTTATGTGGATGATCTGATCATCACTAGCAGTTCAACATCTTTGATTCAGGGAATCAAACAGAGTTTATGTGTTTTTTGACATGACTGACCTTGGGCTCATGCATTATTGTCTAGGTGTTGAGGTTTGGCAATAGTCTACTGGTATATTCATTTCTCAGTCCAAATATACCAGAGCTCTGTTGGACAAATTCCGTATGCAGGATTGGAAACCTGCATCTACACCCATGGAGAAAGGTCTGAAGTTATCAGCCAAGTCTGATTCTCCTCCGGTTGATGATACTTCATACAGGCACTAGTAGGCAGCCTCATCTACCTCTCTGCTACTAGACCCGATATCAGCTTCACAGTTAGCTACATCTCACGCTTTATGACAGCTCCCAAGGCTGATCATTGGATGGCAACCAAGCGTGTGCTTCGTTATGTGAAAGGCACTTCTGATTATGGACTCCTTTACTCTCGGAGTTCTCATCCTCAACTCAGTGGGTTCACCGATTCAGATTGGGCAGATTTTGTTGATGATAAAAAGTCAACTTCTGGATATGTGTTCAGTTTGGGATCCAGTGTCGTCACATGGACCAGTAAGAAGCAGCAAGCAGTTTCTCTCTCCTCCACAGAGGCCGAATACAAAGGGACAGTCAAGGCTGGTTGTGAAGTTGTTTGAATCCATCGGATGCTTGGGGGGATATGCAGATGTCACCAGCAGGCCCGACAACTTTGTTTGTTGATAATGAAGGCATTATCAAGTTAGCACGCAATCCGGTCTTCCATGAAAGAACCAAGCATGTAGATGTTCATTGTCACTACATTCGATAGCTAGTTGAAGACGGGACTATACACTTGCAGTATGTTCCTACAGAGGATCAGACTGCAGACATTCTCACCAAGCTTCTTGGTCCAGATAAGTTTGTCAAATTCAGAGGACAGCTTGGTGTAGTGGATAGATCAACCATTAAGGGAGGGTATTACGATAATAAATAGTTTCTATTATTGTCGTTTATTATTTAAAAGGTTAATCTATTTGTAATATATTGTAAATATTAGAATGTTTCTAATATTTAATTAGTTGTCAGTAAGAATAGAAAGTTTCTATTCTTCACGATCGTTTCCTAAGGAAACATTGTCTATTCATTTGTATATATTGATATATTGATCACTGTTAATATCAAGCAAGTATTTTACCAATTACTTTGTAATAGTCATCTTGCGTTCTCCGTAGCAGTATAGTTATGTTCAATCAGCGCATGGTTGGGATGTTTCACAGATTTCATGTCCTATAAATTTATATTCCAACCAAATAATGTTGTCTGAGGAAACGTAATGCATAAGGGAGTTGGGCTGGTTGTTTTGAACAAGCAATGTTTGTCGTGTATTGGCTCTCTCGGATGAACCGGGACACGAAACATTTCTGTACTTCTAGAAAGTTGGACGATTTTAAAATTTAATGATTCTTACATATCTATAAAAAAATTAAAACTATGCATACCCCTAAATATTGGGAAACTCGTTTCCATTTTATTCCCCAATTAAATGTCCGATAACATAGTTTTATAACATGCTTAGAACGATAGATTGATCTCGTTAGCACGTCTGAATGTAAAGCCACTGTGTCTAGGTGACTAACCATATAGCTTAGGGTTGTCATGTAAACAAAGCTTCTTTTCTTCAACATTAAGAACACTTTCTGATGAATGTCACATTTTCTAACAGCAAAAGAGTGAAAAAGGAAAAAATAGGTAATGTCACATTTCAATTCGCAGGCCATCCAAAATTAGTAAAGACAACCATTGTTAAATGATCTTCACATTATTTTCCTCAACACATTGAACAGAAGGGTTTAAAGTCTTCAGGAATACAGGAAAACATTGGCATTCTATTTTATTCTGTGCATTCCACTTAACGTCACTGAAATTATTCCAAGGCGTGCACTAGATACTAACCCATTGAGGCCAACTTCTTATTATCAAGGTAGCAAGCACACAAAATAATAAAGCGTAATCCTGGTCATCGCAGGGCAGATTTAATGATATTCCAAATTTGCAGTAAAGAAAATTGATAAGATGAATAGAGTAGGAAAAATATTTGCCTGAGTCCGGACTATTCACATCATAGTGAGCAGTGAAGGAAATGTTGGCAAGTCTGAGGTAGATGTAAGCAGGAAGGCAGATTGGGCATGCAGTGGGCAGCCCATAAACTGATTTTCTCACATATAGCACTAAATCATCTCTGTCTCTGCCTGGCTGTCCCTGCTCTTGCTGCTCCATTCTTTCTTTCTCTTCTGTATTTAAGAAGATTAAGAATTCCTGAGCACAACCGTTACGCTAACAGAGAATTTTATATACAACCTATTGACTCGTTTCAATATCCAATTTGCAGCGCCTACCAATCTAGCTCCTTCTTGGGTTTCTCTCAAATCTCCCGGGTCCTTTTGCAAATAAGAAAATTATGCACACGGCAGAAAAACGGTAATGTACGCTCCCTATGTAAAAATGTCTTCAATAAAAAAAGTTATGAATATTTTTAGGGTTGAGAGAAAGATATGAGGATTTTTTAATTCAAGAATTAGTTTTAATTTTGAGTTTATTTGTTTTAAAGTAGAATGTTAAAATTTTGTGAGTGTGTAATATATTATATGGTTTAATTAATAATTTTTTGATATGTGGAAAATCATTTAAAAAACAATTCTTTTGAATAAGTTGTGTTGTCATTGATTTCATTTGGCGAAATCATAGATCAATTCTCACTAATTTTTGTCATAAATCATGGTCTATGTGTTCTAAGCATGTTTTCCAAGGCATAAATCTCTTTTACTTATAAGTGTTTTCATTATTTTATCATTTGTCATTGAAAGACCATTATTTCTTGTCTTTGTTTTGATGGTTTTTGTTGTTATTAATTTTTTTTTTTGCAAGTTTCATTCAAATTTGGAACTTTTAAGCTCCTCTGCATGTGTTTTGCATTGTGCAATACAAGTCAAAACTTAAGTTCTGCATTACACTTGTAGGTCGGAGTAAAAGTCCCGACATACACAAAACAAAGCTCTTAATAACACTTGTAGTCGAGACTAAAAGTCTCGCCCGCAAGTGTTAGTGAAATTAATGGTCATAGAACCACAAGTCTTCTTTAAATGTTTTATATATTTCCTTTGTCAATCCATTTTCTTTCGATTTTCTTTGAGATTGTTTCCTTCTATCTTTCCAAGCTCGTGCAAGGCATATGCTTGTGTTGTAACTTCACAATTTTTTTGCACTTGTACAGGGTTTTAGTCATAAATCTTTTCTTTTAAAAAGATCCATGAGCTTTGTGTAGTTTCCATGTTTCATGAAGTCATTTTTATAGACTAAGTGTTTAATGTATGTCTTCATGCCTTAACTCTTATTTCATTTTTACATTTTTTGTTTTATTCTTGCTTTGCAAAAAAATTTAAGCCTCGATTCATGTTGTAAATAGTCATTTTTCCCTTTACCAAATACAATGTATGATCGAAATCCAAGAGTTTGTGTTATAATGATGATATGAATGAGATTTTCATTACAATCAATATTTTCAAACCATGTCAAGCATTGATCATTTTAACTAGGATATGTCATCATGTGTAGTCAAGGTTTTCAACTCCAACAACACATTTCCTTGCATATGTAAATACATGGCTATGTGAAGTTAGCATTTTTAGTTTTGATTACATATGTTTCTAAATGCTTGATTGTATGCATTTGGAGTTTTGACTTCGATTGCATCTCAAAACACTTTTTCATTATCATATGTTATTGGGAGTTTAAACCCCGACAACATCCCAACTTGCACTTAAAACACATTATGGTCCCTTCTCCAGTCGAGATTCTAACTCCTGATTGCATACAATGCGTATTGCACATCTATGAGTGATTGGGACTTCTAGTCTTGATTGTAATAGACCTATGATATTTTAGATAGGTTACTTGTGTGTTGTTAGGGTTTTTAACCCTGACAACACATCTCATTATAATTGCATTAGATTTGAAATTGGAACCTTGTGCCCTAATTACATTTGTATTTTCACTTGAAGTTTCCAAACAAGACTACATACAATTGGAGTTTTTAACTCCGATTACGTGCTATATACAATGCATAACTATATAATGTGTAGTTGGGGTTTTTAAACCCAAAAACACATTTTATTACAGCAAGTTTTACATTGTGTAATCGAAACAAAAAGTTTTGATTACACTTGAATACACATAAGCATAGTGTAACCAAAACTTTCAATTCTATTACACATTTCGTTATAAATTGTAAAAGTGCAATTAGGATGAAAGTCTCAATTGCAACTTGATGATCTGCATTATCTAATGTAGTCAAAACTTTTAGTTATGACTACATAATGTTTTTCCCTCCACTATGAACAAGTGTAATCAAGACTTTTAGTCTTAATTACACTTGTGAACATAAATGTTGTACCCTCATTTGCAAATTGTTCTTAAAACCCAAAAATTGTAAATTATTATTTTTTAGTCACTTTTCTCCTTTTTGTGTCTTTTCATTTTTTTCACTATCATCTCGTGTGTCGTGCCAAGTTTGTGTTCAATATGGAAATTCTCGTAATCCACTATTGAAACACCATTACAGATGCTCTCATTCACACTCCAAGCTTCACACCTCAACTACACAGATATAACTTCTCTTAAAGAACCAATACTACCCCATACAAGAAGATGAGGTGGGATTTTGTTGGCAAAGGACATAAGAACTATCAATGATGCAAGTTGGTGTTCCTAAACAAAATGTACTCATTTGTGTACCAACAATATGAAGACTCTGAGCATGTTCCATTCTAAAGAAACATGAAGAACACCTTTAGAATAGGATGATGTAACAAAAGTTGTGTCTTGTCAAACACTTAGTTTATGCATGTGTAATTTAGTTTTGAGAAATTACATGTAAAGTCATAAATTGTAATTACATGTGATCACATCACATGTAGAATTGTAATATGCAATTACATGTAATCACATTACACATCAAATTAGAATAGGACTGTAATATTGAGTAAGTCAACAATTAGTTAGGATTCTTGCACCTTTTTCTCACAACCTCTCTTCTATTAAAACAAGAGGGCTCATTGTAAATAATCATATTTTGGCAATGCAAAAAAACTCTAATAGTTTGTGTGTGCACTCTAAAACTTTGATTTTGGATGTAAAAGTAAATTAAAATCATTAAAACAGGCATGTTGCCTCCAAACCTTGTGTTGGAATAAGTTTTGATGTGACAACATTATCTGGAATTGGTTGTGAGATTTATGTTATTTAAAAATGATTTGAATTCAATCTTATAGTCTTTAAGCTACTTATTGTGTTTAAAATTAATGGTATGTTTTTAAACTTTATCTCGAAGTCTTTTTGCCGCATATTATATTTCAAGCTAGCACCATTTATCCAAGCTAAGAAATAACTTCTAGTCTTTGTGTTTCTTTTATCGTCCATGTTTGTGCATCTAAGGTGTAGTATATGTTGTAGTCTTTGAGTTGCACATATATTCCATCTTTGTTCCTAAATTCATGTAAGAAGTCGGGGAAAGTCTTTGAGCTTTTGTGAGCTTATTGATCACTTAATTTGCTAAATTGTACTTGAAATTTTATTGTATGAAATGAACATCAATCCTGAAAGAAGAGGATATGATGAAATATGGACACCTATTTTAAAGAAATAAAATATGGTAAATGTAATGCCCATTGATTAGCTTTTAGATATTAGTTAGTTGTCAAGTGTAAAGTGTATGATCACGAGGTGAAAGATAAAGTTTGTTACGAGATCAACGGCTAGCAAAATTCAAGGAAGATCTAAAGGACAGATTTGAAACATGTTACTAACACATCATCCGAGGAAGGTTTAAGCAGCAAAACCAATGAAGGAGATTAAGTGGCAAAATCTTATGGATGAAAAGAAAATGGTTTACTTGTCTATTTAAGAGACTAGGGTTTCATTATGAAACTTATGCCGAAGGAAAGAATACTGTAGAGATATCGCATGAACAAGCTTCATGCATGCCTAATCAAACTGGTTAAGGAGAACCGAACTACAGAGATTACCGAGCGTCAAAAAGCTATAACCGAGAGACAGTAAATTACTGAATATTGTTGAAACATAATTGATATATTGATCAAAGATTTGAATGAGCATAATATAGATTTGTACATCTACAAATCAAGTTGTATTGTAATAAAATCACCTGCTGTTATAGTTTAACCATTGTAATCAGATAAATTTCTTAATCGAGTACACTTGAAAGTCTTGTAATGTCATTCATAGAATGCACATTTGTTATCCTGTCAACCCCATAGTGAATGCTGGTTGGACAATAACGGCTAGTGTTAAATCCTCTAACAAGGTCACACCTTACAGTGTGTTTTGTAACCTTTAATAGGGTTGGGTCTTCATTGACCTCACTTCAGAAGAGTGAACAATTTTTTGGGTTGCCAGTCCCAGGTGGTTTTCCCATTTACAGGGTTTCCACATGAAATCTCTTGTGTTATGTGTTGATTGTGATGATTGTTGGATATCATAATTTACATGTTGTATATTTGATTTGATCGGTAGTTACTATATGTTATTGACTGGTAATCGGTAAAAGCACAGACAGTTTACTATTATATGTTACTGAGCTGCAGAAATTTGTTTAAATTGTTTTTGGATATACATTTTTTACTTGGGACAGTGGATAACTGATTCCCCCCCCCTCTCTCAGTTATTCTAACAATTGGTATCAGAGCATATTGGTTGCTTGGAACAGAGTTTTGAGGACTTCAGCATAAAGATCACAAAATGTATAAGAGGGATGTGCCAAAGCTAAATAAGGACAACTTTACAATATGGCAAAGCCGAATGAAACTGCATATATCTGGAATTGGGAATTTTGCCCTCACACTATTAGAGAATGGCTACATTGCACCGCCCACTAGACCTTTGACTCTAGATCAACTAAGAGATGGACATGAGCATAACATTACTATGATGGAGATTGTTGTTTCTTTGACAGATGTCGAGTTTGAAGATATTAAAGATTGCACTATTGCTAAAGATATGTGGGATAAACTTGCTCAAGTTTATAGTGGTGATATAAATGTCAAGAGAGCCAGAGCTGAAAGTTTAAGAGGAAGATTCGATGATATGAATATGAAAGAAGGAGAAAACATTATGTAGTACACAAATATAATAAAGGAGGTAGTTCACGCTATCAGAGCATCTGATGGTGTTATTAATGAAGACACTATGGTAAGCAAAATTCTAAGGACTTTATTGCCTATTTATGCTATCAGAATATCTGCAATTCATGAAAATAGGTCAACACCTAATAGTACTCTCACTCTTGATAATCTGATTGGAAAGCTAACAACATTTGAACTGAACAACTATGATAATAGTGTTGTACCAACTGTTGAATCTTCTTTTATGACTTGTCTGAAGATTGGTAAGTCTAGTAGTAGAAATAATAAGTTTGATAGTGATAGCAATACTGATGATGAACTTGATGAGCTTGAAGCTCTTATGGCTAGGAGATTACCTAAAGGAAAAGGTAGATATAGAGGCAAATTACCTTTAGCATGTTTTAACTACAAAGAAGTTGGTCATATTGCTGCTAGATGTCCAAACAGGAAGGAAGATGACAGAAACAAGGACCGATCTAGTGAAGGAAGCTATGGGAGAAGAGGAAATAGAAGTTACCGACACTACAACAGAGACAACCGAGACAACAATGATAAAGGCAAAAAGGTATGTTACATTGCTGAAGAAAATGATCTGATTCTAATTCAGATGATGATGTAGAGGTAGTATTTGTTGCTATGAAGGATGATTCTGAGGAAGAAGAAAAGTATGTAGAAACAACACTGATTTCTAAGGTTAATAAAAATGATACATGGATCATAGATAGTGGTTGTACACATCACATGACTAGTGATAAAGAAAAATTTAATCATCTTGAGCAATATAATGGAGGATCTGTAAAAATGGGTAATGATACACCTTGCATGGTTAGAGGAAAGGGATCCTTGATGATAAATGATAGAATCCAATGTGATAATGCTTATTGGGTAGAAGGACTAAACTATAATTTGCTGAGTGTGGCACAACTAAACAATTCAAGTCACCGAGTTGCTTTTGAGAGCAAGAAAGTAAAAATATTTGATGATGGAGGAAGACTTGTTGGAACAGGAGCACAATCGAAAGGTAACTTGTTTTATCTTAACAATGATGAGTCTTCTTGCTTAATGGTGAAAAATGAAGATGCTTGGTTATGGCATAAAAGGTTATGTCATGTGAACTTGATAACATGATTAAAATCAATAAAAAGAAGAAGGTTAGAAGTCTACCTAACTTATCTAAGCCTGATCATGTTATGTGTCATGAGTGTCAGAAAGGTAAAATGACAAAATCTAGTTTCAAAAGAAAAGATTATTCAATAAAGAAAATACTTGAGTTAGTTCACACCGACCTATGTGGTCCCATGAGAACTAAGAGTTATTATGGTGATAGATATTTCATTCTTTTTGTTGATGACTATACTAGATTAATGACTATCATGTTCTTGAAAGAAAAATAAGAGGCATTTAAGATGCTTGAGTGGTAAAAAGAAAAAGTATAGAAAGAGACTGGTAAAGAATTGAAATGCTTGAGATTTGACCGAGGTGGTGAATTTATTTCTAATGAATTTACTAACTTTTGTAATGAGCATGGTATTAAAAGACAGGTCTCTGCACCGAGAACACCCTAGCAGAATGGAATTGCTAAAAGGAGGTATAGGTCAATAGTTGACTGTGCAAGAACATTGATGATAGAGAAAAATGTTGCACAGACATACTAGAGAGAGGTAGTTAGCACAAATGTTTATGTTTTGAACCGACTACAGTTGAAGAAGGACACTAACAAAATACCCTATGAGTTATGGTTTGGACACAAACCCACTGTAAGTTATTTCAGAATTTTTGGAAGTAAATGCTTTGTTCTGAAAGATGAAAGAAATGGAAAGTTTGAATCAAAAGGTGATGAAGGGATATTTCTTGGATATTCCACTAAAAGAAAATCATATAAGTGTCTAAATAAAGTTACAAATAAAATGATAGAAAGTGCTAATGCCAAGGTTGATGAATTTGATGACAATAATGCAGAAGAAAGCACAAAGGAACTAGAAGACTACGGTAGATTCACATACATTGAGCATCCAGAGTATTTACCAAAGCCACAGACAGTGAGAACCGGTCAGCAAGAAAACAACACCGAGGAACAGGAAGAGGAACCGATGAGCAGGAAGGACCGATCGAGCAAGCAAATGAACCTGAACAGGATGAACAAGAAAGAAGAGATTGGATACTGGAAAGATTTGTCAGAAGACATCATCCTGAGAACCAAATTATTGGGGACAAGCAAGCTGGCATACAAATGAGAAGTAAGTCAAGACAAGGTACATGCTTAGTTTGTGAATATGAACTGAAGAATGTTAAAGTTGCATTAGAGAATGAAGAGTGGATTAATGCAATGAATGAAGAGATTGAACAAATAGAGAAAAATAAGACATGGACCTTAGTACCTAGACCTAAGGATAAGAATGTTATCGATACTAAGTGGATCTTCATAAACAAGCTAAATGAAAATGGAGAGGTTACAAGGAATAAAGCCAGACTAGTTTGCAAGGGGTATGCACGGTAGGAAGGAATTGACTATGGTGAGACCTTTGCACCTGTTGCTAGACTAGAAGGAGTTTGAATGTTACTAGCTTATGTAGCACATAAGAAATTTAAAGTTTATCAAATGGACGTTAAGTCTGCATTTCTGAATGGGATACTTGAAGAAGAAGTCTACATAGAACAACCAGAAGGGTTCGTTGATCCAGACAAGAAAGATATGGTATGTAGATTACATAAAGCTTTGTATGGTTTGAAGCAAGCACCGAGAGCCTGGTATGAAAGGCTGCATACTTATTTGTTAAGTATTGGATTTGTTAGAACTAGTGAGAATAGAAATTTGTATATGAAAGGAGATATTGATGATACTATTCTAATTGCTGAAATATTTGTGGATGATATTATCTTTGGAGGTCAATATCACATATGTAAATCCTTTGTTGATGAGATGAGAAAAGAGTTTGAAATGTCTATGTTTGGAGAGATTAAGTTCTTTATAGGACTGCAGGTTATTCAGCAAAGTGATGGGATATTCATCACACAATCCAAGTATATAAAGGAAGTACTGAAAACATTTGGCATGGAAGATACTAAACTAGTTGGAACACCAATGGTCATAGACTGCAAATTGACTAAAGAGGATGAAACTACAGAGGTGAACCAGACACTATACCGATCAATGATTGGTAAGTTAATGTATGTAGTACATATTAGACCAGATATAGCACATGTTGTGGGAATTGTTGCAAGATTTTTTGAAAATCCTAAGGAGTTACACATGATTTCTACAAAGAGAATCTTAAGATACCTAAAGAAGATAAAGGATTATGGATTATGGTATCCTAAGGAAGGCAAGTTTGAACTTAAAGTATACACTGATGTTGATTGGGCTAGAAATGTGGATGACAGAAAAAGCACAACCAAAGGAGTATTTTTCTTCGGTGAAAGACTTGTTACCTGGACAAGTAAGAAGTAGTCTTATATTTCCCAGTCTATAGCTGAAGCAGAGTATGTTGTTGCTACTATAAACTATTCAAATATTGCATATATCAAGAAAGTGTTAGAAGGAATGAATGAGATAACCACTGAGTCGGTGATTATATACTATGATAACACTAGTGCTATAAACATTTCAAAGAATCCAGTGATGCACTCTAAAAAAAAGCACATATCTATCAAGTATCACTACTTAAGAGAACAAGTGCACGAGAAGCAAGTGAAGCTAGAATTTGTTATATCTAAAGAGCAACTTGCAGACATATTTACAAAGCCTCTACTGAAAGATACATTTGAATACTTGAGGACTAGACTTAGGGTCCGTCCCCTGTCTACCGGTCACTAATGTGATCTGGAGGTTGCATCAGCCTAATCTTATCAGAAGATCATTCATGTTGATGCAGCATAGTTCACACTTTGGATTTCCATCTAAAGTTGTGAAGAACTGGAATAGATTTTCATAATCAGTATACAGAGATACAGTCAATGCACTAGACAACAGAGAGTTACATGGCTACTACAAATTTGTATGTGTATTTGTTTCTTTGCCATTGTTGTTAAAGGGAGAGATAAACAATATGATAATCGAGGAGAATACTAGAACATCTATCTAAGCGAGAGACAATCTGAAAAGATAAAAGGAGAGAAACAGAAGGAACCTAAGAGCTGTTAAAGATCATATCTACAAAAGACAGTCTACACATTACAATGTTGTTATGTAACGTAGTGATTAAACATATTAAGCTAAGGGAGAGCTTACCGAGCTACAACATTTATTTATAGAGTTGTAGAATACATGTTTGGTATGTGTATGGTATATTTCATATTGCTTGAGTTGCCATCAATGCCAAAGGGAGAGATTGATGAACTACAACTAATTGAGAACCTGATTAAATAACTTCAAGTGATTAGAGATCACCGAGCACTGAATTGTTATGTAAGATAATTGAATCAATTTTATGTTATCATTGATGTCAACTAGTTTTGACAGTACTTATCATGGAGTTGAAAACATCTAACACATATGTAGAAGAAAAGAGAAAGATGAAGAACCAAGATATCTACATTGAGGAAGATGGATACGACAGATGAGGATAAGGAATACCTTTGGTAACTTATTGATGAGTCTATGATTTCATATTGTTGACTTGATGTTGTATTAATCTTTTATGAAGTTGGGAGCAAAATTTTACATAATGAAGCATTCCAGTATACACCGAGCAGTGTAGTGTATTTCGAGTATAGTATAAACTAAGCTTGTGTTCACCGACACATTTCTTTGTTAACCGAGTATGGACAAAAGAACTAAATGATTTGTTTAGCCGACAGAAGTTGATGAGCTGTAAAGTGTATGATCACGAGGTGAAAGATAAAGTTTGTTACGAGATCAATGACTAGCAAAATTCAAGGAAGATCTAAAGGACAAATTTGAAACATGTTACTGACACATCAGCTGAGGAAGGTTTAAGCAACAAAACCAATGAAGGAGATTAAGTGGCAAAATCTGATGGATGAAAAGAAAACGGTTTACTTGTCTATTTAAGAGACTAGGGTTTCATTATGAAACTTATGCCAGAGGAAAGAATACTGTAGAGATATCACATGAAAAAGCTTCATGCACACTTGATCAAATTGGTTAAGGAGAATCGAACTACAGAGATTACTGAGCATCAGAAAGCTATAACCGAGAGACAGTAAGTTACTGAATATTGTTGAAACATAATTGATATATTGACCAAGGATTTGAATGAGCATAATATAGATCTGTACATCTGTAAATGAAGTTGTATTGTAATCAAATCACCTGTTGTTATAGTTTAACTATTGTAATTAGATAAATCTCTTAATCGAGTAGACTTGAAAGTCTTGTAATGTCATTCATAGAATGCACATTTGTTATCATGTCAACCCCATAGTGAATGCTAGTTGGACGATAATGGTTAGTGTTAAATCCTATAACAAGGTCACACCTTACAATGTGTTTTGTAACCTTTAATAGGGTTGGGTCTTCACCGACCTCACTTTAGAAGAGTGAACAATTTTTTGGGTTGTCGGTCCCAGGTGGTTTTTCCATTTACAAGGTTTCCATGTTAAATCTCTTATGTTATGTGTTGATTGTGATGATTGTTGGATATCATACTTTACATGTTGCATATTTGATTTTATCAGTAGTTACTATATGTTATTGACTGGTAATCGGTAAAAGCACAGATAGTTTACTATTATATGTTACCGAGCTGCAAAAATTTGTTTAAATTATTTTTGGATATACATTTTGTACTTGGGACAGTGGATAACTGATCCCCCCCCCCTCTGTTATTCTAACAATTTGTAGAAGTAAATAGGGGGATTCTTCCGTTATCATAAGCAGAGACTATGTCTCACATGCTATAGTTGAAACTACTATTTTGCAATTGATCCAAGAATTGTTAGTTGTAAAATATTTAGCCAACATTTTTTGGAAACTTCGCTAAGAACACGATACACATTTGAGAGCCTCACGCTTTCATTTGAAGTATACCAGTGTCTTTTTCATTGTAATTTTTTTATTTTAATATGCCAAGTGTTCACCAAGGACATGTAAAATGGTTTCCCAAGGCCCTTTGGGGAATTTTTTTGGTCTATTCAATTAGACACCACTCATTCATCCTCTTCCTCAAGGTTCGTGGAAGAACTTTCCTAAGTTCTATGGGGAAGGGAAACAACATCCTGATGAATAGATCAAGGCCTTCTACATTTCTTGTGGAGTCCTTGGCATGGAACATGAAGACATATCAGTGAGGTTATTCATTGGGACATTGCAAGGTGATGTTTCTAATTGGTTCTACAACCTTGTGTCACAATCCATCATGAGTTGGGATACACTCATAGAAAATTTTGAGGCATGGTTCAATCCTACTGAAGATGCACATGCTCTGTTGGCTTAGATAACATAGTTGAAGAAAGAATCTCACGTTCCTATGCATGAATTCATAGCTCACTTCAACAATTGGACACTTAAAATTCTAGTTGTACTTGAAATTCTATTGTATGAAATGAACATCAATCTTGAAAGAAGAGGATATGATGAAAGATGAGCACCTATTTTGAAGAAAGAGAATATGGTAAATGTAATGCCCATTGATTAGCTTTTAGATCTTAGTTAGTTTTCAAGTGTTAATTGTAGAAATAAATAGGGGGAGTCTTCCCTTATCATAAGGAGAGTTTGTGTCTCACATGCTATAGTTGAAACTATTATTTTGCAATTGATCCAAAAACTATCAGTTGCAAAATATTTAGTCAACAATTTTTGGCAACTCTTCTATGAACATGATACACATTTGAGAGCCTCACGCTTTCATTTGAAGTATACCAGTGTCTTTTTCTTTAATTTGCCAAGTGTTCACCAAGGACATGTAAAATGGTCATCCAAGGTCCTTGGGGGAATGTTTTTGGTCCACTCAATTTGACACCACTCATGCATCCTCTTCCTCAAGGTTCATGGAAGAACTTTCCTAAGTTCTATGAGGAAGGGAAACAACATCCTAATGAATAGATCAAGGCCTTCTACATTTTTTGTGGAGTCCTTGGCATGGAACATGAAGACATCTCAGTGAGGTTCTTCATTGAGACACTTCAAGGTGATGTTGCTAATTGGTTCTACAACCTTGCATCACAATCCATCATGAGTTGGGATACACTCATAGAAAATTTTGAGGTAAGGTTCAAGCCTACTAAAGATGCACACGTTGTGTTGGCCTAGATAACATAGTTGAAGAAAGAATCTCACATGCCTATGCATAAATTTATAGCTCACTTAAACAAGTTGACACTTAGAAGTCTAGTTGTTTCTCAACCTATAACTGAGAATTTGAAGTATTTCTCTCTCAATGCTCAAGTGCTTGAGGTGAGTTTTTTTGTTGAGAAGAGCAACTTTGACTACTCTCACAACTCCATAGACTCTGGAAACTGATATTGAAGACGGTCTCATCATCTCCAAATTAGATAAGAATAGAACAATGTGGGATCAAATAAAAAAATTATTTGGAGCCATTCTCTTCCATCACAAGACCAAATAATATCGTGTAGAGGTTAGCTAATGAGTTTCTTTCCCTCAAAAAGAAAATAGCTCAAGGTGTATTCTCTTCCCCTCACAATGATGTTCCAAGGAGGCCATATCCAAATGTTGCCCATAGTTTTATTGTAAAGAATCAGAATAAGTTATTTTTACCATGAAAGAAGCTTGCTCTTGAGACACCATTAGTAAAGGTAGTAGTGGATTATCATGAATGTGAATCAAGTGATATTGCTATAGTCTTATAGGAGAAGGAAGAAGACACAGGTGACAACTCTCATATTTGGTTTATGTAGTATCATAAAGATATTGAATAAAAAGAAGGTACCATGGAAGAAACCACATGAAATAAAAATCATAAGGATGAAAGTCACTCTACCAAGGTTCAAGTGAATGAGAATAGTTATGTTTTGATATTTGAAAATATTCATGTGCATGAAGGTATAAATCAAGTTGAAATGAATGTATTAGTGTTTCAAGGTCATGAACTTGAACACGTTGTGCGTGACAAAAAAACATGATGAAGACCTACATAAATAATTGAAAATCTTTAAAATTTGAAGTTTGTGGATAACATACTGACATATGCAATGTCATTATGTTTTCATCTGATTCACATGAGGAAGATCATTCAAAATAGCATGAGGTTGTCATGGTTGAGGAAGCCATTGATAAGGGTGCAGTTGACAAGAAGAATTCAACCTTTGTCCTATCAAGAGGATGTCCAATACAACATATTGCTTAGTTGGAAGCCAATAGGAAGTTATAAATTCCACAAGTACATGAACATAAAGATAAATATGAGGGTAAAGTCAACATGCATTTGCAATTCAACATGAGTAGTTTGAATTCATAGGTCCATTTTGGATTAGTAATGCATTTGATCTATTTTAGGAGGGAAGTGAATTTTCTCATTTCTTCCAAGTAGTTGTGCATCAAGTTAGAATGCAATTGTTCATGCTAAATCTATGCCTGGTTGTTGGGATCATGTCAAGCATCACAAGTTGTTTCTGACATGATCCAAAACTTCCTCCAAAAATTCTTCAACAACTTGCGATGCTTGACATGATCCCTAGAATTTTATGGTTGGAGGAAGTTTTCATGGGTTTTTTGGAGGAAGTTTTCATTATTGGATAGTCTAGGTTAGGTTAGTTGTTTCTTTTCCAAATAAGTGCACTCACACAAATTTAAATCTTGATTTAGTGAGTCTTGTTTTAAGTAAGTTGCGTCATACTTATCATCTTTTTGCTTTATTTTTGTTGCATGAATTTGTAACCCAATAGATGAAAAATGTACTTGAGATTTTGGATTGTACTACCTTTGATTATTTCCCCAACCAAAGGTAATCTCCTAGGCAGAGCCATCTATTATCATTGATTTTAGTTAAGCAAAATCATAGATCAACCCCCACAAATTTTTGTCATAAATCATGGTCTATGTGCTCTAAGCACAATTTTCAAGGCATAAATCTCTTTTAATCATAAACATTTTCATTATTTTATCATTTTTCGTTGAAAGGCCATTATTTCTCATCTTCATTTTGATGATTTTTATAGTTATTAAGTTAGTTTTTTACAAGTTTCATTCAAATTCATAACTTTTAAGCTCCTTTTCATGTGTTTTGCATTTTGCAATACAAGTCAGAACTTAAGTTATTAATTACAATTGTAGGTCGGACTGAAAGTCCTAACATACACCAAACAAAGCTCTTAATAACATTCGTATTCAAGACTAAAAGTCCCCACCAAAAGTGTTTGTGAAATTAATGGTCATAGGACCACCAAGTCTTCTTTAAATATTTTTATATATTTCCATTGTCATTTTATTTTCTTTTGATTTTCTTTGAGACTATTTTCTTTTGTGTTTCCAAGCCCATGCAAGGCATCTAATCGTGTTGTAATTTTGCAAATTTTTTGCACTTGTATAGGGTTTTAGTCATAATGCTTTTCTTTTAAAAGATCCATGGGATTTGTGTGATTTCCATATTTCATGAAGCCATTTTCATAGACTAAGGATTTCACGTCCTTTTTCATGTCTTAACTTTTTTTTTGTTTTTACATTTTTCTTTTTGTTTTATTCTTGTTCCACATAAGATTTTTAAGCCTTGATTCATGTTGTATAAAGTCATTTCTCCCTTTACCAATTACAATGTATGATCAAAATCCAAGAGCCTATGTTATAATGATGATATGAATGAGATTTTCAATAAAATAAATATTTTCAAACCATGTCGAAAATTGAGCATTTTATCAAGATATGTCCTCATGTATAGTCAAGGTTTATAACCTCGACAACACATTTCCTTACATATGTAAATACGTGACTATGTGAAGTTGAGATTTTATGTTTTGATTACATACATTTCTAAATGCTTGGTTGTATGCATTTGGAGTTTTTGACTTTGATTACATCTCAAATGCCATTTTCATTAGCATGTGTTATCAGGATTTTAAACCCTAACAACATCCCAACTTGCACATAAAACACATTGTGGTTCCTTCTATAGCAAGGATTTTAAAGTCCAACTGCATAAAATTCTTATTGCACATCTAAGTGCAATTGAGACTTTTAGTCCTGATTACAATAGACCTATAATATTTTAGATAGGTTACCTCATGCATTGTTAGAGTTTTCAACCTCGATAACATGTCTCATTATAATTGCATTATATTATGAAATCATAACTTTTTTCCCTAATTATATTTGCATTTGCACTTGAAGTTTCAAAACACAACTACATACAATTAAAGTTTTTAACTCTAATTAAACATGATATATACAATGCATAACTATATAATGTGTAGTTGAGGTTTGTTAAAGTTGGAGGTTTTTTATTGCAGTAACTTGTAATAGCACTTATATATTTTTGTGTGTTTCAAGTTACCTTCTCAATGCATATGTATATGATATTAAGAGACATGTCTCTTTAAATTTCATTAGTTATCAATAAAATTTGCTTATTATCATGATTAATAATGTGATAATAACTTATTTATATATATAATATATATTTCTACTTTATTATCAATAATATTAATGCTTGATAATAATCATGTAGGATAGATATCAAATGTTTGAGGCCAATAGGTCATTCAAACATTTGATTTCGTTGATTGGAATCATCTGATTGATGCTACAATCATTAACACTCCCTCTTAGCTAGGGATGATGATTTCTATCCAAACAACATAATGTACAACTGTTACCTCATGATAACATAAGGACTGAAGCTACAATTTATCATTACTCCCTCTTAGATAGGGAGGATAAACACATGATTAGATATTACCTCAATGCAATATCAAGTTGTCATGATTAAGGATATCTTTGATCATAATATACCCACCATTTAGACATCATCCCATGATAACAAGAGTAATGACCTCAAAATATCCAGTTGCATGATATTCACCAAGTACTCTTAGTAATGGCCTCCTAAATGTCAAGTTTCATTATAACATTCACCAAATACTCAAAATATCCATAAGGTATGTGCACACATATCCTTAATGATACTTACCATAGGAACATTATATTCATGGCATGTTTAAGGAAATTAATCCACCATGCAAGATATGATCTATCACAATCTACTTAGATATCATAAGATATCCATCATAATAGAAGATTGAGTTATTGTAAGATCATCACCTTTCAATAAATTCTATAGATACAAGTGATAATCATTTGGAATTTGTCACTTCCTCGTGATGTACATAGGGGTAGGCCTATTAAAATCATGCAGTCACACACATGGATTTTAAGACTCCCTCTAGATATCAATCTTTTGAGCTCCTCATCTAATGATGCCTCTGATGAAGTGTCAGACTCCCACTGAATTTGATATCAATCTTCCTTTTTCTGCAAGAACATCCCTGAAGAGAAAGGAAAAAAAAACTCTTATAGTACATATAGAAATACAAATAAGAGATTAACTACAAGAAGAAAATAAATGTAGTTCTAAAGATATAATAAAAAAAAATACTTATCTCATTATTTGGAGTGATATCTCATCAACATCCTTCCTAATGTAAATATGCTTCTTTCTTCTTTCTAAGTATTAGTCTTCAAGTTCTAGTTTGGTCCTTTCATCCAATTAAGGTGCAAACATCTATTAAGCTTACCTATAGTAGAAAATATGACTTTCCATTTGTTTAAACCCATCCACGGTATGCCAATATATGTTCTCTGATTCACCCAACAAGCTAAACTAGCCTCTAACTGCAATATTTTCACCTCTTCATGGTCAAAAAGTTTTTCCATGTTTGAATTACCCAACATTGAACTCTATCATGCCTTCTCTCTCTAAGTGCCTAACAAAAGTTCTCAAACTCAGAATTCCATGATTCACCATTCTTGCATTTTGTCTGTCACATGTGTCCAACCCCAATCACATAGCTTCGATCACACAGTGGGTAGACATAGAGGAAGCACAATGCCATTAGTAATCTTGCAATATTGGTTATTGTTGGTCCCTCATTGACATTGTAAAGACTGTAGCTCCCACATATTCATAGTGTTGGCAACTATGATCAAACTACAAACATTGTCCACAACAGACCTATTCATCTTTATTTCATGTTTTAAATCCATCGTGTTGTGTAAAGAGATAAGGTATAGATCTCTTCATTATTAAGACATAAGTATTTCACAGAGAATTTTTCAATATCTTTCCAATGAATTTATATGTATTCATCTTCTTCTCTCCCATCAAGAAACTCATCACTTGAGTCTCATCGATGAATTCTCAACCTGCTTCTTACAACAAGGACTCGGGCTACTCATTCATCAATCACAAATCTATTATGGTACATGTAGAATTTACTAACAAAAGTTGTGGTATTGATTTTATTTATAGAGCTTCATCCTCCTTGAGTCTTATGTTCAACATCCAAGATCCTAATTCTGGTGTGACATCTTAATACAAAGATCGCACATACCTCATACCACAAGCAAATCATTGGCATCAATCAAGAACCAATGATGTCATCAATTGTATTGAGATGAAAATCACATTTGTGATCATACAAAGACTTGGCATTGGTACACCACTTCAACATATCCATTCATTGCACCTACAAGTTCATATATTTCTAGCATAGTGATATGATAGCAACACCTACATAGATCAACATAACAATACACCCGATTGCATACTATCAAAACTTGCATACACTATGCAATAGAAAACTACAACAACACAATCATATATGTTCAATCCTCCATAGAATGTTCTATCATTTCCTCCTAAACTTTTCTCTTCAGATCTACCTTCTAGTTTGTAATACTAATTTGAAGGCACTTGACTCTGATACCATGTTAAAGTTGGAGGTTTGTCATTGCAGTAACTTTTAATAGCACTTTAGATTTTATGTGTGTTTCAAGTTACCTTCTCAATGCACATGTATATGATATTAAGAGGCATATCTCCATAGAGACATGTCTCTTTAACTTTCATTAGTTATCAATAACATTTGGTTATTATCATGACTAATAATGTGATAATAACATATATATATATATATATATATATATATATATATATATATATATATATATATATATATATATATATATATATATATATATATATATATATATATATATATATATATATATATATATATATATATATATATATATATATATATATATATATATATATATATATATATATATACACTTTATTATTAATAATACTAATGCTCCATGATAATAATCGTGTAGGATAGATATCAAATGTTTGAGGCTGATAGGTCATTCAAACATTTTATTTCATCAATGAGAATCATCTTATCGACGCTACAATCATTAACAAGGTTTTTAACCTCGACAACACATTTTATCATACCATGCTTTACATTGTGTAATTGGAACTAAAAGTTTTGATTACACTTAACTTTACACATAAGCATAGTGTAATAAAAAAATTTATTTATGATTACACATTTCATTACACGTTGCAAAAGTGCAATTGGGACTATAGTCTCAATTGCAAGTTAACAATCTACACTATCCAATGTAATTGGAACTTTTAGTTCCATGTGCATAATGTTTTTCCCTCCACTATGAACTAGTGTAATCAAGAATTTTAGTCTCAATTACACCTGTGAACATATATGTTGTACCCTTATTTGCAAAGCTTTCTTAAAAGTCATCTCGTGTGTCATGTCAATTTGGTGTCCAACATGGAAAATCTCATAATCCACTGCTATGAAACCATTAAAAATGCTCTCATTCACTCTCTAAGCTTCTCATCTCAACTACACAAAAAGAAATTCCCTTGTTGAACCAATTTTACCCCATAAAAAAGATGACATGGGATTTCATTGACAAAGGACATAAGAACTATTGATGATGCAAGTTGGTGTTCTTGAACAAAATGCGCTCATCTATGTACCAATAATTTGAAGACTCAAAGAATGCATGTGTTGTTCTAAAGAAATATGAAGACCACCTTTAACCCAAGATGATGTAATAAGAGTTATGTCTTGCCAGACACTTAGTTTAGTTTCAATTATGCATATGTAATTTAGTTTTGACAAATTATATGTAAATTCAAAAATTGTAATTACATGTGATCACATCACATGAAAATTTGTAAAATGCAAGTACATTTACATAGTCACATTACACGTCAAATTAGAATAGGATTGTAATGTTGAATAAGTCAACAACTAGTTACGATTCTCCCACCTTTTTCTCATAGCCTCTCTTCTATAAATACAAGAGGGATAAATATTGTAAATAATCATCCTTTGACAATGCAAAAAACTTCAAAAATTTGTGTGTGCACTCTAAAACTTTGATTTTGGATGTAAAATCAAATTGTAGTCAATAAAAGAGGAAGGTTGCTTCCAAAATTTGTGTTGGAAAAAGTTGTGATGTGATGACATTATTTGGAATTGGTTGTGAGTTTTGTGTTATCTAAAAGATATTTGAATTCAATCTTACAGTCTTTGAGTTGGTTATTGTGTTTACAATTAATGTTAGGTTTTCATACTTGATCTTGTAGACTTTGTGTTGCCTATTATGTTTGAAGTTAGCATCATTTTCCCAAGCTATAAAATAATGTGTAGTCTTTTTATTTCTTTTATCTTATGTGTTTTTGTATCTAAGGTGTAGTATATATTGAAGTCTTTGAGTTGCACGTATATTTTATTTGTGTTTCTAAATTTGCATAAGAAGTTAGAGAAAGTCTTTGAGCTTTCATGAGCTTCTTGATCACTTAAACACCTATTCTAATGAAAGAGAATACAATAAATGTAACATCCATTGATTAGCTTAGTGTACATAATTTTAGGTCTTATTTAGGTGTTAGGTTTTTTCAATATAAATATACAGGGGAGCCTTCCCTTATATTTAGGAGAGTTTGTATCTTGTGTGTTGTGGTTGAAACTACTATTTTGTAATTGATCCAAAAGTTGTCGGTTGTAAAATATTCAATTGACAAGTTGTTAAGATTTTAGTAGTAATTTCTTATAGTAATTTTTTTGGTCAAAAATTAATAAGATTTTAGGGATTATTTTTTTCATTTAACAATTCAGAAGAATAATATCCAAAAAAAATTAAATCATAGCCAAGAATCTCTTGTTAATAAATTATCATTAAAAGAAGGTAACTTTTTTTTTTGTAAATGTGCACATAAATAGCATTGCATTATATGTTTGATAGTTATGAATTGTAGAGAGTTACTTTGACATGGAGTGTACAAGTATTCTTCAATAAAAATATTTAGCAAAAAGGATATGCATTTAATTGAGGTACTCTTGTCCAAATGAATTCTTCATCCACAAGTTGATTTCTTTATTAAAAAAAACATGTGAAGTGTAGAAAGAAGGTGAATTATGTGTGAATGTTTTAGAACAAATTCTTGACATGTTTTGATCATCATTTTGAGTGATTTTCATAGAGTTGAAGTCTTGATTCGGCTTAAGATGATGGCCAAATTAGTGGGGGGTCCTATAATTCCAAAAGAGGGGTAAAAATTGTAGATCTCATGTCCAAATCTAATGATAATAGCCATGAAGATGAAACCATGAAAAAAGAAGTTGTTATCATGTATGTTAATACATAACAACAATCTGAAAGTGATACTAGTGGTTGAGACAACCTTTACATCGAGGTCTCTTTACCTAGTTGAATTGGAACCTTTTGTTTGCTATAGTAATAATATTGTTTGATTTGTATATCTTCCTTTGAATATTTCATGTGGATTGAAAGGATCTTACACTTAGGGACTTGTGCATCCATCAACTTAGTGTCATCTTATCCCTTTTCTCTCAACTCCTCTATCTCATTATCTCTAATCTACCGAGTAATAATTCTATGTTGGGGGGGCTTGTGCATATCATCCTTTTTCTCTCAACTCATCTATCCCTTCATCTCTACTTTATTACAAGTATGTGTGTAAGTTTAAACTCTTTCTAAAGTGGGGGCTAAATATACTGTAGTAAATTGTATCTATTTATAATCCCACACTCTATTTGGGTCCATGTTGGTCTCTTTTAATGGTTTTAATAACTAGGTGCCCCTAGAACCATAACTTATGGATTGGATCTCCATGCTAAGTAGTTATCTCATCATTGTGAAGGCTCATTTTCTGTCAACCCATGCATGTATACTTGAAATGGGTTAGCAATGTATATGCACTAGGGACCCAATTATAGCCATGCTATCTATGACTAAAAATGAAATGGTGCTAAAAGAAAAGTGCATGGAAAGGAAACAAATCAAATGGTTAACAAAAAATATCATCTACATTGAACTCAATTGAATAACAACAATATAATCCATGGAAAGAAAACATGAAACTTATCTGTCATTTTTTGCTACAAGAAAAGTTATAGGATGGAGTTTCTAGTGGTTGTAGGAACAGTCAATTGTTAGGATGGTAACTAAATACTATATAAAAAATAACTATTGAACACAAAGATTGAAATTCTCACCAAGTGGGAATCCTTGAGTGAGAATTATAAAAGCCCAACTAGATACTGCAAACTAGAATATCATTTTATTTATCCAAAAGCACTGTTACATCATAATGGAACTAAAAACTATTCTTAATAAATTAAAAATTGAAATAATATCTAAATTTCTAACCTTAAGAAGGGGTATTTGAACTTTATTTACAACAATTAGACTTCTAAATGGTTCTAACTAACACCAATTCCACTCCCAAGACATTAGGACATAATTTATTGGAACATAAGAAAAGGAAGGAAGTTATACTTTGAATAATAAATAATCAAATTGTTCATGTTGTAGAGAAAATATAGCAGAACTACTCCCCCTATATCTATTCTTCCACAAGCATGAACACTAAAGTTTCATTATTACTCCACATGAGCTGTAAATAATTAGTTGTTGACTTCTTCAAGGTTCATCTTGGCATGACTTTTACTTCAACTAGTTAGTTCACATAAACTCCCACATTGTAAGGCTTTGACCATTGTTGCACCTTCATTTATTCTTGCATCACGACATTAGTCTGTACAAAACAAAGGCATATCCATTTCATGTTAGAATAACAATTATTTAACTACATGCAAGATTATATGGATAAATCACATATCAAGTCACATAGCATCTTTCGCCATTAATAAAAAATAAGTATAGGGATAAGTTCAAGTTCATGCCCACTTTGAAAAGTTTCAAGAAAACAACATAGAAACATCATCAATAAGGTTTAAACCCAATAACAGTATCTAAACCCCTGATAAAACCAACAAAAAAACATAAAAGAATATTCATAGAATTGAGCCATTATTTGGGCTTATCCTCCCCCCCAACCTAATTTGATGTTAGTCCTCCAGCAAGTGTAAGATTTTTCATCTATGTCTATACTTTGTAATCACTAGGGGTCACATGGCCTATCCCATTGGTATTTAGACTCCAATAGAATACTTTGTTCTTTTTCATTCTGTCCCACCTAGCTTTCTGTGTTGCTTCATTAAAATAATTTCCATACTCCCTATAAGGTGTTAATGGCCATAAAAGCATGTGGCTGAAAAATTAGAAGTAGCCAATTACTTTTCTTTGTCCTTCTTGGGTGTATATACCTTGGTTCTCTTCTAATGGATGCATAATAGGTTCAAATAGAATGTGGTTCTACCTAATTCAATTCCTCTATCAAATTGTTCCATCTCATTCAAACCATTCAACTTGAAGAAATTATCCAACCACCCATAATTCCTAAATTTTGGCTCATAGAGTGCATCTTGAAGAAGTAGACTATGATCCATAGGCTCATTCTGGATAGGTGGTCCTCCCATTGCTTAGTATTTATCTTATACCCTTCAAATTATTTTGAAAATAACTTAAATTCTTCTGAAAATAGAAAATTTTGTGTGAAACCTGAATGCACTTACTGCAACATCTTACAAAAATTATCCCCTACCACCAAGACAAAAATCGTTTATCTTCCTATCTTTCATTTTCATAATGACAATTAACTAAGAGCATTAAAGGATATAATAAATGAATGCATCATAACTTGAAATAGCGATGGTAAGTATAACCAAGCTCATAACAATCAAGTTTTAAATAAAAAAAAGGTCACCTCATAAATGCAAACTGTCACTTCAGCTTAGATTCAAAAGATTTAAAATCAAAACGTGACATGTTGGCATATATAATAAAAGCACAAACAAATATAGTGATGTTGGTATGAGACATATGTGTACCCTCCCCCCAACCTAAATGGTGACATGTGTCCACACATGTCTAGTAGAAAGTACAAGAAATTTGAAGGGGGTATGCTACGTGAATTATGCATATTAATAAAACAGTAATAAAATAAATGTATCTGAAGTAATGAATATACATAAATTGTTAAGTATGTACTTGGAGGTTGTCATTAATTCATAATATCTGCACTATATATTTTGGAAGTAGCTATCATGCTGAGAAAATAATTTGGCTGAAAAGTAAAGTTAAGTGATGGTGAGGTGATGTGGAAGACAAGTGACATGAGATGGAAAGGTGGTTGATTTATTGATGGAGAAATGTACTTCCATAAGGAGTGGAAGTATTTATTATGAATGCATGCAAATATTTTACTAGGTAGAAGGTGGGACACTAGGTCTACCTTCCTTGGCTACAGGATTTCCAGAATCATTATAGCATTAAATTGTTGCACAAACTTTTGTTTAGATGTTGGTTTTTGATAAAGTTTCAAGTTATGACCATTGATCAATAATTTGAACCAAATAGGGTCAATAGTTGAAAGTTGCACAACTCCATTGGTAAAAAAATTTGTAACTTCATAGGGACCTAACCATCTAGTTTGCAATTTTCTCATGTTTTCCTTGTATCTTTAGTCATAGAGGAGTGCTCAATCTCCTGGTTGAAATTGCTCCTCTCTTATGTACTTTTCATGCCATTTTATTCTTTGATTTTGTACCACTTTTATTTGGTGCAAAGCTAATTTCCTCAATTCATCCAAAGCATTTAACTGCATGACCATTTCTTTCTATGTTGCAGATATATCCATGCTAAGGTCAAGTGTTGTTCTCAACATTTTATGCTCAAACTCAATTGGCATCATGGTTGTTTTTCTATATAACAATTCAAAAGGGGTAAAACCTGTTGTGGTTTTCCATGATGTTTTGTATGACCATACTACTTTAGGCAGTCTAGCTTCCAAATCCTTCCTATGTACAACCACCATTTTTGTGAGGATGGCCTCTATGTCCCTCTTTGTGATCGCTTTCTTCCCATTAGCTTGGGGATGGTAAGGTGTAGATTTTCTATGCTTGATATTATAATCATTCACTAAAGCTATGATAAGAGTTAAAGTAAAATGAGCCCCTTGATTTGTTACTACCTCCCTGGGAACTCCGTAGCATGTGAAAATATCTTCATGGATAAATTCTACAACTTTATTATCCCTTGCATGCTTCATGGCTTTGACCATTTTTAGGTGTATAAAAATGCCCCTCTATTTGAATCAATGTGCGAAGTGCGTTGGTTCAAAGAATGCTTGATTGATTTGATTAAATGATGCCTGATCTGATCCTGATTTTTATGATAAACCCTAATTTGTCGATGATACATGTTCTCATTACAACACTCAACTCCTAATTTGATGTTTTGATTTCAAAATATTCCCTGATTTTGATGTCCCATTAATGATTTTGAAATCTTACGTTCGATTGCCCCTGATTTGAAAATTTGTTGATTCCTTTTTTCACTAGCCATTATGATATGTTGCCCCCTTAGAGATGAAATGGAAGTTGAGTTGATGGATTTGATTGATTTTTAGAATTTTGAGTTATATTAAGATTTTGATTTGTTCCCCAATAAAAATCAATTTGGAATATTCCCTAGTTGAATTTGATGACCAAAGATTTTGATTTGATGAAAGATCAAGTGTGTTTGGTGTCAGTCATGATCATTTAGTTGATTTGGTATCTATGTCAATCTGATAGATTGATAGGTTGATTTTCCATCCTCAAGATCTAGAGTAAGGAAATTTCATGCGCTCAAAGATGAGCAAGATAGATGATAGGATGATTGATTGACACTAGATGATCAATTTTGACGATGTTGACTGATTGAATTCCAAAATATGTTTGCTTTGGAACACTAATGATGCAAGGCCTATATCCATGGCCATTTGATATGATTTAGGTGCAAACATAGGTATAGGGGATGGATAGAGTTAGGTTCCCCCTAGTTGATCAATATGATTGAATATTGATGATGTCCTTGATGTACCATTGATCATTTGATGGACATGATTCCTTGTTTGATGATTTACTTCAAACATTTGATGAAATTGATTCAGACTTTGATTAAGATCATTGATGTACATTTGATTATGTATATTTCCACCTTGTGAAACATTTGATGATGTGATCATGATTAACTTTACTCTCTGGTTTTTCTTAAGGAAAAATCCATAAAACTTAACATGCAAAAACTAATCTATATTGATGTAGCTAGTTCTCCCTTTTAATCATAAAGATGCTTATTTTCATCATTGAGCTTTGGAATGTGAAATTGGTATAATAATCACTAGTTTGATATTACAACCATGATGGTCTGAATACCACTTTCATTAGTTTCAATGTTGCAAGTGGATTTTGGCATTAAGATATGAAAGATCTAAATGGCCAAGGTATCATAATGCATAAATAGACAAAGATATGATTCTCTCCATATGTAAATGTCCTCGATGATACTTTGATGATCATGTCATTAGAAATATTTTACATACTTTGATTAATTAACCTCAAGATAGTCATGTAGAAATCAAGAAAATTGTCATGCTTTTATCATTGCTCCTCTAGTCTAAAACCCTCACCAATTTGCTAAAAAGACATGACTCTACCATAAAGTAACACTTTGAACATTTTTCCATTGTTTTCAAATCCATATTTCAAGTAGAACTCCATCCATTTTGATCTTTGTTTGTATTTTTAATCTTGATAAAGATAAGTCAATTTTTAGGTTGAGGATCAAAGTGTCAATCATTGAAGTTTGAGATCAAATGTGTTTGAATCAAGAATGATATGGATCAAAGGTTCAAGTGTCAACTCTATGATTTGATGTATTAATTTGTGTCGATTGGTGTCTATTTGATGAACCCATTTGATTTAGGATAAGTGTCCCCAGTTTGATTCCACAATGATGTTAGACTTAGAAAACTTTCCAAACCATGACGAAAGCCTTGGGTATATGTGAATGGATCTCTAAGAGCTTATTATGCAATATTTACAAATGATGGCCAATGCAAAAATATATAGAAGGATGACTGAAAGATACAGATGGAAAATGAAACTAGGCTTTACTTAAGGGCCAAATGGCACCTGTTTACCAGGTTTTCACCACTTGAGTTTATTGCTCCTTTTCTCTTTTTATTTGCTACCAAGGCACCTATTGCTAGGTTTTCACCAAGGCACTTTTTTCTTTCTTTGTCTCTTTTTTCAATTTTCTCATTTTTTATTTTTATTTTTTACTTTTTTTAATATTACGAAGGTGCTTGTTTGCCAGGTTTTCACCAAGATAACAATTTTTTTAGGATCCATATTTGAATGTTTTTTCTTTCTTCATGATCAATTTCCACAGTTTTTTTTTTCTTCAGGAACTCTTTTTCACTATTTTTTATTTTCTTTATAAACTCTTTTTTACTATTTTTTATTTTCTTGGGATCATTTTCCATTGTTTTTTACTTTCTCCTTTATGATGTTTTTGGATTTTTTCAGGATCAATTTTCACTATTTTTTATTTTCTTCATGATCACTTTTCATTGTACCAAGTATGATGTTTTTCCATCTGATATACTCTCATCTGATACTCTTTCAATTTGATACACTTATATCTGATTAGGTATAAAACCTCTTTAAGTGAATGCTATTAATAGGTTCTTGTAATTCCTCTCTATTACAATCAACTAGTTTGTATGTTCCTATCCCAAAGGAATACATGACAATGAAAGGTCCTAGAAAATTTGCTTCCCATTTTCCTTTCTTTTCTCTATTTACTTGATTCTTTGGGTTCTCTCACAATACTAGGTCACCAACTTGAAACTCTCTTGGTTTTATCTTCATGTTGTAATTCCTTGACATTCTATTTTGGTAAACCTTGATATTTTCATAAGCTTGCATTTGGTGTTCATCAAGTAACTCAAGATGTTGGAGTCTAGAAATTCTACAGTCTTCATCATTCAACAAACCATGTAAGGAGACTCTTAAGGATGAAATATCAACTTTTAAAGGTAACACCGCCTCTTCTCCATAAACCAATGAAAATGGTGTAGCTCTGGTGGATTTTCTTATGTTTTTTCGACATGCCCACAATGCTGGATTCAATTGTACATGCAAATATCTTCCTGAGTTATCAATTGTTCTTTTTAAAATCTTAAGGATATTCTTGTTTGTATCCTCGGCTTGTCCATTTCCTTGAGGGTAATAAATTGAAGAAGAATGGTGGATGATGTGGCAATTGTCACACAATTCATTGATATCCTTATTTTTGAAATATCTTTCATCATCCATTATTATGGCGTGAGGAAGGCCATATCTACAAATTATGTGGTTCAAGATAAACATTGAAATATATTTTCTTGTTGTAGTTGATAAAGGCACAACTTCTATCCATTTGGTGAAATATTCTGTTGTTGTAATAATGAACTTATGACCATTGGATGAAGGTGGGTAAATTGTCCCAATTAAATCCAACCCACATTGATAGAAAGGCCATGGTATGGTCATTGGATGCAACAACCTGTTCTGGTACATGAATCAATTTTTTGCGATATTGACATTTTAGCAAACTTTGACAAACTGACAAGCATCCTTTTTTATTGTGGTCCAATAGTTATCCTATTCTAAGAATTTTCTTAGCTAAGGTTAAACCACTTGAATGTGACCCACAGATTCCTTCATGGACATCTTGTAAATCTATTTTTGATTCCTCGTCCTCTAGACACCTAAGAAGTGTTTTGTCAAGACTCTTACAATACAATGTGTCTAAAACAAGGGTATAGCGGGAAGCCTGGCGTATGAAGTTTCTTCTTTGGTTTTGAAATTGGTCCAAGGGTAAGGTTTTATCTTTAAGATAACTATAAATGGATCCATACTGAGGAGAGTTATGTCTGACTAATAAACAAATGAGGTGGGATTTGGGAAGGTCAAATGTAGGTTTCACCAACTCTTTCACCAAGAATTCATATCTTGCACTTTGATATGGTATTTGAAAGAAATTAGCTAGGGTATCCATGGCATATGCTACTTTATTTTTCTCCCTTGGTATTTGCTCAAAAGTTATCAAGACAAAGTATTTCTTCAAATCATCTATCATCCTCTTATAGGGAATCAACTTATCGTCTCTTTTTTAATAATTGTCATTGATTTGGTTTATCACGAGTTTAGAAAAATCATACACTTATAGTTCTATCACTTTCCATTCTAGAGCTATTTTGATGCATATAAAAAGTGCTTCATACTATGCTATGTTGTTTGTACATGGAAAAAGATTTTTTTAGGACTTTGGAATAGAGTAAACCTTTAGGTTTAATCAATATAATGCTTTCTCTTGAACTATGTTGTGTATACAAACTATCAAAGTAGAGTTTTTAGGTCTTGGCTTCAATGTTTATAATTTCCGCATCAAGGAATTCTACATGTATTGTTGATCATCTATAAAGGAGCCTCCACCAACTGATCAACTATTAATTGTCATTTTATTTCTCTCCTATCCACATATTCAATGTCAAATTCACTCAACACCATGACCCACTTTGCCAATCTCCTAGTTAGGGTTGTTTTGCTTAATAGATATTTCAAAGGATCAATCTTAGCTATGAGCCAAATATTATGTTTCAACATATAATGTCATAGTTTTTGTGAAGAAAAAACTACCGCCAAGCATGCTCTTTCAATGAAGCTATAGTTCAACTCTTATTTGACCAAGGTCCTGTTAATGTAGTAAATTGCCTTCTCTTTTCCATGTTCATCCTCTTGAGCTAGTAATGCACATAAGGAATGCTCCATTGCTGAAATGTATAATAGTAAAGGCTTTCATCTTATTGGTGGCATCAATATAGGTGGATTGACAAGATAATTCTTGAGAAGTGCAAAGGATTCCTCACATCGATCATCCCACTTGAATATTATGTCCTTGTGAAGGAGTTGAGTAAATGAATGATATTTTTTTGGCTAATTGAGAAATTAATCTTCTTATGGATTATAGTTGTCCTTGAAGTGATCTCATTTGGATAATGTTTCTTTGTGCCCCCATTTCCATTATTGATTTGACTTGTGTGGGGTTTATCTCAATACCTTTTGTTGATACTATGTATCCAAGTAACTTTCTAGATTGTAAACCAAATGCACACATTTTAGGATTCAACCTTACTTTGAATTGTTCTAGCCTTGTAAATATCTTCTCTAGAATTGGCAAGTGTTCTTTCCTTGAATTTGATTTTTACAAGATGTCATCAACATAGTCTTCTAGGAACTTGTGCATCATATCATGGATTATGGTAGTCATGGCTCTTTGATAGGTTGCTATGGCATTTTTGAGATCAAAGGGAATCACATTTCAACATAATTTTCCCCAAGAACATGTAAAAGAAGTCTTGTCTTGATCCTTAGGAGAGATCTTGATTTGATCATATCCACTAAACTCATCCATGAGAGAAAACATAGAATGACATGTCATCAAATCTACGATTGCATCAATGCTTGGTAACAAAAAATCATATTTAGGACATGCTAAATTGAGATCCCTAAAGTCAGTGCATAATCTAATTGATTTGTCATATTTTTAAATTGGCACAATGTTGGAAATCCACTCAGCATAATCAATGGCTCTAATGAAACCAACCTTTAATAGCTTCTCCAATTCAACTTTAACTAGTAATGCAATGTGTGGATGCATTTTCCTTAATTTTTGTTCAATTGGTTTGACTCCTAGCTTGATGTTCAAATGATGTATAATGAGATCTAGATCCAATATTGGCATATCAGTATAAGACCAAGAAAAATTCACTTGTCTTTCTTTGAAAAACTCAATGAATTCTTCTCTTTCTTCTTTTGATAGTGAAGCTGCAAGGTGTATAATCTTAGGCTTTGATTTTGTACCAATGTTTACTTTTTCTATGGGTTCAATAAAAATATATGATATTTCCTTATAGTGCTATAGTAAAGTGTCCAATCTCTCTTCCTTTGCTACCATAGTTGGGTTTTCACCTTCAAAAACATCTTTTATTTTTACATTTTCTTGGTCTAGCACTGCCACATTATTGTTCTCACCACTAGACCTTTTGATTATTTATTTATTTATTATTTTGATCGAGAGATTCAACACTTTCCTCCCTTATTTCTCCTTGATATATTACATTGGTGGAAGAGGTTTCAACTAAATATAGGTACAAGGAATTATCATTTGGAAATATGGGCATGTCATTTGGCTAAATTAAATCCCAATCAATTATCTTTGGATGCATAAGGGATAGGGAATCATTGGATAGGCTCAAATTTCCAAGGTTCAAGCACATGACTTTGTTTGAGGGATTGTACATTGTATTGCTTAAATATATGACATGTGCTTCTTCCAGGTGTTCCATAGAATTTGGATCAAAATTATCTTCACTTGAGTCCTCTTGGGTTACTTGAGGATAAAAATCTTCTAGGTTAAACCTAACATTAGATTCTCCTAATCTTGGTGATATATATATTTCTCCATTTTTTCTTAGTAACCATGAAGGTATATAGGGATTTCCTATCCATTGAGATCCATTTGCTTCTTGTCTTGAGTCAGGTTCTTAATTATAATTCAACCTTTGATTTGAACTTGAAGCTTGGTTTGAACTTGACTCTTAATTATAACTTTCTCCCTTTCTTGAACTATATATAAGAGCATAGGTATGAATCACATCCACTTATTTTTCCTGGAAAGATCCTTTAGACAAAGAATCCCATTCTCATTCATTAAAATCTTCATCATTTTGGGAATTTAATTGTAAAATTTGTTCATAAAATTGTGGATGATTCTTTGTAGTATATCCTTTCTCTAGGTACCCCAACCCCGATTCTTCTTTACTATCTCTCCAAATTATTTCTATTAGTTCTAACAAACCTTCATTTTTCCTTCCCAAGGGTCCTTTTCCTTCATAACCCATCTTTTGTATGATTTGATATCCTTTGCCATATTGGTGTGTTGGATGTTGATATTTTGAACCCTTTCTTCATTTGATGTTTTGTTTGAAATTAATGCTTCTTCATCTTTATAAAGCCATTTTAGGATCTCATTATCATCTTCTTCTAGGCATGAAGATGTACTAGCTCTTACAAAATATTCATTGTACTTTTGAGGAGGATTAGAACTAGATGGTTCTCCATGAGATATAGGGGAAAGAGGTAAGTCTATCATTGACAATAATTATTCCCCCACACCTTTTTTCTTGATTTTGCATTATTTCTCAAAAAAATTCTTTATTGTATCTATCATTTGATAATGTGTTTCTTTGGATTCTTCTTTTTCAATTTGAGAGGATTTTGAATTGTCCTCTTCTTCGTGTGAAACATTTGGATTAGTATTATTTCCCTCCTTTTCTTTGGAATCTAAAAAACTAAATTTCTCTTTTCCTTTAGTCGATGTAGGTAAGTTAGTGTTTTCTTCATTTGAATAAACAAAAATACTTTCTTTTCCTCTTGATATAGAATCAACATTTGAACTTTGGGCTTGCGTCATTTCTTTTGACTTGCTTGATATAGAAATTGTGTGGGACCAATGAGTAATTCAAAGTTTTGATATTATTTCAATATTGGAATGAGTTTAAATCCCCACTCACCATGTTTTCTTAACCCATATAAGGAAATTTTATACGTTGATGATATGTCAAGGGCACTACTTGAATTTCATGGATCCATGGCCTCCCTAGCAAAATATTGTATGTCAATTTTAGATCAAGCACTTGGCAAAATGTTTCCTTTTGGATTGGGCCAAATCGAATGGGAAGAACCACCATTCCTTTTGAAGACATTTCCTCATCATCATAAGCTTTGATAGTAATTTTTCTTTTAGGAATAATGGCTTCTTGAGAATATCCTAAAGATTTCACAAGACTCAAGGTACAAATATTTAGGCCATCTCCTCCATCAATAAGGATTCTTTTGCATTGGTATTTATGTACCTAGACTTCTATATGCAATGAGAGATTATGGGGATGATTCAGGTATATATCCTCTTGCTCAAAAAAAGATAGGCAATGCGGCACAATGAGGTACCCAACCATGTTTTGAAATCTATCAACATCCAAGTCATTAGGAATAGTAGTCTCAACAAGAGCTTTTTCCAATATTTCTTTGTGGGTTGGTGAAAGTTTTAATGACTCCAAAACTGATATTTATGCTGGTGTCCTTTGGAGTTGGTCCACAAGATTGTATTGTTTTTAAGATGATGATGTTTGATTTGGTGAATTTATTTTAGGGGTAGTCCCTTACAAGGTAATCTTTGACGCTTGTCCCCTAGTTACAACATTAGAGGTTTCTTTTTTTTTTGTTTCCCTTTCACCACTATGACATTAATGGTATTTTCATACAATGATAAAAAGTTAATAACATTGTCATAAGTATGGGCAAATTTGACTTTATTCTTTCTTCTTTTGTTGTTTTGATTCAAATTGGATGATTCACCCTTCTCATGATTCAAGAAAGGGGTCTTGAAAGTCATATGATCTTCATAATTTTTGGGACCATCTACTTTGATTGTACCATCATCTATCAAGTCTTGAACCACATGTTTGAGTCTCATTCACTCATTTGTCTTATGCCCTTTATTTATATGATATTTGCAATGATGGACATCATTACACCATGATGGTTTGACTTGTGGTTCATAGGGTCTTGACTCTGGCAAAGTGATGTTTTTTTAGCAATGAGGGTTCTTAGTGAATTTTCAAGGGGTTCACCCAATGGTGTGAATATCCTTATTTGATTTGAATTGAAGAAAGGTCTTGATTTATTGGTTCCTTTATTATTGAAAGAGTTATTATTATTAAAAGGGGTCTTGAGCACTTGATTGACATTGTTGTTTGATTTGACCCACTTGATAAATTAAAATTAGTAGAATTAAGGTTGTTATCGTCCACAACCCCATCATTCACAAGGTTCTTATTGTTATTCTTTAGCCAAAATCTAGGCTTTTCATTGTTGTTATTACCACCCTTGTTGTTGTTGAAATTGTTATTAGTGTTAGAAAAACCTTTGTTTTCTTTGAAGAGCTTTATTTCTCCTTTTCTTACCAACATTTCTTCAATTTTTATCCCATTTTAAATAATCTTCTCAAAGGTAGGTGGACATTGAAGTTGTAATCAATAATTCATCTCCATTTTTATATTGTTCATGAAAATTTCCATCTTTTCTTTCCCGGGTATACTTCTTGGTATCTGGCAAAAACTGTTCTCCATCTTTGGAGGAAGCTTAAAAAGGGTTCACCATTTTTTTGATTGGTATCACATAAATTCAACATGGTGATATCGTGTTCAATATTGTATGAATAATGGGTTACAAATTTTGATGCTAGTTCTTTGAACATTTTTATACCCAGGGGTAGTTTTGAAAACCACTCCATAGCTTGCCCTCCAAGTCTTCTTGGGAACAATCTCATTAAGCATGTTGTGTCATGCATGAATTCAATACTTAGGGCACAAAATTCTCTCAAATTGTCTTGTGGGTATGATTTACCCATGTACTTATCATATCTTGGAAAGACCATATTTAGAGGAAAAGGTACATTGATCAAGTTTTTATCAAAAGGAAAGGGGCATATGGCATCGATTGAAAATGGTTTAGGTTTCATTTCCTTCTTCATATTATCAATTTGGGATTGAAATAATTTGAGTTGTTCCTTCATATCCCCTAATGGATTTTCTTCTTCCTCATCCTTCTTCAAGGTTGATGTGTCATAGTCATGAGGAAGCTTAACTCCTAATCAAGCTAAGTTTAGAAAGTGTCTTTATTTATCCCTTTCTAAAAGTTTATCCATAACTTTGAGGAACAAGGGATATTGGGCCACTTCATTAACCCTTTTTTTGGTTTCTTATTCTTCTCCTCATTTTATCCTCTTGCATAGTTTTGATTTTGGTCATGATCACAATAATTACTATTTTTAGCCATAGGGTTGATTCTTTCTCCAAATAGATTAGGAATTATATCATCTTATTCTTGTTCTTCATCAAATGGAAATTGGAGAGTTTCATCTTCATACAAGATCTCTTATCTAAGGAATGTTCTATCTTCTTGTAAAGATATCTTAATGCGATGAGATCTAGTGAAAACCAAAATTAACAAGAGTTTGGTGTATTGAATTTATTCCCCCTTGATGAACAATATTTTGAATAAGGGAAATTTTTAATTGGTTATCAGATCTGAATTGATGTTTCCTTCTTGTAAACATGTATCATCAACCACAACAAGCTCAAAAATAATTGTTTCTTACCCATAACCTCTAAACACAAAAGTTCATGTTTGAGAACATTTACATGGGTCTTTCACAATAAACCACTTCATACAATCTACCTAAGGTCAAATTTGGCTTTTAACATGGCTCTAAAGGTATGTATTGCTAGATTAATCAAGTATTTTAGTTTGGGTTCCAAACAAAAAATATCAAATGAATCATACAAGGAACATGCAGTCGCACACATGCGATTGAGGCCTATAGCCCTATGAGTCCAGGCATTTTGATATTTTTTCTCTCTAAGTTTTTCAACTTAACTGAGGTCTTTATTTATAGTGGATGCAATAGGTTGGCTTCACCTTGTTCCCACTTTGGGTCGTCCCTCTCACTGACCTTGTTAAGGCATGTTCTCGGGAGGCAGGCCCACTAAAGCTCTAACATGTTCATATGAAAGCAATGAAATGAAATGAATAAGTAGCTCTAGGAGTTTGATTCACCAAAGGTGAAGAGAATATCCATACTACTTCCTCACTTCCAAACACAATTAACAATGGTCATTCCAAGCCTCTTAATCTAGGGGGATTAGAGTGTGTTTGGTTTTTTGATTCACCCAAAGTGTGAAGAGTATATACCTAACACTTTCATCCATAAACAAGGAGGCTTAATTTAGTGTTTGGTTCATTACTTGAACTTGAACTTGATAGATTTGGGATTTTGATTCACTAAAAGAAGTTAAGAGCAAAAACCTACTACCAAATACAACAAACAATAATAGGTCACCTAATTATGATAGATTTTTGAATTTAGAATGTCATAATATAAGAAAAAACATAGGGTTTAGGTATACCTTTTTGAAGCTAGCAATGGCTAGGCACATTTTTTATTTTATTCTTTTGCATTTTACTCACCTACTGGATAGATTTCCAGCTCCTAAGCATTCCCTTTCACAAACATTAGTCCATCACAAGCAAGGAAAACATGAAGAAAATCAACAAATTTAAAACTCCTTTTTCAAAACTTATTAAAGATTTTCAAATTAAGGAGTAAAAATCCAATTGAGAGACACATATTTGATTTATAATCTTCAATCACTCTCAAGTATCTTTCATATGCTTCAATTTCCTCAGTTGATTCTTCCAAGATGTTATTCAAATGAATTTGATTTTCATACCTCAACTTCTTCTTGGCTTGTCTTTCCTTCTTTTGAACTCAGTTCTCTAGTTTTTGCACCCTTTTATGTCATATCATCAGAAAAACCCAAGAGTGAAATTCATTAGAATGACATAATTTGCAATTTGTATAAAAATAGAACTACACACTACTAAACTAAGCATACACACTATTGATTTTTCATCTACGTGCTACATAAATGTTTAAATGCACTTTCTGTTTACTGACATGCACTACTAGAAATATTGAACTTTTCTAAGCGTTAAAATGAAAATGAAAAGGTGTCAAAAGGTCTTTAGCCCGCGCTGAGAGAAAATTAGGCAGAAGACAAAAGGTTTCGTAAATGCGTCAATCTTCTTTGTGCATGTGCTATATTACTATGTAAATGCATTGAACTTCATTGTATACACGCTACTTCTCCTGTTAAATGTGTTGTTGTACCTACAAATTGGAAATCTGCAACATAAAGCCACTCAAAAACACCAAATCTCATTAAAAAATGTTAGTATGAGGCATCTTGCCCATGGTGGACACCATTTTTTGTATGAAAATATACAACTTCATGAGATTAGTTTGTCAAGAATCAATAAAATTATGTAAATTCAACAATTAAACCTATTGAATTGAAATAAAATACAATAAACATCTCATGGCTCTCTATCTAAAGAAGCTAATGGTACTAGTACATTTGACCCACATTTCTGACCAACATTTCCAACCAAGCATTAAAATGGTTTTGCTTGGTCAGTTTATAGAAGGAAAATTTTGATTTTTTTAAATCCATTCCCGTGTTGGTTGAAATTACGACAACCATTACATGTTATCATAATTACGACCAACATAGGCAAATAACTTTAAAAAAAAGGTGGTTTCATTTTATTTCATTTTGTTATTCCACAAAGTAGAGCTAAAGGAGGGAAGGAGGGCATCTCTCGACACCACCTATGCGTCTCTCGACACCACCTATAAGGGAATCTCTCAATTCATTCCCATACTCAACGTTTCATTTTATTTCATTGTATAGTTTGATCTGCCCGTAAATCTCCACAAAGCACTACATTTTGTGATTCCTTCCATATGCTCCTCCATGAATTATCACTTTATGATCTTCATCCCTCTAAGACCTACTACTACACAAAGCGCTACATTGTACACAACCAAGAGGCATATATAAACCCTATGCCACCGGGTTATATTTGTGTTATCTCATCAAATTGCCCATAAGCCACATGGGTTGTATTATATTCACAACCATCATAATAGGGGTTATTGGGTGCTTGAACATTTAGATTTGGCAATGTCCATTCACATCATGGATGTCATGGATTCATCTCCCATGCTACCGAGTCTCTAGAAATAGGGAAGTCTTCCTGAGCCATACAGTTAGGACATTGTAGAGTCAATAGACAAACAATCAACCATTTCCAAGTGCATAAATATTGTATTCATTATCACTGTATATTTTTATTAAAATAAGCATTATTTTGTATGTGAATGGTGGTGTTATCTTGGAATCAAGATTACATATTGTAATAGCTAGGATGTGTTATCACTTGTGATTTCTATTTTTTCATCTTGGTTATGTAAGTTTATATATCTGTAAGTCTGAAGCAACATTGTAGTCATTTTGAATGTGTATATAATTGAAAATATAATGGGTACAATGTTATTATCTCTATTTATATTATAAAAATAAACAACTATAAGTGCAATCTAGATATTTGAGAGTTATAGGTAGCAAGTAAAGTGTTTGACCAAATGTATATGTGATGCATGTGTGATTTATGAAGAAATTCTGCATCTGAATTAGTAAGGGTTCTTACAATGATGGAGAAAAAACCCCACTATTTGAGGGTGTTCTCAATGTGGAAAATGTTGAGGATATTTTTCTACACTCTGTCTAAAGACAACCAATTTAGCACATTTGATGAAGTAGAGGAATGTAGTTTGTAGGCTCTTGGCATTCGATTATCCCAGTGGCAACAACGATAAATATTCTTAGATGCTTAGGGTGAGGGCAAGACATATATTGAGATAAAAGATTGATTTTCTCTTGGTTGCATTACAAATGGCTCAATAGTAGGGGAGAAGAGGATTCAAAGAATGCCTTATAGGAATACATACTATCCTTGTTAATATATTCCCATCTTGGTTTGATTGATGGCAACATAAATGGCATGTAATCAATACAAATAAGTGCCATGTATATGTACTCCTAGTTATAGTATACAATTTGTTGGTCTCCCATATTTGGTTTGACATAGGAATCTTTATTAGAAAAAAATATTTAGTTCCTTCATTCAATTAAGATTTTAATAGGTATAATACACAATCTATTATATCTCTTTATCTTGATGATTAGTTCTTTGGTGGCAATGAGAGCCATGATTAGTCAAATGTTGTAGTTACAACTACCCTAGTGCATGTGTATGAAAAATTTGGAAGCATAGACAATGAATTATAAGTGTTTTATGAAATGAATTTATGATATGTGGTCTCATGTACTAAAATCATTGCAAAATATGCATAGAATGAGTCTATTGAAAAGTAATTAGAAAGATTTAAGGAAACACAACTAGCAGATGTAAAACTAGACTTGACAACCTTACATTACATTAGGTCCACCTGTCCCAATTTAGGAGCTCTAGAATAGAGTATGGAAATCCATGAAAGCACAATGAAATGGTGATTTTTCTACATATTATAGGATATCTACATTTTATAGATGTAGCTTCCCTAATAGGGATATATGAAAAATGTTGAACCATTTATAGGGGATGCAACACAAAATAAAAGTTTTAAATTAGAATAACTAATAGAAAAATCAATAGAAGACTAAAAGTCATCATCCAAATCAAATGATAAAATTTAGTGCTAAGCTCTTCATTTTTGCATTTAGATAAATTGTATTTAACATCATTGCATGATAATAAAAACATCATTTTTGGGTCAAATTTATGAAATATGACATAAGCACATCTTAAACCTTTATTGGTTAAACCATCAACATGCAAGATGCATTGGTCTCTATAATGTAGAGGTGGTGTGTAAGTCTTCCTGAGCCCATAACCTGATTTAAATGAGTGCTCAATCAGTCAGCAAGTGAGACAACTTCTCACATCAAACATCCTCATAAGGATTCACTATCTAGGCATCTCCCAGTGCACCTAGAGCCTCCAAGTTATCAAATCTTCAAGCTAGTCTTCCACCTTTTTTCTACCACCTTAGAACACCTTAACATGGTCAATGTGCCATGTTCCACCAGCCCTCCAAGTCTGGTCAATAGTTCTTCAACCTAATCCACTCCATTAGCCTTCTAGGCTTGTAGCCCTCACCAGTCACTAAATTTCCCCTTTCTCTCCAAATTCCCAAAAACATCAAGAAACCAATCAATGTTTCAAATACCCTTTTGGGTCCTCTAAAACATACCCAAATCCCAAGGTACACTCCTTTGGACCATGTACCAGATCCAATAACCTAGTAGTATCCAACTAGGCCTAATTCATTCCATTAACAAAGAAAATCATAGATCTAATCACCCCCTTGAATCCAAAGAAATAAATAGTCTTCAATAAGGTTTAAAAAAATCAAATTATCAAGTTTCTAAGACTTCCTCACTTACCCATTCCACTAGCCACCAAACCCTTGCTTTGAGGGTCACTTATCTAGGGTTTTTTTCACAAAGACCTTTAACACTACCTCCAGATCAGTATAATTGATCTAACACATCATTATGTATCCTAAAATCCATATTCCATCATAAAATGTATCCATCCTTCAGGGCATTCATCCTCCATGTCACTGGTGCCAAAACAAGGCACTCTTCACTCAGAGATCTCCACCATTCTGTGGCTTCTCAAACACACCTCCTTATATCCCTGCATAAACAAACTATATTACAAGGATATGTTACATATTAGACATATCCCACCAATCACAATGATCACATGGGGTGGGAGAGTCAATTCATAAAGGAAGACTATAATCTCAATTCACTATTACAATAAGAAGCCCAGGTATAGTACAATCCTAATTTAATCTTGTTAGACTATACTTATGCTTAGTCTATGAGCACATAAGTAGATATGCAAAGATGTGAAAGTTACAATCAATTGAAGTTGCACAGCCAGTGTGTGCTAGCAGGAAACAGAGCATGGAGCCAACAATTAGCTTTTTGGTTTGCGATTGTTATGTAATATTGTAAAGGCTATGCGCCTATTGTATTTAGGTTGCCGACATGTTTATTTGTATAATTGTAAGCATGCTTAAGCCAATTCATTTGGAAGTGTTGTTTGTAATTAGTTATAGGGCCGACCTAATTGTATAATTTGTATGAGCACATAAATATAAGGTGCGCCCATTGTATTCAATATGAAAGTTGTAATAGAGTTGTGATAAGCAGAGCAGAGGTATGCGAAGACAACATAAGATGTATTAAAGCTTTGCTAGAGGTCAAAGCATCAGCACACCACAGGAACTGATTTGACAAGTAGTATCACAGTGACAGTTCACCAACATATATAGTGTGTATATGAATTTAGAAGGTTGTAGCCTTCACCATTTGAGTAGTGAGCTCTAGGACAGTGAGTCCACTCCCCTAACAAGGATCATTGTAAAAGACTCCTAACAGTGTCCGACCCTTAACAAGGTCTACTATACTTAAAGCATTGTAAAGCTACTCCTAATAGGGTAAAGGATCTTCTAACAAGGATCACAAAACACTAGTGCATATTATTAGTGGGTATCAAGTCCCATTGGGGTTTTTACCTATTTGGGTTTCCCCGTAACCATATTGGTGTCATGTGTTGTTTTCATGTTTCATGTTTATGTGAATGTTTAATTCAGTTCTTAAGCATTTATGTTTAGCATAAAGATTAAAGTAAAAAGTTAAAATATAGTGAACATTGATTCACCCCCCCTCTCAGTGTTCCCATTCCTAACAATTGGTATCAAAGCTCTGGTCCTCAGCACAAAATTTTAACCACTTGAGGAGATCATGGACAAAGCAGAAATGAAACATCTGAAAAGAAATCTTGAAGCTGCTCTTGAAGATCTGGACAAGTCAGAAAGAGAATTTGAAGAACTAAAGGATAAACTCAAAGATGCTTAGTTAGTCATCAAGAAGCTAAGGAAAGATTTGAAAGAATGCTCTACCAATGATCTAGGGACAATGGTAAAGAAGCTCAATGAAGAAAATAAATCCTTAAAATAAAAACTTGAAGAGGTTGATGATAAGGTGACTAATAATCAGGTAGTCCTTGATGAACAGATCAAAGAAAACCTTTAGCTGAATGAAGAACTAAGGAAAGAAAACATGGAAATCTTGGAGCTAAGAAATAACAAAGAAAGCTTGGAATCTGAATTGAAAGAAGCCAAAAATTAGATTGACAATATGCAAGAAAGAAAGGATTCACAAAAGGACTCTACTGATGCTGAAAAGACTAAAGATCAAACCATAGATAATGGTGAATAACCTAAGAATGAGTGCAAGCAAGTAGAACGCACTTGTTTTGCTTGTAACAAGCACAGACACATTGCAAGGAACTGTACAGAGGTAAAACCTTTTAACGGTTACTATTATTCATGCAACAAGTTTGGTCATAGAGCTATGAATTGCAAGACTAGTAAGAAGAATAGAATTCAGCAAGATTAGAAAAATCAAAACCAAACAAATATAAGGAGTGCTCAGAATGTTACATGCCAGATATGTAACTACAATTATCACACAACAAAGCAATGCATAATGGTGACTCATGTCAATGCACTGAGGAATAATAGACCTCCAGTCATTTGTCACTCTTGTAACAAGGCTGGACATATCTCAAGGTTCTGTAGATCAAGGATGCAAGGTCAGGGAATCCCTAAAAAGGCCAAAGAAACAATTTTGGATCCCGTAGGAAAATTTAATTTTGTCAAAGTCTCAGATGATGCAAGCATGATTTGGTCAGATAAAAAGTAGGAGAAGATTGATGAGAGTGTATTGGATGCATCCCAAGTGGACGCACCCTCTACATCTGCATAAATGGCCCTCAAGGTCATAGGAGGAGCTAATTTAGCTTTAGACCCTTGTGTGGCTAGTATACTCATCCTTAGAGTATGCACCTTTGGACTTAAGCTTTTGGAGTGTATAGGAACCTTCGTGCAAGAGCACACATGCTGATTGTTTGCGGAGCTCAAGTTTGTAAATTTGAAGTGACAGCCTGGTTTATGCGACGTGCATTAATGGTAGATTTTTCACTTTAAAGTACACATAAGTCATTTGATTACTCATTACATTCAAATTCAGAGCGATAGAGAGAAGGAGCCTTGGAAGTTGTTGTGAAGTCTTGGAGATTGAATCTATCAGAGACTTGCTGTAGTTATCAATGCATTTGACCGATTGCAGTAACCCTAGCTCATTGCGTCAATTCAGAAGCCGTCAGATCATCTCTAAGTTTAGTTGGAAAGTGATTAACAAGTAAGTCATGGCCACTCCCATAGTCTTTGATGTTGCTGAAAAGAAGAGATACATTTTCAAGAGGCACCCATTTAAATCAACCCTAGATGATTTAGAGGGAGCATTCTCCCACACGTTGATGGGCATCATGCATGTAGAAGACATAAGGGTTTACATCTATTATAAGAAGGAACCTGTTCGACTAGATAGGTTAAGGGCACACACAGACACAATGTTGAAACTAGATAAAACATTCATGGACGAATACACCAAATGGAATGGTCACCCCATTGTTGAATATGCCATGACATATGAATTCTATGAGACTGATTGGATAAAAATATCCATGATGATCTATTTTGGATTGGAGATGTTCTAGTGAGAATCACAAATGACCTAATTCATGAGATGACAGGCCTTTCTAGAATAGGCGTCATCCTTCCAGTGGGTAAGGATGTTAGGAAAATGGTGGAGCAAACATGCAAATCCATAAGTGATAGGTGCGACATGACTATTGAGCCTATAGAGAAAGTAGACATCAAATTGATGTCAATAATATTGGGATACAGATTTCATCACATCAGTCAGTAGGGTGAATAGTGTGTCTGCAGGCACTATTCTAGCAGCTATCAAAGTAGTGAAGGAAGATGGGGAATTCAACTTGTGTGAAATCTTGCATGCATAGTTGATAGATAACATCAAGGCCATCAAACATGACAAAACAAAGATATTCAGGTTTGGGTCCCTAATCATCTACATGTACCTTCATATTGTTGGGAAGATATTATATTTGTACTTGGACAAATCCATTCCTACCATGCCTTAGATATCAAACAAGGCATGCACTGAAAGCACCTTAAGAGACTATGTAACCTTGGAATTGAAGATCTTAAGAGCAAGGATGCAGATGAGGTATAGGATTCTTGAGAATATTGTGGAAAAGTATAAAGACATAATATGCTTCATGGTGGAGACTGATACTACATGTATGGAAGCTGTTGAGCCTACAATGAAGTGGATTCATCCACTTGGGTATGAGGTAGAGGAACAAGTTCTTGAAGCTTATGCTCAGGTACTTCTGTCTGCCCCCAAAGATCCTAATGAACCTAGGTGGGGAACCTATGAAGAAAAGACTAGAGAAGTTGATGCAAAACTTAACAGTGCAACAACTAAAAGAAAGGTTGCAAAGGTCACTTCTGAGATCTTCAGAATACATGGTGTTTCTCAAGTAGACCTTGATAAAGCAAGGGATGAAAAGATTTCCCTAGAATTGAAAGGTGCAGTAGCAGAAGAAGATCCTAAGTTGAAGAAGATGAAAATTGAATCAGATGACAGTCAAAAGGGTAAACAAGATAATACTCCTTATGCGCCCATAGACACTATTGATCTTACCACTCCTCTAGAGCATAAGACTTTATTCAAGAGGAAGAAAGAAGCTAGCACTAGTCATCCATCCTCACAAGCATTAAGGAGTAGGAAAAACACTCTAGCACCTCCTCAGGCAGGATTCAGACCTAGCCTTAAAGTTTTGAATGCAAGAATTGTTGATGAGGGCAAAATTGATCAAGTAGAGAAGTACTATGACACATACAATGAGATTGACAAATTAGAAATTCATAATATGATTATCAAACATATGATCAAATTCAAGACGACAGTCCTTGAGTTGAAAACATAAATTCCAAATAAAGTATGGGATATTTTAGAAAACCTAAAGAGACAAGCAAATGAAGAAGATCTAAGGATCAGAGAAAAAGTATTAGAAGATACTATGCCTGTATGTTCTAAAGAAGAAGTGGAATTGATATTAAATTTGGTGAAGCCACACCTAAGGACTAAGATGAGGACTCTTCACATTATGATCAAAGACTATGAGCTAATTTCGAAGGAAACAAAAAAGGCTTTCGAGAAGGTGTTATTAGAACAACAAATAAAACCACCTACTACGCCCATCTCTCATGCACCCAATAAGGAAAACAAAGTGGAAGAGCCCACTAATGTACCAATGATAGGTCCTTAGGACTCAACACCCATACTGGAAACTCAAACAAAGGTAGACAAGTCTGCGCCCATGACAGAATCACACAAAGACAACACTATTATCATAGATAATGTGGAAATAGCCATGGCGGCTACTGATAAGGATTTGGACAAGTTTGAGGAAGCATTTGTCAGCACCGAGGAAGCTAAAATCCTATGCAATAGTACACCTCCCATTCAGCAAGAAGAAGTACTCATAGAAGATGTTTCTGATGAGAAAGAAGAAGAGAAGAAATAAGGAGAAAAGGAAAAAGAAAGAAAAGATGAAATTGTTGTTGAACTAGTCATAGTAAAACAAGAAGTGGTGATGGACAACACTCCCATCACTCCTTCCTCTATATTTTTGTCAAGTTTGACACTAGACACAAGCAGTTTGCATTCTTGGAAAGAAGAAGACCTGATTAAGTTCAGCGTCCTGGCTATGGAGAAAGCAAAGGAGAAGCAAGTCATGAGAAATCCTCTCCTTGTGGAATTGGTGAATATTTTAAACAGTTTGTTTCTTGAAGATAAGAAAGTACAAAATGTACATTCGGTTGATGATGTGAGCATAGTCATCTCACTGTTCAAAGTCAATTTTTATAGCTTAGTAGAATCTGCAACCATAGTGGCAGAAGAGAAATACTTAAAGAAGAGACTCAATGAACTAATGAAAAAATTCACACTTGACTTAAGTTCACTTAAGTCTGGTCAGGCATCCTTGAAGGAATTTGTAGATCAAGGAAGGAAAGTCATTGCAGAATCCATGGATCAGGATAAGCTCACTGATTCCCATCTTTAGAAGATCAAAGATGCAGAGGCAATGATTAAGAAGGTAAATAATTCAGTGCTAAAAATATCCACTGATGTGAACATGTGTAGCAATGTCTATCAAGGCTAGTTGGACATAATTGAGAAGGCAGAGAAAGAAATGGAGAAGATAAGGTCTAGACAAACTCAATTGAGGAATGCTCTTGCACCCTCACTAGACATTCTCAGTTAGAACATAAAGGAGATTGATGCGACCATGATAACCTATGATCAAGGTTCGAGCATAAAATTGGAGAAGATGGAGAAGCTTCAATATGCATTATGCGCCCATCTATAGATAGTCAATTCACTGATAACCTTTTGGAAGAAGGAGATCCAGAACCTCAAAATTGCATATCCGGATGTTTTCCCTCAATGAGTAAGTGTACATATAGTTTTTTGATGCACCTTTGTCATTAATATCAAAGGGGGAGTTGTGTATAGAATATGGAGTATATATATGCATAGGAGATATAAGGTTATGTATAGAAGATGTATAAAAGACAAAAGTTTTTGTGTAAAGGTACAGTTAGCAACTTGGCTATATTCCTTTGTTGTCATCAATGACAAAGGGGGAGATTGTTGGCAAGTTGTCTATACTGAAGTATATGACTAGATATAGTGTTTTCATTATGGAAACAAAGTCATATAGCAGTTTGGAGTCAGTGCACTTAGTGTAAAGATCAGAATTCAGTTAAGTGTTGAAGACTAGATAATATACAGAGTTCTAGCAACTCAGAGCATCAACACATGTGTGTACAGATGAATTATGGTATGCGCCCTAAAAGTTAAGCTTGTTAAACTATACTTATGCTTAGTCTATGAGTGCATAAGTAGATATGCAAAGATGTGAAAGTTACAGTCAGTTGAAGTTGCACAGCCAATGTGTGCCAGTAGCAAACAGAGCATGGAGCCGACAGTTAGCTTTTTGGTTTGCAATTGTAATGTAATATTGTAAAGGCTATGTGCCTATTGTATTTAGGTTGCTGACATGCTTATTTGTATAATTGTAAGCACGCTTAAGCCAATTCATTTGGAAGCATTGTTGTAATTAGTTATAGGGTCGACCTAATCATATAATTTGTATGAGCGCATAAATATAAGGTGCACCCATTGTATTCAGTATGGAAGTTGTAGTAGAGTTGTGATAAGCAGAGCAGAGGTATGCGAAGACAACATAAGATGTATTAAAGCTTTGCTAGAGGTCAAAGCATCAACGCACCAAAGGAACTAATCTGACAAGCAGTGTCATAGTGACAGTTCACCATCAGATATAGTGTGTATTTGAATTCAGAAGGTTGTAGCCTTCACCATTTGAGTAGTGAGCTTTAGGACAGTGAGTCCACTCCCCTAAAAGGGATCATTGTAAAAGACTCCTAATAGGGTCTGAACCTTAACAAGGTCTACTATACTTAAAGCATTGTAAAGCTACTCCTAACAGGGTAAAGGATCTTCTAACAAAGATCACAAAAGACTAGTGCAAATTATTAGTGGGTATCAAGTCCCACTGGGGTTTTTACCTATTTGGGTTTCCCTGTAACCATATTGGTGTCATGTGTTGATTTCATGTTTCATGTTTATGTGAATGTTTAATTAAGTTCTTAAGCATTTATGTTTAGCATAAAGATTAAAGTTAAAAGTTAAAATAAAGTGAACACTGATTCAGCCCCCCCTCTTAGTGTTCCCATTCCTAACACATATAACCATTAACATATCACAAAAATCATTTGAAGACATAGGGTTGCTGACTGTACCCACGAGACAAAATATAATATGCAGAGAAAAAGGTTTATTTTATTGATTGAACTGATTATATTATGGTTTTCTTACACATACACTCTACACCCCCCTTTCCACTCATGTGGATCAACAAATAAATAGACTGAAACTCTTCAAAGAAACCCAACTGCAACCACGTAACTGCCCAAAACTGTTCCATAACAATCATAAAATTGATTGTCAAAACTAAATAGGCTTAATGGTGTTGTCAAGTTGACAACCAATGTTGTCAAATAGACAACATGGTGTCTCATACCCCCATTTAGGATATTTAAAAGGTTTTAAGACAACCTTTACATTCCATACTAACCCATAACCCCTAGATGACCATTCTAGGCCATAATTGTACGAATGCAATTTTACATCTTCTTTTTGGCATCTTTTCACTTTGAGTGCAATTACATGATTTAATGGAATTAATGTCCATATTCCAACTATAGATACCCTTATAGGTCCTTGACATTTACATAAGTCCTTGGATCACTCAAGTGACCCCAAGGTTACATCATTATCCCTTATGCCATTCAATGACTTACATAACATTATTTTGTGACAATACTATCAAATGATCAACATCATTACAAACATGATAAAAATAATATAGAATGACCAATCATGGTCCATTACAATTTAAAGTGACCTTATATGGTCCTGTCCCATCATCCTAGGATCCTCAGTGACCCTGGTGTACCTTCCTAGTTCTAGTGTTGACCTTGGTGCTCCTGCACCATACTCCTCAACTTGAAAACTTTCCAAGTCCTCTTGGAAATCCTGAAAGCACAAACATGTCAACAAACAAAAACTCTTTATCTTCACCTTTGGTTTATAAAGATCCACATTAATGATCCATGGCATCCTTGCATAGTGTTGCTCTAAAATATACTCAAACATCTTCAAAATCTAATTGCCTCTCATGGGCAAAAAGTAAACCATATTCTGATCATACTTCTTCATTTCTTCCTCAGCCTCACTCCATGAGACTACTATTGCAATCTTCAACTCATCCTTGTCTTCAAATCTTGATTCTCTCCTTATAAAGACCAATGCATATTGCATACTATGCCTCTCCTCTAGCCACTCCAAACTATCTTCAACATTCATGGCTTCCTTGTTAGCCACACTCATGACCCCATAGGCATGTTCTTTCACCTCTACTGCCACCTCTTGTATGGGTTAGGAAGTTGGGGTGGATGTGCAAATAAGAGTTGCTTTGTATTTGGAGACCTATTGAAGGGGTAAAAGCATGTACACCAACAATTATTTGTATGGATGGTCCAAAGGAGTTACATATGGATTTGGGATATGTTATGTAGCTCTAAAAAGGATAGAGTTGACAAAATGGTTGTTCAATGACTGTATCTGCCATTAGAGCCACTTCATATGCACAAGTGATGAACATGCAAATTTTCCTAAGCACTATTGGGAGCTTACCCTGCAACACATGTACTATTGTGAAAATCATCACAAGTCCATTTGTTGCTAGGTCTAGCTCCCAGTATGGCTTGGTCAAATCTGCATATTTTTCACCTGTGCATATACCTTCTCTGATCAACTCTTATATGCACAGGTGATGAACATGAAAATTTTCCTAAGCACTACTGGGAGCTTACCCTGCAACACATGTACTATTGTGAAAATCATCACAAGTCCATTTGTTTATGGGTCTAGCTCCCAGTATTGCTTGGTCAAATCTGCATATTTTTCACTTGTGCATATACCTTATCTGATCAACTCTTATATGCATAGGTGATGAACATTCAGATTTGCCTAAGCAGTACTGGGAGCTTACCCTACAACACATGTACTATTGTGAAAATCATCACAAGTCCATTTATTGCGGGGTCTAGCTCCCAGTAATGCTTGGTCAAATCTACATGTTTGTCACCTGTGCATATACCTTCTCTGGTCAACTCTTATATGCACAAGTGAAGGCTGATCAACTCCAATCTCCTATTTGTATCTATATGTTATAGTAGTTCCATTGAGAATCTTGTCTATTTGAGACATTTCAATTGTTAAAGAAATTGGCATTTGAATTTTTATTCATTGGTTGTGTGATTAGAGAAGGTATATGCACATGTGATGAACATGCATATTTCATAATAATAATTTGAATATTATTTTGACCTCTTGTCATAATAATAATAATATTAGTTTGTGTTTTACATGATTACATTCCCCAAATCATTAATGGCAAAATTTTGAACATATCTAAATGGAATACTTTGTGCCTGGCATACTTAAATGGAATACACCAAGAAGTACCAAATGATGAATGCTCAATTGTTGTAATGGAAAAGCATTAGAACAATCCATTTCTAGAACTTGATTTTCTATAGTCTTAATGATTTTTCTATAGTCCTAATAATTTTTCTTATTTCTTGTCTTCTGTCCCTTTTTTATTTCCTATGTTTGTGCTTGGTGATAGGATTTTGAACATTGCTGAAAAAGCATGTTTCTTTTTTTGATTATTTGATTGATCCTCTCACCTTTCCTTTGTAAATTCCATTGTCCCAATCAAGTTTTGTAGTGTTTTTTATTAGGTTTCAGGTTTTTGATTGTGGGGTTCCGCATTGTTTGTTGTTCTTGATAAATTAGGCCTTGAATTTGACTTTTCCCATGTTTGAGTTTGTGCCAATTGTGGAGTTCACCTTCTTTTGATGGTATATTTCATTTACTCTATGTGGAATACTATTTTGTTCAATGTTTTATTTCAGTTTGACATTTCATTCATTTTTCATATACACAAAGAAATGGACAATTCTAAGATAGGTTTCTATGGCTATGATAAATGTCCTCTGTGTTGACAAAATTAGAGTTGACAAAATGGTTGTTCAGTGAGTGCATCTACCATTAGAGCCACTTCATATGCACAGGTGATGAACATGCAGATTTGCCTAAGCACTACTGGGAGCTAACCCAACAACACATGTACTATTGTGAAATTCACAAGTCCATTTGTAATTGGGTCTAGTTCCTTGAATTTTTTGGTCAAATCTACATGTTTTTCACCTGTTCATATACCAAATGATGAATTCTCAATTGTTGTAATGGAAAAGCATCAGAACCGTCAATTTCTAGAACTTGATTTTCTATTGTCTTAATGATTTTTCTATAGTCCTAATGATTTTTCTTATTTCTTGACTTTTGTCCCTTTTTGATTTCCTAAGTTTGTGCTTGGTGACAAGATTTTGAACATTAATGTTGACAAAGTGTGTTTCTTTTTTTGATTATTTGATTGATCCTCTCACCTTTCCTTACATTGTAAATTCCATTGTCCTAATTAATTTTTGTAGTATTTTTTATTAGGTTTCATGTTTTTGATTGTGGGGTTCTGCATTGTTTGTTGCTCTTGATAAATTAGGCCCTGAATTTGACTTTTCCCATGTCCAAGTTTGTGCCAATTGTGGAGTTCACCTTCTTTTGATGGTATATTTCATTCACTCTATGTGGAATACTATTTTGTTCACTGTTTTATTTTAGCTTGATATTTCATTCATTTTTCATATACACAGAGACTACACATGCTGATGAAAAAATGAGCTATTTGATTCAGGTTTAATGTTCATGATTGTAAATGGTCAATAATGGTACTCCTTGGTGTATTCCATTTAAAAATATTTAGGTTTCTATGGCTATGATAAATGTCCCATTGTGTTGAGAAAATGGTTGTTCAGTGTCTGTATCTATAGGTTGAAAAAAAATCATCCTTCATCCACCAACATTCTAGTCAATGTACAAGTAACGAGTCATTCTATTCAAGAAAGACCATGTCTGACAATATCAATCCAAAACAAAATAAGGAGACAATTGCTAGATTGTGGTCTAACTTAAAAAAAAAGGTGATGGAAAATTTTATTGTCCCTGCAAAATTTGCAAGGGCTTAAAGACTCAAAGATATCTAATCAAAACAACTGAGGAACATTGTAGGCAACATGGTCACATTTAAGGGGGAAACAAATTTTGTGCATTGGTATGTATTTCAATATATTATTTTAAGAATTTATATACATAAGAAATGAATTGATGATGATATCATGGTCATGGTTGATTTAAGGTCATCATTTTGATATAGGTCAAGCACATTGGGTTTCATGTTATGGACCATGACAATCTAGAGAATGTGGATTTCCAAATGAGGGAACATGGAGGTGTGAATATCGAAGTAGAAGGTAATGATCCCATGGAAGAAGATCACGATGATCAAGATGATGGTACTGGTGCAATTGATGATGATGATGGAGATGACCTTGATATACCTATACTTGAGAAGGCATACAAGCCCCTATACAAAGGCTTCCAAACAACTCTTCTTGTCATTGTATTGTTGTTGGTGAACTTGAAGGTTATGAATGGTTTATCCTAACGTAGCAATCACATGTATGTTAAGCTATGTCATATATATTAGTAGTTCTTCCATTCCACTATAGTAGTTCTTCCATTCCACTATTACAACAACTTTTACTATATATGATAAGGCATGGATATTTATAATTCTATATATTATGGATCAACTTGTTATTTTCTTTTAAAAAATCAGTAGAAGACTTTTTTGCTATGTCTTTTGTAATGAAATTTTTTAAACTTTTACTTCCATTCATATGATTTGAGATATTTTCAGATAAATTCTTTATTTTTTTGGAACTTCTATCTTAATCATGTTTTTTTGTTCAGTGTTTATATCTATATATATGTATATCTGTTGTCAGCATTTTCAATTAAGGGTAGGGCACAAGGTTACTCATTGCACATAGATAAGCGTACAATGTTAGTAAATTTAATTTATAATTAACATTTGATAGTTTTTCTTGTATTGATTATAGAGGGAGCAAAAGTCTTAGTAATAGAGTTGGACTACCTCTTGACTCTTCTTACAGAGAAGAAGCAAAAGATGGAACAAGAGGAGGCTAAAAAATATATGGAGATACTCTTGACTTTTTGCAATGTTTGGAGAAACATAAACAAGAGTTTAATTAGGTACAATATCTTGTGTAGGATGTTACCAAATAATATATTTTTTCTGCTTCCTACTTTTTCCAATTGCATTGGACTGTGCACTTAAAGTAATATGACTTGTGATTGGCATCAAACAATATAAGAAGGGAGCATAATGATAGTTGACATGTAAGGTCCTTAATGTAAATTTCATGAAATCCATGAGTGCATGTCAATGGCAGAGAGTCCTAATACATTAGTCCTAATTTGACTTAAACTTGGCAACTCAACAAGAACTCAACAAAACATGGCTAATTCACTTGATCTTGTATTTTTAGAAACATATTGTACACACAAAAGTAGTGCACTTCTATGAATCCTTACAATCAAGAACACTCAAGAATGAGGTCTCAAAAATTGATCTATAGCTCTTTATGTATGGAGTTGCAAGATTTAAAATTGCTCTCAGCTAGAGCTAATAAACTTAATGACCTTGCTAGTCAACCACACAATGAGAGATTCAAATAAAGACAAGGGCAAGAATGCCAATATCTCCAAGAATAAAAATAAAATGCAATGCAAAGCTATATTATGAATGAAAATGCAAGCTATGCAAGCTAAGCTATGAAAATTAAAGTACAATGCAACTAAACTATGAAAGGAAAAAACAAGTGTTACAAATTTTTCATATTTAAACTATGTGAGATTAATCTATTGCATAAAGAAAGTCTATACTAAAAATGCCATGATTATGCAACTATGAAAGCAAGCTAAATGAGATGCAACAACAATGTCTTCAAAGCTTGGATGCAAGAAAGTCTTCAAAGAGCTCCAAATGACTTAGAAAACCTGCAGCATAAAGTTAGCATAAAAGTGAATGATATCTAGAATGAAGAAGATAGCTCTCCTTTTATAAGAAATGAGAAAGAATGAACCATGGAGATTAAGAGGCAAAATATTTAATCAATGGTGGAGCATCAAAGAGAAGCAATCTATGTGCACAAATATCCTCCAATGAAAAAATAAGAGTTGACTTTTGTGTCCATATGAGACAAAAAGTACTTTTCTCCTTTTTATAAAATAGGAATAATGCTTTATTTGTGCAACTTAGGATAAGAGAAAAAGTGGGGGCTTTTTATTTATTAAAAGCGGAGGAAATATTCCTTTTAAATAAATAAAGACTTTAGGATAGAATGGTTAGCCCAAGGAAAACAATCGAAAATGATAAAATAGGATTTAATCAAGGAAATTGATATAATTGATAAAATGCTGATTTTTGAAAATATTGATTCAGGGATTTGATAAATTATTGAATGGGGGCCCAAAGTCTAGGTGACCATTTTATGGTGCATACATTTGCCCCTCTTTGACTAATCTGTGATCATTCTAGGAACACATGTGGTCAAAGAAGAATTGAAATGTGAGATTGATTTGGGATCACAAAATAATCCAGACTTGTGTTCATTTTGGGAACACGTCAAGACAAAAATAAACAAAAAGCTAAAAGACAAGACCAACACCATTACTGTTAAGTGCAAATCAAGCCTTAAACAAAACTATCACCATCACTGCTAGGCAATAATCAAGTCTAAAAAATAGGAGATAAAAATCAAAAGACAAAATCACCACCATCGCTACTAGGTGATAATCAAGTCTAAAAATAAGAATCTCAAGCTAAGCTGAATGATAAAGCTGAATCAAAGATTAAAGCTGATAGGTATTGCCCCTTTAGAATCAAAATCAAAGTCAGGTAGAGGAGAACAAGAAATTGATAAACTTGATCAAAGCACTAGAAATCATAGTCGAAGAATAGGACAATAAGATAATCATCAAGCAGTGAAGACATGCCCCAGGTTGACTAGGTTTGACTGGGAAAGATATAGGATAAAAATTAAGTCAAACTTTAGAGAAATGAAGTGAGTGATAATGAATGATAGACTAGGAGTTTGAAAGAGATGGGGGTGAAGAAATGAAGATGCCCCAACAAAGATCGAAGGATCAGGCCTCAAGTGGTCAACCAACTACGTAGATGAGGGTGAAAATTTTGAAATGCAATTTTGACTATCAAGATTAACTCAGATTTCAATTTCAAGTTTGAAACTGGATCCAAGACGTCGAAATTAGCTAGGGGTGCAATTTTCGCACAATTTTGAGGTATTCTGAAAATTAGGTCAAAAAGTCAAAATGCTATATAAGGGGCAAAAGTGTCATTTTCAAAATCATTTGTCATTTAGCCATTTGAGAATTTTGAGAGCTTAGAGAGAGAAAAATGGCCTAGCAAGTAGCGATTCCCATCCATAGGCATCGGTTTGAGCACGGTCAGTTGCACAACTGGCCTCCACACTATGCTGCCCCAGTGAGTTTTTAGAAAAACTTCACTTTTTGAGTCATTAATGAGTATTTAAGATATTTAGCATGTTTTTTTTAAAAAAATTTTAAAATTTTAAAATTTTAATTTTCAAGAATTAGGCGATATATCGCGTGATACTTTAGAAGTATCGCTCCCTTTAGAGAGAAACATCGCGCGATACTTCATGGGTTGCAAGTGTATCGCATGCACGTAGACACCAGTATCACATGATAACTAGTGAACTATCGCGTGATACCTGGTGAAGTATCGCACAATCAAAGGTATATCGCACTACTATAGGGAGAAGTATCACACAATACTTGTTCCAAAAGCAGTATCACCCAAGTTAAAAATTTGATATTTTTAAGTATTTTTGAGCAAAAATGACATGGGTCTAGACAATTTTACATTGAATATGTGTTGTACTCATTTTTAGACATTCATCATGATATGTACTGACATCTGGCTTGGTTTAATGGTTTGTAGGAGCACTTTCTAGCATTACTCATCAGAGCGCTGAAGGTGGTGGGACTGAAGTGCATCCGAGATCTTGATGATCCAAGAAAAGCTGACTTGAGGGTGATGGGATTTGGATATTTGGTGCGGTTCCCATATATCCGGGCTGATCATGGGTTATTGACTACTCTTGCTGAGAGATGGCACAGTGAGCACAACACCTTCCACCTGCCCATAGAAGAGGCGTCCATCACACTGGAGGACGTCTATCAGATTCTCTGAGTACCATGTCATGGAGAGCTAGTGAGTAAAATCATGCTTTAAGATATAATTGTGTAAATATAATGTTTCCATATGATGAAAAACTAACATGATTTTTTGCTGGCATAGGTATACTATGATCAAGATGCCACTGAGGGATGACAAGCGATACAGGCTATGTTCTAGGACATCACCATCCTGGATCATCATGTGAGCTGGGATAGATTGATCGATGATTTTGGCAGAGACATTTTAGTCCCTTGTATTGTTGCATCCATCATCTCACAGGTCCTGATGACTGATCACAGTTAGAAGGGATTCCCTCTCAGATGGGGCAGGCTACTAGTGGACTTGGTAGGCAGGCCTCGACGCATGGCATGGGGACCTGCCATACTTGCAGAGATGTATCATGAGTTGCATGAGATCGTCTACAGGGATAGTCAGACATGGGCTTGCAGTGCCATCCTGGCATAGGTGTGGGCTTGGGAGCACATCGCTATGGTGCACCCCAGGGTTTAGCTAAGAGAGGGGAGATATCCATTCATATACAGATATGCAAGATTTATATCACATGCCCATACTGGGGATGTGACATATTATAGGTAGATCTTGGATGAGAAGACCTCCTTCACATGGAGGCCATACAGGGAGGTTGAGGGCTAGGGGGATACAGAGGATGAGCTGAGCTACATGTTGTGCAACCGGCCATTAGTAGGATGATATTCAGAGATAGTTGAGATATTCTGCATCACTCAGGTATGGCAACAGTTTGGGCGGCAGCAGCGGATCTCAGCAAAGACCACCACTTATGCGAGGGCTAGGGATAAGGAGGGACATGGGTGGCTACCCATGTTAGACTATCAGCTGGCCATGGCAGAGATAGATGGCCTTAGGAGGGAGCCCTGGGAGTACCTTCCTGATATGGCTGATGCAAGATCTGATGCAGCATATAGGGTTGAGCGATGGAGGGCACCATTCCCTCATTTCACAGTACCTGATGCTCTGATAGCAGTCCAGGGTGGGGATGGGGATGATGGGGGAGACAGAGGAGATGGAGGGAGAGGGGGAGGGAGGGGGATGGAGAGAGGTGAGGGTTCCAGATCTGATGGCCAAAAATGGCTACAGGGACAGAGATCGATAACCCTTGAGGATGAGGCGAGACTAGCTCACCGACAGGCAGAGGTACAACAAGATCAACCTGCAGGAGGGGAGGACCTGAAAGCTAGGATACAGGCTCTAGAGGCTGAGATATAGTAGCTTAGGATCACCATAGTAGTTAGGGAGTAGCAGCTCACTGATCAGCGGGTAGAGATAGAGCGGCGAGAGAGAGCCCTACAGGTTGCTCGTGCAGAGAGATAGAGAGAGGCAGTGCGAGCCGCATATTACCATGGTCTCTACATACATGCAGTACCAATGGGTCAAAGGGCTCCTTCTAATCTAATGAGATCAAGAAAAATAATCTAAAATGGTCACCTAGACTTTGGGCCCCCATTCAACAATTTATCAAATCCCTGAATCAATATTTTCAAAAATCAACATTTTATCAATTATATCAATTTCCTTGATCAAATCCTATTTTATCATTTTCGATTATTTTTCTTGGTCTAACCATTCTATCCTAAAGTCTTTATTTATTTAAAAGGAATATTTCCTCCCCTTTTAATAAATAAAAAGCCCCCACTTTTCCTCTTATCCTAAGTTGCACAAATAAAGCATTATTCCTATTTTATAAAAAGGAGAAAAATACTTTTTGTCTCATATGAACACAAAAGTCAACTCTTATTTTCTCATTGGAGGATATTTGTGCACATAGATTGCTCCTTTTTTATGCTCCACCATTGATTAAATATTTTGCCTCTTAATCTCCATGGTTCATTCTTTCTCATTTCTTATAAAAGCAGAGCTCTCTTCTTCATTCTAGATATCATTTACTTTTATGCTAACTTTATGCTGCAGGTTTTCTAGGTCATTTGGAGCTCTTTGAAGAATTTCTTGCATCCAAGCTTTGAAGACATTGTTGTTGCATCTCATTTAGCTTGCTTTCATAGTTGCATAATCATGACATTTTTAGTATAGACTTTCTTTATGCAATAGATTAATCTCACATAGTTTAAATAGGAAGGATTTGTAACACTTGTTCTTTCCTTTCATAGTTTAGTTGCATTGTACTTTCATTTTCATAGCTTAGCTTGCATAGCTTGCATTTTCATTCATAATATAGCTTTGCATTGCATTTTGTTTTGATTCTTGGAGATATTGGCATTCTTGCCCTTGTCTTCATTTGAATCTCTCATTGTGTGGTTGAATAGGAAGGTCATTAAGTTTATTAGCTCTAGCTGAGAGCAATTTTAAATTTTGCAACTTCATACATAGAGAGCTATGGATTGATTTTTGAGACTTCATTCTTTAGTGTTCTTGATTGTAAGGATTCATAGAAGTGCACTACTTTCTTGATCTCATTAGTTTTCTAATCTAACATGACCCTAAAAATGCAAGCTACTATGAAAAGTGATTGACTTGCAAGGTCACAACGCTTATAGACATCTAATTATCATCATTGAGCTTTTATTGGTAGCGTCGTAAGATCATACAATACACACTAGTATGACTATGGGTATATGAATATGATCTATATCAGATAGGAATGTGGGAATCCCACCTAGGCATCAAAGACATATAGGTCAAGATGACTAGTGTAGCGAGATTACCTAAGTTTACTATAGCAAGATTATACTCGCATCGAGACACAAGGAAAGTCAAGATGGCTAGAAGTATGCACTTGCGAAACAGTCAAGGATAATACCTTGTCAATCCCTAGTGTCAAGTAAGACCAGCATAAATGCTCATGACAGTTAGGATCAACGAAATATACCCACAAGCAGATAAATAAATAAAACATGTTCTCATACCCTCAGTCTTCTAGCTATGCATCATCAAAAACTTCTCAGGGAGAGACCACTTAGTAAAGAAATCATCATAGACAACACAGAAAGAAAAATAAAGTCAACATATCTTAATTGAGTTGATTGTTTAAGTGTATGTGTGCTGGTCATAGAGTCAAACTTTGGGTATCAAATTTACTAATGAGTGATATCGCATCATACTTAGACTGGTGGGTAAGACATCTGATAAGTGTTGAGAAACACTCGACGCTAGGGTAGTGTTGAAAAACACTGTTTGGGGTGGTGTTGAAAAACACCTGTTTGTGAAATGCCCCAAGAGACAAACGCACCTAAAGGACCTATGCTAATAGGTATGCCCCCAGACAAAAATAAAGACCAATTCTAGACCAAGTCAAATAGGGTCGAGGCATGATGGAGAATGGCTAAGTGTCGAGGACACATGCTAAGAGATAAGGGTGCAAAGGCCTCAAGTAGTGCTTGTTTCCAGGTTTTCAAAACTTGGAGATTTTTTTAATTTTTTTGTATTTTTGCTACCAAGGCGCCTGTTTCCAGGTTTTCACCAAGGCACTTTTTCTATTTTTTTTTGAATTTTTTTTTTTTTTGTATATTTTTTTTCAGGACTTTATATGCTTTTTAGAATTTTTTCAGCATCATATATGAATTTTTTTAGAATTTTTTCAGGATCCATAAATATGTACAAAGGATGCCCCCAGACAGAATAGGCATCATGGATAGAACTTCTTGAGGTGCAAAACATTAATAGGATCAAAGAGTTGTTCCCCCTGTTCATTAGATAGCAAGTAAGCACCTGTCCCAAAAGCTGCAGTAATAATGTATGGTCCAAGCCAATTAGGTTCAAATTTGCCCTTTTGTTCTTGATGTTTTTGGTTCTTAGGATTCTCACGCAGGACAAGATCTCCTACTTGAAATTCTCTAGGGTGAACCTTCTTGTTGAATGCTTTGGACATACGCTTTTGGTAGACTCTCATGTGATCAAAAGATGTTCTACATTTCTCATCAAGAAGTTCCAATTCTTGCAATCTCATGGCATGATAATCTTCATCTGTAATCAAACCTCTGAGAGAGATTCTAAGTGAGGGAATCTCAACTTCTAAAGGTAATACTGCATCAACACCATAAGTGAGGGCAAAAGGAGTAGCCCCTGTGGGAGTATGCATACTCATTTTGTAGGCCCATAAGGTTGGATTGATCTGTAAGTGCCAGTCTCGACCATTCTTGTGAACTATTCTTTGGAGAATCTTAAGAATGGTTTTATTAGAGGCCTCTACTTGTCCATTTTCTTATGGGAAGTAAATGGAGGACCAATTTTGCTTTATCTTGAATTTCTTGCAGAGGTGTGTAAAGTCCTTGTTTTTGAACTGACCTCCATTGTCAGTGATTATCTCAGAAGGTATCCCAAACTGACAAATGACGTGATTCAATATGAACAAAGAGATTGTCTTTCCTGAAGCAACAGATAGTGGAATGACTTCTACCCATTTGGTAAAGTAGTCAGTAGCAGTAATAATGAATTTGTGTCCACCTGATGAGTTGGGGTGAATCTACCCAACAAGGTCAAAGGCCCAACACTGAAATGGCCAATGAGAAATAGAAGGAATAAGCTCCCTACCTGGAGCATGAATCAGGTTTCCATGTTTCTGACATTTTTCACTAGACTTGGAAAAAACTATAGCATCCATCTGCATTGTGGGCCAATAAGACCCTACCCTAAGCAACCTTCGGGCCATGGAAAGACCATTAGAATGTCCTCCACAAATGCCCTCATGGATGTCAACTAATGCTTGGTTGGACTCATCCTTTTCCAAGCACCTAAGAAGTGTCCCATCTAAACCCCTCCTATACAGATCACCAGAGATAAGGGTACATCGAGAGGCATTATGGACAAGATTTCTTCTTTCAGAGCGATTAAAGGATTCAAGAATGATGCCATCATGAAGATATGAATAGATAGCACCATAATGGGAAGACTCATGAGTGACCAAGGTACAAATGACATGGCTTTCAGAGGAGTCAAAGATGGGATGATGTAGCTCTTCCACCAGGAATTTAAATCTTGATTCGTGTTGTTCCAACTGAAGGAGTGAAGCTAATGTAGCCATAGCATCTACAACCTTGTTTTTTGCTCTAGGGATCTATTGAAATATCACAAATGTGAAGTAACGTCGCAATGAATCAACCATCTTTTTGTAAGGGATCAACTTATCATCCTTAGTTTGGTATTCTTCATTTACTTGGTTGATTATCAATTGCGAATCCCCAAAGACATGTAACTCTGTTATATTCCACTCTATAGCCATCTTAAGTCCATTGGTTAGAGCCTCATATTCTACAATATTATTTGTGCATGGGAACAAAATTTTGTAAGACTTAGGTATGTTGCACCCATGAGGAGAAATAAACAAGACTCCAGCTCCTGAACCATTTTGCATATTTGAACCATCAAAGAACATTTTCCAAGTACGCATGGTCATGTACATTATGTGCTCATCTGGGAATTCTACTTGAATAGGCATGCTATCCTTGACTGGGAAATTAGCGAGTTGATCTGCAATAGCTTGCCCCTTTATAGCCTTATGCTCAATGTAATCAATATCAAATTCTGACAAAACCATCATCCACTTAGTGAGTCTACCCATGAGAACAGCATTACCAAGAAAATACTTAAGAGGATCAATTTTTTCAATGAGATGTATAGTATGGGCAAGCATGTAGTGTCACAACTTTTGGGAAGAAAACACTACCACAAGACAAGATTTTTCAATACTATTATAATTGATCTCATAAGATACTAGAGTACAACTAATGTAGTAGATGGCTCTTTCCTTCCTAGTATCATCAAGTTGAGCCAACAATGCCCCCAAGGAAGATTCTGTTGTTGAGATGTACAAAATTAATGGTTTTCCTAGGATAGGAGGCATTAAAATTGGAGGATTAGCCAAGTATTGCTTTATTTGATCTAGACTCTTTTGGCAATCCTCATTCCAGGCACATGTGGTTCCCTTATGCAATGTCTTGTTGAATGGTTGCGCTCTATCTACAAGCTGTGAAATAAATCTCCGTATGGATTGGAGTCATCCTTGAAGACTTCTCATCTGACTAATGTTCTTAGGAGGATGCATGTTTAATATAGTTTGAACCTTTTCGAGATCCACCTCTATTCCTTTGGCTGAAATTATAAATCCTAGAAGTTTACCTGAGGTGACCCCAAAGGCACACTTTTTTGGATTCAATCTTAACTGAAACTGTTCCATTCGATCTAGAATTACTTCCAAATCTTCTAGATGTGTATCCCTTTGCTTAGACTTGGCCAAGGTATCATCCACATAATCCTCCATATTTTTATGTATCATATCATGAAATATTGTGGTCATAGCTCTTTGGTATGTGGCTCCTGCATTTTTTAAGCCAAATGGCATGATGTTCCAATAGTAGGTTCCCCATGCACATGTGAAGGCTGTCTTTTCTTGATCCTTAGGAGCTATTTTTATTTGGTTATAACTAGAAAAACCATCCATTAAAGAGTATATCTCATAGCCTGCAGTCATATCCACTATCATGTCTATGTTAGGGAGTGGAAAGTCATCCTTTGGGCAAGCTTTGTTAAGATCTCTGAAGTCTGTACATACACGAATGGACCCATCATGCTTTGAAACTAGAACAATATTTGAAATCTACTTAGCATAGTCGATAACTCTAATAAATCCCGCTCTTAAGAGCTTTTCTAATTTAGCTTTAACAAGGAGAGCTATCTGAGGATGCATTTTCCTCAACTTCTATTTTACTGGTTTAATTCCTGGAGCTATAGATAAGTGATGCATAATGAGATTAGTGTCAAGCCCTGACATGTCTGAATATGTCCAAGCAAAATTGATTTTCTTCTTTTGTAAGAACTTCGTGTATGCCTCTTTTTCTTGCACTGACAGAGACTAAGCTAGATGAATCACCTGTGGAGCCTCTTCCATATTCAAATTTACTAGTTGTGTAGGCTCAATAAGAACTGATGACCTATCTTGGAAATAACTCAACAGGTTATTAAGTACCCCATCCTTAGGTACCTCAAAGAGGTTTTCACCTTTGGATACGTCCTTTCTTTTTACTTTTTTGGATTCTGACACCGCCACATAGTGGTTTTCACCATCAGAACCATTTCTCTTTTTTTTCTTTTATTTTATTTTGTGACTGAGGTACTTAATATCTGGCTCCGTCATACTTGTTGTAGGTTCACTGGTGGAAGAGACTATGGGTTCAAGAGCATTCAAGTAGCAAGCTATCTTGTAGTCATTGTGAAAAGTGAGGAGCTGAGGCTCTTGACAAAGTTGTTACCAATCAATCAAATGATGGTTTACAAGGGGTAGGTTAATGATTGGTTCAACATTATTGATATGAAAGGCATTATCTCTGGTGATCACACAGTTAGGATCTGTCAAGTCTCCCTCTAAGATACCTGAATTAGGGCTTGTCTTACCAAACGAAGCGTCATCCACTAAGGCAATTGGAGGAGTCCAATCCTCTAGTCCTACGCTAGGTTCGTTGGTCACATCGGGTTGAGTACTATAGGTGTGGACAACATCCATGTCCAAATCAACTATTCCATCTAAAAGAGAGTCCCACTCGAACTCATGTGAATTTGTTTTTGAATCTCTGTTGGGATGTTTACACTAAGAGGGCTTAGGATGCCTTGATGTAGAAGCTTCGGGATTGTGAAGGGTATCACTTTCTCTGGTGTCTGTATTTGTGTTTACAATTGTTAAGTCATCTGAATCCCCCCAAAGGAGATTTGTAGAAGGCACCCAATCATCAATCACGTCTTACTAGTTTTGGAGATTAGGCGTATAATCTGAGTCACTGTCACTATCTGTCGCAGCTAGGATAGGAACACTTTTGTTCTTTCCATTATCAAACCCCAGGCCAAACATTGAATTAGTCCTACGACCAAAAAGAGCATGGTTGAGTGGTTCAGCCTTGGCATCTAACCTGTGACTGAGAGGGCCATGACCTGGGTAGCCCATGTTGGTGACCAATGTGTATCCTCTCCCATAAGTCTTAGGAGATGGAGAAATTTTTTCATTATGTAGGTACTTTTCTTCTCTGTATATCCAATCTCTAACAACCACCTCTTCTTTCTCATCCTGAATAGGTACTGAAGACTCTACAAAAGTATCAAATAGAGTCATGGCTGAAGATGAGGGACGCATCTCTTGTGACGGTTTACCATAGGACCTAGGTGAAATTGGCAATTTTGTAAAGCAGTCAATTTGATATCCTCCCATACCAAGGTCTATGGACTTGAATTTATCCTTACATTGCTCAAGAGCTACCCCAAAATTGTCCACTTCTCTATTTAAGGGAACATGGGCCCCTACTGAAATGACATTAATAGATAAGGTACTATCACCTGGTATGCGGACTTCTACGCCATTGTATGGAAACTTGACACATTGGTGATAGGTAGACGGTACTGCTTGCATGTCGTGAATCCATGGTCTACCTAGTAGGATGTTGTATGCTAGAGGACCAACGTCAATGATTTGAAAAAAAATGTCCTTTTCAATAGGACCAATTCTGATTGGAAGAATAGCTAATCCCTTAGAACTTCTCTCAGCCTCATCATAGGCTTTGATAGTAATTTTCTTCTTGGTATCAATGGCATGCTCTGAGTAACACAAGTTTTTCAAAAGACTTAGAGAACAAATATTGAGCCCAGCACCCCCATCTATCAACACACACCTAACATGGGTTTTATGGATCATGACCTCAATGTGACGGGCAAGATTGTGTGGATGGCTCAAGGCTTTATCCTCTTCCTCAAAAAATGTAAGGTAATGTGGGCTAGCAAGGTGGTTGACCATGTTCTGGAATTGGTCGACATCTATATTATTGGGGACATTGGCCGCATGCAAAGCATCCTCAAGGACACACTTATGTCTAGGAGATAATTCTAAGAGCTCAAAAATGGAAATCTGCGCTAGCATTCTCTATAACTGATCAACAAGGTTGTAACTCATATCAGGACCAACTACAGATTTGGGAGGAACACTTTTGGACACTAGTTGCTTAGATTTTCTAAAATTAGGACCTCTAATGATAATAGGACCTTGGGACTAACCCCTAGTAACAACATTAAGAGGTTGAGATGACCTTTGAGATTGAGGACCTCTAAGCACAACAACGGGTCCTTCATCAAATATTGGATGTGAGCTTACATCATAGTCATAGGGATCATTCCCTCTCATCATGTTGACATCATTGTCCATAGCCTCAAGCATATTAATGACATTTTTTGCAGCTGTATAGGTATAATTAATTGTGGCCTTGCCATTCTTGTTTGTAGAAGTCTCCCCTTTCTCATATTTAGGCAAGGGCTCCTTAAAGGCCTTGTGGTCTGCGTTTGTGGTCAACCCATCAACTTGTAATTTCTCATTCTCAATAAGGTCTTGAACAAGATGTTTGAGTTTAAAACAACCTTCAATGTCATGTCCAATCCCATTGTGGTATACACAGTAAGCCTTCTCATTCCACCAATAAGGTTTAGGATCCGGTATGTGAAACTTTGTAGGATCCCGAGGTTGTGCCAAATTATGAGCAATCAAGGTCTTAAAAATGTCTGCATAAGAGTCTCCAAGCTTAGTGAATTGCCTCTTTCCTGACTTAGATTTATTGTGATACTTGGGCTTGTGCTCTTGTTGGTCTAAGGATGTCTGCAGCTTCATAGCTTGAACTGCGTTAGATAAATTAAGAACTCCTTGTTCCTTAGGTTGTGGAGAGTCAATAACTCTATCATTAACTACATGATTATTTTTGTTCCAATATGAGTTATTTTTATCCTTATTATTATTGTTATTATTTTGGCCATTGTTGTTGTTACTCTGTTTGGCCAAAATACCTTGTTCTTTTAGGACATCCTCGATGTGACATGCAGTTTCTACCACAGTGTCAAAAGAATTAAAGACCATTTTTCTAACTTCATATCTTAATTCTGACACTAGATTGCTCACAATTATATCAATCCTTTCTTCCTTAGGGATGGTCCTAGAATATTTGGAACATAAGAGTCTCCACCTTTGTAAAAATGTCACAAAGGGTTCCCCTTGATTCTGTTTTAATTTACACAAATCAAGCATGGTGATTGACCTTGATAAATTATATGCAAAATGTTGCACAAATCTTTGAACAAGTTCTTTAAAAGTTTTGATAGGAGGGGTAATGTTGGTAAACCACTCCATTGCTTAACCTTTTAGACTCCTTGGGAATAACCTCATGAGATAGGAGTCCTCATGATGAAATTCAAAGCTCATGATATAGAACTGTCGTACATGGTCATGGGGGTCACCACTACCATCATATTTGTCATATGTGGGGATTTCAACCTTTCTAGGGAAATCTACCATAACCACACTTTTGTCAATGGGATTAGGACATATAGAATCCAAGTTGAAGGAACTCTTAGGAGCCATCATTTTTTCCATAGTTTTTTGCATCTGCTTAATCACCTCATTAGTTGAAGGGTTTTGCTTCTTAATCTTTTGGTCCACATCAAAGTTTTATGGGACCTTTGCACCCTTATTGATTAGACTTTCCAAGAACTAATCCTTATTTTGTTCTACATACTTCTCCACATATTGTTGGAAGGATGGTTCTTGCTACATTGTCATGAAATCAATAGTGTCAATGTTGGCATTACTTCCTCTAGGTTGAGAGCCATGATGAGCTCGTTGGGAGGGTTGTCTTGAATATCTAGGAGGTGATTGTCTCCTACGATGGTTATACTAAGAAGTCCTTCTTCCTCTAGGACTAGGTGATCTTGATGGGGTCCTTGACCTTCTTCTTAGACTTGGTGAAGGAGTAGATGGTGGAGAGTTGGTTCCACTGTTGGTACCCCTATTGTTGAATTGATTGTGGAGTTGTTGCGCTAGGAGCCTATCTTGTTCTTCTTGTGTGGCTCTTCTCCTTATGTCTCACAAATCTTGTTCCTCATCCTCCAATTGTTTGAACCTTTCTTCCTTAGTAGCTTGTTCATCTAAGAAAGCTTGTTTCTCCCTCTCAATGTGCTTCAACCTCTCACTTGTGTATCGTGAGGTGTCTCTAAGTGGAGAAGGTTGTCTTGAATGTCTGAATACATTAGCTACATTGACATGAGCATCACCAAATTCATTGTTTTGGTCTTCATGTTGTGACTGTGCATCTGAGTGAGCTTGTCTATGATGTTTCTCAGCTCATTGATGAGCATCTAAATACCTTGTGTTAATAGGAGGTGATCCAGGTGGACTATCAGAAGAAGACCCAGTAGACATCGTGTCACCCCTACATCGTTGGAACATGTCATTAAGAGTTTGATTCATTGCTTCTCTTTGTTGTCTAGTGAAGGTATAAATCATGTCCATATTTGATGAAAAAGGTGCTAAAGAGGAACTCAATTTGCTGGGATTACTCTTTGGGTCAAAACAAACCTCAGACTCACTCTTAGGGGATCAATCAAAAATGGGTTCTTTTCCCTTTAGCTGTTGACGAGTCTTAACTAAGGGTAATTGATTAAAGACAATCGGGGGTCATTTTCCTTGATTCACTTGGTACCTTGTTGTAACTGACATGAAAGAAAATGAGTCTTGATGATAAGGTGACCTCTCAAAGTGTCAACACCAAACTAAGATAATTAAAGTTCTCTAATGTCCAAAAAAGAGATGGTAAGATAAGAATTTACAAAAGGTGTTACCAACACTGTCAAAGAGGTGCTTAAATCAAAGGATCAATATCCTTGCACATTTGAACTAGGAGGATGGACTTAGCCAAATTGTATAATTAAGATTGAATTTGAATGGAAATGATTTGGACAAAAAGAGTACTAGAATTCTCCAAGAATGTTACTAACAACTCTAGAGATATACTTTCTCAATAGGAATAGTCTTCTAGCTTGACAATTCTTCCCAAAGTGACTTTGTAAATCGAATGACACTACCCCTAGAGAGCTAAAAATAGAAATTCAGAGTAAAGAAAGGCTTCCAGTGACAAGATAAGTTACCTTCCTAAAGACCTAACCAACTAAAAGCAACTGCAAAATGACTGAAACTAGGTATACAATAGAAAATTCTCAGGTGACACTTTCCAGGCTAACCAGGCGATACTTCTCACTAAGGCGATATTTCACCTTTCACTAGGTGATAGACCTCACAATGACCAGGAAATAGACTCCAGGTAGGTCGGGCGATAATCCAAAAGAAATGATCTATCGCGCGATATTTCTTCTCAAAGTAGGTGATACTGTTGCTAGTTTGCACGACACTTGATCAGAATTGTGTGAAATATGCATTTTTGGGTTTGTTTGATCAAAATTTTCAGTTTGAGGGTTGATGTTTTTGATCTTAATCACAATATTAGCAGAAATTCGACAGGTTTGCAAATAGTAAGGGATCAAACATGTCTTAAAACACTTGAAACAAAGGCAAAAGCAACCTTGCCAAGACAAACACTTGTGATATAAAATAGAAAAGCACCCTAGGAATATTACCGATTGTTCAGATGTTCAAGAATGTTCACATTGGTATAGCACAATCGAAGACACTTCAAGCAATATCTATCCTAGAAAGTCAAGGCTCAATACTTAACAACTTGGCCCACACTTGATGCTCCCTTGCCTCACACAAAGTGGTTGCCCACAATAGATATTGGCTTTGTCATGGAAGTGCCAAAGACACAACCAAAGGAACACATATGGTGAGTAATCTTGGGGTGATCCGGGTTATTCCACTTGGATCAATCCTTGAACCAAGAGGTTAAGTGGAAAAATAGGGTGGCCTCTAACTATGGTTCTTAATAAGGGCTTCCGTTCGTAGTACCCCTCTTGCTCCTCATAAAGGGTTGGGACCTCGCAGCCTCAAGAGTACCTTAAGCATTCTTGCTCAACATTTTCCTCATGGTCACAATCCCACAAGTACTCACATCAAGCGAAGACAAGCACTACGTCTACCAAGGTTTTGTGTCCTTGATAGCCTTGAGTTTATAGTGGGTCCGAATAGCCAGAAATAAGCTTGTCCCCACTTGGTTCATTCCTCTTGATTTCTCAAGAGCAGGTCCGCTAAAGGATTCTAGAGATATAAACAAAAATTGGATCAACTTATGAGGTTCAAAGATTTTGTTTCACCACAAGGGTGAAGTGCATACTCCTTTATATCAAAGCTTTCTCCCAAACACACCAAGCAAAGTTCAATTACCCTCTTGCTTTCAAAATCCAAAGATGGGTCAAGATTTTCTGGTTCACCACAAGGGTGAAGAGCATACTTCTCCTACCACCTCAAAATTCCTTCCACAAGATATTAAGTGCCTATGAAATGAAACAACTAGTATATGCCGCACTCAATAAAAAAAGTAATTAAACAAGCACTTGATTGGGTTTTTATGCTTTGGGCAGCCCTACAAAAACCGTTAGTAGCCCTTGTGCATTTGAAGCTTTGACATGTGTTCTTTTAGCAAAATATTTTAAGCAAATGCACCTACAACCACAACTTGTTAGGCCAACAAGGTTAGAACCATCCAAAATCCAATTAGCTCTAAGAAATCCACTATCAAAAGTATTTAAAGCACTAAAGGTGAACACTTAACTCTTCAAATAAATGTGAAGTGAGTCCAAAAAGTGGAACATTTAACTCTTCACACAAACTCAAAGCAAGTCAACACCTTAGAAAACTAATGAGATCAAGAAAGCATAAAAGGGAGAACTTTGTGGAACACTTAACGCTCTTTTCAAGTAGACCCCTCCCCTATATATGAATGTTGACCTTGCATCCAAAGGGCAAAAATGAGGGGTGATTAGAAATAAGCGAGTCCAACAACCCAATGTAGCCAACAAGATCAATCAAAAGTACTCTTCAAGTGAGTGTGAAGTGAGTCCAAAAAAGTGGAACATTTAACTCCTCACACAAACTCAAGGTGAGTCCACACCTTAGAAAACTAATGAGATCAAGAAAGTATAAAAGGGAGAACTTTGTGGAACACTTAATGCTCTTTTCAAGTAGACCCCTCCCCTATATATGAATGCTGACCTTGCATCCAAAGGGCGAAAATGAGGGGCGATTAGAAATAAGCGAGTCCAACAACCCAATGTAGCCAATAAGATCAATCAAAAGTACTCTTCAAGTGAGTGTGAAGTGAGTCCAAAAAAAGTGGAACATTTAACTCCTCACACAAACTCAAGGTGAGTCCACACCTTAGAAAACTAATGAGATCAAGAAAGCATAAAAAGGGGGAAACTTTGTGGAACTCTTAACGCTCTTTTCAAGTAGACCCCTCCCCTATGTATGAATGCTGACCTTGCATCCAAAGGGTGGAAATGAGGGGCGATTAGAAATAAGCAAGTCCAACAACCCAATTTAGCTAACAAGATCAATCAAAAGTACTCTAAAGTTGCTTATCAATAATACTACTCACAAATGAAAAAGGGTTGAATCAATGGAATATTTAACTTTCCAAGCAAACATAGAGTGAGTCCATAAAGTGGTGCATTTAACTCCCTATGTAAACAAGGAATGAATCCATGCCCCCAATCACTCAATGAGATATTTGATATTGGAAACCAAGAAGCATTCACTTACACCAACTTGTAAAAAAAAACAAATCTATGTTCTTCCATTCACCATTAAGAGCATAAAAGAGATGTGCCTATGAAAGCAAGTAAACATTCAAGCCAAACACATGAGAGGTTCTTTTTAGATCCAAAATCCAAATGAAGGTGTAAGAAACTAAGTACAAATATGCAAATTAATTCTGTCTAAGTGCAGGAAATAGAAACAACAAGCTAACTAAATCAAGATTTGGCCAAAAAACCTCAAAAAGGCTCACTGTCAGGTATAGAAATAGATTGCAGACACCAAAATTATCGTGCGACACTTCTCAGTGTACTGGTGTGATAATATTAGTTCGAGTGATACTCTGTTCTATACCTAGGTGATACTTCATCTGAGACCAGGCGACAGTTCCTGAAACAGGTAGGCGACACTTCCGATAGGCGAAGTATCACTCATGTATACAGAGAACTATCACACAATATTCCTAGAATTATCATGCGATACACTAAGACATAAAACCCAGAGACCGCAAATAATGTCCAAAAATCATTGAAAATATGACAGAAATGCAAAATTTAAAGGACAAAGCTAATCTACTCTACCCCACGGTGGGTGCTAGAAATGTACACACAAAAGTAGTGCACTTCTATGGATCCTTACAATCAAGAACACTCAAGAATGAGGTCTCAAAAATTGATCCATAGCTCTCTATGTATGGATTTGCAAGATTTAAAATTGCTCTCAGCTAGAGCTAATAAATTTAATGACCTTGCTAGTCAACCACACAATGAGAGATTCAAATGAAGACAAGGGAAAGAATGCCAATATCTCCAAGAATAAAAATAAAATGCAATGCAAAGCTATATTATGAATGAAAATGCAAGCTATGCAAGCTAAGCTATGAAAATTAAAGTACAATGCAATTGAACTATGAAAGGAAAAAAACAAGTGTTACAAATCCTTCCTATTTAAACTATGTGAGATTAATCTGTTGCATAAAGAAAGTCTATACTAAAAATGCCATGATTATGCAACTATGAAAGCAAGCTAAATGAGATGCAAAAACAATGTCTTCAAAGCTTGGATGCAAGAAAGTCTTCAAAGAGCTCCAAATGACCTAGAAAACTTGTAGCATAAAGTTAGCATAAAAGTGAATGATATCTAGAATGATGAAGAGAGCTCTCCTTTTATAAGAAATGAGAAAGAATGAACCATGGAGATTAAGAGGCAAAATATTTAATCAATGGTGGAGCATCAAAGAGGAGCAGTCCATGTGCACAAATATCCTCCAATGAGAAAATAAGAGTTGAATTTTGTGTCCATATGAGACAAAAAGTACTTTTCTCCTTTTTATAAAATAGGAATAATGCTTTATTTGTGCAACTTAGGATAAGAGGAAAAGTGGGGGTTTTTTATTTATTAAAAGGGGAGGAAATATTCCTTTTAAATAAATAAAGACTTTAGGATAGAATGGTTAGCCCAAGGAAAATAATCAAAAATGATAAAATAGGATTTGATCAAGGAAATTGATATAATTGATAAAATGCTGATTTTTGAAAATATTGATTCAGGGATTTGATAAATTGTTGAATGGGGGCCCAAAGTCTAGGTGACCATTTTAGGGTGCATACACATACGTTTATAGGTCAACATAGGATGTATGGTAGATACTACACTATACCTTGTATCACATGTTGAGGACATGACTATGTGGTATACTTAGGTCCTATGTGTTAAAAATGCTTCATATATATGCTAAGTTGCCAATTCAGTTTCGGGAACGAGTTCGGGTATGAGAATTTGATTCGTAGATTTGTGAAATTTTATTTTTCCCATTATGATTCAAATAGATTCATGTGTGTGCATATATATATATATATATATATATATATATATATATATATATATATATATATATATATATATATATATATATATATATATATATATATATATATATATATATATATATATATATATATATATATATATATATATATATATATATATATATGCATTATATATTCAAAAAATAAGAGAAATATACATAATTGTAAAACTAAATCATTTCATATTATGAATCTATGATGTTTGATCATTGATCAATGTCAAATGTCAAAGATAAACATTATAATCCAAAAGAAAATCATCACATTGAATTAGATTTTATGTTGTTACATGCCATAAATTGTTCAAAGATATTGTTAATATTTACTCAGTAACCATTGTTAAAGAAAATTATTCTATTGCAAATAAAACCTTTTGCAATAAAATCATTGCAAATAAATTTTTTTCTTGGTGATCCCTTTACAAAAAACCCTCCATAGCCCTACTTGTAGACCCATATACAAAATAAGAGTCACATGATCAATCTATGGTAGAATTTGAAAGAAAGACCAAGGGCTTTGAGCTTGTAGGAATTTCTTGTGTGCTTCTAGCCTTCACCATTAGGGAGGCTCTGCATTTGGGTTTAGTTGAGTGCTCCATTATTGCAAACTTTACGCTCTTTGAAGATGGTATGTTTACTTTGAACCGTATTCCTATAGAGCTTGGACTACATATTCTTAAAGTTTTCATTTCCATCACATAGGATTGGATATGTGATGTGGAGGAAGTATTGGTTTCCCACAAAAACTCTCCTACGCCCTCTTAGATACAAGGATCATCACCATATCTCAATGCTTCAACAACTAGTCTAGCCCTCCAGAGGTATAATCTATCATGGAACATTCCCTAAACTCAAGAAACTTCCTTTTCAACTATATGAACCTTCAACACATCTCACCAATCTCCCTTGGTGTTCTGACCCAACATGCCTAACCTTTGGGTGACCTTATTCTCCATGGCACTACTCTTCATGCTTACAATGGCATTGAGAAGGTGTGACCTTTCAACATTGGTGTTTATTTTTAACAACACCACTCTAATGTCAAGGATACCATAAATAGTACCATACCCCTATGTGGGCAACAACCTTGACAAATGGAATGTCTAGTATAAGATTGTCCTAATTATGACAATGGATAGGATACAAGACTTGACAACTCCTTTGGGAACCCTGATCTAGATGATTAGAGATGACTAATATAACAACCAATCCTAAGGACTTAAATGAACACAAATTTACAATGGATCTATATTTAAAAATAGTTTTGATCTGACTGAGAATAGTGGACAAACAGTGAGCAATGAATGATGATAATCCTTTTTGAAACTTTTTCTTTCATTCATATGATTTGTGATATTTTTAGATAAATTCTTTATTTTTTTGGAACTTCTAGCTTAATCATGTTTTTTTTTTCAGTGTTTATATCTATATATGTATATCTGTTGTCAGCATTTTCAATTAAGAGTACAAGGTTACTCATTGCACATTGATAAGCGTACAATGTTAGTACATTTAATTTATAATTGAAATTTGATAGTTGTTCTTGTATTGATTATATAGGGAGCATAAGTCTTAGTAAAAGAGTTGGACTACCTCTTGACTCTTCTTACAGAGAAGAAGCAAAAGATGGAACAAAAGGAGGCTGAAACAAATATGGAGATACTCTTGAATTTTTGCAACGTTTGGAGCAACATAAACAAGAGTTGAATGAGGTACAATATCCTATGTAGGATATTACCAAATAATAAATTTTTTCTGCTTCCTACTTGTTGTAAAAATATGAATCAATATATTGTAATACTATGATGTCATATAAACTCAAGGGGGATCAATAGGAATCATTAAAAATAATAATAACATCCCATATCATTAATCTTGTAATCAAGCATATTCTGAGAGATAATATGTGTTGACTCAATAAGAAGAACAATAATTAAAAAAAATTAGCACTAAGCAATATAATAAAGATGATTAATTACCAATTAATTAGAGAAAGAGATTGGTTAGTTGAAAGAACCAGTTTGGTAATGAAAAGGAATGATTGAGAAGTGATCAGACTCCTTCAGTGCATATACAAGTTCAGACCCAACAATACATTTTCTCTTTCCAATTCAATTTTGGAGATTTCATAGCATTGTGAAAACATCTTAGTAAATATGTGGTAGTGATGTGTGGATTCTCAACTCATCAGTCATCTAGGTCAAGTCCTGAGGTCACAAGAGAGGAGAATGGATGAAAAGATGGATTCATTGCTCTTTGATTTGGAAGGAAAGGGAAGATATTGCACTTGGAGTGTATACAAATGACCAGACAATTATTTACATATGTTATCCCTTAGGTAGGTTTAATAAACATAATGTTCTTAAGTATATCAAGTTTTAAACTCATATTACAATCCATATATCGATATTCCCACAAGAGAAAATTATTGTATCAAACTAGAAATCCATAGATAGATCCTCAACAAGCTTCCATAATAACTAATCAAGAGGGATCAAATATAGCATTAAATAATTCATCAATGCTTCCATTGAACAAGGATAATCAACAAACAATAGTCTTTATATATCAAAGATTGAAAAACAAACATTCACGTCATCATTATGACTACCCAAATGAAGTCTATAAAATTTCATTAACTAATCACTAATTAATTATCCAAAATTTGTGATTACCATGAAAAGACAAATACTAAAGTGTTGTAATGAAGCATTGTAATCGTTAATCTTCCAATCTCTTTGTAAGATTTTAAATAGGAATCAATATTAATTCATTAGAAGATCATCATTCAATCATTATCCAATGAAATTATTCCTTCAAATTCAATTGGAAGTAATACACTATTGGATAATAGAAAATTCCGCATTAGTATAGAGAGGATATGTTAGTAACGAAGTGGCATGATGACCAACAATTTTGAGTGGAATGAAGAGACCCAATAATATGATAATCATCATTGATGTATGAAGAGAAATTCCAAATGTTTGCATCTATGGTATGGTTGGTAATCAATATTGTGAACATCTAATTACTAATTAGATCAAATCAATACTATCAAGAAGTACAAAACCGCACAGATCAGATTAGTTTCAAGATAACTAATGTTTATTACCTTGTTATTACAAGGTGGACATATAATAAAGATATGGTTAAGGGAGTTATAGCAAGGAATGATGATGATAATTAAGGCAGTGATGTGATATAGTGAATATGCAATATTAATAGTGATCCCAAAGGGAACGATTTAGGATAGTGTTGAATATCACTCATAACAATGATTAGTTAGAAATACTATTAATTTAAGGAGGAGTGGTCGCTTTACTAATAATATGACATCATATAAACTCATATTGGTAATAATATAAACTCATGGTAATAATATGATGTCACCCCATTGATTCATATTGGTAATAATATGATGTCATAATATTAATAATATATATTATTATTAAAAAAAACAAAACTGAATATGTCATTGATTTTTCGACCAAAAAGTCTGTATAGTTTGATGCCCATGCTATACTCTCAATGTATTTAGCAGTCGATGGTTCGACCAAAATGAATGTATAGTTCGACTCTTGTGCTATACTCTAGATGTATTCAGCAGTCGATGGTTCAACCAAAAAGACTATATAGTTCGACACCCATGCTATACACTTGACGTATTCAGCAGTTGACGGTTCGACCAACTATGGTAAAAAAATGATCAAATATATGTCACTTATTCTTCACCAACCATTTGACTATTTCAACCACCATTGGTCGAATGTTAGACTGATGTTGGTCGAAAATGATCAAAGATATGTCAGTCATTCTTCACCACCCCTTTGGTTATTTTGACGTTGGATTAGTCATCATTTCGACCACTAGGTGGGTCAAATGTTTGATAATAATTTAATGTGTCGAATAATCAATGAAGAAAGTTTGACAACAATAATGGTCGTTTGGTCGAACAATGTGCATTGAAAAATTGACTAATGCGTGTCAAAAATTAGGTTAAAATTTACTAGTGTGGATCTCTCAGCTTAAGCATCATTAGAGACAACTCTAGAATGATAAATTGAACTATGCTAAATGTAATTTTAACAATCTACTTCAATTATGCTAAACTATGCTCAATTATACTAGGAACTCAAAGATAAAATGTCTATAGTAATGATGCAATTAACAAAGAATGCTTCCTATTGATTTAGTCTTGATTTTGCCCACTATTTATAAATTTTCCAAAACTTATGGGTGTAGTTAAGTTAACCATGATCAAATTTGAGTTAGGTTAATGGTTTCAAATGATGAGACAAAGTAAAGATTTGGGTTTCAAATGTTGGAGCAAAGAGACAAAATGAAGGATCAAGATGCAACTCCAAGATGAGCGGTGTAGAATTGATTTAGCCTTGATCCATGTGATCTTATTACTTCATTCCCATTGGTTCATTTTATTTTTACCACATGTGGTGGGTGAGAATAATAAGAATTTCCAATTATTTCAATTGATTTATTTTAGCCATGTCTCCCTTGAATGGGTTGGTTTTAATTTGATTTTAATTATAAAATTGATTGCATAATCATTTGATCATGTTGATTTAATTAATACAATATCTTTGATCTTAATTAATTCATGATTTAGTCCTTGATTGCTCACTTCAATTTTGCTTGACTATTTTTAGGTGTATACAACTTCAACCCATTTGGTCACACAATCAGTGCGAACCAAGATGTAAGATTTTCCATTTAATGGAGGATCAATGGGTCCTACAAAATCAAGTCCCCATTTATGTTACTACCACTTGTGGATGCAAGGTAGTTTCATCTAATTGGGTTGGTCTACCAATTCTTTGACACCTATCGCACTTCCTTGTGTATTCGGTTCCATCCTATGCAGAGTAGGCCAATAGTACCATGTATTCAATATTTTAATGTTTGTTCTTTTGGCTACAAAATGCCCCCCACATGACTCATCATGGCATGCATTAAGTATGTCATAGGTTTTATCCTCTCATCACTTGGTCTGGCCTTGTAACACCCCTCTAACCCTAACATGTTTGATATCCCTTTGGAAGTTAGGGTAATGTCATAGAGACTTATATGTTTGGATAAGAGTAGGTTTTTGCTTGAAGGTTGAATAAATTTTTTATTCTTAACTACAATACTTTTACTTTCATTTAGGTAGTGATAAATGTTTTTGGTAGATTCTTGCATGTGTACTCATATCTTATTATGATTGCATAGGGTCCTGAAGATATGGAGGCACCTAATAGATTTATATGAGCTAATATTATCAATGGTTATGATCTCTTGGATAAATTAGGGTCAATATTGATACTTGGGTACTTAAACTTTAATTCATAAAAAAATGCTATGGTTTCCATATCTCTTTAACGGTTTGATTATTTGATTATGATTGACATGAATATCATTTGATGATTACATGAATAACCATGACTATCTCTATGAGACTAACCATACTTATGTGATGGGTTATGGCCTAACCCTTAACCCTTGTACTTGTAGTACCCTCTCTAGTAGTTCTACTTGTTACATTGAAGTTGGATAAGATTATGACATTCTAGCATTTATGGACTTTATTTTTCTCCCTTACCTTACTAGATTTAGATAATAATATATTTTTAGACTTGCAGTTTATGAATTTTCCCTCAAATAATATGCTTAGGACCATTATCTTTTATGCTTATGTATATATGATTTAGTTTATCCCTTGTGGTTGATTATAAGAGTTATCTTGCTAAGTAATGATTCATACTTTTTGTGTATATTCATGATTATGATTATTGGTATAACCCTACTAACCCATGTTATGATCTATATGTATCCTTCTTAGCGTGTTTTTCGGATGAGGGGAGGCAATCGTAGTCACTCCTGCGAGAGATCTACAAGATGTCACACTCCTCCTTTCTTACTATCATTTTTTGTATATAGATATGTATATGTGTTGCTTTTGTTTCTCAATGATGCAGGTGTGTGAAGGTACCAGGCATCAACTCCACTTGGTTACATAGGTTTGAGCGTGCCTTAAAATCCTCAAACCAGTTGTTGTTGTTTGGAGATGGTCTAGAGTTCACACATGGGAAAACCTTACGGTTTTGATTATTTTGTCCAATCTCTTGATTTATCTTTGGGTGGATTTGAGTTCCTTATTTTATATATCCTTTGATGTCGGTCTCATTTATATGGTTATGAGATATGTAGAGTTATGATATTATTTTCTCTCTCTATGTGTTAATCATATATACAAAGTATGCATATATGGGTGCACACGTATATGCATACCTGTATATATTCAGTTATTGATGTATACGTAGTTATTCTCATGAGTGTATTAGTGATTCTATGTATTTTGATGCATATTGTGGCTTTAAATAAATAAAATAAATACAAAGTGAATAAAAGAAAGAAATAAAACTAATTACTCTCTCTCTCTCTCTCTCTCTCTCTCTCTTGTATGTCTTGTTCATCTAGAGGTTGGGAGTGGAACTCGAGACCTCCTCTTTGTAAGGGGTCCCAAGTTTCCATTAGGGTAGTCACTTCCTTGAGAAGCATATCCAAATATATTGTATTTATATAAGAGTTAGTTGCTATAAATAATAATAATAATAATATATAGGTGGAGTTAAATTATTTAATATTCTTGTTTGGGGTAAGTTAGTACGAGGAGGGTAGGTAAGTTGGTTTTCATCAACAAGTGAAACTACCTACCTAATAATTAAATTAAATAGCTATTAAATAATATGTTCATAGGATTATATAATTAGGATCCTTCCCTATAACTGGAGAGAAAGAGATGGGGGAAAAAGTGAAGGGTTTTAAAAAGAGGAATTTAGGAGAGATTGGAGAATTTATAAATTAATTTTCAAAGAGAGTAGGATTTTTATTCAAATACCTATGTGAAAATTGGTGAGAAGAGAATAATAAATTTGGGAATTCCTGTGAGAGACTTGCTAGTGAAGGATCAAAGGAGGGCCTACGTGAAGGGGTAGAGATCATTGGAGACTGGAGGGATTCATCAAATATCAAAGGGTTTCTTCACAAGACTCCAGGTAGGATCTGGAACCAGGAAAGAATCCCCTATACTTGCCTGTGTCATATATTCAACTATGTGAATATGAATGTTATAGGTGTGTGAGCACTATATTAAATATTTAATAATGTGAATAAGAATGTTACATGTGTATGTATTATGTGGATATGTGATGGGAAAAGGTTTTTGGAGACCTATGTGTATTGTGAGAATTAAGACTATACTCTGACAACTAGGTATGCAAATGTCTGTATTATTACTTATTATTTTTAATATTTAAAAATTATTTATTTAGACAATCAGAACTTGATCGAAAAAGATGGCACTCTAAAACTTCATGGATTTGAAAAATTCTTACATCTGCATTTGTCCTCATGTTGCATGTTAAACGCGTGTTTCCTACTTTATGTGTTGAGTCACCATGCTGTGTCTCTTTGTTGTTTTTATTCCCCTTGCATACTTTTCTTTATTTTGGTCTATGTTTTCTTTGTGCCCTTGACTTTTCTTTGTAAACTAGGGTTTACCCTTCCCTCACTTGGTTTGCGTGTGTGATGGGAGGGTCGAATAATAATGTTGATATCCCTTAGAGTGAGGGTGAAATCATTAAGGGAAATGCGAAGGCAAGTGGTAGTATTAATGATAATTATGATGAGTCTACAGAGGGTATTAGTGCTGGGAAGCCGAATGAGAAACTATCCTATAAGCAAGTGGTGGCTGAGAGTTCTCCTTTATTCTTAGCAAGTGCAGAGTTCAATGGATTCTTTAGTAGGAGGATGGTGGACATAGAATGAGATAGTTTGGGATGGGTCACAACCGATGGAAGTGGACGACGCTGTGGAGGTATTGCTAAACCTGGTGGTGATAGAGGAGACAATGGTAGGTCTCCTTCTTTGGGCCTAAAAACTCTCTCTCTTTCACCTAACAAAGATATGGTAAGCACTATTAAAGCAAAGAAAAGTAGGTTGAAAAGTATTGCGATTTTCTTTGTTTGCTTAGATAAGGAAGCAATGCCTTCTTGTAAATTTTTTGATGACTTTCTGGCCTCAATTTGGGGGAAAAAAATGGGTATTTTTGTTACATATTGCAGAATGATTCAAAAAAGGTTGTTTGCTATATTTTTAAAGAATCGTAATATGCAAGATTGAGTTTTGAATAAGAAATTCTAGAATGTTGGTTGTTCTATGATTAGGGTTTTTCCATGGTCCCCTAAAGGTAATGTTAAGAAAGTTGTGGATAGATCAGCTCTGAATTGGGTTGAAATTAAAAAATTGAATGTTGAGTTCTAGCCATTTATCTCCCAAATGTTAAAACCATTAGGTTCTGTTTTGCAAATTGAACAATCAAGGGTTACACTCCCGCACCTTAATGCTAGAGTTCTAGTTGCTTTAACACCAGAAGTTAATTTTCTGGATTGTATTTCTTTAGAATTTAATGGAGATGTGCTATGTTGGGAAGTTTCATTACTTGGTAATCTTAGTTCTTGTTTTCATTGTATATGTAATGGTCACACAAAAAAAGATTGCCCTACTTTAAAGCATATACAGAAAGAAAAGTTTAATATTATACAGAATGATGATAAAAATGGAAACAACAATAATAATCTTAAGAGTTCTGGTGAAAATAAGGATGGAAATAAAGAAAGAGATAAGATTCATAATAATCCTAATTCTAGGGATCTGAAGGATCCTATTGCTCACTCTGCGGAGAAGCATCAACCTTTTGCTGCTAGTTCTGATATGCTTGTTGACAATGTGGACCAAAACATGTTTATTACCCTGTCTAATCCATTGTTTGATGAAGATTTTGAAGTATTTCCCACTAGGAACTCTGAGAGGGTAGTCAAATCCTCTACCCAAGATTCCCTTCCTTCAAGTGTTATGTCCCCTGAGATTGATAGAAATGATACACCCCCCCCAATAACTAGTCATGGCTACTATCAATCAAAGAGATGATTTAATTAAGGGTTCTAGTAAAGACAAACAACCATTGAGTCCGGAATGTGTTGTATCACCTAAATCCCTTCAAGTTGTTGCTTTCAATAAAGATTTATAGTTTACATAAGTTATTTGTAAGAAAAGAAAGATAGGGGACATGAACTCCTCGGCTAACAGTAATAAAGACAAGAGTAACTTACCAAATTGTTTTAATCGGTTGTGCAAGAGAAAAAAAACCCTATTATAAACAATAATCATGCTTTAAATCCATATTTGGAATGTTAGAGGGTTAGAGATGGCCGATATGAAGTATACTATTAGGAGGTGGTGTAATAAGTTGGTAGTCAAAGATATTATCTACTTGCAGGAGGTTAAGGTTGTAGGGTTTCAAGCATATACCATCCTCAAATTCATTTGGGATAAAGCCATAGGTTTTCACTTGAATCATGAGAGGGGAAAAGGTGGGGTCGCTATTCTCATCAACTATAAATGGGCAGACCAAATTGTTAGTCATGGGTGTTCACCCTGCCAAAGAGTTATTTGGCGATTTTAAGAATTGAACAAGAGGAGTTTGGGATTTGTAATATCTATGCAACCAATAATTATAGAGAAAGAGAAGAGATGTGGGATTGGTGTACTAAACATCTTTCTAATAATGCTTGGATTTTTGTAGGGGATTTTAATATGGTAGAACATAGGGATGATAAATTAGGAGGGTTGGATCATGTGTGGAAAGGAAATGAGATATTTTTCTGGTAGAAGTTCAAAAGAAAGTTTAATCTTATTGATCCCACAGAACATATGTATAAAAAATTTCAGGATATTTGGTTTACATGGTGTAATAATCAGAAGGGTAAGTAGAGAGTGTATTGTAGACTTGATCAATTTTATGGGGATGCTAGTGCTTTCTCTTTTATACCTGAAGGTAGCCATGCTCCAGTTATGGTGTGCCCGACCTCTATTTCAGATCATTCACCTATTCAATCCTACATTAGATTTTAGAAAATTGGTAAAATAGGGAACAATGATAAGAAAAGCAAAACCTTTAAACTTAATGTGTCATTACTTGATGACTCTGATAATTTGGAAGCAATTGAAATGGTTACTCATTTGATTAAGCTTTGTAATCCCTTGATGAACCCTATAGGAACTTGGGAGCTATTGGTAGATGCATGGAAGACTATGTTTTAAATCATTGGTAAAAAAACTTGTAATGGATAAGAACATGGAAGAATCTTTTTGGCAGTCTAATTTGAATAATATTGAGAAAGAGTTACAGAGTAAGGGTTCGAACTTGAAGAAAGAATTACAATTAGCCAACACTAAACATAACTTGAGATTGATTCATAGATACAAGATTCAAGGCCAGAAAATTAGAGCCATAATGAATTGGATTAATGAGGGAGATAAAGGGTCTGGTTACTTCTTCAATATCATTAGAGAAAAACATAGAAGAGAGTTTATTAAAGAAATACAGGTAGAATATGGGATCACTAATAATCCAGAAGATATTGAACATGCTTTTCACCAATTTTATAGTAAGTTGTTCTCCTTAGAATTTTTTGAGGACAGTCAAGATGCATTAAATAATTGCCTCAATTTAATACCTAATAAAATATCAAAACATAATGTCGCTTACTTGGGGAATCATATTTCATTAGAAGAAATTAAAGAAGCTATTGATTCCTTCCCTAATGGTAAAGCACCTGGGCTGGATGGTCTTCCTGCTAAGTTTTACAAAAAGAACAAGGAATGGATAGGGATGGAACTCATGAAAGTTTATGAAGAATCCATGATTAAAGGTACTCTTGGAGATTTCATTAATAGAGGAGTTGTTAAGATCTTACCCAAAGTAGGTGATAAAAATTTAGCAAAAAATTGGAGACCCATTAATTTGTTGAATCTCTCTTATAAGATGCTTGCAAAAGTATTAGCTAGGAGAATTGCTCCCCTATTATGCAATTTCATCTCAAATACCCAAACTGGATTTATTCAAGGTAGATTCATTCTGGAAAATTTAGTCACCAGTTGGGAAGCAATGCATTGGGCTAGGGCTGATGGACAACAGGTGGCTATGATCTTGTTAGATTTTGAAAAAGCATATGATAGAATTGAATGGCCTTTTGTGCTAGGAATGTTAAAAGCTTTTGGTTTTCTTGAATACTATTGCAAATGGATAAGAATCTTATTTAAGGACTCTTCTACAGTTGTTGATGTGAATGGATCCCTTTCAAAACCCATTTTATTGTAGAGATCCATGAGACAAGGGTGCCCAATAACCCCTTCAATGTTTGTTATTGCAGTAGATGCCTTGCATTATATACTTAGGGCTCAAAGTTTGGGGCCCCTTATTAGGGCATTTCTCTTCCCAATAAGGAGGAACTTATCAATGCTCAGTTTGAAGATGACACAACTCTATTTTTAGAGTTATCTGAAGAGAATTTTGACATTGCAGTTGAAAGGCTTGAAAGTTTTTGTAAAGTTTCAGGGTCAAAAATAGCTCCTCATCAATTGACTGTCCTGGGTTGGTCAGAAGATCCTCCTAATTGGCTATTAACTAAGGGTTGGCAATGAGTTTGTCAAAAGAAGATAGTTAGATACCTGGATATACCCTTCTCAGTTGAGCCCAATATTGGTAGTATGTGGGATTGGATTTATGAGAAGATTAATAAGAAGCATATTAAATGGAAAACTCAAACACTTTCTATTGCTAGTAGGATCCAAATTATACAAAAGGTTCTTTCTGCACATCATATCTATTATGCCTCAACATGGATGTTTGCTAATTCTCATGTTAATATGTTAGAAAATATTCTCAAAGATTTTTTTGTGGTCTGATGGTTGAGGTAATAGAAAAAGACATTGTGTGAGATGGGACTGGTGTTGTCAGGAAAAGAAACAGGGAGGATTGGGACTGAAAGATATTAAATTAAAGCTCTTTGGGGTAATGAACCTTGGGAAATTCTTATCAGGAACAACATAGAGAGATCAATGATAAGAAAAGGGAAACATTGGAGGAATGTTCCAATTTGTGATATTATGATGGGTGACTATAAATTGAAGTTATTTGGATAAAAAAAAATTCATTCTTTTTGGAAAGCATGGATTTAGGTGAGAGAATTCATTCTAGATAGGAATGTTGTAGGTGGTCCTCCATTTTATGTTGTTAGGGATCACTCTATTTGGTGGGGGTTGTATCTCAATGATAAACCTTTAGCTTTCACTCAGAGTTGCTCTGCTAAAATTTGGAATGTGAAAGGGATTTCTCTAATTCAGGTTATCTTAAAGGATTTGCACCTGGGGTCATGGGAGTTTGTCAAAAATAAATTTAATATCCCTGTATCCCAAAAAAAGACATATACTTTGGTTTGTAAGGTAGTGAAAAATGCAGTGAAAGGAGATATTATAGATTCAGACTCATTTTTAAGAAACTATAAATGGATAGATGGCAATACCTTGAATGCAACATCTACTACGTAGTTGTATCACATTATTAAGGACTCCTCTATCATATCACAGGTGTCCCAATGTTGGGGATCTGTAAACCCCTTTTCTGATTGGCTTTTTTTCTTTGAGTACTTTTGGAAGGGTAAAGCTAAACCAAAACAAATTTATTTTAGATGGCTTCTGTTTTTAAGAAAACTTATTGTGGGTCATGTTTTATCATCTATTGGTCTAACCCTTGTTATGTGCAGTATTTGTAATTTTGTGGAGACTTTTAACGTCTTTTTCTTAATGTTTTTATGCATGCAAGGTTTGGGCTATTTTTCTGGGTTCTCCTTGTCTTTGGAATTGCAAACCTGGTATCTATTGGAGTGAAATACTTGCTGGTTATGTGGGGTTTTTTAATTCCAAAATTAACTCTTTTTGGTTTAATCTTACCAATAAAATTTTGTGGACTCTTTGGAAGGACAGGAACAGAGAGATTTTTCAGCATGAGCAAAGGAAACTTACTGAGTTTAGTTTTAAACTCACACATTTTAATATTATGTCATAGGTCTCCATGGTTCTCAATATTCCAAAGAGTAGATTCATGATTTTGATGCAGGAAGGTAGTTTGATGATCCATAAGGATGAGGTACAAGCTGCTAACTATGTTTCTGAAAATCAAAGCTTCCTTGCTCCCATGGAAGTGGAAGAGCTGAATAGTCTTATGAACAAATGTCAATTAGATGTTTTGAATCAGGGGAATACTGCCACTTTGTATTCTGATCAGAGGGAAGAAGTTCTAGCAGAGGCATAGGACAATGCACAGGTTGATTACCCATGGGTCCCAAGGGACAATGTCACTCAGAATACTGGGTGGGAATAGTTTTATTAGCATAAATAAATATATTTTGTAATGATCTCAGAAGTAAAGACAATTTATTTTAAATAGTATAGTTTATAGATAGACTACTGAGAACACTCCTCCAATTTTGTAATTTTATATGTTATGGGGGTTGTGTATAAATGATACTGGATCCAAATGGTTAGTTGTATATTTTGATAAACTATCTTAATAGAAAAAATAATTATTTATTTAAATAAATTAAGGAAACTGTTGGAGTTGTTAATTCCAACTTTGTGTATTAATTCTGCCACCAATTAAGAGCAGATTTAATAGTGGTTTACTTGTAGTTTGGACAGTGATTTACCTTGATATTAAGATTTGATCCATGTTTTTTGGATCACTACTTCTTTCTTTCAGTCTAATCGGTTTACATCAAACTAAGGCAAGGATATGCTTTAGTTAAATCTCAACTTTCTATCCACACAAGAGATAATTGTGGCGATGATTTCCTTAACATCTTCATCATAATGTGTTGTTATATACGGTGGTTTTCAGCATTGTAATCTATGCACTTTCAATTTATTCATATGGAATTTTATTCTTATTCTGAGCAACTCTATTTTTCTTGATTATTCTACAAGCTTTGCTTCTTTTTCTTAGCTAGTTCCATGCAGCCATAGCTACAAAATTCTACATGGTATTAGAGCTTAGGTGCTAGGAAGGAGAAATGCAAGTTTTTTTTGCAGGTTCTAAAGATCAGATCAGTTGCAAAGAATGGAGTTTTCAATCTCTTCTCTTCTCACAACATTCAACTATTTCGAATGCACGCCACAGATTCTGCTTTGGCCCACAAGTAGAGGCTTGTATCAAACAGTTATGGCAATAGAGGCCGAGTTGGATTCTGCATCAGGGATAGATCAAGGTCATGCTCTCTTTGCATGGGCCTTGCCTTATTTTTCTCTTTAGTGACACCATGTCAGTGGACCTGTCATGCCTCTCTTTTCAACATTATGAGGGTTTTCTATTGTTTGTGTTGGTGAATCTTTGTTTCCATAGTTGATCAGTTGTATAGACAATTGACACCTGTATTTTCAACCAAAATTTTATTCTTGCATAGTTGAGTAGTGTCGATAGGGTCACTCATATAGATTTATGTGTCATCTGCATCCTTGAATGATAGATGTTTTGCCTTTATTTGCCATCTATTCATTGTTTGGGAGCACATATGCAGATTATTGTCTTTTGTATCTTCGATTGGCAGATGTTTTGCCTTTGTTTTCCATCTGTTCATGGTTCGAGTAGTGTCATTGGGGGCACTCATGCAGATTGATTTTGATCTTCATTTTGGTTTCAGAGGAATCTCTTCATTCAACACTATGGTAGTTATCATTTGACAGATGTCCGTTGGTTTCTTGTCACAAATAATTTTGAGTTACATCTCTTGTTGTTTTTGAGGGGGGGTTTTGTTCCCACTGGATTTTCCCTCTTTCCTCTTTCCTTTCTTAGTTTTAATTCTTCTTAGTTGGAATTAAGGGGGGGTGTTGGAGTTGTTAATTCCAACTTTGTGCGTTAATTCTGCCACCAATTAAGAGCAGATTTAATAGTGGTTTATTTACAGTTTGGACAGTGATTTACCTTGATCTTAAGACCTGATCCATGTTTTTTGGATCATTGCTTCTTTCTTTCAGTCTAATCGGTTTACATCAGACTAAGGCAAGGATATGCTTCAGTTAAATCTTAGTTTTCTATCCACACAAGAGATAATTGTGGTGATGATTTCCTTAACATCTTATCATAATGTGCTGTTATATATGATGGTTTTCAGCATTGTAATCTATGTACTTTCAATTTATTCATATGGAATTTTATTCTTATTTTGAGCAACTCTATTTTTCTTGATTATTCTGCAAGCTTTGCTTCTTTTTCTTAGCTAGTTCCATGCAGCCATAGCTACAAAATTCTACAGAAACATTATAGAAGGAATATAAGAGAATAAACACATCATATAGGGGAGGATAAAAATAAATAAAAGATTAGAGTGTATATTTATATGTAAATGCAAGGAGAAATTATAGGAGAAAAACAAGGAAGAAAGATAGGGGAAAAATAAGGAGAAATTATGGGAGAAAAATAAATAATTAAAAAAAAATAAAAAATCAAAAGAAATAAGTTAAAAGTGGAATATTACTATGCATAGAAATCTAGCTTTATAAAATAAAAAAGTAATAATCAATTATATAAAAATTTAGAAGAAAAAAGGGGGCATTTTTTGACGAAAAGAGAAGAATATGGAACCAATACTATTAAGGTAGAAAAATTATTTATTAAAAATATATGTTACGCATAAGAAATTAGTATTATTATAAAATAAAATTCATTTTACATATTAATTATTAAAATGTATAGATATAAATGATGTATTATAAATATAAATATTTATGACTATATATAATTAATAAATAATCAAAATAAGAGACATTGGTTAATAAATAATTAAAGATATTGTTTAAAATTTTAAATTTAATTAAATTAGAATTAGTCTATTTATTATTATGATTCTATTTAATTAAAGGTGAGGTAGAATTTAATTAAGAATCATAATATAATTTATGGTTATAAATTAAGAGGTTAACTTTAGTTTATATTAAGTTTGAGTTTAATTAAAGTTTTAACTTAATTAATAATGAACAATAAACTAAGTGTATTAAGTTTGTAATAAGCTTATATTTTATAAAGATTAGTTTATACTATATTAGGAATCTATTTTTGGATATCATAATTAAACAATTCATAGATATGGACGTTAGGTCCTATGTGTATATTTTGATGTTTGTTAATTCCAACTTTATTGAATTTTTGGAAGGATTATAGTGTTACCATGTATCATGTGGGTGTGTCTAGGAGTTGTACCTCCCTCTACACTTACCTTTATGATTTTATATTTGGAATCATTATGATAGCTCTACTTTTATTGTATGCCATCTTTTTTCTTAAGGGGTAGGGTTTGTTCTGGTGGTATGGACCCCAGGAAAAAATTGAAAGAAACCCTAAGGGAGGGATGTCTGTGAGAAGGTATAAAGCCTAGATAGCCTATTTTGATGAGTAAGGTTCCTAGGTGCCCTAGGTGAGTGGCTCGTCGTAGGATCCGGCCAAGGAGGCCAAAAGGATAACCTTTGGGTGAGTTTGGAAAAGAAAACGTAATATAATTCAAAAAATGGTTAGGAATGGGTAAGGGATTTAATAAAATTTTAAAAAGATAAAAAAAATGATAGCCCGCATAAGTCTTGTTGGAGTACCGGGGTCATTGTAGCTACTGGGGTAGGCCACATGAGGGTGTCAAAGTACATGACTGCTAGGAAGGATCCCAACACATAGGACTATGTGATGACACTCACTTGATCAGCATCTGAGGGAACCCCTCTCTTGGGCTTTTGTTTTGTGTTGCTTTGTTTCTTCTTGTTTATGGTTTGGGTGGTTTTCCCTCAACCTTATACTACCATATTTTCCTTGTGTAAACAATGGCTCTATCTCCTAGCATGGGGGAGTGGACCTTTGTGGATCCACGTGGTTGGATGGTGATCCTTTTCAAGGTATTGTTCGTGTTTGTGCTATTCATGGAGCATCTGAAGCCGTTGAAGACATTCTCCCCATCCTACATGTTGTATCTTGGAAAGAAAATTGTAAAGATATTGTAAAGTGTTTTTCATAATCATGTAAGCCTATAAGGCATTGTATTGTAGAAGATATACTGTAAAATTTTATGTAATTGGGAAGGGTATCTCCAAGAAATTACGGGAAAGGAAATCAATATGTATTATTGTTGTTGGAAGAAAATTATAGTTTAGAATATGGAAAGTATAATTGTTGAAAGGATATGAATTTAAATGTGTTAATGTTATTTCATGCTGAAAAAGAAAGAATTTTTTTTTTTAGTACACTTGTCTCTCTCTACTTTCTCTTATGTGGTTAAATGGATCAGAAGAATTCTATCTTTAGTTTATGTTAAATCTTAATGCACTATGAAATATTTTTTTAAAGGAATAATCTTGTAAGGGAACCTATTAGGACTTAAATACCTAGTTAACTTAAGTAAATAAAAAATAAAAATAAAAAATTGCACTTTTCTCTTGTTTTTGCCTTGTCCTTCCAGGTTCCTTGGCGGGGCATGACATGTCCAATATAAAATAAGAGCTTTGCTATCCATGAGAAATTGAAGCTCTTTTCAACAAGTAATCTCTTCTCCTTTGGTAAAAATGAGAAGGAATCCTGTTAGCAATTAGATTATTGGATATATTACCATACTAAGGTGTATAAATAGTAATGGAGAATAAATTCTCATTTGGAAATGAGTCATCAATGACTTATGGATCCTCTTTGGTTTTCAATCTAGATAGAAATTTTTTTGCCACATTTTCCCTCCCTAGTTTATCAATAATGGTAATATCAAAATCACACATCAACAATAACCATCGTGCTAATATTATTGTGATTGAAGGTTTGTTGATGAGATATTTACTAACAACATGATCTCTATGAATAAAGATTTGATAACTAGTGATGTAATTCCTAACTTTATTGATTGTATAAATGATTGCTGACATCACTTTTTTTTTGTGACAATATAGTTTAATTCAGGTCCTTTCAAGTTTTTGCTAATGAAGTAAATGAAAATCTCCACAATTACTTATTTCTACCCCAAGCCAATTTCAATAGCATAATCTGATGCATCAGTATGGATATGGAAGGGAAGTGACCAATTAGGCCCTCTATGAACAAGTGCTTGAGTCAAGGTTGTCTTTAAGACAAAGAAGGCTTTCTCACACTATGGTGTCCATTGGAAGTCAACATATTCTATCAATAAATTATATAATGGACCTGCCATGTTGCTAAAATCCTTTATAAACCATTGTAATAGCCTGCATGTCCCAAGAAAATTCTCACATCCTTCTGCTGAACATGAGCAGAAAGATTAAGAATCACCTTAATCTTAGCAGGGTTAACTTGGATACCTAGTTGTGAAATTTAATGACCAATAACTACTCGCTCCTACATCATCATACAAGAAATTTCACTATTCAAGGATAGATTGTGATCTTTAAACCTCTGTAATAATTTTTCCAAGTTGCTTAATTCTTCCTCAAAATTACCACCATAAGTAGTAAAATCATCCATATAGATCTTCATGCAGTCATGTGAGATATCTAAGAATATACTTATGATTTCTCTTTGAAAAGTAGGTAGAGCATTGCACAATCCAAATGAGAGAAAAAATTATGAGTAAGTCCCCTAAAGACAAGTAAATGTTTCCTTCTATTAGTCCTCATGTGCAATCCTTATCTAATTGTATCCACTAAAGCCATCTAAGAATGAAAAATATTGCTTACTTGCTAGAGAATCCAACAATTGGTCAATAAAAGGGGGTACAAAGTGATCTTTCTTAGGTGCAACATTAAGCTCTCTATAATCTGCACAAAATCTTTACTTTCCTCCCTTTTTAGGAACTTAAAAAAGAGGTGATACCCATTGACTATTAGAAATTGGGTAAATAAATCCTACCTCTAGTAACTTCTGCAATTCTTCCTTCATTATATCTCTTAATTCACAGTTAATCTACCTTTTGGGTTGCCTCACTGGTCTACAATCCTCCCTAATTCAAATTCTATGGATACACAACTTAGGATCCAGAGCCTTCATGTCATGATAATCCCATGTAATTACTTTTTGGTGAGACTTAAGAAATTCTAATAAGGACATTTGTTGTTCCCAAGTGAGTTTACTATTAATGTTCAAACATTTTTCTAGTGACACTTCCACTTTCTTAGTCAATTCAATCATAGATGCTTTACTAAAACATCACATTTTCACTTCATGCAACAACATTGTATGAAGCATATCTATGGCTATAGGAAAGTTGGATAAATAGGAAGTAGGAAGGATGGTCTGTAATGGACATGGAAGACATGATGGACAACCAATTGGTTTCTCATATACTCCATAATAATTTTTAATGATATTGGAGAGTACTTCATCCTTCATTTGTAACTGCATGAATGGATCCCAATATATCACCATAAGTTTCATGATTGAATTAACTTCATATGTTTCGTCCCCTATTTTTGGACACATTGGTTGTTCCCAATTAGGCTGAGGTTGAGCTAGAGGATGAAGATAAATATTTTTAGTAGTCATTCCATCATAAATGGTCATATCTCTTGACCTACAACCTATATAGGTATATGTTTAACCAACAAGGTCTATCCAAAATAATAGGATATCCTCCCAGAGTTTCTTTAGGAGAAATAATCATAAAGTTAGTTGGGTATTCCCAAGAATCCAAGGTTAATACAAGGTCCTCTACCATGCCATCATGTCTAATATTAAAACTATTGTAATCACCTAAAATTGGTCTAGTAAACCAAGAGCCCCTAATTTTGATTAATCGGCCTAAAAAACCCTAAATGAAAGACATTAAAATACTAGGCCTAATTATGTGAATATTTCATCAAATTTTCTTGCATAATTAAATCAATCTCCCAAATCAATCATCAATAAAAAATCTCAAATATAAAGTTTATCACATTGATAAATCAAAGCCATTTGATTAAAAACCCTAAGTAACCTTTTAATTAAGTGAACCCATTCAATACATGTGTATGCATGTAAATCCCAATTAAAAAGAGAATTAAAAAGGGGGAATTGGTATTTCATCTCATCCATAACCAAACAAACATAACTTTGACCAATCAATGGGTTCACACATGGATCAAGCTCACATGGATTGAAAGAGGAAGAATCTCATCCTCTCTTCACAATCGAATCTCGACCATCCATTTTGATGGAATTCCTATAAAAGGAAGCTCATTCCTTACTCAAGGCATCTAGGTTTTTATTGCAAAGAAACTCTACCATTTTAGTTACTCAATCTAGATCATTTACTAATCTCATTCTAGTTTTAGTATGCATTTTCTCTTAGCTTATATTAATATTATTTTTCTTTCAATTATGTCCATTTTCCTAGCTTAATCTTGCATTGTTAATCTCATGTTTAGCTTAGAATTTCAATTCCTAGCTTAGTCTTTGCATGATCAATCAAGATTTTAGAGAAAAGAATGCAATTCTAGCATCATGCTTTGAATCATCCATTACAGAGTTGTCTAGTCATTGATCTCCTATGCTATAACTGAGAGCATTATTTATAGATCACACTTACTTCATATAGAAAGAAATAAGTCAGTTCTATTAATTTTTAATTATGTATTTCAAATTGATTATCACATTTACTAACCCATTAGAGTAAGGATTTATTGAAGTGTTGTTATAATTTAGAACCACATTTAACACACATTTTATGGCACCCACCGTGGGGTAGAACTCAGATTTTTGCCCCAATTTTTTAAAATTTATTTTCCAAAATTTTTGAGACTCCGACAAGTTTTGTACAACTGGGTACAACCTATTGTACGACATTATGGTTTAAGTTGTTATGTCATTTTTCTTAATGAACTATGTTGTACAATAATATGGTGAAGTAAATTCTATCATTTTGTTTGGTGAAGAATATCATACAATAGGTAGACTTTAGGGTTTTATTGTATCGTGTGCTAAGTTTCATTGTATGATATATGGTGAATTCTGGTTGCCTATACTTTATCGCATAACAAACAAAGAGAAAATTCTAGGATTTTTGAGACTTGATTTTTAGTTTCTAACCCCTGACTCTTCTGTGTTGGCTATCTGATCACTTGGTTTCATGACATAACTAGTTTTTACAGGATGCTTGTCAAATAAATTCGCTTGTCAAAGGTTAAACATTTGAAGAAACTACTAAGTTGTTTGTTATTGCAAGATACTTTGACAAAGATCATCAAATCAAGACTACTAATGGTTTCATTGGAGGTTGCCTAATTACATTAGCTTAACATTATGTCTTCTTTAATAATTATTTAGGCACCTAGCTAATTAGAAGATTGCTTTTTTGTGACTAGTTGGACATCAAGGGAGTATGCTCTTTTCCCTTTTGGGGAAATAAAAAACCTAGAAGTGAACTTATCTCTTTATATACAAGTTGTCTTAAGGTGAATGCATGCGTGTTTGATGTGTTTGGGAGACAAAAAGAGGAATATGCAAGTATTCTCTTTTCCCCTTTGAGGGAGAATCAGAAATCCTGACCTTCTCTTTGCTATCCATTTGCATTTCATGCATTGCCTTTTAGAGGGTGTGCCGGTTGAGGGAAAAATATCCTAGGAATGACCCAAGTGGGAACAAGGAAAAACTAGCCCTTCTAATCCACTATAATCAAATATCTCCTTGAAATTAAAGTATCGAAGGATGGGTGCATTTATTTGTAGGGCTATAGGCCTCAATCATACTTGTGTTTCTACGAAGGGTGTATTTAAACATACATCCTTACTAGACATGTTAGTGTAGAAGATACCCGATTCACCCCCAAAAGTGTGATAATCCAAGTGCAAGGAGGATAGTAACCCTCCCAAAACACTCTCCATATCATGCCTTCCTTAGCATTGGGAGTCAGATAATATGAAATTGTTAGTCCATTGCATGGTTGGCAATGATTGTATTCTGATTAGCTTTGGAATGTGTACCTAAGTTTTTGAGTGAGGGTTTTCAAACTATGCTAGTTTCCTTTAGGGATATAATGTGCTTGATATCCCTACACTTATGTTCTTAATATGTTTTCTTAATACTTGAAACATCACCAAAACCTTCCCAAACATACTCATACATTGTCCAAATTGCCAATTAGACCTCAAAACTTGACAATTTTTTTTCTTCTTCTGAAAAACCAAGTGACAAACTCTCTAAACTAGCCTTTTATCATTTTGGAGGAGCATTTTGTTGTACAACAAGAGTGCTTCATCATAGGACCCTAGTATTTTATTTCATCATCCTGTCATAATTATCATATGAGCCTTTATCAAACTTATCTTATCAATATATAAATACAACAGATTATCATTTTGGTCATCGAGTTTCCTTGTACGACCCTTGTATTATCGCATCTGATGCTAAGAATTATCATATGATACCAATATTTTCTCGCATTAGCCTTTTATTTTATGAGAGGAAATTTGACCATTTATGTTATCAATTTGATCTTTAATCCAGTTGTCCAGTTAAGCTTCCAAGCCTGTCTTAATCTGACAAATTGATTGTGTAACATTTGTGGTAGTAACTTTTCATCTTTTGGTCCTTCATCTTGGTTATCCAATACTTGGCTAGTCTTGATCTCTTTTCATCTATCAACCCAATCAACTAGTTCACAAGTGTCACCTATAGGGCATTCAAGCCTTAATCTTGACACCTTGTACCAAGTTCAACATCAATCTCAAACAAGTCCTCAAATCTCATCTTTTTATCCATCACTTGAGACAAGTCATCACTTTGCAAACCGGATATCGACCTAATTCATCTAGTTTCTTCTAGCTTTTAGACACATTGATCTTTCATGCCAGTATGAACCATGAGGCAAAATCAAAGAGCTGATTCAAATGGAAAGACTATAGACACTTATGTTACAAGGACATCAGTACACTACCAATCGAAATCAAAGTCCAAATTGAAGTCAAAGTCAAAGTTGAAATCAACAACCCCAAATCAACCTTTCCAGAAAAAATACACTGAACCAAACATGTTGGGATATGATTGGGGATCCATTCAAGGGCATCATACCCATCACAGTGACAGTTCTTTAGATAATGAGGAACCCATTGAGAAAGAAATCAAGAAATGATAACAAGACAAACATTTGTAGAAAATGATCCAAATACTCCTATAGAAAGACAAAGTTAAATATTTTATGCATCTAGCCTCAATGGGGATCAAACTGCCTACAAATTTTGACAAGGAAAGATTAATACAACATGAGGAAGAGTCTCCTATAAGAATTATCAACAAACAACTACAAGACACACAATGTGAACTCAAAGAATTGGAAAAAGAAAAAGAACAATCTTCCAACAAGTACTCTCTTGAGTCTTTATATATTTTTCCATTCAACAGTAATATGTACATGCCACCATTTCCTCACAATGTTGAAATCCCAACATATGACAAATATGATGGAAATGGTGACCGTTAAGATTATGTGAGATAATTTTGCACCCTTAGCATGGAATTTATGCATGAACAAACACACCTAATGTGACTCTTTCCTCAAAGCCTCAGAGGTCAAGCTATAGAATGGTTCACTAAGCTCTCACCCGGTATACAAACATTTGGAGAGCTCATCTGAAGATTTATCCAACAATACTCTTATAACATCTTACACACTGTCACCATGCTAGACCTATGTAATACCAAACAATGTAGTGGTGAGCCTTTTGTCAAATTCCTTCAAAGGTGGAGAAAGATCTTAGCAAGGTATCCTAGACAAATTTTAGAAATAAAGAAGATCGATATCTTTATTGGTAACTTGGTATTAGAAATGGATTACACACTCCAAATGCAAACTCATGCTACCTTTAAAAAATTGGTGGATGACGTTGTTAGGATCAAAGACGTTCTTGTGAAGAAGGGTGAACTTACCTTGCATAAAGACACTAAACTCTCAAGAAATACCAATAATAACCGTAAAAAGGACAAGAAAAAATATTGGAACATGAACAAATATGTGGTCAGTGACGGGGTGGCTGATTCCTCATATTTCAACTGCAAAGAACCAATATTTAATCTATCTAGTAGCATCTAGGCTGCTAAGAACAATCAAAATGTCTCATCAACTCCAAGAGCTAACCAAGTCATGAACAAAGACAAAGAACCATGGATACCCAAAGATAAGCACAACTTTACTCCTCTATGAGAACCACTTGAAGTGACATTGAACACTTTATTAGCCAATAAGATCATCATGTTACCAGATTAAAAGCCTTGGGAACCGACAGTCAAGCCTAGGTGGTGGAATGGTAACCATTTTTGTGAGTATTATAGAAGAAAGGGACACTTGACCAATGAATAAATGGAATTGAAACATGTGTACAAGACATAATTGATAAAAAAAACTATCACTATTGATGGACATCATTCGAATAGTGATCACAAAGCCTTCAAACAACCTCTACCCTCTTATAAACAAGGAGAATCATGAAAGGTAAAAGGATCCAAAGTTAACTACACCTAAATTGAAGGTGAAATTGTGATCCATATGCTCAAACCAATTGACCAATCCATTAATGTGATTATCATCAAGGACAAGAAATAATTTGAATATGCCAATGTTGTAACCAGAAACCAATCCAGGGTCATCCTCAAGGGAGTGTCCTCATCATCAAAAGAATTTTTTACATCAACTAAAAAGCCTTCAACATAAAAACAAATGGTCTCATCAAATCTAGTGGCGAACTAAAACTTGGTTGATTGGTTACAATGAACCCTTGCTCAAATTCATATTCTAGAATTTCTCGAGATCTCGCCATCAGACAAGGAGATCCTTGAAACTTCTCTCTTAGAGGAAACTATGCCAAAAGACCTAGATGTCAACTGATTCCAAACAATATTAGGTCACCTGACCTCACCTCATTACTTGTCTTTCTCCAAGGAAGATGATAAATTTATAAACCATCCTCATAACCAACCTTTGCACATAGAATTTTTGATACATAAGCATAAATATGTCTTGATAGATAGATGTGCTAGTTTGAATATCTGTACCCTAAACCTTGTAACAACATTAGGATTTTCAAAACATGCTATAGATCCAAGAAGGAAAATAACTATAAAGGTATATGGAAAAGAGGAGACGTCATGCAAAGGGTTAGTTGTGTTACCCATCAGGGTAGGACCAATTGAGAGATATGTAATTTTCCAAGTGTTGGACCTACCATTAGCATACAACATCTTATTGGGTAGGCCTTGAATCCATGATATGAAGGTTGTCCTATTAATGTACCACTAGTGTGTGAAGTTCCCACATAATGGAATGGAAGTCACTATTACAATAGATGTTAGGTACTCTTGCAATAACTTGAAACAAGTCGAAAACATGATCCCACACAACAAAGAAGACTCCAATGGTCAAGAAGATATCAAGAAGCTGAAAACTCTAAAATAATTACCATGACATATTTTGAGAAGAAATTAAAAATCAAAGACACAAGAATGGGAGAATACAAAATAGATCTGGTACCATCTATGACTAATCTTCCCATGTCCCCTAGGTCTTGTGGGAAACCCTCGTCATCACTCAAGAAACTAGTGCCAAAGCATTAGCAATTCAAGAAGGGACGGGTATGGTAAAAGCTAGTGTCTCTATTATAGAGGGAAATGAGGACAACATTGTCCTTGCATGGATTTACAAAGGAGAAGAACATGATAAAGAAGTCAAGCATGTTAAATTATCCCTATAGAAATATGGGAAATGATACCTGATCATGCAAAAAATGGGGTATGAAGGCAAAGGACCCCTAGGGAAAGACTAAGGATTAATAAAACCCTTGTACATAGAATTTAGAAGCCCAAAAGTAAAAATGGGGCTCAGATACCATGAACAAAAAATCAACCCTTATTCTAAAGACAATCCTATATTTGATCAAGCAAAGGATTCTGAAGATGAATCTGGAGAAGATGCAAAAATTGTAAACTTATCCTTTAAAAGGTTGTTACATATACAAACAGAGAATCCTAATTACCAAGGAGAATAATACATTTCACATCAGCTAAGATATCCCTTTGAACCAAATGAACCAATATTACATCAATCACAAGAAGACCACTGAAGCTAAGAAGAAGATCTACTAGCTGAAGAAACATTGATAATTCAATAAGAGCCTAATCACCAACAAATAAGGAATGATTCACATGAAAATGAGTTAGACCAAGACCAATAAAATAGATAAGAGGAAAGGCATACTCACTTGGGATAGCTAGTTACTATCACTCACATACTTGACCTACCTCACTTTATTGATCCTAGAACACAAGCAATTGAGATATCACCACCTTAACCAATGTTAATACAAGGAACTAAAATACAAACATCAGTGAAAGAAAGAAAAAATCAACAAGGAGAGGAGAGTAGTTCAGGTGAAGACAAAGAAATTCCCATGACTATAGCACAATACCTAGGTAGGTCTAATGATGACCAAATAGATTCTCATGAATATGAATTCGGTCAAGGAATAGAGAGTGACCTAGAAGAAAGACACCCAAGGGGCAAGAAGAAAATCTTGTCCATGTCCTAAATATGCCACATTTTGTTAAGACAAGTTCAAATGGATATGAATGGGACTCCTTTTCTGATGTCACAATAGATATAGAGGTTGTCATTCATAAGTATATGCCTCAATTTGAACAAGGGGAACTCAGGTGCCAGGCACACAACAATACTTCTACAAAACATCAAATGAAACTTTGAGGAGGATAAAAGATATCTCAATGTCACGACTAGAACAACACCAAGATTTGTTGATATTGTTCTTCTCAGATTTGTATTTGATCTAGATAGGGGAATCATACTAGAGGAGGGTCAAGGTTCTAACATTAGATCACATAGATTAGATTCACATAATACTAACAATGACTATAATAGTAATGTTAGGACACTTAGTGGTCTAGATAGTTCTTCAAAGAGTAACATATTAGACCTTCTCTTTCCAACTAAAAGTTTTGGTCATGAGATAGCGGTGCTTTCTCTAGGATCAGTTGAATCCTTGTCCCTAATACACCCTGAACTCATTGAGTGGAATCAAAATGAACCCATGAACCTGATTTCCCCCAAATGACAATACCTTAATATGCTACCTAAATGTTGTTGAACCATTTACCTCTTCCACCAATGTAATGAGCATGAACATGATGAAGTGGGATATCAAGTTTCTCAATATTAAAAAGAAGAATAAGAAGAAAAAGAGATATGATAGTGAAAACTACATTGTGGCAGTGTCAGAACCCAAAATAGTAAAAATAAATGATGTATCCAATGGTGAAAATCTCTAGAAGGCTCTAGAGGATGGGAAAATTGATATTATACATAACCATTTCCAAGAAAGATCTTCAATGCTTATAGAGCCTACACAACCAGTCAACTTGGGAACAATAGAATCACCCCAACTGATACATCTCACACAATAATTGTTCGAAGAAGAAAATAAAAAAATCACATAGTTTTTCATGAACAAAAAGATCAACTTTCTTGGTCTTACTCAGATATGCCAGGACTTGACACAAATGTGATAATGCACCATTTATCCATTGCTCTAGGAGTAAAACCAGTGAAGAAAACCTCAAAAAAATGCATCCTCATGTGGCATTATTAGTTAAAGCTAAATTAGAGAAGTTTCTGAAAGAAGGTTTCATAAGGGCTATTAATTATACTGATTGGATCTCAAATATTATGGCCATTTCTAAACCAGACAAATCAATCAGGGTCTCCACATATTTTTTAGGATCTAAACAAAGCTTGTCCAAAAGATGACTTTCCACTTCCTAATATTGACATGATTGTAGATCTCATAGGTAGATATAAGATGTATTCCCTTATGGATGGCTTCTGAGGTTACAACCAAATAAAGATAGTACCTAAGGATCAGGAGAAAACAAATTTTACTTGTGCATGGTACACATTCTATTAAAACATCATGTCTTTTGGTCTTAAAAATGTAGGTGCCACATATTAGAGAGTGATGATGACTATATTCCACGACATGATGCATAAGAATATGGAAGATTATGTGGAAGATACATTAGCTAAATTGACAAGAAGAACAAGACACTTGGCTGAATTAGAGAGAATCTTCGATAGCATAAAATAGTTCAAATTAATATTAAACACAAAGAAATGTGCCTTCAGAGTAACATCAGACAAACTCCTTAGATACATTGTCTCAATAAAAGGCATTGAAGTTGATCCAGAAAAGGTGAAAGCAATAATGGAGATACAACCACCAAAGAGTATCAACCAGATGAGAACCTTACAAGGTAAGATGTAATCAATCAAGAGGTTCATCTCACATTCAGCGGATGTACCATCTTAAAATGGAATCACCCATCATTTAAGATATTTTATCTCTCACCCTTTAGTAATTTCATGTTACACAGATGTCTTTATGCTCATACAACTCATTTCACCCCATTGCAGACCCTGATTCCAACTATTTTAGCACCTTCTCCAAACCCTCTTGTTCAAATCCTAGTGCAAAATCTGTAGGAGGAGGGAAAAATTTGTCATCCTCCTTGGGAGGAGGGTGAAGTTCTCCATCTTCTCAAGGTGAGATTTCCCAGAATTTGAAATTTTCCTTCGTTGGATGTTTATTTTCCCACTATTTTTTGTTGTCAACCCTTTTTATTTGGCACCCAAAATTTCTATAAAAGGAGGCATAATCTCTTCATTTCAACAACAAAAACAACAACAAAAAAATACACATAAGCATTCTATATCTCAAGAAAACAAGTTCTCAAGGTGCCCTAGCAATCAAGTTTCCAAGGAGTTCAAGGATTCATTAAAAGCTTTTCATCATTCACCTTCTTTTCAAGATCTAGATTCCTTATTGGAGATTTGTGGAGTTGGCCATCAAGGGAGGAGATTCTACATACACTTGCATTCAAATATTCATCCTCAAGAAAATGAGAATACTCACATCAATGGATTCATGATTTGGTATGGTGGATCCATTGTATTTGTGGAGATTTACTACATCCTATTGGAGATTTAACAACAATAATTTTTACAAGTAAGGTGAATTAATTAAATTTATCTTGATTATACATGATGTCTACATGAATTTACTTACATTTTACATTCAAGTTTAATTCCTAAACCAGGGCTTGACCGAGGCAATCCCCTCTCTTCCAACATATTTACCTTCCTCCATGTGTACATGCTTAGGTATCAGGATTGTAGATTTGGATCAAGGGAGTCTCAAACTATGTTTTCTAGAATTTATCAGATTGACAGAGTTTTGTGTTGTCTGAAGGAAGTCAAAGTTTTCCATTCTCTTGAAAAGTTGTCATCCTCTTGGTAGAAAACTGCTTCTAGGTTTTTCTGGGTTTTCTATTCTAAGCCTAGATCTGGTTTCAGTTCTTGTTTTGCAGTCTCCTCTGATGACCTAATTTTCATCTTCCACATCATATCTATAAGGTTAGTAGATCTCTTTCCACTACTTATACATCTCATATCTAATATCTTGCTTGCTGCCGCACTTTCCTTCTTGTCATATTTTGATCAAACCCGAATCAAATCTTAATAAAAATAACCCTAATTCAATCAACACACACTTAATTAATAAGGTAATTGAATATTGCATCAAATAAAAAATCTTTCACATATATTTGTTTGGTTTGGGATTAGCATTGGCATCCCTTCTCCTATTTGGGGCATTCATGCTAATCTAAGCTTGATCCCATTTGAGGGTTATGTTAGATGACCACCTTCTTTCTCTTGTATTGAATGTTAGTGGTAGATTGGATAATTAATCAACACAACCTTAACATTAATGATTCCAACTTCCCCCTAAATTTTTTGGTGAACCCAACTTGTGCCCTTTCCCTCTGTGCAGAGTTAGTTTCCTTTTCATTGTATGTTCATCTTCTTTTGGTGAACCCGACTTGTTCCATTTCCTTCTTTATGGAGTTAGTTTCCTTTTCATTATGTGTTCATCTTCTTTTGGTGAACCAACTTGTGCCCTTTCCTTCTTCGTGGAGTTAGTTTCCTTTTCATTGTGTGTTCATCCTCTTTTGGTGAACCCGACTTTTGCTCTTTCCTTCTTTATGGAGTTAGTTTCCTTTTCATTGTGTGTTCATCTTATTTTGGTGAACCTGACCTCTTACATTTTTCTTTGTCCTTTTAACTGTGTGGTTAGATATTCCTTTTCTTCATTAGTTAGATCTATCATTTACAATTGCTTATCTATCTACTTTGCATATTAGTGGTATTTAGATCTTCTTCTCTATTCTTGTGGTTAGATATGATTAGAGCCTTATTGTGTGATCTCCCCTTTTATGATATTTATCACTTTAAGTCCAACATATAAAATTCTCATTAGAAGAAGCTGTAGACTCATGGGCTCTTTTGATATATAATATTTCCTCTTCTAGGATGCTTGATGAAACCGATATTCCTCCTAGTGATGTTAATCTACCACGGAGAAAAAATCTTCTCATTCTTCCCATTATGAAGATGAATCCTTAAGATTTCCCCCTTAACAAGTTCAAAAACTCACTAATGACCTTGAAAAAATGGAGAATTGGCTTATTCAAGAAAATCACAATCCCAATAGTGTTTCTGTCATAGAAGCCTTAAGGAAAATCCTTCACAATGATGAAAATGGCATTACTCTTTTACATGGAATTTCTCATCTTATCCATACTCATGTTAAGCCATTGACACAAAATGCTTGAGAAGTTTCCTATGTTCCTCCTTCCACCAATTTTTAAGCTTCTATACCTATTTCTAGTACTGCTTCAAGCATTCCTACTTATACGCAACCTCTCATGACAACTTCTACATAAATATCCAATTCTTTGAATGTGAATCTTCCTAATCTTACTCTTCCCATGAGTGTCCCACTTGTTTCATTACCATATTCTATGCCTTCTTATAATGCCATACCTTTAACGTATTCCAATCCTCCTATCACTTCAAGTGTCCTTCCTACTACTTCCATTATTCCTTCAACTTCCTACAACTTTCCTAACACATCTATTGTGTCTATTCTTACTATTTCCTCTACTAATCCTGACATTAGTAGCCTTGTTCAAATTGTTACCTATTTGAAACAACAATTAGCTTCAATTACTCAATCTAAGTTTAACATTCCTCATTGTGACATTGCTAATCTTTTATCTTTAGACATTCTCCATGTTGTTATCCCACAAAATATTGAGATCCCTCGTCTTGAGAATTATAATGGTAAAAGTGATCCCGTGACTCATGTTAAGACTTTCCAAACTTTGTGTACTAACTTTTCTCATGACCATAAGCTTATGGCTAAGTTTTTTACATGAACATTTAGGGATAAAGCCTTGCAATAGTATTTCTCTTTACCTCCTTATTCTATTGACTGTTTCCAAAAACTTGCTAATGCTTTTATTCAACAATTTCAAAATAATATTGGTCCTCAAATTTCTTTGATTAATTTAATGCATTATAAACAAGGAGTTAAAGAAAAAGCTGGTGAGTTTATTGGTAGATTTAAACATGTGCATGCGTAGCTTTCTTATCCCGTGTTTTATATGGATATACAACACATATTTATTTCTAACTTACAAAAATATATTAGGGATAAGATTCTCCTTACCAAGTTTACTTCCTTTTCACAACTTTGTGTAGTGCTTCATCATTATCAACTACAAGTGAGCCACCTTGAGAGAACCAATCCAATGGCTCTTGTACCTATTGATAAGACTAATGTCTTCGTTCATCAAAACAAGTCTCAAAAGCCCAACACTTACATTAAGATAAATAAGACAACAAACACAGTTGATGATCAAGTTGTTGCATATAAAGGTGTCACTTCTTTTTCCTCTTTGTTTAGGTCTAATCATAAGTATACTCCATTGTTTGAATCTTTGAATAATGTGATGATGAATTTAATTAATACAAACATGATTAATTCTCCTCCTATCCATCCCATTGATCCAATCAAACCTCTTCCTAAATCCTTTGACTCTAATGCTTTTTTTCAATACCATCATCAACCTAGCCATGATACCGAGAAGTGTTATTCCTGAAGAATTCTATCCAAGATCTCATTGATTCCAATGCTATATCCATTGATGCCAATGTTAATCCTGGAAATAAATCTATTGAACCTCCTAACTAGAACTTACAAATCTATACCAATCCTTTGCCTTCCCATTCAACCAACACTATTGCTCAACCTTCTTCCTCTGCAAAAAATATTTCTTATGATGAAAAAATAGAATAAGCTAACCATGTTGTGAATGATATTGAGCCTCAACCTCAAGTGCAACTTATCCCTCCACCTAAACATAAATCTCCCCTTCCTATTACCTTTGATCATTCTGAGATGATTAAAGCATCTGATGGTCCTCTTTACAGTACTGTTAGGGTGACTGGTAATCCTTCCTATGGTGTCCTAGTTGATCCTACTTCAATGGTGAATATCATAACTAAAGAACACCTCTTTATCAAGAAATTGCATAAATATTTCTATGATCCCTCTGATGCTTAAATTCAAATTTGTAATGGATTTCATTATCATCCTCATGGTTCTATTTTCCTACTTGTGGGCCTTTGTGGTAAAGTTGTGGATACTACCTTTATTGTCATTCCTACTTCTGATTAGTTTTAGGTTAAGCTTGGTCTTCCTTGGCTTTCCTCCATGCAAGATATTTCTTTTCCTATCCATAAGTGAATTAAATTTCCTTACAATGGAGAGATTATGACTATTAACCATTCCCTCTACCATCCATCTAGGACTCAAGATTGTATTGATACTGATTTCCTTTGGCCTTATTTACCTCATTCCACTCCTACTCATCCTAACCATCTTTTCTATTCATACCAAGCCTTTAAAATCCAAAATATCCTTGAATTAAGTCAACCAGAAGAAGTTCCTATCCCAATTTCTTTTCCTACTCCATTTGATTTATCCTTTACCTACCCACCACCTCCTATTTTGAAAGTTCCTATTGTACAACCTCCTATTTCCCAAATGATAGTCATTCCTTCCATTATTCCTCCTCAAAAAACCAAGGAACCTATGTCTATTGAGTCTACTCCTACTTCTCTCTCTAGTAAGACCAAACATAATTAACATGCTTGTGAATGTTGCAAGAAGTGTATAGATAAAGCTAAAGCACGAGTGGATGCTTCTCAATCAGTCTCATCTTCTCATGCATCTCAACCTTTTCCTTCCTTCGATCAACCTATGTTTGAGCCTTTGGAGGAAGTAAATAATAATGTTAACATTCCAGTGGATTCTATTCGTAGCTTGGATTCTGTTGTGATTAATTTCGATGAAGAATATACTCTTGATGATGAAAAAATTGATGCTAATAATGATAAAAATGCTAGTGATGGTGAATATGAAACTATTGATATGGATCATGATTTGCCTAACATGCTTTCTAGATAGTTGAAAATCACTCCTACTCTCAAGCATGACTCTCAGTAGGGTCCTTGTTTGGAATTGGCTATTGTTCCTATTGTGTTGGAAGTTGCTACTCTTGTGAGTTTCCCACCTTCCCTTAATACTACAAACCGAGATGGGGGGGAGGGGGAAGGTGATGTGCTTGAGTGGATCCTCTTGCATGGTAGTCTTTGTGTGTTTTCTATTGGCAAGTTGGCTATACTGATATATATGACTTAATATAGTGTTGTCATTATGGAAACACAGTCAATTAGTAGTTTGGAGTCAACGCATTTGATGAGAAGATTAGAAATTGGTTAAGTGTTGAAGAATGGATAGTGTACAGAGTTCCTGCAGCTCAGAGCATCTGCGCACATGTGTACAACATAATTATGGTGTGCACCCTATAAGTTAAGTTGATTGGACTATATTCATGCTTAGTCTATGAGTGCATGATTAGATATGCATGTATGAGAAAGATACATGCAGTTGAAGTTGCGCAGCCAATGTGTGCCAGTGAAGAACAGAGTAAGCAACCAACTATTATCATTTTGAGTTGCGGCTATATTCTAATGATGTAAAGGCTATGCACCTATTGTAATTAGGTTTCCAACATGTATATATGTTTTATTTTAAACACACTTAAGCCAATTTATTTGGAAGCGTTGTATGTAATAGGTTTAAGGGTGAATCTAGTTGTTTATTTTGTATGCGCATATAAATATGAGATGCGCCCATTGTAATTTGAATGGAAGTTGTTATAGAATTGTGATAAGTAGAGAAGAAGTGTGCAAAGAGTCTATAAGATGTATTAGAGCTTTGTAAGAGGTCAAAGCATTAGCGCATCAAAGGAACTGATCTGACAAGTAGTGTCACAGTGACAGTTCATCCAACAGATATAGTGTGTATCTGAGATCAGAAGGTTGTAGCCTTCACCACTTGAGCAATGAGCTCTAGGATAGTGTGTCCACTCCCCTAATAGGGACTATTGTAAAAGAATCCTAATATGGTTTGACCGTTAACAAGGTCTACTATACTTAATACATTGTAAAGCAACTCCTAACAGGGTTAAGGATCTTCTAACAAGGATCACTAAACACTAGTACAAAATATTAGTGGGTATCAATTTCCACTGGAGTTTTTACCAATTTGGGTTTCCCCGTAACCTTATTGGTGTTATGTGTTGATTTCATGTTTCATGTTTATGTGGATGTTCATTTCAGTACTCAAGCATTTAAGTTCAGTTTAAAAATTAAAGTAAAAAGATAAATATACAGTGAACACTGATTCACCCCCCTCTCAATGTTCCCATTCCTAAAAATTGGTATCAGAGCTCTGGTCCTTAGCAAAGAAGTTTAACCACTTGAGGAGATCATGGAAAAAGTAGAAATAAAACATCTGAAAAGAAATTTGGAAGTTGCTCTTGAAGACCTGGACAAATCTGAAAGAGAAATTGAAGAACTAAGGGAAAAACTCAGTGATGCTCAATTAGTCATCAAAACGCTAAGGAAAGATTTGAAAGAATGCTCTACCAGTGATCTAGGGACAATGGTCAAGAAGCTGAATGAAGAAAATAAATCCTTAAAAGAACAACTTGAAGAATTTGATGATAAGCTAACTAACAATCAGGAAGTCTAATCAAAGAGAACCTTCAACTGAATGAAGAATTGAGCCAAGCAAACATGAAAATCTTAGAACTAAGAAACAAAAAGGAAAGCTTGGAATCTGAATTGAAAGAGGCTAAGAATTACATTGATAAATTACACACTAGTTCCGATTTAATAGAATCTCAGTTATATGCAAGAAGAGTTAAAGGAGATACTAACTGCATTGGATACAATGAAGCACATAATTAGATTGATAACATGCGAGCAAGGATGAAAGCACTAGAAGGCACATCAGATGCTAAAGAGACTAAAAGTTAGACCAAGGATCATACTAAACCACCTAAGAATGAGTGCAAGCCTACAGACCGCACTTGTTATGCATGTAACAAGCATGGACACATAACAAGGAACTGTACAGAGGTAAGACCTTTCAATGGTTACTGTTATTCATGCAATAAATTTGGTCATAGAGATATGAATTGCAAGACAAGCCAAAAGAATAGGACTCATAATCAAAGAAATTAGAATCAATCAAATGTAAGAAGCTCTCAGAATGTTACATGTCAGATATGTAACTATAATGGTCACTCAGCTAAACAATGTAAGATGGTGAGCCATGTCAATTTGTTGAGGAATATAAGGCCTCTAGTCATTTGTCACTCCTATAACAAGGTTGGACATATCTCAAAGTTCTGTAGATCAAGGATGCAAGGTCAGGAAAGCCCTAAAAGGACCAAAGAACTAGTATTGGATTTCAGAGAAGTTAATTTTGTAAAAGCCTCAGATGATGCAAGCTTGATTTGGTCAGAAGGAAAGAAGGACAAAGTTGATGAGTATGTATTGGATGCATCCACAGTGGACGCACCCTCTACATCTGGATGAATGACCCTCAAGGTCATAGGGGGAGCTAATTTAGCTCTAGACCCCTACGTGGCTGGTATAATCACTCTTAGAGTATGTGCCTTTGGACTTAAACTTTTGGAAACAAGAGAAACCTTCGTACAAGAGTGCACTAGTTGATTATTTGCAGAATGAAAGATAGAAATTTCCAAGTGACAGCCTAGTTTATGCGGTAAGCATTAATGGTGGAATTTTCACTTTAAGTACACAAAAGATTTTTGATTACTCATTGCATTCGAATTCAGAGCAATTGGAGAGAAAAAAGAGCTTTAGAAGTTATTGTGAAGACTTGCAGATTGATCTATCAGTGATTAGCAGTACATTTGATCAGTTGTAGAAACCCTAGTTTGTCGTGCTGATTCAGAAGTCTTCAGATTATCTCAGAGAACATTTGGAAAGTGATAAAACAAGTAAGTGATGGCTACTCCCATAGTATTTGATGTTGTAGAAAAGAAAAGATATGTGTTTAAGAAGCATCCATTTAAGTCTACCCTAGATGATTTAGAGGGAGCATTCTCCCCCACGCCTATGGGTGTTATGCATGTCAAAGACATTAGGGCATACATTTACTATAAGAAGGAACCAGTAGCATTAGACAGATTAAGGGCACACATGGAAACCATGCTAAAACCAGACAAAACCTTCTTGGATGAATATGCAAAGTGGAATGATCACCCTATAGTGGAGTATGCTACGACATATGAGTTCTATGAAAAATAATGGATTAAAATAATTTTGAGAAGAATTTATGATGACCTATTTTGGATAGGTGATGTGCCAGTAAGAATCACTAGTGACCTAATATATGAGATGACAAGCCTATCTAAGACTGGTGCCATCCTTCCTGTGGGCAAGGATGTCAAAAAAATTGTTGAGAAAACATGTAAGTCAAGGAGTGATAGGTGCGGGATGAAAATTGAGCCTATTGAGAAAGCTAACATCAAATTGATGTCCATGATACTTGGATACAGGTTTCAACACACCAGCAGGGTGAATAGTGTATCTGCGGCCACAATTCTAGTAGCCATTAGACTTGTGAAGGAAGATGGAGAGTTCAATCTATGTGAGATCTTGTGCGCACAGTTGATTGATAACATCAAGGCAATCAAGCATGATAAGACCAAGATATTTAAGTTTGGGTATTTGATCATTTACATGTACCTTCATATAGTTGGGAAGTATCAGATTTATATTTGGACAAGTCCATTCCACCCATGCCATAGATATCTTACAAGGAATCCACTGAGAGTACATTGAGAGATTACATAACATTGGAATTGAAGACCTTCAAGGCCAAGATGCAAATGAGGTACAAAATTCCAGAAAATGTTGTTGTTGTTAAGATATTAATTAGATTTAATATCTTGCCACTTAATTGTTTAATTAATTTTAATTCTATCTATTATTAATTGTATTATTTAATTTTGACAATAAATCCAAAATCCTATCATTAATTGATTAAATTCTTATTTAATTAATTAAAGCAAGTTGTCATATTTGATGATATTATTTTTGAATAAAAGTTTGATTAAATGATTGATTAACCCATAAATCAATTGTTTTATTTTTTAAAATCAGTTAAGTTGAGAATAAATCACTTTATTTATTTATTAATTCATAATTATCCATGTGCACAATCAAAGAGCAGTTAAACTCCAAATCAGAAAATCAATGCAAGTTATTGACTTTTTGGAACTCAACATCATTTTTGAGTTTTAAAGTTGATCTAAACTTCTAATTTGAGTTAAACTCTGCTTTTGCATATTTTTGTGAGTTAATTATCTTTATTTAAAAATAACTCAAAAATCAACCTGAGTTATTTGAGTGATTTATGGCTTTCTTCCATGCATCCCCAAAGCCTCGAATTTCTATAAAAACAAGGCTCAACTTTTCATAATTCATCTCTCAAATCCACAAGAATTGGATAATCACGTTGGAGAATTGAAATTGGAAGAATCAAAGCTTCTTGCGAATCAACATTGTTGTGAGATCAATCTTGTTTTTACATTCATTTTAGCTTCATATTGCATATTATTTTTAGATCATTTAGCATATCATAGCATATCAGTTTTTACATATCATAGATTCATATCAAGTTTTTATCATTCTTATTGCATCTAAAATAAAAAAAATATAGATTAATTGCATTCATATTTCATATCAAGTTTTGCATTCAAATCTTTCATTTAGGTGTCGTCAAGGTCACTGATCTCGATAACAATCTGAGAACATCATACTCGCACCTATTAGAAGGCAGTAAATCACCTGGTTAGTTTAGCTTTCAATTCATTGCACGATTTTAGTTTTGCTAACCTCTAATGTTTTATTGAAGTGTTGTGTCTACAGATCAGGTAAAATTTTCACACACACATTTCTGGTGCCCACAATGGGGCAACCCACCTTTACATGCTGGTTTTGATTTTTTTTTTGGAGCTAAAGCCCTAAAGTTTCAAAGATTTAATTTTATCTCTCAAAAAGCTTAGATTTTTTCTCTAAATTTTTTTTTGCAAGTTTGACACATATCAGAGAAGCTACAATAAAAAATTCAGAATTTTCTAAGATTTTTTGAATTTTTAATAATTTTTTCTTGAAATTATAGGAAAAATTAATATCTGATGCAAATCAAAATATTTTTTGAAAATTTTTATATTTTTGGAAACCTCTTTAAATTATACATAGGGTCTATTCTTTGTGTTTTAAATTTGGATGTAGTATAATAACTCAAATAGTCAATTTACAAAAACTGGTCTATTTTGATAAAATGGGTCTCTAGGGCACAAATGAAGAGATTTTTCTAAAATTTTTATATTTTTGGAAAGATCTCTATTTTTTAGTAGGGGTCTTTGTTTTGAATTTTTATTTTTGTGACCAAAATCATAAAAAAAAAAATAGATCTCGTTGACTAGGTCAAATGCAGCAAAAAAAATAAAGTTTTGTGATGGGTATGCACTTATTTTTTTTACATGGTTCAATGAATGATATGAGTTGTCATTTGGGTTAATTATTGGTTATTATTGCTGATAATAATTGATTTTGATAGCTAACCCTATGGTTTTCATAAGTTGAATATATGTTGCAGATCTTGTTTGCTTGTTTGCTTGTTGGAGAGTTTGTCACTTGCTTGCATGGAAAAGCTCAACAAGAATTGCTAAAAATTAGGTAAAATATACTAAGCACATTGCAAGGATCCCAAGTATTCTCCTTCATCTAATAAAATTTTGATTTGGACTTAAAATAAATCTCTTATGTGTCTGGCTTGTGTGCATCTTTTCATGCTTTTGTCTATTTCTACACACTTGCATAATTGATACTAGGTTGTGACCCCTTAAGGATTCATTAAGTAGTCTTAGATACTTGTGATTGATCTTGATTACTATCTTGGGTTATTGGACTCGCTAATCTACCGACCCCTTATTCCACTCCATGGTTGCAAGGTCAGCGCCACATTAAAGGGGAGGGGTCAATAGGCCAGAAGCGTTAAGTGTTCCACTTGGCAACCCATTTATGCTTTTAGGAACTCACTTGTTTTCTAAGTTGGGGACTCATTTTTAGCTTGTGTGAGGTGTTAAGTGTTCCACCTTGTGGAATCATCTCATATTTTCTTTAAGCGTTAAGTGTTCCTCTTTCTACTTTTTGGGTACTTTTGGTAGATTTACTTTCGAAAATATATCTGTGCTCACATAGTAATTAGGCCCTATGAACACTATTTGTGATTCTTGAGAGATTGGATTCCTAGTGAAATCCTTCTTGATGATGAAATCCTTGTAGGTAGGGAGGATACTTAGTGCGTTTCACATTCTACTCGGTTCGTGCATCTTCTCTTATTGATTGATACATTCTCTCTCTGGAGAGGTTGATAGATCACGTGGGGTTGACATCACAGACCTTGGTGAAACAAACTTTGTCTTAGTGTGTCACATTAATTTGCTTGCTTTATTTGGGTTAAAAGTGAAGAGGTGTCAAAACCTTGGATCTGGAGCCAAGTCCCCTTGTGGTATCATACTGTGAGTCACCTTTAGAGAGGGTTAACTGTAGCGGACGATCCCTTCACAGGGAAAACTATGTTGATGGAACCTCAAGCAGTAATAGCCATTTCAGACGTGGTAGTAACAACCACTATATAAATGTCCTTATGGAAGAAATCTTCATAGGTGTGGTTCATTGTTGGGTTGTTAGATCTCCCTAGTAGCTCTTGATTGATTTAATTCTTGGACTGTGTCAAAACCCTGGTGCGCTGGGATTGGAGTTCACCCCTTTGGATCATAAAAGTTGCAGAGTCAAACCATTACTAAAAACCCTAGCGAGGCCAAATTTTTATTTTCTAGGGTATATGTGCGTTATTGCAAAACATTTTTGGAACATACACAATTAGCGCTTTTGAGGATTAGAACGAATAAGTCACTTGATTGTTCATGCGCAAGGTTGCTTTTGCCCTTGTTCATTGTTTTCAGACATGCTTGAAATCACTTGCTTGCTGTTTTGCATGTTTGTTTATCTATCTGGTTACTAAAAATGAACAAATCTGTTACAATCCTCAAGTCTGGATAGTTCAATTTGCAAATAATCTGAATCTGAAAACTCAAAATTTGCAAAATCTAAAGTAAAATTCTTTTCTGGAGTCAAAAGTCATCTCAGGAGGTCAGAAAGTCATACGAGTTTTCTAAACTGTCATTTCAGTACTGCCCATCTGTCATATGATTGAGTACCCAGTGTCATACAAGTTTTCATGCTAGCAAATTCTCAAAGTCAATCCTGCTTGCAACTATCGTATGAGATTCCCAACTGTTGTTTCATTGCTACCCAACTATCGTATGATAACCAACCCAGTGTCGTACGAGTTTTCATGCTAGAAAATTCTAAGAGTCAAAATCCTACTTGCAACTGTCGTACGAGTTTTTCAACTATCGTTTCATTGCCTACCCACTGTCGTACGAGTCTGCAGAGTGTCGTTTGGGAAAATTTTGAAAAGTTGTCAAAAAATGTTCATAATTGCCAAATACTTAGCTTTTTCAACCTAGTTCCAGAATCTTTTGAACAAATCACTGTGTTAAGAATAGAATAGTAGCTATTGAGAATCAGTACACATGTCTCAAAGAATCATTACACATGAGGAATAAATTCTAATCATAGCTATGATGAAGTAGATGAAAGCTATGCAAGTCAAACTTAACAAACTTGAGAAAGAAAAGGAACCTAAAGAGTTCTCCATGGAAGCTCTATGTCCTTTTCCATTTAATAAAGACTTGTACATGTCACCATGCCCCTGGACAGAATTTGAGCAATGTGATAATCCTTATGATACCTCTTCCATAGAGAGTGACACATCCATCTTTGGAGACTATGATGACTATGATGATGGACAATATAATGATACCTATGACACCTCTGTTCCTAAGAGTCCTCCTCGTCATGTGTTCCTTCTTGCTGGAAATGGGATGTCAAATTGGATAGATCGTGATGGTGATCCATATGATTCTAATTTTGAAAAAGACTTTGATGATTTTTGTGAACAATACCTTGATTATGATCCATCTACTACTATTGAGGACTATAAAATGCATCGTGCTAGCTTGAAGCATCAATATTATAAGAATCCTTCTCCTAAGGACTCTCCTATTGAAAATAAAGATTATCTTCTCAAGCAAGATCATGTTAATGTTGGACCTTTGTCTTGTGATGGTTCCCTTCCATCCCCTACTTCCTCCAATACCAATACATTTCTTAAATTTTTTGAGTCTTTCAAATCTTTCACAGAACCTTCATCCGACACAAGCCCTAATACTTTTCATATGATTCCCTATAGTTATCCTCAAGGGCTACCCCTTGAAGAAACTCAAGCTAACCTTCACTTGGCTACCAATACTTTCAATAATGCTAAACCTAAAGAGCCTAAGCCTTCATATGCTATAATTCCTACTTCAGCTAGTCCTCCACCATCTCTTCCAAAGTCTTCCATACAATCCCAACATGCTTCCTTGTCCTTGGAAGTGGCTCCATGTCAAGAGGACTCCAGAAATGATAAAGAAAAAAACATAAAGAAAGATCAAGATCAAGAACCCTCCATGTCGTCCACTCCTTTTCACAATGTCTCTTATCTGCCTTAGGGTTCTTTTGATCCTACACACCCTTTTTCATGCATTCCACCATGTCTTAAGTCTTCTCCTAAGCAAGATCAAGCTACTACTTACACTGTTGAGCTTATTGACAATCAAAATAACCTTACTACACTTTCACTTTCCAAAGATGATACTTCCATTAAGGTTGGTAAAAATGGTGTTGTTCCTTCCAATGTTAAGCCTATTGAAAATCAAGAGAAAAATTATGTGCTTATGCTATCCAAAGATCCTTGTCAAGATCAAAGTCTTCCATCTTCTTATTCTACCACTCCATGTTCACTTCCACTTTCTACTCTTCCTAAGTCTTTGCAAGCTTTGAACCATCCTATCAAAGAAGGTGCTCATATTCAAGGTGTCCACGATTCTATTAAAAATTCTAATGCTCACTCTAAAGATGCTGATATCCTTAGTTGTCATATAGATGCTGATGAACTTATTGATTATCCTTTTGTATCTTCCATGTCCATCCTTGGACCTCTTCCACAACTACTAAAGGCTTCACGTCTACCTTCCATCTTGGGTCCTTATGTCCCTTCACTTTTCCCTCCTAACTTTCCTAATTCACCGTCCATCTTGGTTCCTTACATACCTCCATCTCCTATCTTTCCTCAAGATCAACATAGATGCATACCCTTGAATTCTTTTCATCCACCCACCCATCTAAACTAGTCATATCCTCTTTTTTCTTCCACAAGTCCCAAGTCTTTTGGAAGTAACTTGAATGTTCAATACAAGAAAAAGAAGCAATACAAGAATCCATCAAAAAAAGAAGAACACCATGTCTCCTCTAATAGACATGGAAACATAAAGTCAAAAGAGATATCTAAGAAAAAAATTACAAGACAAGTATGGGTTCCAAAATCCATCATTGAAGATATTCTCTTTAGATCATCAAAAGGAAATAAAAAGCCTATGGCTATATGGATTCCAAAGTCTCTCTTGAAAGAGTCTGGTGTTGAGCAAAAAGTGAAGTTGACATTCAAGCTTCCAAAGACTTTCAGTTCATCTTCTTCCAAAAATATTCTTCCATTCCATGCGCCTAAACCGCAACCTCTACTATCCATTCGCCATATTCCTTCACATATTCCTTCATTCACATTTCCTCCATCCTCTCGCCACCCTTCAAGGTGTGTGTTGATGTTGATCTTACCTTCCTTTTCATCTACCCTTTCACAATCCTTCCATTCATTATCCTTCTACCTTCTATCCTTTTTCCTCATTTGCCTATTTTTCCTATCTTCCAACCTCACTCGCTTTACATAAAACCTTATCCTCTATTTTTCTCTTCCATCTTCCCTTCCCTATCAGCATCTTTGAGCGTATCATTTTGAATCCTTGGCATATCATGGTTTATCCTTTCAAGGAGCATTATCTAAAAATCTTGCCTTCTTCCAAAAAAAACAAAAAAACAATTGAAAATGTGCCTTGGTGGAAACCTAGAAACAGGCACCTTGGTAGCAAAAGTAAAGAGAAATAAATTCATCCTATGGTGAAAACCACTCCCTTGTGGCACCTTGGATAAGTACTATGATGAAAACCTAGCAATCAGGCATCATGCGTAGTTCTTCTACATATTTCATCAATTCCATCTTCTCTCTTTGATCTTGACAATGTTGATCTATACACAAACATTTGGCTATTTTGTGAGCTATCTTACGATGATCTTGCTTTCATTCCCTTCCTGTTTAGCCTTCATATTTATTTTTCCTCCATTCATTCTAGTCTTTCGCTATCATTTCCCCTTTGGTCTTGATCTAATACAAAAAGAAGGAAAGAGTAAAACACGGTGCTATGAAGCCTCTTGACATGTCTACTCCTTTGGACTGCATCCTTTCTTGCTCTTGCATTACACTTTTGTGACTTATCCTATGCTAGCCTTTCATTGCTTGTCCAAATGTGCTTTACATAAAATTTTTTCCCTAGCTTGGGTATTCTTGAGGAGTTTGACCTTTGAGGATTTCTTCCCTTCATTCTCCTTCATTCTCTCATCTTCCATCTCATCCACCAGCTTGCCAATCCCTCTTGTTCTCCACATTGCTAGACATTGGGACTGCATAATATGATCTTGCTTGGGAGTTTGAAATGGAAAAAGAAGCTATCAAGTTTGCTAAAAATTGTCAAAAGTGCTAAGTGCATGGTAACTTGATTCATGCTCCAGGGAGAGATCTAATTCCCTTCACCACACAATGGTCTTTTCAACAATGGGATTTTGATCTTATCAGTGCTATCTATCCACACTCTTCTAATGAACATACCCATATAATCACTGCTACAGATTATTTTACAAAATGGGTAGAAGCAGTCCCTTTGACACAGGCAACTAGAAAGCAAATATCTATGTTCATCTTGAACTACATCATTTGCAGATATGGGATCCCACATTCTATAATCACAAATAATGGGGGACAATTCAAAAATAAAGACCTCGATGATCTATGTGCCAAATTCAAGATCACACAACATTGGTCTTCTATCTACTATCCTCAAGGGAATGGACAAGCTAGGCCTCTAACAAAAATCTATTAAAAATCTTGCATAGAACAGTTAATAAAATAGGAAGAGACTGGCATCTCATGATCAATCCAACTCTCTAGGCCTACAGAACAAGTATCAGAACACCTACTAGGGCTACACCTTTCACTTTAGTTTATGGGTCTGAAGCGGTACTGCCTATTGAGGTTGAAATCCCATCACTCAGAATTAGAATGCATGGTCTAGTAACTGATGATGACTACAAAGTGTCTAGGTTGCAAGAACTTGAACTACTAGATGAGCATAGACAAGCATCGTATGATCATCTCAGAGTATATCAGAAGAGAATGTCTAGAGGTTACAACAAGAAAGTCAGACAGAGAATTTTAGGTTGGTGATCTAGTCTTGAGAGAAAATCCTAAAAATCAATCCCATCGAGAACGCAAGGGGAAGTTTGAATCCAATTGGCTGGGTCCCTTTGTAATTACTGCTACTTTTGGCTCTGGTGCCTATCAACTCTCAACGACTGAAGGAGAACAGCTCCGAGAACCAATCAACGTTCTCCATCTGAAGAAATTCTATGCCTAAGGCATTCAGTCTATGGTAAAATATCCTGAATTTTTTTTATTTATAAAAATTAGAAAAAGTCCTGAAAAAATGAACATCTTGGTGAAAACTTAGCAATAGGAACCTTGATGATTCACAAAAAAATAAAAAAATATCAAAAGTACAAAAAAATTAAAAAAAAAGAAAAAAAAAATGAGAAAAAGAAAAAGTGCCTTGGTGAAAACCTGGAAACAGGCGCCTTGGTAGCAAAAATAGAATCTCTGCCAAGATGGTGAAAACCTGGCAAATAGGTGCCACTTGTTTCAAAATGCTCCATTTATCAGTGCAATCTTGGTCTTTCCTAGCTTTCAGTTTTGCTTTAATTTGTACATATCTCCCAGTTTATTTCTGCATTTCCAGTTTTCAATAAGTCGGTCTGTACACCACTCAGCTCAAGCATCTGTATCCTATCAATGCTTAACACTTGGGGGCAATCAATGTTATATCCTATGGCCTCCAGTATATCTTAGACGTATCATATCTAGTCAGAGTCCTTTGAAGCTTCATTTGAGTCAGTCAAGTCTGTCTCATCTCCAGAAAAGATTTTGCATCTACAACAACAATCAAACACAAACTGAAAACAATTTGTGCTTTTCATGCTTTTATCTCCTTGTATGCTTACTAATTCGCATTAAGATTTTTGCATATTGTGTCCCTTCAAGCTCTTCGATGATGTCCTTTATGGGATTTAGAGAGTGATGAATAGGGGCATAATCTTTTCTTTGTCTTCTGCTTGTATGTGACAATCTAATAACTTTAGAAATTCTGGATTGAAATGGTGTTTGATTGTAAGAGCCTCTATCTCGAATTAGATGGCCATGCGTACCTCGACCATTGATACCCAAAAAATTCAAGGAAGTTTGATCTAACTATTATCTTTTTGAGTGAGTTCTTTCTCCTACTGTGAAATGTGATCTTACCTAAGGATGTGAACGATAAAGGGTCACTACGGGTAATTCACACTAGATTTAGAATGATCTCTTGACTATTTGATGTGTATGTTAAATGCAAATTGCTATATCAAAATGGACATGATATTCAAGTCATCCTGGTGTTTGTGCCTTGGTGCTTGTATCTAATCCGACATTCCAAAAATAAAATCAATATTCATATATCCATGGTTGTTTGACTAGTGGGTGTTGTATTGGTTCTTGAGCGTTACAAATCAATATTCATATGTCTATAGTTTCATAGCCAGTGGACATTGTATTGATTTATCTGGTTACCTAAAAGTTCAATGATGATAACAAATCAACATATGATCAGTGAGTAGGTCCTAGGTCTTAGGTTGCATTTTATACTGCATGTCTCTTTGCATTTTTGCATGTTTGCATGATCTCACAACGGTTGATTAAACAAACTTCAATGCTTAAATGATTCTTCAAATCGCATCTTCAAATCTAACAAGAGCTGAACCTAACACGAAGGTCCCTCCAATGAAATAGCAAGTAGAATCCTTTTTTGGGATCAAAATCAAAATCTGAGATCATTCATATTATTAACTACTTGCATATTCGACCTTTGATCATCCCAGAAATCCAGTGTTCAACTTAACTGATTATCTTCCATGAAACTATCAAAATTTCAACTTGGTCAACCATGGTCAACTCATGGTCAAACCTAGTTAAAATTGGTCTCTAGGACTTTCCAATAATGTGGAACGTGTTCTCGAACGTGTTTAACCACTTCTCAAATCAATTTACATGCTTCTGAACTATCAACGCTGACTTTTCTTGTCAGATTTCAATTTTAATCCTGAAGGGGGCATGGTATTACACATCATTCAAAGTCTGTAATCTAAATTTGGAATCATATCTTTCCTCAGTAATCAAGATAACAACCACGTCTAGTTGTTGATTCATCAAAATTCCTCATCGCTCGGGGCAAATCTATCATCACTTGGGGCATATCAGATTCATCAAGATCCATATCAATCTAGTATTCTCCTAATCTTGTAAATTGTATCAGTTTTTGCAACTATCGGTTCAATTGTGCTATTTCCTTGGTTCTTCGGTAACTGAAGGGTTTGGATGTGATACCTACGTGATTCTTCTAAAGACAATCGAGTTTAGAATCGGTCACTCACTTCTTCACAATCATAAGGTTCAGAATCAGGTGTTTTGACGCTTTTGTTTCATTGGTTCATCATTGTTATAGTTAACATTATCTTTGGTCATTCAGGACCTATTATCTTCATATCAAATCATCCAATCAGCTTATGTCTCATATCAATTATCAATTTTGAATCAGTTTCATATCTTTATCATACATAGACTACCTTTGAACCACTGCGCTTCGCACAGTAATTCAAAGAGGGGCAAAATGTAATACCCCAAAAATGGGCTATAGGTTCATTAACCTCTATATCGACATATCGAATGAAATTGACATCAAAGTCCTAATCTAAGGCACATCTGCACATCATCAAATCTAATTGATTATCTTAAATTTTGCATTGGGGAATATTCCTAGCAATATTCTTAATTATCTTAATTATCTTTAATTTAATGATTATTTGGCGATAAATCACATTTATCCTAGAGTTTGATTAATTGAATATTTTCATATTTAATTAATTAGATTTAATATCTTGCCACTTAATTATTTAATTAAATTTAATTCTATCTATTATTAATTGTATTATTTAATTTTGACAATAAATCCAAAATCCTATCATTAATTGATTAAATTCTTATTTAATTAATTAAAGCAAGTTGTCATATTTGATGATATTATTTTTGAATAAAAGTTTGATTAAATGATTGATTAACCCATAAATCAATTGTTTTATTTTTCAAAATCAGTTAAGTTGAGAATAAATCACTTTATTTATTTATTAATTCATAATTATCCATGTGCACAATTAAAGAGCAGTTAAACTGCAAATCAGAAAATCAATGCAAGTTATTGACTTTTTGGAACTCAACATCATTTTTGAGTTTTAAAGTTGATCTAAACTTCTAATTTGAGTTAAACTCTGCTTTTGCATATTTTTGTGAGTTAATTATCTTTATTTAAAAATAACTCAAAAATCAACCTGAGTTATTTGAGTGATTTATGGCTTTCTTCCATGCATCCCCAAAGCCCCGAATTTCTATAAAAACAAGGCTCAGCTCTTCATAATTCATCTCTCAAATCCACAATAATTGCATAATCACGCTGGAGAATTGAAATTGGAAGAATCAAAGCTTCTTGCGAATCAACATTGTTGTGAGATCAATCTTGTTTTTACATTCATTTTAGCTTCATATTGCATATTATTGTTAGATCATTTAGCATATCATAACATATTAGTTTTTACATATCATAGATTCATATCAAGTTTTTATCATTCTTATTGCATCTAAAATAAAAAAAAATATAGATTAATTGCATTCATATTTAATATCAAGTTTTGCATTCAAATCCTTCATTTAGGTGTCGTCAAGGTCATTGATCTCGATAACAATCTGAGAACATCATATTCGCACCTATTAGAAGGTAGTAAATCACCTGGTTAGTTTAGCTTTCAATTCATTGCACGATTTTATTTTTGCTAACCTCTAATGTTTTACTGAAGTGTTGTGTCTACAGATCAGGTACAATTTTCACACACACACATCCTATTGGATATTCAACAACAAGCATTTTTACAAGTAAGGTGAATTAATTACATTTATCTTGCTTATACATGATGTATACATGCATTTACATACGTTTTCTCTTCAAGGTTAATTCCTAAACCAGGGCTTGACCAAGGCAAGACCCTCTACACCAATATATTTCCCTTCCTCTGTGTGTGCAGGCATAGGTATCAGGATTGTAGATTTGGATCCGGGGAGTTTCAGACTTGATTTGTGTCTTCCACATCATATCTATAATGTTAGTATATCTCTTTCCACTCCTTATACATCTCATATATGATGTCTTTCTTGCTACTGCATTTTCCTTCTTGTCATGTTTTGATCAAACCCTAATCAAATCTTAATAAAAGCAACCCCAATTCAATCAATACACACTTAACTAATAAGGTAATTAAACATTGCATGAAATAAGACATATTTCATACATCTTTTGGTTGGTTTTGGTCTTATCATTGACATCTCTTCTCCTATTTGGGGCATTGCTAATCTAAGCTTGATCCCATTTGAGGGTTATGTTAGATGACCACCTTCTTTCTCTTGCATTGAATCTTAGTGGTAGATTAGATAATGAATCAACACAACCTTAACATTAATTATTCCAATTTGCCCCTAAATAGTGGACAAGGCTCAACCCTTTACAAAAATATTGCATAAAGGGGTAACATTCAAATGGGATGAAGGGTGTGAATAAAACTTCCAAAAAATCAAAGAATACCTGGCCAATCCACCCCTTCTAATGGAACCTATACCAAGAAAGTCTCTCCTACTATATATATCGACTACAACAACATACCTCAGAGCTCTTCTAGCACAATATCATAAAACCAAGAAAGAGATCCATATACTAGATCAGGAGAACCATAGTTTCCTATGAACTCAACTACACAATCATCGAGAAGGCTTGCCTAGCAACTGTACTCGTTACACAATCATCGAGAAGGCTTTCCTAGCCATAAGTAATGCATCACATTACTTGATCATCACTAACAACCTATTTAGGTGAGGGCTAGATGGTACTTTCCTTAGGTGTTTAGAATGCGAATATCCTGAGCATGTGCTAAAGGAAGTCCATGAAGGTATTTGTGGATCTAATTCGAATGGTCTCTCATTGGCCAAGAAAATCCTAAAGGCCAGATAGTATTTTCCCAATATGGAAAAAGATACCATCCAATTTACTAAATCTTGCAAACAGTACCAGATACACAATAACTAGATTCAAACTCCTGCTAGAGAGTTGTTTCCCTTTACCAATTTTTGGCCCTTTCAACAATGGGAATTTTACCTTGTGGTTCAAATTTATCCTAATTCATCCAATGTACATAAGTATATTATCACAACCAAAAAGTATTTCATGAAGTGCGTTGATGTAGTTCCACTCATCAAGGTGACTAGAAAAGAATTTTCTATGTTCATTCTGAACTACATTATCTGTAGGTATGGGATACCCTCCTTGGTTGTGATAGACAACATAGGGAAATTTAAAAACAAGGATATCAATGAACTATGTGAGAAATTTTGTATTACCCAACATTGTTCTTCTATCTACTACCCCCAGGTTAATGGACAAGCTAAAGCATCAAACAAAACAATCCTCAAGATCTTACATTGAACAATGAGCAAATCAGTGAAGGATTGACATCTCTAGTTGAATCCATCTTTTTGGGCTTACTGAACCAATATAAGAATGGCTATAGGGGTGACACCTTTTGCATTAGTGTATGGTGTAGAAGAAGAAATTCCTATTGAGGTAGAAGTACTATCTCTTAGAGTCTTTGAGAGGACTTGTAAATGATGAAGATTAATAGATTTCCAAAATCCAAGAATTAGAGTTTCTTGATGAAAGAATAAAAGAATCATTTGACTATTTGAGGGTCTATCAAAAGAGAGTGTCTAGAGGCTATAACAAGAAGGTGAGACATAGGGAATTTCAAGTTGGTGATCTCATACTTAAGAGAAAACCCAAAGAATCAATAAAATCATGAGTAGAAGGGAAAATTTGAACCCAACTGGCTAGGTCCCTTCGTAGTCACTACAACATTTGGTTCTAGAGCCTATCAACTATCAACTCTAGATGGAGAAACACTCCTAGATCCAATCAACACAATCCATTTGAAGAAGTTCTACAACTAGACACTTTTAGAAAGAACAGTTCCTGTATAGAGAAAAAATTCCAAAAATAGTGAAAAAGAAGAAAAATCCAAAAAACAATAGATAAAGTCCTGAAAAAATTGTTATCCTTGTGAAAACCTGGCAATAAGTTCCTTGATAACAACAAAACAAAATTCAAAAAATTAAAAAAAAAAGAAAAAAAAAGAAAAAATGCCTTGGTGAAAACCTGGTAAACATGTGCCTAGGTGGCAAAATAGTAATAAAAGCCAAGTGGTGAAACCTGGTAAAAATGAACTGTTTGTAATCAATGCTCCATCTATCAATGTGTAGTTTGGCTATCCAACCTATATGGGATTCAACTCACTTTCCTACATGTATATACCTTCATTCACTTTCGTGACCTTATACAACTCATTTGATTTGTACCTCACAATCATGACTTGGGATCAATCGATGTCTTAGTCATAGGTACTCACACCTTGTCGGGGGGTAGTTTCCTAGCAATCCATCTGACTAGGTCAATGTCTTGTCATTTGATTGTCTCACCAATCAAATTTAGTCCTCCTAGTCTCTCAGCTGTTGGATGATTTGCTACTGACATAACAATGTTTCTCAACACCCCAAAATCAAACTTTCCAAAATCAAACAGTGTTTCTCAACACTATCCTTGGATGCATGTGTTTTTCAAAAAAATATGGATCTATAGTTGCAAAAAAATGATCAAACAACAATTAAACAACACTACACACCCTTACACAAACTTGTATTTCTCAACACCATAAACAGACAAACAAAAAACTTTGCTAAAGTTATGATTGACCATGTCTCCTATGTGACTCGACGATATCTTCAGATTAGAGAAACAAGGAAAGGCATTGAAATTTTCTTGTATATTGACTGTTATCATTGATTTTTTATTATTATGCCTTCTTGGTAACTCAAGGATGTCTAATGACTAGAGAAGCAAGAATTGGGGGCATAATCATTTTATTTGACTTTTTGTTGTGGGCATTGTTCTGATGATTTGTAGACATCAAATAAACTAGGTGTCTATGGTAAGAGCCTCCATTTCATGTGATACACCGCACATACCTCAAATCATTGTATTCGAATGCCAAGGTGAGGTCAAAATGATCTCCTTGTTTGTTAATTCATTTGTTCACACAAGAATACACTCATGGTCATCTCGGCTCTAAATGCCTCGATACTGGTGTAACCTTTCAATATTAACTGGAAATTATGCTAAGGTCATCTAGACCCTAATGTCTCAATGCTTGCATTTTTTTTCCACATTTTATTTGACGAGGGTCATATTCATATCCTCATGGTTGTAGTGGCACTAGTGAGGGTTATATCGACCATGATGTTCCAAAAGGCTCAATGAGCATAAACGTGGCTTAGGAGATCAAAGTGACTACTATCATAGCTTGCATTTCATCCTAGGTTTGTATTTAGTTTGGCATTATAGAATTGCTTGAGCTAGGTGATCCTCAATCAATAATGACATCAATCCTCACCTCAATGGTCAACTACGAACATCATCCTCAACCTGATCAAACATTTGAATCTTGAATTAAACACATCACCTACAGGAGGGGTTAGTGATCTACATCATCATATCATATGGATATACAAAGGGAATATAGTGCTAAATTTTCATTTCATTTGAACATATCAAAGAGATCTCATAACATTCCAACAAGGAGAAGAATGCCAAATCATTATCATAACATCAATGAAAAAGAGTATCAATACAATCATGGCATAAACATATGAACAATGCAAGACAAGCTAACTAGATATCATTGACATCACATCAATGAAAGAAAAATATAGAAAAAGAGAGTGTAATCTCATTTTAAAATGACAGTACATCACATCATGGAAGGAAAGGTACATTCATGATACTTTACTAAATAGAAAGAAAATTCATCATAGAATGGAAAGTAAAAACATTCGTAAACATCAATGGTGAAAGAAAGTAAAGACATCCATTAGAATATGACTAGAGAGATGAACAAGCATCCATGATACAAGAACAATAATAAACATTAGAGAGACATCAAATAATATATATCATATATCACAAATGTGTTAGGTAATTAATATAACGAGAATTCAAAATGAAAGTATCACTATGTCAAAATCAATGTCATATATATCAAATATAATGTGAGTACATCAAATGAGAGTCAAAATAAGAAAAATGGGGATCAAGACTCACTCCTGCCCTTGGATCCATCACAAGGAGGGGGAGGAGGAGGCATATCAACTCTGCTCAGTGGAGGAAGGATAGAGTCCTCTGATTGGGCAAAAAAGATAGAATATGAGGGAGCCCTGTTTGCCACATGCATGACACCAACATATAATGCATTAAAGTACATCGCTATCTTGCTTGGCTACCTATGCCTATGATAGAGTAAGCTATGTCGTATCTCGATTGGATATCTATGCTCATGACAGAGTAAGCTATGTTTACAAGTGATGAACACGGGTCCTCAAAGATCGAACAATGTCCTACCTGACTACCTCTCCTCTAAGTGCCTCTATTGTTGATGCCCCTATAGTAGGTACATCATCAGTAGTGGGTGCGTCATCAGAGACCTCCTATATTTTTGCATTGATGGGTTGGCCATGTCTATCCAAACAGAGTAAGTGATCCCTATCAACCCAATGTTGCACCACTCTCTCATCCTCCTCCTCCTCCTCTAGGGTGTCCATATCCACATCCTCCTATGCTCCTGCACCAACTAAATCGAGAGTGCCACCCTCACTGCATATATGCTACTATCCTGTGTGGTCTTATTGGTGCTAGCTTCCTGATCTCCTTCTCTAGGGGAAACATCTCTCCACCCTCTACCTCCACCCTATCCTCTTCCTGATGGCTCACCATCCTTGTCTATATGCAAGGCTCATTCTCCTAGGTCTGTAAATTGAGGGAAAGGGTGATCTTCTATATGCCACCTATAAGTTGGGGTAACATTGGTGTCTATAATATTAACAAGGTACTCCCACCTGGCAGGTTGTAACCCATGAACCTCCTGTATGACCAAGGCATAGGATAGTCATGGTCCCCATCCTCTACTCTCCTCATTAGCAAATAAAAAATAGGTTGTGAACTCTATGGAGATATCTTACTGTCTCCTGAACTGCCTCCATACTCATGTTATGGAAAATCTCTCAGCAATAGGAGAAGCTCTACCTATGAGGGGTCAACTATAAAAAATGAAAGGAAACTTTCTCTAATCATCAGACCACCTTTTTGTATTGACATAGGGCCTCTAATCAATGGTAGAGAGATCATCAAGTTGTCGATGCTAGTAATCCATCTTTCCAAAATTTGGATGGTGAACATAAACCATGTACCTATAAATGTATGACTCACTAGTATTGTGAGTTACTTTAGTAATCGAACAAGCAATGGGAAGATTCTCCCTTTCCCAAATTTGTAAAACTAAAACTCTTGCAACCATGCTCCTGCCCCTGCGATAAACAACCTAACGAAGATATTTGAACATGTGGCATGGGAGATATGCACCCTAGGAAAACTTCCTAGGGGTGGTCAACATATCCAAAAGAATCTTATTCCAACCACACAACAAGCCCTGCTAGCCCCAATATGGAATCAGAATACAACCAATCAAACCAGCAATAACACTCAACAATGGATAATATTTAGCATAGGTAAAAAGGATATGGTCCCATGTGAGGTGTTGGTCCAAAATGGTGTGATCTCCGACCACATGATGTAAAGATATAATGTCCTATGTGGGATCCTGATCATAATATAATAAATGGCCTATAAATGGAATACATAGAATCCAATATACATCCTTAGGGGTGACTATGATCTCCCTAACTGGCAAGTGGAAAGTATTATGCTTTGAGTGGAATCTCTCTACTAAAGTAATCAATAATCCATGGTTCACACAAATATCAGGAATACTAGTGAGCTTCCCTAGCCCACACTGATCTAATACAACATGCTCCTAGTCAGAAAGATTCCCCACTAACCTCATGGTTTGCGGACATGAATAATGAAATTGTGGGTCACTTAAATTCACCTTCATAAAAAATAAAAATAAAAGAGCGTTAGTAACTCAATCAAATCAAACCATAGATGCAATAATCAGTCATGAAAAGCATCAGGAAACATCATAATTTAGGCAAGTTAGTCAAAATGCAAAGTACAATGATCAAACAAAGGTGAAAAATGCAAGAAATGAGCTCACTATTTCCCATATGACATAAGGCAGAAATATAGATTATCTTACAATAATCTCCATTGACCAATATGATGAAAGAGTCTGATACGATAAAGTGTACAGTGTCATATGATGAAGAGGGAAAAAATTTGCAATTCGTATAACACAAGGGCATACTTGAAATTATAATTCCTACTGGCTAAAACAATAAACCTATCCTAACCATACTGCCATTTGAGGATTCCTACAGACTGGTATGATAAAACTACCTTTTGGTAGAAAGTATGGCTAAAAGCATAAAAAATATCACAAAAATTCACAAAAATGCATGAAATTCAATAAAACAAGTTTGGGATTGGATCACTTACGGGTGGATCATAGTTTTGTGGCTATCTGTGCTATCTCTAGAGCTTAAATTGATGATTTTGGACTGATATATACATTCTAAAGGGCTCACAAGTTATCCAAAAGTCAAGGGTGAAAATTAAATGAAAATGAATCCTTGAGCCCCTTTTATACCCATTTGACCTAATTTTCAAAGTCCTCTAATTGACTCAAAACTGATCCCCTTACCTAATTTGATCATCTTGAATCAATTTTTGGGATTGAAATCAAAATCTGACATTAAGTTTTAAGTCAAATGCCTCAATCAAAATTTTGGTCAAACGCAATTTACCACTGACACAATCAAGCTCTTCAACATATTATCAAGCAAGATTTTGCTCAATTCAACCCAAAATCAACTTGCTATTATCAAATTGACAAGGCCAAACTTTGGTCAAACCCAATCAAATCTACTCAAATGTTGGTCAAACTTGGTCAAAATGACCTCCAAATTGCTCCAAACTCATTCTCACTCATATGCAGCCTAATCAAAAGTGAATCAAAACAATCTAACATCATTTCTTCTTGAAATTCAATACTTTTTACCAATCAAGTCAGTTAAAATCAATGTGGTACCTTGTTATATTCCGATTTTGATCCTGAGGGGGCAAAAGAGATATTACATCATCAATTTGACAATTGACTCAAAACATCAAATAAATCAAGACCTCATCGCTTGGGGCATCTCAATTTCATCAGAATTCATATCGAGTTGGGGTCCTTCAATCATTTTGCATGAATGATTTTATCGCTTCACATCAAATTACTTGGGGCAGGCATCTAAATCAACCAAATCTTTAGGGGCATATTAGTTTCATCAAACTACATCAATTTGATATTGTCTTTGTATTTAGGTAATTGGTTTTATCAGGACCCATATCAAGCTAATTACCCCATCAGTCTCTCAACAATAATCAGTTTCATCACACTTCATCAAGCTAATCATTCATCCAAACCAACCTTGCAGTTTAAGAGTCCTTTTGACATTGATCAATTTTATCACTTCACATCAAATTGGTTAGTTTTCATCATCATTGGACAAGTTTTTGGTTTCATCACTTCACATCAAGATGAATATTTTGGTTCTTTTCTATCGGTCTTCGTTCGATCAAGTTCAGAACCAATATCTTTGAATCATCTATCAATCTTCGTTCAAACCGAGATTAGAGTCAATATCATTGGTTCTCATTCAATCAAGTTCAAAACTGGTATCTTTGGATCTTCAACCAATTCTAGTTCAGAATTAGCTCTTGATCAGGAATGGTTTCAAGATTGCATATCAAACTATACATTGTTGCAACATCAAATGTTCTTTGAATCCACGCATTTCTCATACATCGATTTAAATAGGGGAAAATATAATAACCTAAAATTGGTCTAGTAAACCAAGAGCCCCTAATTTTGATTAATCAACCTAAAAAACCCTAAATTATAGGCATTATAATACTAGGCCTAATTATGTGAATATTTCATCAAATTTGTTTGCATAATTAAATCAATCTCCTAAATCAATCATCAATCAAAAATATCAAATATCAAGGTTATCACATTGATAAATCAAAGCCATTTTATTAAAATCCATAAACAACCTTTTAATTAAGTGAACCCATTCAACACATGTGTATGCACATAAATCCCAATTAAAAAGAGAATTAAAAAGGGGAAATTTCTATTTCATCTCATCCACAACTAAAAAAACACAACTTTGACCAACCAATGGGTTCACACATAGATCAAGATCACATGGATTGAAAGAGGAAGAATCTCATCCTCTCTTCACAATCAAATCTCAACCGTCCATTTTGATGGAATTCCTATAAAAGGAATCCCATTCCTAACTCAAGGCATCTAGGTTTTTATTGCAAAGAAAATATGCTATTTTAGTTACTCAATCTAGATCATTTTCTAATCTCATTCTAGTTTTAGTATGCATTTTATATTAGCTTAGATTAATATTAGTTTTCTTTCAATCATGTCCATTTTCCTAGAGTAATCTTGCATTGTTGATCTCATGTTTAGCTTAGAATTTTAATTACTAGCTTAGTCTTTGCATGGTCAATCAAGATTTTAGAGCAAAGAATGCAATTCTTGCATCATATTTTAAATCTTCCATTATGGAGTTGTCTATTCACTGATCTCCTATGCTATAATTGAGAGCATTATTCATAGATTATACTCACTTCATATAGGAAGCAATAAGTATGTTCTATTGGGTTTTAATTGTACAATTCAAAATTTTTATCATATTTTTTAACCCATTAGAGTAAGGATTTATTGAAGTGTTGTTATAATTCAGAACCACATTTAACACACACAACTATTTGTTAGTTGTAGGACAATAGGAGTAGGTCTTAAATTAGTGATATTGAGATGATGCATGACATCTTTTGTCATCACATTGATAGTAGTGCCTAGATCAAATAAGGCATATTTTACTTAAATTTCATTGATGACAACCCCAACCACAAGACTACCAGGGTCAGAGTACTTAGGGACAATCACCTTTCGAAGCTTGATGTCTGCTAACTGATCCACTACATGCACTATCTATGGATCCTTTTTCTTTCTTCCAGGTTTCTTTAAACATGCCTCTTTTATGGATTTGTTGTAAATTGGTACATATTTTATGGCTTGGAACAAAGGTATCTTAACACAAATGCGCTTCAACTAGTATATAAAATCAAATTTTGGTTCCTCTTTCTACTTTGTTACTTCTACCTCTAACCTTTGAGGGAATGGACATACTTTATCAAATTTTTTGGGAAGTTTAGAATCTTTTTGTTTGACTTGGTTAAATAGGTGGGTCATGCAAACTATCTTTCTCTACTTCTTCTACATGTATTTTAGTTCTGACTGGGGGATAAGGTGCTAGAAAAGTTGTACCTGATATGAGATATATATCATTTATACTCACAACATAAGAAGGATATTGATTTGGGTTAGCAAAATAAATAGGATACTATTGTGGCTTGTTATTAGGATTAGGGATAGGTTGTGCTAGATATTTAGTAGGTCTAGGTGTTCTAGAATTCAAGTTAGGAGGAGGCATTATGTCTAGTTTTTGAAGCCGTGGAGGTGGTTGTAGGTAACCGGTGGCCTAGTTTTTCCATTGTTTTCCTCCTCTCCATTAGGATGCTTTTTATCAATTCCCTTGATGTGGTTTCCAACCTCCTTGAGGGTGTTTTCAATTCCCCTAGGGTTTCTACCACTAAGATGGAGAGTTTTGGTAGTTGAGCCAAGTATTATGAGGATTATCCCAAGACAGTAACATATAATCTCCATAATTTTTTGGGTAAGAAGGTTTCCACTGACTATTAGGGGCATAATAATTTGAAAAAGGACCACTAAATGATAATGGGTCCAGTTGCATACATTGTCTTGGAGCCCATAACCTCCTTTGTGCAATGTAGAAAATATATTCATTATCTCCTTCAATTGGCTTGAACTCAGGTGGAACATGGTGACTATCAATATTGGTGACAATATTTCATTTGCAATCCTTCTTTTTCTGCCTATAATAAGGATAATATTATGCCAACATTGCCTCTGCATCCTCATGCTTCTTTTTTTCTTGAGGTGTGTCTAGTTCAACAACCATATTATTTATGATGTCCTCTTCAAAATATTTGATAAGATGAGTTATCTCCATTGTTGACACTCCATTAGTAGAGGTTTTACCCATACTAGATTGGTAACCTCTTCCTTTCTTAAGAGATTCTATGGAGTAGTTATAAAATATCTTTCTAATGTCTTCCTAAGGAACTTGTGTGATATCTCCTCCTCCCACTAGTACATTTGATGCCAAATTCCAATGACCATGTGTCAAATTTGCAATGCCTATTTGTCGAAACTTTGACAGATGTGTCCGTCAACATTTTTGCATTGGAAATGGTGATGGAAGTGATAACCATTGGTATTCTAACATCGATTCTCGTTCTAACAAGCCACATAAATAGGAATTTTTCTATGGGACCGATCTATTGAAAAATGGTTCTTACGACATTTCTTCGGTTAGAAAGGAGACAGATATGTAGTAGATGTCTGATAGGAGTACTCATCGGATGTATAACAGTCCCGTCACACAAATCTATCAAATTGGAGTTCCTTCCGATAGTTTACTTGTTGGATATCTGATGATATGTAATAAACTACCAACACAAGAATTCATTAGATGAATAGTGCTTCTGTCAAAATAACTTTACTACCTGTCAAAAATGCAACGGATTAGCATAGTAAAGATAACAAAGCTCAAGAGACCATCATAGTTGGTCTCCATCTTTGGTCCATATACTAACAAAACATTTTACATTTCGTTAGCTCATCAAATGAGGGGATTTGAAAGAATTTAATGGATGATATTTTCATGATAACGTATATTATTTAAGTTGACGTTGCACAAATTTATTGACTCCACGCACTTATATACTACAAGCACAGCCATAAAGAAGCATCTCCTCCCATGGCCTACATTACTCAAGCCACGAGAGGGGATGCTTCTTTATGGCTGTGCTTGATGTATACAAGTGCGTGAAGTAGATAAATTCATTCACCCTCAAATTAAAATAATATACGTTATACATGAAAATATCATCCATTAAATTCTTTCAAATCACCACATTTGATGAGCTAACAAAATGTAAAATGTTTTGTCAGTATATGGACCAAAGACAAAGACCAACTATGATGGTCTCTTGATCTCTGCTATCTTTAGTCCTAGCTACTAGGTAAGGGGTGGAAGACTTATACTTGTCGATCGTTGAGAATAATCACCGCCTTGCCTTTATGTACATTGCACAGTATCCAATATAAGAGAAGGCAAAAAATATGAATGGATAAAAGAAATGAAAGATATAATAAAATTATCTTGTTGTTTACCTTCTCATAATTGATCCCAGTCTTGCAAAAGTAATTTTATACGATCACTAGCACATTTCCTGCATGGATGAGAAATAGTATCCAAAGTTTCTAGATTTTGAGAAGAGGTATGAGTGGAGGCCAAAAAAGGGATATTTGTGAAGGTTTTGTAGACGTAGTACTGAATCATCATCTCTGCACTGGTACTTAATCTAGAAACCCTCTCTAGAAAATCTCCACATCTAGCAAATCTCCACAAAATCCCTTCTGGCCTCCACTGCATATACATCTTCTCAGTATCTAAAAACTCTCCATCATTGATTCTCGTCATTTTTCACCATCTCCATGGACTAAGACCTTAAATTATTGAGGTTATCTTTGTTTCAAGAATAGTTTAACATTCTCTACTTAACAGGGCCAACCACGTAAAGGTGGAAGCTCATCTGGCCCCTCCTAGGAGCCTCTTATGACCCTTTACAACATTTTAAGACCTCTAAGATGTGTATTCTTAGGGGTCATAAAGGGTTTTAAAGGGTCATAAGGGGTCCTGGGACACAACATATGAGAAACATAAATGTAGGCATCATGGTCACAAGTTTTTGGAGACAACATAATTGAGTGGTATACCTAGATGATGCAAAGCAACCACTACTCCTCTAGACCCAAAGGAGTAGTAGTTGCTTTGCATCGTCTGGGTATACAACTCAATTATGTTGTCACCAAAAAAATGTGACCATGATGCCTACATTTATGTTTCTTAGTTGTTGTGATATCTACATTTATATTTCTCAGTTGTCATGTTTATGTGCATGTTTTTTATGTGTTTGGGAAGACATATTTCTAGCCTGGGCTTGGATCCTATGAAAATTAGCTTCATAAAAATGAAGTAGATGACAGCTGAGCAATTTGATTCCCAAGAAAAATCCCATAAATGAACTATGCGTACCCCAATTCCTGTGGCCTCTGTGCGTACCCAAAGGATATATTTGAAACAACAAAGTAAGGCTTAAAGATCTGTCAAGTGATGCAAAATTAACTTCTTTAAGCCTTACTCTCATTGTTTCAAATATATCCTTTGGGTATGTGTAGAGGGCACATGAATTGGAGTATGCATAGTTCATTTACAAGATTTTTCCTTGAAGCTAATTGCTTAGCTCTCATCTACTTCATAATTTATTATCAAGCTAATTGTCAAAGGATCCAAGCCCAGGCTAGAAATATGTCTTCCCATTCTATTTAAGCCATATTCCTTGTTCTTGCCAAACTTCCTTGGTACGGTAGGCATGCTCTCTGCATTACTCTTCTTCAATCTATGTTCGGTGATAAGCATCTTGTTCTTCTTCCTAATTGTAGCCAGAGCTTCCTTTTCATCAGGATTCAACTCCACTTCCCCCATCTCATCATCCTCGTCACCCTCAGCTGCCATCCTAAGCCCTTCTTCCCTCTCCATTTCTTCAAGCCTCTGCAAGATATTTGGATCAATAAAGTCTACAACATTGTGTCCATCCATGATCTTAGGAATATCATCTTCTTTCCACTCTTCATTTGCCAAAATATACCACTTCTTCAAGCGTGTAGAGTAGTCTCTAGTGGTTGCAAATCAATCTTATTACAAACTACAATAAGAGGCTTATTGGCAAACAAAGGTTTTATGCTATGAAATAGAGCTACCTATTGCACAATACTATAACCATAGGACCCTGAAATATTAAGGAAAAACAAAAAAACCACCTTCAAATGAGCCAAGGTAATAATATTGAGCATCTCTATGGTGTTAGTGTCCTCCAAGGGGTGGTCCAAAATACCAAGGGTATCAATAGGCTAAATAGCTTCAGACTGTCACAAAGGCCTAATGGCTCTACCTTGTAGCCCACAACATAAAGCACACTACTCAAAGCAAAGTACATGTCGATATTGTAGAAATGGAAAAGAAACAACAAGAAAACAAATAAAAAAGAATGAAAGAAAACATGGAACTAAGCCCACAGTTCATAGGCCCACAAAGGGACATTTATCATAGTCATAGAAATATGATTATTTTTAAATGGAATACACCAAGGAGTACCATCAGAAATATTGACCATTTACAATCATGAACAGTGAATAATCAAATAGCTCATTTTTTTATCAGCATGTGTATTCTCTGTGTATATGAAAAATGAATGAAATATCAAGCTGAAATAAAACAGTGAACAAAAATTCAAATTCAAGGCCTAATTTATCAAGAGCAACAAACATTAGGATGAAATAAAAATCATTAAGACTATAGAAAAATCATTAGGACTATAGAAAAATCATTAAGACTAGAAAATCAAGTTCTAGAAAAATCATTACAACTATAGAAAAATCATTTAGACTAGAAAATCAAGTTCTAGAAATGGATGGTTCTGATGCTTTGCCATTACAACAATTGAGCATTCATCATTTGGTACTTCTTGGTGTATTCCATTTAAGTTTTTCAGCTACCGTGTTTATGTGCATGTTCTTTATGTGTTTGGCTTCTCTCCCTCACAAGGGATACACCGATAGGTAATTGATTTGAAAGCATAATGATTTGACATTTTTTTTTAGGATATGCGTAATCATCTCACCAACCTTAATTAGCAACATTTGTAATATATGTCAAGTGCTTATAATCAGTATGCCCAACAAATAGAGACTTAGTAGTAAAAGCATAAGGTTGCAAATCCACATCTGCCCTAGTAAGTATTAGAGCCTTTCAAATTTCTAAAGAACACAAACTTTGCAAATCAAATTGATATTTCATTAAAACCTATGTTCTTGATCAAGTTCTTAAAGATTAAAACATGAAATAAAAAGAAGATGCAATGAAGATGACATGTGCCTTATAGTGAGGACATTCAAGAGAGGTTTGATGAGTATTTAGATTGCTCAAAGATTGATTTTGAATCAGGAATTGATGAAGAACATGAAGTTGATATGGATAGGGATTCATTTGACACACCAAATCCTCTTCTCAATTAATAAGACTATGAGGAAAATCTAAATTTAGTGGTGTGTGGTGAATCTGAAGATGGAAGGAAAGAAAAGTCCCAAGTTTTGAATTTGGACAGTAGAGGCTCCTTTCCTCATTCTCACAAGTTTGTAGATTTGTCACATGGATTAATCAGTAAGGAAGAGGAATCTAGCTTTGGCATTCAAGATATAAAGGTTAGGCCTGACCATTGCACAAAAAAGGTGCTTGTATCCATTTAAAATTTGTCACCAGGGTATGACCATAATTCTGAGTCCATAATAGTGACATGACTCCACTACCTCAAGATATGGCAGCCTTTGGTCAAGAAGAGAACAATGATTTACATCCTATATTTGAGGGTACACATGGTGTAAGCATGGGACATGATGTGAATGATACAACTCATCATAATTAATAAAAGAAATCTTGCCAACATTAGGGTACCCACAGATCAAAATAGTCCTACTGTTTGGGTCAATAGACGACAACCTTTCCATATGTTGCCTCACCTATTTGAGGTAAGCCAAAATTGGTCCAATTCTCTTAATAATGGTACACATCCATCCAAGTGCAGCAACCTTCAAAGATTTGCGGAGGTAAAGAGAATCCCCATATTTTATCAGCCTAACATAGTCTTTGGCCACTTTGGCAATGAGAACCTCAAAATAGAGAAAAGAAACTTAGTAAAACTAGTCTATGCCGTTGTTTGTGAGGGTACAATCATGATAAGTGCCTCTCAAACCTCTTCAAACATGTAAGATTGTCTTTAAATACTTTATTGATATCTTCTAAACATTAACCAAATCAAACCTACTTTTGAATCCACACACAATAACCCAAAATGAAGGGTTTTGTATCCTTTAATGAATCTCAGTCACTGGTAAAGCATGGATAGTAAAACTAGTAGTCTCCAAAGCATTCAATAAGTGAATATGAATGTTTGAAAACTTTCCTCTCAACTTCCCCAACCACTCCTAATCAGTTAGAGGGATTAGTTGAGTGTTTAGACACTAAAACTTCTGATGCAACTCCCAAAATTTCACATACAAAATAAAATTAAATCCATTTATGAATTAAATCTAGTATGCCAAAGGACTAGTCCCAAAAATTCTTAAACATACTTTATCTGATATGATGAATTGTTAATAAAGGTCTAATATACAATGATCATGCCAGTAATATCAACAAACATGAATCCAAACATTTCAAAACAGTGAATCGATATCCTTGAGCACAAGCATTTTATTTGATCATGAATGCTCACTAAAATGAACGCATTCTGGCATGACCATTGTATATTAGACCTTTATTAACAATTCATCATATCAGATAAAGTATGTTTAAGAATTGTTGGGACTAGTCCTTTGGCATACTGGATTTAATTCATAAATGGATTTAATTTTATTTTGTATGTGAAATTTTGGGAGTTGCATGAGAAGTTTTAGTGTCTAAACACTCAACTAATCCCTCTAATTGATTAGGAGTGGTTGGGGAAGTTGAGAGGATAAAGCACAGGCTAGGGTACGACACCAGTAGAATGTGGTCATTTCAGTGAGCATTCATGATCAAATAAAAAGCAATGCATTTGAAATTTGTGGTCGAATATGATGCTAGAGGCTTGAAAGATGTTTCCCATCAAAGATACCAATCAAAGATAAAGAAATCACATACCTTCTCTCATTCTCAGCTTTCATGAAGGAAGATTTGATAGCCAAATATTCCTTGTACCACACGAAGAACATGCCATCGATTCAGTTTAGCATGTTATTATCATATCAGATAAAGTATGTTTAAGAATTATTGGTAAGTATAGGAATAGTGGAGATTCTAGAAATATCATAGAGGAAATAGAGCATAACACAACAGACTTGATTGTGAACACATTTACTCCACAAGATTAAGTTAAAAAAGGAATAGATATATTAGTAATATAAGTGAGTTTGGAAGAGAGGGATGAAAGACTAGAGAATGGGGAGGATTCATCCGCTTTAGCTAGGAAGATCAAGAAGATGGAGCAGGAGGACCATAATTTTAAGGGTGACATTATGGTAGAAGAAGTATTTAAAGATATTTACATGTCCCCTATCCATGAAATCAAGACTATAGGTGATGAAGACTGTGTTGAGGATGAGGGGGGTCTTAATCAGGGAGAGGCATAAGATGAATTTGTCTTGAGAGATGGGGAAGGAATTTTGGAAAATAGAACAATCCAGAAAAATAAATCTTAGTCCAAAAAGATAAATACGAGAGGAAAGAGGACGAGAGGGAGAATAGAAAAGACCAGAGAAAGTTAAGATCTGGGAGAGACTTGTTCTCTCTTGGAAAGAAATGAAGCTCATAACATGGAATTTTAGGGGTTGCAATGCCCCTAACTAGAGACATTTAATCAAAAAGTATTTTGAGACAAAACCTGATGTAGTATGTTTAATGGAAACTAAACTAGAACAAGAAGCAACATAAAAGTTTTCAGGAGTTTGGAACAACATTTCAGAATCTGTAATGACCCTTGTTAGTTTGTAACCTTGGATCTCTCATTTCTAGTTATCATAGTTGTAATTCATATAGATCTATTTAGTATTTCAACTTAATTAAATGAAATGATAATTTAAATAGAATTTATATTTCCTCTTATGACTATATTGAGGGTCCCATGTCCAACTTATTATTCTGTATACAATTATAAATGTTTAATTCATATATCCCATTTAATTATTGTTGTTCTACCATTATGAATTTGTGATTCTAATCTCATCTATTTTAATATGTATTGTAAATTCACATTTGAAATAAATATATGTATAATTCTTATTTCAATATTATTATCAAATATATAATTTCTATTTCAATATTATTATAAAAAATATATATATATTTATTTATATGATCCTACTGGATCTTCTCATGGGTTGAAGACATTTTTGTCAGCATGAAGGGCCTTGCAGGCCTTAAGGGGAGCATTGCTAAAATGACACCAAAATCCCATTTTCCCCCTGAATTAGTGTTTGGAGCTATGAAATCTCAAATACAAATATATTTAGACATGCTATGACTTTATTAGTCACCGCATGGATCTACATTGTCGGATCTATGGTCATAGAAGATTTGTAGATCTTCTGGACTGAAACAAATTTATAGAGTTGCATAGATTTTTGTGTTTTGTATAGTATAACTTGTGACACATAGATGATTTTGTCACCATTGCAATTAGAGAGCAGTTGTAAGAAGAGTATTGGAGCTAAAGGAGTGAAGTGATTGAAGTGCTGTGAGAAAAGATCTTTATAAATGCAGAAGGTCAACCCTAGTTCTACAATGTTACAGTGAAGGTATTTGTGAAACCCTAGTTTAATCTCGCACAGTTTAATTTCTAGAAGTGTGTTAAGAATGGAAGCATCCAAGGTGTTTTATATTAAGGATATAATAAGGTATAATTTCAAAAGACACCCTCATAAGTCAAGTGAGGATGATCCTGAAGGAGCGTTCTCACATACGCTTCTTGGTGTACTTCATGTAGAAGATATTACGGCATACATACATTGTAGGTATGAGGAGATAGGTTTATGAGAAATTTACAAGGACTTGGAAGAAATGTATGATGATGATGAATAGTTGAAGCATAAATATGCATTTTTGGATGATCTAGGGATCATAAAGATTGTAGAATTTCACGAGTTTGACAAAAATAAATGGATGGAGATTACACTAAGCCACTTCCATGACCAATTATTTTGGCTTGGAGGTAATCCTATTAAGATCACTAGTGAAATGATTCACGATATCACTATATTGCCTAATAAGGGCTATAATCACCTAAAAATGGTCTAGCTAAACTAGATGCCCTAAATCTCAAATAAAATGATCAAATCAATCCCAAATCAAGCTAATTGTAATGCCAATGCTAATTGTAGTTCTCTATTTTTAATAAGATTCAATATAATAACATGTGAATTAGTATTTAACTTAGAGATACATTACATCATAACTTTCTATCACACAATACTTACCAGCATTGTAATAATTCATTTCCTTTATTATCTCTTCCTTGAAGAGTTATAATTATATTGTATCTTTTCTCTTTTTTTTCATAATCCAATCATATACTATTGATATATGATTCAGATATATAATATATGCAATTCTAATTATTAATACTGGATATAAGTTTACTACATATATTTCACTATATATATTATTATTTATAGCCATATGTATATATATAACTTCATGCTCACACGATGGCTTTTGCAATTCAATTTATTATTGAATATAAATTTAGTTTGAAACACCCTTGATATGGGTTCCAACTATTTGTGTTGATTCCAGAAACCTCCCATGTACTGATAAATGTCTTGCTTAATTTATATTATCCAATCTCCTCTCATGAATAAATTATTAAATAGTCATTTCTCAGATTCTCTCAAATCGATTCTTCCTCCATTTATTATCCCCCGGTAGAATGAGATTGGTTTCCAATTTATATCTTGTGCGGTGAGAATGGGTGTAATTGGAGAGACATGTTTGTTCAACTTCATTCCTATTCATAACATAGCTAGATTAGTTTATACAAATGATGCTGATTAGTTTACTGCTTTATGTTATTAATTGTTGTCATTATCGATGCTCAACAATATTAATCACTATTAACACTTGATATTGAGCATTAATCCATACTTGTCTACTTCTTACCAAATCGCCGTTATTGATCATTACTATTAATATTAATCGGTAATGTTACTAAGTCCATTGATGTTCCTATTGTATTTCACCATGCATGATAAACGTTGTATCTTTATATTGGTTTAGTCGATTGGTCATCAATAAAGACTATTTCATTACTGTCACATAAATGATCAGTATCAACTAATCATCCTTCCTCAATGTCATGACTTACTTGGATGAAGTTAATAATTAATTATTCTTCTCTGTTGATAAACATATTTGGTCTCAATAAACTTTATTCTTCATGACAATGATAAGGATTATATTGTATTATTTCTTCATGCTAGTAATCCTTCTATCATCTTGCTCTACAAATCTACTGTAATTTAATTTCTTTAAAGACTTCTCAAAATTGAAACACTTAATATTATATTATAATTTATTATTATTAACTTATTTATTTTTATAGTTTAATTTTATTTATTATTAAATCTTACTTTTGAGAAGGGACATGATAGAATCCATGAATGGTATGGGTAAGGTGACCTTCATTCTTATCCGTGACTTCAATGAAACATTGGATATGGCTGATAAGAAAGGGAGCAAGGGGATGCAAGGCAGACCAGGAGAATGAAGGGCAGGGCAAACATTGTATTATGTATTTCCAATATGTTTGGATGCAGGGCAGACTAGGAGAATGAAGGATCCCTCACTGATTGCATGATAACCCAGTTTTGAAGGGTCATTGGTTGAGGGGACAGTCAAGGTCTGGATGATTGGGCCATTGGAGGACCCTATTTCTTTGTATTAATTGCTATTCAAATTGGATGCATGGATTTCTTGTGAATTATCAGCTACTATGTATCCTGTAGTTGCATCTGTAAATCGACACATACTTCTCTAGGGTTGTAAGCCACTTAGGGATCAAAATAGAGAAAACAAATCAAAATCATTCTTTGTCCTATTTCCTTTTAACAAAGTCTCAACTATCAATGATACAATACATTTGATGCCCTAAGCTATCAATACAAATGGTGCCTAGCTAGAAGCTCATGGGCTATCCATTTGATAACCAGAGTCAACATTTGAAATTTTTTTGATAACCAATAACATCAAATAATGGAGTTAAATCAAGGGCTAGGGCACGACACTAGTAGAATGCGATCATTTTAGTGAGCATCTCAACAATATACAATTGCGTCATTAAACATGACAGTAATATCAACAAACATGAATCCAAACATTTCAAAATAGTGAATCGATATCCTTGAGCACAAGTACCAATAACATCAAATAATAGAGATAAAGAACTAGCTAGGGCACAACACCAGTAGAATGTGGTCATTTTAGAGAGCATTCATGATCAAATAAAATGCAATGCATTTGAAATTTGTGGTCAAATATGATGCCAGAGGCTCGAAAGATGAAGAAATCACATACCTTCTCTCGTGCTTAGATTTCGCTCATTTTCTCCCACTCCTTTTCTCTCCAATCAAAATAAAAATGATTTGGGTGTTTCACTTTTTTTTTCATCTATACCCAAAAACTATCAGAATTCCGACGGTCAATTTAAAACCCATTGGAATACCGACACCATCGGAGCCTATTATAAAAAAAACACCAAATTCATAATAAAAAATTACTCGTCGGAAGTGTCTGTTAAAATTTGGCCCCAAATGTAGTAGTGTCCAATCAAGTGTTAAGCACTAGAGAAACTCTCATTTATGCCTCTAAGAAAGAGAAAATTCTAAGATTCTTCATTATGTGCACGATGTAGAGATTTCTGCAAACTAAACAAGAACCTTGATACATAGTCATCCAAATTTTTATCTTCCTTTTGTTGCATCTTGAAAATATCATCTCCTCTCATATCACTACCTCTGCAATATTCTTTATAATTCTCAAGGAAATTTGTTTTAATGCCTTCCCAACTATCTACAACATCTCTACCCAAACTCATAAACTGTCTTAATGCAACTTGCTTCAAAGTAATAGGAAATAGTTTAAGCCTATGAGCATTAGTGGTGTAGTCATAGCTTCTATAGATACTGCCAGGACAACAACTAAATATTGCATGAAAAATAACTATAGAACACAAAGATGGGAATTCTCACCAAGTGGCCCCCCTTGAGTGAGAATTCCAAAAGCTCAACTAGATACTACAAACTAGAATATCATTTTGTTTATCCAAAAGTAATGTTACATCATAATGGAACTGAAAACTATTCTTAATAAATTGAAAATTGAAATTACAATATCTAAAGTTCTAACCTCAAAGAAGGGGTATCCAAACTTTATTTATAGCAAGAAGACTTCTAAATAATTCTAACTTACAAGTCCACTCCTAATACATTAGGAGGACACAATTTATTAAAACATAAGAAAAGGAAGGAAGTTATGCTCCAAATAAAAAAAATTAAACTATTTCTGTTGTAGAGGAAATCTAGCATAAATTCTCCCCCTAGATCTATTCTTCCACATGCATGAAAACTAAAGTCTCATTATTACTCCACATTGTATGCACCCTAAAATGGTTGCCTAGACTTTGGGCCCCCATTCAGGAATTTATCAAATCCCTGAATCAATATTTTCAAAAATCAGCATTTTATCAATTATATCAATTTCCTTGATCAAATCCTATTTTATCATTTTCGATTATTTGCCTTGGGCTAACCATTTTATCCTAAAGTCTTTATTTATTAAAAGGAATATTTCCTCCCTTTTAAATAAATAAAAAGCCCCCACTTTTCCTCTTATCCTAAGTTGCACAAATAAAGCATTATTCTTATTTTAATAAAAAAAAGAAAAACACTTTTTGTCTTATATGGACATAAAAGTCAAGTCTTATTTTCTCATTGGAGGATATTTGTGCACATGGATTGCTCCTCTTTCAAGCTCCACCCTTGATTAAATCTTTTGCCTCTTAATCTCCATGGTCCATTCCTTCTCATTTCCTATAAAAGAAGAGCTCTCTTCCTCATTTTCATATGCATTTTTGAATACTAATGTTATGCTGCAAGTTTTCTAGGTCACTTTGGAGCTTTTGAAGATTTGGAGCATTCTTGACTTTTGCATCTACATTCCATTCTTAGTTTCATTCTTGCATAGTAGCTTCATGTTTATGCTTTCATAGTGTAGATTTCCTTTCAAGCTTTAGAGTAACTCATCTAGCTTAACTAGGAGGCTTGGTAATACTTGTACTTTCCTTTTCATAGCATAGCTTGTACTTTAATTTCCATAACTTAGCTTGCATCTCTCATTTCTTTCTTGCATATTCATCTTAATCTAGCTTGCATTTGCATTTCATAGTGATTCTTGGGGATATTTGCATTCTTTCCCTTGTCTTCATTGTAATCTCTCATTGTGTGGTTGACTCGCAAGGTCATTAGCTTAATAGCTCTAGCTGAGAGGAATCAAATAATCTTGCAACTCCATGCATAGAGAGCTCTAGGTCTTTTTCTAAGGTATCCCATTCATGGATTGCCTTGGTTGTAATGACTTAGAGAAGTGCACCATTTGAGTGTGTACATTTTTGGCACCCACAATGGTTAGCACATAAAAAATTAGATAATCTACAAGTAAAATAGCTAATCAAATGGAAAAATTTAAAAATGAAACCAACATGGTTGGATTAGGCTCAGAAAGAGCTTTCCAATGATATATCACACTTAAATTTTTGATACCATATGTGAAAATCTCTTAAAAATGGGTGCCAACAAATCTAGAATTCTGGTCTGGAATGTGTCTGGAATAAGGAATGTCAGCAAAGCATGGATCAAATCAAATAGTACTTGGTTAATCCTCCAATCTTAATGCCTCCTACCTATCCCAAGAAAACTACTTATATTATGTCTCAGCAACAGAATCTTCCCTGGGGGCATTATTGGCTCAGCTTGATGGTACTAGAAAAGAAAGAGCCATATATTATATCAGCCAAACACTTGTTTCATATGAGGTCAACTACACTAGTATTGAAAAATCTTGCCTAGCGGTGGTGTTTGCTTCCCAAAAGTTGCGACATTACATGCTTGCGCATACAATACACCTCATTGCAAAAACTAATCCTCTAAAATACTTGCTCGGTAAGGTTGCTCTCACGGGTAGACTTGCTAAATGGATGATGATTCTTTCAGAATTTGACATAGAGTATGTTGAGCGTAAGGCTATAAAAGGACAAGCCATTGCAGACCAATTCGCTGATTTTCCAATTCAAGATAAAGAACCAATTCAAGTTGAATTTCTAGATGAGCACATAATGTACATGACTGCAAGAACATGGAAGATGTTCTTTGATGGTTCTTTCATGAAAAATGGTTCAGGTGCTGGAGTGTTGTTTGTCTCTCCTCATGGAGATACTATTCCTAAGTCCTATAAGTTATTGTTCCCATGCACAAACAACATTGCTGAATATGAGGCCTTGATAAATGGATTGAAAATGGCCATAGAATGGGGAATTAAAGAGTTGCACATTTATGGGGATTCACAAATGATTATCAACCAAGTTAATGAAGAATATCAAACAAAGGATGACAAACTGATACCCTATAAGAAGATGGTTGATTCATTGTGCCGATACTTTACCTTTGTTACATTTCAACAAATCCCTAGAGCAAAGACTAAAGCAGCTGATGCTATGGCTACATTAGCTTCCCTTCTTCAGTTAGAACAACATGAGTCTAGATTTGAATTCCTGGTGGAAGAGCTACGTTACCCTATTTTTGACTCCTCAAAAAGCCACATCATTTGTACCTTGGTTAGCCATGAATCATCTCGCTATGGTGCCATTTATTCATATCTCCATGATGGTACTATTACTGAAACCTCCAATCATTCTGAAAGAAGAAACCTTATTCGTAATGCCTCTCGCCACACCCTTATCTTTGGTGATCTGTATAGGAGGGGTTTAGATGGGACACTTCTTAGGTGTTTAGAAAAGGATGAGTCCAACCAAGCGTTAGTTGACATTCACGAGGGCATTTATGGAGGACATTCTAATGGTCTTGCCATGGCCTGAAGGTTGCTTAGGGTAGGGTACTATTGGCCTACCATGCAGACAAATGCAGTAGCTTTTGCTAAATCTTGTGAAAAGTGTTAAAAACATGGAAACCTGATACATGCTCCAGGTAGGGAGCTTATTCCTTCTATTTCTCATTGGCCATTTCAGCGCTAGGCCTTTGATCTTGTTGGGCAGATTCATCCCAACTCATCAGGTGGACATAAATTCATTATTACTGCTACTGATTACTTTACCAAATGGGTAGAAGCTGTCCCACTTTTTGTTGCCTCAGGCAAGATAGTTTCTCTATTTATTTTGAACCATATCATCTATCGGTATGGAGTGCCTTCTGAGATAATCACTGACAATGGAGGTCAGTTTAAAAACAAGGACCTTAAACATCTCTGCAAGAAATTCAAGATAAAAAAAGATTGGTCCTCCATTTACTTCCCACAAGGAAATGGACAAGCAGAGGCTTCAAATAAGACCATTCTCAAAATCCTCCATAGAACAGTGCACAAGAATGGTAGAGACTGGCACCTATAGATAAATCCAGCCTTGTGGGCTTACAGAATGAGTATTCATACTCCAATAGGGGCTACACCTTTTGCCCTCACTTATGGTGCTGAAGCAGTGTTACCTTTAGAGGTAGAGATACCTTCACTTAGATTCTCTCTCAAAGGTTTAGTGATAGATGAAGACTACCGCGCCATGAGGTTGCAAGGACTAGAACTTCTAGATGAAAAGTGTAAAGCATCTTTTGATCACATGAGAGTTTACCAAAAGCGTATGTCCAAAGCATTTAACAAGAAGGTTTTCCCTAGAGAATTTCAAGTGGGGGATCTTGTTTTGCGAGAAAACCATAAGAACCAACAAAATAGAGAACAAAAAGGGAAGTTTGAACCTAATTGGCTTGGACCATACATCATTACTGCAACTTTTGGTACAGGTGCTTATTTACTATCTGATCCAGAGGGGGAACAACTCCCTGACCCTATCAATGTTTTGCACCTCAAGAAGTTCTATCCATGATGCCTATTCTGTCTAGGGGCATCCTTTGTACATATCTTATTGATCCTGAAAAATTCCAAAAAAATTCATATATGATGCTGAAAAAATCCTAAAAAGCATATAAAGTCCTGAAAAAATATAAAAAAATCAAAAAATGCAAAAAATTCAAAAAAATAGAAAAAGTACCTTGGTGAAAACCTAGAAACAGGCGCCTTGGTAACAAAAATACAAAAAAAAATTGAAAAAATAAAAAAAATCCAAGTGGTGAAAACCTAGAAACAGGCACTACTTGAGGCCTTTACACCCTTGTTTCTTAGCATGCATTCTTGACACTTAACCTTTCTCCATCATGCCTTGACCTTGTTGCCTTGGTTTGGAATTGGTCTTTGTCTTTGTCTAGGGGGCATAATCATGTTAGCTTTGGCCTCTAGGATGCATTGGTCTTTAGGACATTTTGCAAATGGTTTTTTTCAACACCACCCAAACAGTGTTTTTTAACACTACCCTAGCGTCAAGTGTTTCTCAACACTTATCAGATAATCCTACCCCGCAGTCTAGCATGATATGATATCTCTCACTGGAAAATGTCATACTCAAAGATTGACTCTATGACCTACACACACGCACTTAAACACTCGACTCGCTGCGACTTGTTTGACTTTATTTCTTTGTGTGCTGTCTATGATGATTTCTTTGATGAGTGTTCTCTCCCTAATAGTTTTCGATGATGCCGAGCTAGAAGACTAGGGGCATGAGGATAGGTTTTATTGATTTTTCTACTTGTGGGTATATTTTTTTGGTCCTAACTATCATTAGCATTTACGCTTGTTCCAATTGACATTAGGGGCTACAAGGTATTATCCTTGACTATTTTTTGCAAGTGCATACTTATAGCCATCTTGACTTTCCTTGTGTCTCGATGCGAGTATAATCTTGCTATATTAAAACTTAGGAAATCTCACTACACTAGTCATCTTGACCTATATGTCTTTGATGCTTAGGTGAGATTCCCACATATCTATCTCATATAGATCATATTCAGATTCACATAGTCATACTAGTGTGCATTGTATGATCTTGTGACGCTACCAATAACGCTCGATGATGACTATTAGAGTCTAAAATCTTTGTGACCTTGCAAGTCAACCACTTTCATAGTAGCTTGCATTTCTAGGTTCATGTTAGTTAGTTTTACATCTTGCACATGGAGAGATATCTCCTTTCATCTTTCGAGGACCTGTTGGTCAACTGTGCTCATCTTTCGCTTCTTCTCGATCATGTCTTTCACTTCTCCTCGATCATGTCTTTCGCTTCTTGTCTATAACATTTTGACTCTTTTACCTAATTTTCAAAACACCTCAAAATTGCATAAAAATTGCACCCCTAGCTAATTTCGATGTCCTAGATCCATTTTTGGACTCAAAATCAAAATCTAAGTTCATCTTGATAGTCAAAATCACATTTCAAATATTTCTCCTTCTTTTGCGCAGTTGGCTGACCGTTTGAGGCCTGATCCTTCGATCTTTGTTGGGGCACATTCATTTCTTCATCCCTATCTCCTTCAAACTCCTAGTCTTTCATTCATTTTTCATTCGATTCATCTCTCTGAGGTTTGACTTCATTCTTATCCTATATCTTTCTCAGTCAAACCTAGTCAAATTGGGGCATATCTTCACTGCTTGATGGTTATCCTATCATCCTTCGATTGTGATTTCTAGCAACTTGATCAAGTTTATCATTTTCTATTCTCCTCTACCTAATTTCAATTCTAATTCCAAGGGGGCAGTACCTATTACCTTCAATCTTTGATTCAGCTTTATCATTCAGCTCAGCTTGAGATTTTTATTTTGAGACTTGACTATCACTTAACAACAACGGTGATGGTTTTGTCTTTCGATTCTTATCTCTTATTTTTAGACTTGATTATCACTTAACAACAACAATGTTGGTCTTGTCTTTTAGCTTTTTCTTATGCTTGTCCTGATATGTTCCCATTTGTTGAACACATGTCTGGATTGTTTTGTGATCCCAAATCGATCTCACATTAGTCAAAGAGAGGCAAATGTATGCACCCTAAAATGGTCGCCTAGACTTTGGGCCCCCATTTAGCAATTTATCAAATCCCTGAATCAATATTTTCAAAAATTAGCATTTTATCAATTATATCAATTTCCTTGATCAAATCCTATTTTATCATTTTTTATTATTTGCCTTGGGCTAACCATTTTATCCTAAAGTCTTTATTTATTAAAAGGAATTTTTCCTCCCCTTTTAATAAATAAAAAGCCCCCACTTTTCCTCTTATCTTAAGTTGCACAAATAAAGCATTATTCTTATTTTAATAAAAAGAAGAAAAGCACTTTTTGTCTTATATGGACACAAAAGTCAAGTCTTATTTTCTCATTGGAGGATATTTGTGCACATGGATTACTCCTCTTTCAAGCTCCACCCTTGATTAAATCTTTTGCCTCTTAATCTCCATGGTCCATTCCTTCTCATTTCCTATAAAAGAAGAGCTCTCTTCCTCATTTGCATATGCATTTTTGAATACTAATGTTATGCTGCAGGTTTTCTAGGTCACTTTGGAGCTTTTGAAGATTTGGAGCATTCTTGGCTTTTGCATCTACATTCCATTCTTAGTTTCATTCTTGCATAGTAGCTTCATGTTTATGCTTTCATAGTGTAGAATTCCTTTCAAGCTTTAGAGTAACTCATCTAGCATAACTAGGAGGCTTGGTAATACTTGTACTTTCCTTTTCATAGCATAACTTGTACTTTCATTTCCATAGCTTAGCTTGTATCTCTCATTTCTAGCTTGCATATTCATCTTAATCTAGCTTGCATTTGCATTTCATAGTGATTCTTGGGGATATTGGCATTCTTGCCCTTGTCTTCATTGGAATCTCTCATTGTGTGGTTGACTAGCAAGGTCATTAGCTTAATAGCTCTAGCTGAGAGCAATCAAATAATCTAAACCCTATAGAAATATCTAAACCCTTGATAGAACCAACAAAAAAACATAAAATATATTCACGAAATCGAGCCATTATTTGGGCTCATCAGTACCTACTTTAGTGTGTCATTTGTTAGTGTCAGCCTTCATAGTTTGAATTTTTGCACTTGACCATCTCATCTTAGCCTCAACTCAAAATACTTTGTGAAACCTATATAAATCACATATTTTATAATTCCAAAGGTTTAATATATTCTATAAATATTCAAATGATTGAGCAAGCACTTCAAATCAAAGAACATTAAGAAAAAATATAGAACACTCTACATTCATATATGATTTGATGTTCATGATTAATATTTTGTGATCAAATTATTCCATTGACATTGAAGAAAATGTCTAAAGAGCATTACATCATCATATTTATGTGAAAATAAATAAGAGGGTTTTATACCTAAGGTATAATCATTTTATTTCAATATTTCCATTATTACAAACGCTCTTTTTATGTCATCATAGAAATTGTGGAGTAAGAACACCAACAAGAGGTTTGACTTAGGCAAGTCCTATACAACATAACCATTTTTCCTCATTTTTCTGTGTAGGTTTAGATTCAACAATAGAGAGGGTTACCAAAGTGCAAAGTAGACTAATATAGTCATTTCCAAATTTTTTATTGGTAGAAACACCTAAACTAGGGCAACATCCAACTGTGTTTGATGCTTTTCACTGAAATTTTAAGAAATAGGCTTGCAAGATCTATTGAATACATAAAAAACCTTTCTATTAGTTTGGCACCCTCAAAATAGGGCTAGCACCCCCTAAAAGTGTTTAACACTTTTGACACCAAATTTTATCTACCGATTCCTCTTTGTATCTCATTTTCGTATCTAAGGTCATGTGTTGATATCACGAGTCATATTTCCAAAAGGAATCATATAAACGATTATAATCCATTAGAGTAAATGGATAATTAGATTATAATGTTATAATCCATTAGAGTAAATGAATTATAATTTCTTTAGGTAAAAGTAGGATTGTCCCTAGCACAAATTCACAATCTACTACTTTGTGACAAAAATGATTACATAAAAAATAGTAGCCATTAAAGGAATGCAAAAACTTGATTAAATGGTCATCTTCGATGAAAGGGCCTCCTAAAGTTATTCTTTTTTTTCTTTGGAGGTGGATTTTTCTTTTGTTGGGGACTGTATTGTCCTCCTTGATCTCCTCCTTTTTGTTGTCATCTTTTATGAAATTTTTGAGAGCCTTGATGTATCTTTTTGGCTTCTCTTCATTTTTCTTATAGTGGATCCACAACCTTAGAAATTGTATCCTCCTATGTATTATTTTGATGTTGAAAAAAACCAAGGCTAGTCTTAATAAATAGTGACCTCTCCAAATTGATGATTTCATCCAACCTTAAGGCAGGGGCATTTTGTGTCCTCAGTAAATTGCATGAAGTGTTTGTGTTTTGGCTGATTTTACTCGATTGCATCCTTGATCGATGACCTTGGACATTGAAGGAAGCTCGGTCATTGAATGAACTCGGTGGTCTCTGGCACTCGATAAAATGGTTGCTCAGTCATGCCTACAGTGCTCAGTCGACACTAGTGCTCGGTGATGCCTGGCATGCTCAGTAATTTTACTGTTGCTCAGTAGTTCTAACTTACCGACTGGAGTTCTGTGTGATTTGTTGAGCCAACTTGGTCAATTAATTGTTGGTAGCCATTGTCTTGGGCCGGCATGCAGAATTAAATGTTTGTATACATTTGTAAGCCAACGTTTCTCAAATGACAACAAATCCTGGAATTGTTGTGCTCTCCTCTGTACCTCCTCATCCTCTAGGATATTCCTAATAAGGTCCTCCTTAAGACATTGCTCATGTCTATTGCTTATGGGAATGGTGGGAGTATAAAAGTTTCTAGCAATAAAAATGAAATCCTCATTATCACCATATCTGTACAAGGAAACACTCATTTTGTAATGGCCTAACCAATCATTTAGTTTATTTAATGCATTCTTCCCAATTGTGAAGTTGCATACTTTTAAATGCCTTGGGGTAAAATTACCCTTTCTCTGTGGGGCCAAATGCTCCTTTTTAGTCAACATGAGTTGCCAAATGAACTCTAGTATTGCAATCCTTGGTGGCACATAAAATGGGAGGACATGAGGTGGCTGGGGGCACCCATAAACTCTAATTATTGTATAAGTCTTCTCATAATAAAAATCACTCCAGTTGTGATTTCCTGTCCACTTGTCAACAAATTGACAAGGCCTTAGTAATTGCAAAACTTTGACTGGTAGCCTGGACAAATTTAATCTTAAACTGAACAAAATTGGCTGTATTATCTAGTTTTGAAAAGCACAAAAATCACACTCCTTGGAAATAAAATTCCATGCCCTTATCCACAACTGGACTAGATTAGGTTGACCATTCCACATCATTTTAGGCCAGAGGTAATGCAAATCCATGATATTGTAATTTTGATACAAAATAAGATGCATCAACAGTGAGTAATGCATAAACCTAGGAGATGGCTCCTTCCTCCTAATAGCCTCAAGACCTTCATGCATTTTGCTTATTACATATCCTATGAAATCATATCTGCTACTTACATGGAGACTCTATGAATCTACCACCATCATCAAAATGTCAGATGAAATTATCTCAACACCCCCATCCACTCCCAACACTCTGCACAACCCATATGGAATGTACTTGATATAGAAATTCAAATCCCTGTAGAAGTATGGAGTATCCCTTGGTGTTGCCACAATGTAATTTCTGTTGGGTTTAGGAACATGATTTTGGATTTCTCTAGTAGCTAGGGTAGACTCCCTAACATATCTATTTGCTTGACCCTGCAAATTGATCTCAGTGGGCATTGGGATATGTATACCAAAAGCTTTCATAAATGAATTTCTATCCAATGTGGCCAGGACCGAGCCATCACCTTTCCTTATTGTTTTTGACAAGGGATCATATTTGTTGGCCAATTCAATGAGAAAATCTATATCTAGGAAGACATCTGGAACTATCAACCTAGCCAACCTTGAGGTCCAAGGGTTTGAAATGGGCACCAGACTTTCAAATTTTTTATAAAAGTATCTAAATAGACACATTCCAGACACATCATGTGTCTTTGCATCTCTAAAAAATGCTAAATCATCAGTGAAAATTTTTTCACTGACCTTTTTGTTCTACGTCGACCTAGGTAGCAAAGTGATAAACTCATCTGAGTAACTCTCCTTCCCTTTATCTTTAGCTCCCTTACTAGTAGAAGCTCCACTCATCATTGGATGAATCATTCTTGATCAATTGATAAAATTCTTGTAGAAATTCTAAACTTCTAAACTCTTTGATCGCTGAAGAAATAAAAAAATCTTGTAACTTTCTAGCTCTGGCTTTCTGAAATGCTTGGTGAATTTAAAATGAATAACAATTAGCTATATTTATTGTAAATAATTGAATGCATTAGATCATTTGAGACTCAAGCTCTATAATTCATGTCACTTCCTTCATTACTTGGTACGCTCAAAACTCAATTCACTAGCTGAGAGCCGAGAAAGTGACATGCAATCAAATTTTGATTTTTGGCGACCTAGCGACAAAAACAACTTCTCACAGTCACTAAAAGACTTGGTGCCTTTTTAATATTTTCAGAGATTAAATGAATAAAGGGAAATATTAGTTGTTGAATGTTTTAATCCTTTTAAAACTTATCTCGAGACATGGCGATTGAAGGCAAAAATCATAGTCGCTGAATATTTTGGCTTCTTATGACTTTTTTTTAGAGACTTAGAGATTACCGTTGATCCTTGATCTGATGACTCTCAAAACTTTTTCATATTTTAATTTTTCCTTTCTAGGACTCAGTGACTATATTCAATCTCCTCATCACTAAATGTTTGAGCTTTATTTGATTTTACCTTGAGATTCAATGACTACCATTAGATCTTAATCTAAGGGCCTACCTTAAGTCTCTTGAAACTTTAATTTTGCATTCTGAGATTTAGCGACTATAGTCTATCTCCTTGTCACTACAAGATTTATCATTTACTAATTTCATTCTGAGACCTCGTGACTATTGTTAGATCTTAATCTAACAGTCTTACTTAAGTCTCCTTACCTTTACTTTTCATTGAGAGACCTAGCGACTGCAATGAGTCTCTTAATCACCAAAACTTTTTTGACTTTTTAAAAATTTCTAGAGACTACTTGACCTTGTCCATCTAGAGATCTAGTGACTATGGAGAAGTCTCTTAATCACTACAACTTTTAATAAACCTTGGCTTCTTCTCATGACTTCACGCCAGCCACAGGATCTAAATCTGACGGTGCTCATTTTTTGTAACAAAACCTTTGAAGTATTAAAGATATGTGAAATCAAATTTCAACCACACGATCTTAATCCAATGGTAGTCGCTCAATCTCTACAATTTTTGGATGACATCACCTTTATTAAGAGATTAAGAGACAACCATTAGATCTTAACTTTTGAAGAGGACAATCAATGATAGTCGCTTAATCTCATAAACTTTTCTTGACTTTGACTTTCTGAAGAGATCAAGTGACTGAATGAAAATATCTTTGATTTATTACATCTGGAGAGTCAACAACTATAGTCATTTCATAGTCACTGAATATTTTATCACTTCATCACTTGATCTGGAGATCGCCCGACTGAGTGTATGTAGGGTTTAGAGACTGGGTGACTATAGTTACTTTCAAAACATTTCTCAGTGTAGTTGCTAGATCTCATGAAGCAGTGCAGACCATTCAGAGACTTCATGACTGAGGGCATCCACTGAGTCGCTTGTGAAAAGAGAATATTCTTACAACTTAAAGAGATCGTTCAACTGAAGGGTTTCAGGATGTCACTTAACTAAAAGGAATATGCTAGATTTTTAAGGAGACTAAGTGATTGGTCATGAATGAATAAAAGCACATGCTAAAAGGTTCCTTAAGTGATTTCAAAAAATAACAAAAAAATAGAACCCAACTAAGCATTTCTAGGGTTTTTCATATTTTTAAGCAGACTTTGACCTAGCACTTAGGGTTTTGCAATTCTGATCAGTTCTCAAAACTTTGGGGAGGGATTTTTGCAAGAGATTTTGAACACAAAAATAGGGAAAACCTTCTAAAAATAAAAAATTTCAAAAGACAACTCAAAAATAGAGAATACTACCAACAGTGGCTTGATCTGAGGATGTTTAAATGTAAATTTTTGTAAAAACCATAGATCTCTGGGAAAGAAGACCAAACTAACTAACCTATTCACAGGAAAGAAACACTCAACCAGAAGGGAAACACACTTGTACAAAAATTACATAAATTTACATGTGCACATAAACATGATTTCAACTGAAAAAAGGTTTTAAGAACTACCCATGCACTGGCAATTCAAAAATTTCTCCATCCATATTCTTCAATAGGTATGAATCTTTTCCAAAACTTTGATGAATTACATAAGGGCGAAGCCACAGTGACTCAAATTTCTTATGCTTTCCCTTGTCTTTAGCTCTGACATTCCATTGGAGCACTAAATCATTAGGTTGAAACTTTCTAGCAGTAGCTCTTTTGTCAAAAAGGTACTTCATCTTTTTTTGTAACTTGACATTATCCTTTTAACTATCTCTCCTGACTTCATCTAATTCAATCAACTGCACCATTCTGTCCTGTATTGGCTCTGAAATATCCAATTCTTCATTCTGGATGAACTTGTATACTGGAAGCAAATTGTTGATAGGCAACCTTGACTGCAAGCCATATACCAGTTCAAATGGGGATTTTCCTGTAGCCTTCTTCACAGTGATTCTATCAGCCCAGAGAGCAAGTTTCAACTTTGAATGCCAGGCTCTTTTATTCTTTTCCAATGTTTTCTTCAAAATTTTCAGAATACTTTTATTGCTAGACTCAGCTTGTCCATTTGCTTGAGGGTGATAAGGTGATGAATAAAAGGTCATGATTCCATTTTCCTTATATAAGTCCTTAAATTCATCAGACCTAAAACACATTACATTATCAGTAATTAATTTAATGGGGACACCAAACCTGGTTAAGATATTATCCATTAGAAAATCAACCACTATTTTATTTGTTGCCTTCTTGGTGGGGATAACCTCTATCCATTTTGTGAAATAATCAGTTGCAACAAGTATCCAATCGTGTCCACCACTATATTTCTCAGTAAACTCCCCAATAAAATCCATTCCCCACATGGAAAATGGTGCTTCTACAACTACTAGATTCAACAATAATGCACTTAAATATTTTAACTTTGAAGCAAATTTCTGACAAGCTTCACATTTCTTAACAAACTGAAAAGAATATTTAAACAATGAAGGCTAAAAATAACCAGCTCTTAGTATCTTATGGGTAGTGGTCTTTGCAGAATAATGACCTTCACAAACACCAGCATGCATATCCTTTAAAACTTTCTCTGCTTGACTTTTGTCAAGGCAAAACATCAACACCTGATTTCTATCTTTCCAATACAAATCCCCTTGTATTAATGTATATCTCTGAGTTTGCAATCTTAGGGTTCTTTTCTGATTCTCAGACATATATTCTGGACATTTAGCATTTTTGAGATAATAAACAATATCATTATAGTATGATTGCCTCTCAATACTTATCACTGTCAGATTTGGTATCCCTACACTATTGACTTGAACTAGGTCCATGTTCTCTTCAGTAATCAATTTGGCAAGGCCTAGTCCTCTTACCAATTTAGTAATATGAATTTCCAAATTGAACTCCTGAATTCTAGTAATCCATTTGCATCTCTTTCCAGTGACTTATGACTATGTAAGAACATCCTTCATTGGTGCATGAGGAACATATGCAATGAATTTTGCACACACCAGATAGGGCATGAATGACTTTAGAGATTTTACTAGTGCATATGCCCTATTTTTCCATCATCTCCTAATTCAGTTCAGCAGCTTGCAAAGATTTACTAAAGAATGCATTTGGGTGTTCAAAATTTTCTTCATCCTTTTGCAATAACACAACACCAATTTAATGAAATGAGGCAAAAGAAAATAATGAAAATGGCTTGCTGTAATCAGGGGATTTTAACACTAGTGCCTCTTGAACCACCTTCTTAATTTTGTCAAAGGTATACTGTGCTTCTTGAGTCCATTGAAACTTTGCATCCTTTTTTTAACAACTTGACTATTGGTTTCACTATCTCTACAAAGTTGGCAATGAATCTTCTAACAAAATTAATCTTTCCTAAAAAGGATTGCACACCCTTGATATTTTTTGGAGCAGTGATCTTTTGAATAGCTTCTGCTCTTTCTGGATCAATTCTTACTCCTTGTTAGACACTGTGTGGCCTAATAACTTCCCTTATGTAACAACAAAGTGACACTTCTTTGGATTTAGGGACACACCATACTCTAGAGCTTTATTAATTTTTTTTTCAAGATGATTGCAATGATCTTCAACTTTCTTTGAGTATGCAGGCATATCATCTTGGTATACCACCATGAATGAATCAATGTACTCTTTAAATGCAACATCCATGGCTCTTTGGAATGTTGCTCCTGCATTTCTGAGACCAAAGGGAATTCTAACATAGACATAAGTTCCCCATGGGGTAGTGAATGCAGTTTTAAACTGTTCTAATTCTTTAACCAGCACTTGGTTATAACATGAGAAACTATCCATCATAGACAATAATTCACAACTAGTGACTTCATGCAACATTGCCTCTATATTAGGCAAAGAATAGTTATCATTCAAAGATGCAACATTCAAATTTCTAAAATCTACACATAACCTAATATCACCATTCTTCTTTTTGACTGGGACAAGGTTAGATACCCAAGTTGAATGCCTTATGGGCTAGATTATTCCTGCATCACTCAACTTAACCAGTTCTTGCTATATTTTGGGAGCTAGTAGTGGATTGATAGGTCTTTGTTTTTGTTTGAATGGTTTTACATCTTGCTTCAGTGGGATCTCATGTTGAAAAAGGTCCTCTCTATAGGCTTTCAAATCATCATAGGACCATGCAAACACATGCTTGTGTTTTCTCAGTAATTTTACCAAATTATATCTTATATGAGGATCTAATCCTTTTCCAATGTAAATCATTTGAGGTGTGTTGTGTGATCCCAGATTCACCTCTTCTAAATCTTCAATTTTAGCATTGCTAGTTTTTAACATGTGATCATTTTGATTACTATATAATGCCTGCAATTCTGTTAAACCTTTGGGAATGTGATTTGTACTTAACTGAATAATTTCATTCCCCAAGATCATGTCCTTACCATCAACTACCTCAACTAGGGCATTACAATCTATAGGCTGATCTTCATAGATGTCAAGGCATTGAATAAATCTTAAAATATCATGGTCATCTTCAAAAACCTTCCAGTTGTATATGTTATCTGGAACAACTAGCCTACTTTTAAATTCTACTAATGATACTCCAGTTAAAGTTAGATCATCTTTTTTCAAAGCAACATTAGCCAAAAAATCAGCCATGATATTCTTAGATCTTTCTAACCAACTAATGTTGAAAGCATCAAATAGTTCAATTTGATCCCAAATAGCATGTCTATACATCTTTAACCTATCATTTTTTATAGCATATTTGGATCTAACTTGTGCTACAACAAGTTCAGAGTCTCCATAGACTTTTAAAAATTTTATTCCATGTTTTGCAGCAATATTCAATCCTAAAAATAATGCTTCATATTCAGCAGTATTGCTTCATATTCAGCAGTATTGTTTGTACATTGAAAGGTCAATAGGAAAGAATACTTAAATGTGGTACCTAATGGAGATATAAACAAGACTCCATCTCCTGAGCCTTCTTTTGAGAAAGATCCATCAAAGTACATCTGCCCTAATTCATTTTTCTATTTGTTCAATTCTGCAACTAATGGATCTGCATCTTTATTTTGTGGAACAATCTTCTCCACTCTGAAATTTTCCATATCCACATCCACACAACAATTTAAATCATCAGCATCATTCAATTCAATCATGTGTGGGGTCCTAATTTCTCTAGAAACCTTGACATTACTTCCACCAATGTTGAAAGTTGCATAAGACAAGTCACACTAAATACTACCTCCCATTGAAGCACTCCATTTTGTAGATAACAACATTCCATACTGAGGTGGGATATCAACCACTAGGACACTCATGGTTAATTGCTTGTCTGGATATGCTGCTAACCTATAAGATAGAGCCTTAATGGTTCCAATAACTAGTACTTCTCTTGAATCCATGGCTTGACATCTCCCATGAGGTGTATCAACTTTCAATCCTAATGATTTCATGACCTCTACAGGCATGACAGTGTTAGAAGCTCTTGAATCAATCATATAGTTTCTTAAAAGTTTTCCATTTATAACCAAAGTAAAAAAGAAAGGATCAATTGTCCCAGACACAGTGCTGACAATATTTGTATCCAAATAGATTTGGGGAATCTCAAAAATAATTTCCCCATTCTGATTCTCAGTTGAATCATCCATAGAAGAAATTAACTTATCAACCTTAATGATATCTTGGGTACCTGTGGGAGTAACTCCATTCACCCAGTTTAAGGTTTTCTCTTTGTGTTCCTCTATTCTCATCATTTCTAGTAAAGGAACCTTAATAGTAATCTGTGACAGTAATTTAATCATGTCAATAGGAACATATTTTGAGTCAACTACATCCTGTTGTATAATAGTAACTTCCTTGTTCTCCTCATGTGTAGACAAGTTAGGATGATCCTTACTTTGGATTTTAATCTCTTTCTAGAAAGAGAAAACAATCTCCTCTGGGGATTTGGTTTTTACTCTATAGGCAAAATTTGGGCTAGTAAATGTGACATTCTTTTTTACCTTGACCTTGTTGACAACCTCGATAGCTTTCTATTTATCCTGGAGTTGTCTAACATCCTTTTCTAATTTCTTGATGAATATGCCAGTAGTTTTATGATTAGGATCACCTACCACTCTATTTCTTAGGTTGTATGTGCTCTTGGCTTGGGTAACCATATTTGTAGTTATTTGTGCAATTTCTTCATTAGAGGGCCATCTCAAAACAACTGATGCATCATCTTTTAAAGTATTACACTGGACATTATCCAAATGATCATCTTCCTCATCTAAAAATACCTTCTGGTGATAAACTTCATTTCTAACTTGGGAACTAAAAACATCCTGACTCTCATCTTCTTTAGTAGAGTCAATTTCATCATAAATACATGAAGAGGTCATAGCACAACTCTAGTCATCATAAGACTCCTCTTCATTATTTTCTTGTTCTCCATCTGCAGAGACACTTTGAGCAATTACAAAGTAATTAGGATCATGTGGTGATTGACATACAATACACCATGGGACATCATCAATCATGTTCATCGATTTTTTGTGTAATGGGTCAAGAGTTTTGTCATTTGTTTTATCCTTTCTCTCAAGGAGTATAGGCTTTCCATCTTTCCATTGAGTATTGTAAGGATAATTTTGCATTCTTGGTAACTTATTGAAATTGTTGAAAGCATGCCTATCATTTCCTACCACCCTATTGTTCCTATTTTCACCAGGCTTCAAGTCCTTTATATCTTTTAGAATTTGTTTTAAGATATCATCTTCCTTTGGTTTTGCATCAGACTTTCCTGGTTCTTTTCTATTTTTCACTTGTGGTTTGTTATCATCTCTTCTTCCCAATTTTCCTGATATCCTTTGGTTACTCTCTATGTTGATGGATAATTTGTAGGCTACAACAATATTTCTAGGGTTTTTATCTCTTAGAAGTTATCCCATTTTTGCATCAAAGGCATTTAAATAGGTGAGCAGACATATCTTATCATCTAGCCTAATGAATGTAATAACTTATGCATAGCCTTCTGAAATCTAATATTAAATTCAACAACCCCCTCATTTTGATTCTTCTTGATGTTATTGAATTCATTTAACATGAAACCTTCATTTGTTTTGTCACCATACTTTTCTTTAAAACAATTCTTGAATTGATCCCATGAACCAATACTGGCATGAGGTAAACCCCCAAACCAATATCTAGAGTCTTCAGTTAAGGATTGAACAAATAGTTTCATTATCACATCATTAGGTTCTATATTGTAATCATCTATCATGTCAATGAAATTATTCAAGTGTTCCTCACAAGTGATAGCATTACTACCAGTGAACTTTGAAAGGTTTTTCCTAATTTCATTAGGGATAGGGTTGGGATATCCAGGAATACCACTAAAGACTAGTTGCTTATATCTTTCATGAACATGCCCTATTTGAGATGGGCTAGCACCTTGAGATGTAGATGTCTGAATATTTGAAATAGTAGAAACCTTATGGACAATTGGTGGGGGAACATTTTTTGCAGTATTTACAATATTTGCACCTTGTATAATAGAAGTAGAAACTGCATTTGCAAGTCTTGAAGATTGTCTAAGAAACTCAATCTTCCTTTTCATTTCTATAGTTGTAGCTTCTAATTTATCCTTTTCTAGTTCTTTTTCCAATATCTCCTTTTCCCTTTTAGCTTTCTCAAGTTCAACATCTAACTTCAAAACTTGATCTAGAGGGTCCTTGGCATTTATAGGTTCATTAATTGAAACTCCTACAACCTTTTGTTTACCCTTATCGTTAGGATCTCTTATCTCATGTACTTCTTTCATAAGGGGTTTCTCTTTTGTTTGTTCAGGTACAGAAACATAATTTATGGCTTCTAGATCTAATAACTATCTTTTCAATTGTTCTGCTCTTATCATGGCTTGTCTAATTTTTTCTTCTTTTTCTTTTTCTCTTTTTTGTCTGATAGCAGCTTGTTCCCAAATTTTCCTTTCCAGCTCAAAAATGTCTTCAAAAATTTCCTCAAAATCTAGAAGGGTTGTCTCAGATGATGATTTTTGGGCATGGATTTCTTCCTAATGACTATCAAATACATGGAGGCCTTGAGGTAATGAGGAGCCAAGGGTAAAGGGATGAAGAAAATTCTATCTATTCCTACTCTGGCTTCTAGACCTCCTTTCATTTCCAGGATGTTTACTATGAGCCCTTTAATTGTGTTGCGGTCTTTCTCCACCCTTCTCAGAGGGAGAGTAGTAATCCTCATACTGGTTCAAACCCAAATCAATAGCTTCCTCATATTTTGATGTATTTCCTTCTTGATTGGTTTGAACAGGGTCTTCTTGTCTTACATTTCCTTTTTGTTTCCATGTGAAAGACATATCATTGCTATTTCTTTCTTTCCTCATCTGACTACGTCTAGAGGTAGCTGGAAGCTCTCCTTCCAAATTTTCTTCTGGATGCTCTTTTCTCTAGTATGTTGTATTTTTGAAACTCATTGTAAAAGGAGATTTATCACACAACACTAGTACAAAGATCTTTTAGAGTCACCACCCAACTAGGTTGAGAATTTTGAAACACTACCCTTAGGGATGTAGATAAGCTCATGCAAAGGAAATAGTGATCTAAATAAAAGAAATAGTTATGTGCTTGTCAATGGTGACTGACTGGTTTGAAATAAGTAGGCCAGGAGTGTAACTCAACTTGAAACCTACGTTATTTATATATAATTGTAACAAATCCCCAACAAAGTCACCAGTTTGTTAGAGCTTTTTCTTACAGGACCAAACTTGGTAAATATATGTGCTTGATTCTCAGACTATGACCTCTCAAGTTTGGCAAGAATAAGTCTAATTGATGAGGATTAGATAAGATCCTCCTTCTTCTTCGAGCTCCACAGGACTCAGGTGAGTATTGCCTTAGATGATTTACTATGTTTCAAATAAAATTTTAGATGGTGGATTGGGTTCCTCACTGCTATGCTATTATGTTTCTAGTTATTTCAATAAAACACCACTCTATGATCAGCTAAGAATATTCTGATGTAGAGTATAACAAGGAAAAATTATAAATGCAATAAAAAATAGCAGTGGTATAAGGATGTTAATCCTTTTTTTTTTTTTTAGTTTTACTCAAAGAATGCTAACCTCTTAGATTCTCTCTTTAAGGAATCAGTAATATGAACTATATCACTTGAATAAAGTCCTTTCAAACTATGTATAAATTAATAACAAAAATGTACTGGTAATTATATATTATGTTCTTGATGACTAAATGATAACTACATAACAAAATCAAACCAATACCTAATCCTTGGGTGAATTGAGTCTTTGAATGCAAATCCACAGGAAAAATTCAAACAAATATAGTAGGATGCCTTACAAACTACATGCAATTTGAATAGAATGTCTTACAAACTATTATGTCACTCCTATATTGTTATCATCAAAATACTAACAATTATGTTTACTCTCTAAAATTACTTATGAAACTTTAATCCTTTCCTTGAAAGAAATTCATAAATAAATAGACAAATTGCCTTGCAACAGGTATGTTTTTATATGCCTTACAAATAAAATCATACAAGAGTAGAACATAAAAGTAAAGAGACAATTAAAAAATAAGATAGAAATTGCAGTTTATTTTATTGAAAATATTCCTGTTTTAGTACATACAAGATTTTGAAGCTCAGAAGCCTTTAGACACAAAATTGAGAAATTTTCTCTACATAAATTGTATTCATCCAATCATCCTTTACAAAAGAGAGTACAACTCCTATATACAACTAAACCATCTTGGAATCCTTAAATGAGTAAGGATGCAACAAGCTTCAGATGGTTTAAGCACTAAACCTAAATCAGAAAAGATAAAACTACAAAGAGGCCCTTTAGGTGATGGAGAGACAAAAAACTTTTGGACTCTTCAGATATCTGATCTTTTTGTTTCGATAACTGACACCTTTGTCCAGAGATATTCTTGATAGCTTCATTGAGTTATTATGAGATATGGTGACTACCATTTCAGGCTAACCTACACCATTCTTCATAAATAGCTATCATCCCTATTCTCTTAGGTCAAGTGTCAAATATCTAGATGTCCTCTTTACTCTTCATCCATAACATCGAGGTCAACTGCTACAAGATTTTTCTTCTTGGGCTTCATAAGGACATCTCATGCAGTTACCTCCTCTCTGGACCATTGAAATTCTTGAATGCTCTGCAACTGTGCCTTTTGTCTCTCCCACCTGGCATCTACAATCTGCTTGACATCTATAATGAACTTAATGAAGTCCATCTTAGCCTTAATAGCTTCACCAAGAATTGCATTGAAGTGATCCATGTCTAATTCATTGCTGTCATTAATGAAAGCCTCTTTCCTAGGCAATAGAGAATCAAATTCTAATCTCCATGTATCTAAATCCTTTATGGTGCTATCTTCTACTTTGATCTAAGGGACGAACCTGCTACAATTAGGTCCAAACATTATTATCCTTTCCTCAATCTGATTTACTTTACCTTTGAAAAAGGATAAAGTATTTCCAATCTTGGCAATCTCTTCCCCCACTTGCAAAATTGTCTCCAGGAGATCTACCCTTAGCGGTTGTATTGCTGGTAATCTATCAAACAAAGAGGTCCCAGTTGACCAAGTTCCATAATAAGTATTCAAAATAGAAACAAAATTGTTTACCTCTACTTGTAATCCAAGCAAATTACTATAAGCAGTGTAAACTACATCTTCTTTCTCTTTAAAAATTTCTATCCTATGCAACAAAACCTTGATTAGGGCTTGCAGTACAATTTCATTATGCTCAATATTTACTTTCTCTATCACTGCAGCAACTTCTTCTCCACCTACACTTTGGATTTCTATTTGAGTAGGTTGTTCAGGTGGTAGAGGTGCAATCATAGGCATGTTTATTATTTGTTGTGTCAGCTCATCCATGGTTTTCTCCAATGCCTTTTCCTTCATGATGTGCACCTCCCTGTCTCTAACAAGTGCACTATAATCTTCAAATAGGTTCTTCAACCTATCTGAAAGTTTCTTAGATTTATCCTCAATCTTGCAAAGTGTGCGAGGACTTGTGAAATCTCTAGATCTCTATATTATGGATAGACCATACAATCTTATCCTCTTCAATTTTTTCTTGGACATTTAGTAGAGAAGGCTTTTGATCCTTGGGATACATGCTCCACATAGCCAATGCTTGATTCTTTGGGCTATACCCAAATCCTTTTATAATATCCCAAATTTGAGTCTCTGAGGACAAGTTTAGATCTGGCTGCCTTCTGATTTGATCTATTATGAAGGCATAGGCAAGATCCCAACCAGGCACAAGTAGCATATTGCTAGCCTTTACCAACTTCCTGGCCTCTTCAGGAGTGATTGTTTCAGATTTAGGATCATAGTCTCTTAAAGCTTGACTGGCTTCATCAGGTACCTGACCTTCTTCTATGATTTGTACACTAGAAGAAACCTATTTTTGCTTATGCCATAAGAGAAAGTTTTTGAATTCATCATACTTAATGAATTCATCATCTTTTAAGAAAGCATCCCGTTGGATCAATCGTTCATCTTGATAGAGAGCCAATGGAAACTCTATTTCTTCTACTACTTCTCTTTGTTTTCTCTTCTCTTTTATGATCTTCTTCGTTAATTGGTGGTCATATGCTCTAGTTCTAGTAATTAGAGCTCCCACTCTATCTTTTTCCTTATCATTAGCTTGTATTTGGGAAGACTCTCCAATTTGTAGCTTTTGCCTCTTAAGAGGAGGCTCACTAGTTTCCTGAGAACTAGGCAACTCTGTCAAATCTACAACCACGTTTTCATCAGCTCCCTGCTCAGTATGAGGTGGCTATTCCATGGAAGGAAGGCTATGTATTGAATAGCCATCACTATCTTCTTCATACTCTGATGAAGAGTGCTTTTATTTTTCCCTCTCCTTATCATCAATTAATCCCTCCAAAGAATTGACCAAGGCATTAAAATTGGCCATCATTTGATCAAGCCTTTGTAAATAAGGTAATGTGGGGTAAAAGCCTCCAAAGGGAATTCCCTTTTTCTTCAGCTATTTCTCAAATGACAACAAATCATGGAATTTTTGTGCTCTCCTTTGTACCTCCTCATCCTCTAGGATATTCCTAATAAGGTCCTCCTTGGGAAATTGCTCATGTCTATTGCTTATGGGAATGGTGGGAATATAAAATTTTCTAGAAATAACAATGAAATCCTCAATATCAACATATCTGTACAAGGCAACACTTATTTTGTAGTGGCCTAGCCAATCATTTAGTTTATTTAATGCATTCTTCCCAATTGTGAAGTTGCATACTTTTAAATGCCTTGGGGTAAAAGTACCCTTTCTATGTGGGGCCAGATGCTCCTTGTTAGTCAACATGAGTTTCCAAATGAACTGTAGCACTGTAATCCTTGGTGGTACATAAAATGGGAGGACATGAAGTGGCTAGGGGCACCCATAAACTCTGATTATTGTATAAGTCTTCTCATAATAAAAATCACCCTAGTTGTGATTTCCTATCCACTTGTCAACAAATTGACAAGGCCTTAGTAATTGCAAAAATTTGACTGGCAGCCTAAACAAATTTAATCCTAAACTGAACAAAATTGGGTGTACTATCCAGTTCTGAAAAGCACAAAAATCACACTCCCTGGAAGTAAAATTCCATGCCCTTATCCGTAAATGGACTGGATTAGGTTGACCATTCCACATCATTTTAGGTTGGAGGTAATGCAAATCCATGATATTTTAATTTTGATACAAAAGAAGATGCATCAATAGTGAGTAATGCATAAACCTAGGAGATGGCTCCTTCCTCCTAATAGCCTCAAGCCCTTCATGCATTTTTGTTATTACATATCCTATGAAATCATATCCTCTACTTACATGGAGACTCTGTGAATCTACCACCATCATCAAAATGTCATGAAATTCTCTCAGCACCCCCACCCACTCCCAACACTCTGCACAACCCATATGCAATGTACTTGATATAGAAATTCAAATCCTTGTAGAAGAATGGAGTAGCCCCTGGTGTTGCTGCAATGTAATTTTTGTTGGGTTTAGGAACATGATTTTGGATTTCTCTAGCAACTAGGGTAGACTCCCTAACATATCTATTTGCCTGAGCCTGCAAATTGATCTCAGTGGGCATTGGGATATGTATACCAAAAGCTTTCATAAATGAATTTCTATCCAGTGTGATCAGGGCCGAGCCATCACCTTTTCTTATTATTTTTGACAAGGGATCATATCTGTTGGCTAATTCACTGAGAAAATCTATATCTAGGAAGACGTCTGGAACTTTCAACCTAGCCAATCTTGAGGTACAAGGGTTTGAAATGGGCACCGGGCTTTCAAAATTCTTATAAAAGTATCTAAATAGACACATTCCAGACACATCATGTGTCTTCACATCTCTACAAAATGCTAAATCATCAGTGAAAATTTTGTCACTGACCTTTTTGTTTTGCGTCAACCCAGGCAACAAAGTGATAAACTCATTTGAGTAACTCTCCTTCCCTTTATCTTTAGCTCCCTTACTGGTAGAAGCTCTGCTCATCGTTGGCTGAATAATTCTTGATCAATTGATAAAATTCTTGTAGAAATTCTAAACTTTTGAACTCTTTGATCGCTGAAGAACTCAAAAAATCTTGTAACTTTCTAGCTTTGGCTTTCTGAAATGCTTGGTGCATTTGGAATGAATAACAGTTAGCTGTATTTATTCTAAAGAATTGAATGCATTAGACCATTTGAGACTCAAGCTCTATAATTCATGTCACTTCCATCATTACTTGGCATGGTCAGAACTCAATTCACTAGCCGAGAGCCGAGAAAGTGACATGTAATCAAATTTTGATTTCTGGCGACTTAGCGACAACATAGCTTCTTACAGTCGCTAAAAGACTTGGTGCTTTTTAAATATTTTTAGAGATTAAATGACTAAAGGGAAATCTCAGTTGCTAAATGTTTTAATCCTTTTAAACTTATCTCAAGACCTGGTGACTCAAGGTAGAAATCATAGTCGCTGAATATTTTGGCTTCTTATGACTTTTGTTTTAGAGACTTAGAGACTACTGTCGATCCTTGATCTGACGACTCTCAACACTTTTTCATATTTTAATTTTTCCTTTCTGAGACTCAGTGACTATAGTCAGTCTCCTCATCATTGAATATTTGAGCTTTATTTGATTTTACCTTGAGATTCAGTGACTACTGTTAGATCTTAATCTAACGGCCTGCCTTAAGTCTCTTGAAACTTTAATTTTGCATTCTGAGATTTAGCAACTATAGTTTATCTCCTTGTCACTACAAGATTTATCATTTACCGATTTCATTCTGAGACATCGCGACTACCGTTAGATCTTAATCTAACGATCTTCCTTAAGTCTCCTTACCTTTACTTTTCATTGAGAGACCTAGCGATTGCAATGAGTCTCTTAATCACCAAAACTTTGTTGACTTTTCAAAATTTTCTAGAGACTACCCAACCTTTCCCATCTAGAGATCTAGCGACTATGAAGAAGTCTCTTAATCACTGCAACTTTTAATAAACCTTGACTTCTTCTCATAACTTCACGCTAGCCACATGATCTAAATTTGACAGTGCTCATTTTTTGCAACAAAACCTTTGAAGTATTAAAGATATGTGAAATCAAATTTCAACCACACGATCTTAATCCAATGGTAGTCGCTTAATTTCTACAGTTTTTGGATGACATCACCTTTATTAAGTGATTAAGAGACAACCATTAGATCTTAACTTTTGAAGAGGACAATCAATGATAGTAGCTTAATCTCATAAACTTTTCTTGACTTTGACTTTCTAAAGAGATCAGGTGTCTGAATGAAAATATCTTTGATGTATTGCATCTGGAGACTCAATGACTATAGTCATTCCATAGTCGCTGAATATTTTATCACTTCATCGCTTTATCTAGAGATTGCCCAATTGAGTGTATGTAGGGTTCAAAGATTGGGCGACTATAGTTACTTTTAAAACATTTCTTAGTGTAGTCGCTGGATCTTATGAAGCAATTCAAACCATTCAGAGACTTTGTGACTGAAGGCATCCGCTGAGTCAATTGTGAAAAGAGAATATTCTTAAAACTTAAAGAGATCGCGCGACTAAAGGGTTTTGGGATGTCGCTTAACTAAAAGGAATATGCCAAATTTTTAAGGAGACTAAGGGACTGGTTGTGAATGAATAAAAGCACATGCTAAAAGGTTCCTTAAGTGATTTCAAAAAGTAACAGAAAAATAGATCCCAACTAAGCATTTCTAGGGTTTTTTAGATTTTTAAGAAGACTTTGACCTAGCACTTAGGGTTTTTCAATTCTGATCAATTCTCAAAACTCTGGGGAGGGATTTTTGCAAGAGATTTTCAACACAAAAATAGGGAAAATCTTCAAAAAATAAAAAATTTCGAAAGACAACTCGAAAATAGAGAATACTACCAACAGAACACATAAAGAAATGTATGCCCCTACCTTTTAATTGTGTAAGTCAACTGAAAGAAATTATCTTTAAGGTAGTATACATTCAAACACAATCACATTGCAACAATGAAATGCCCCCAAACATAGGTAAGTCAAGGTGATATCACATACAAGAAAAAGAGTGCCAAAGAACATAAGGGAACTAAAGATATGGGGTTAATATACACATAAATAATGTATACCAATATAATTGTTTTGAATTGACCTCATAAAGCAATAGAAATACAAGTTCAAAGGAGGAAGAACATATAATAAATTACAAAGGGTCTTTTTGGGTCAACATGGAAGAGACCAAAAAGCCTTGACATTTTGCATCATCCCTAAAAGAACAACACAAAAACACATATATAACACATGTATTCAACATATAGAAGAACCAACATAAAAATAGATGAATGTCAAAACAAGATTGATCTCTTTGTATACTTGTACTGATGAAGCATCAAGGGTCATCCAAAGCAAGCTTAACAAACAAAATAAAAACCAAAGAACACATCACAAGGTATCACATTACATGCAAGAAAATACACAAAAAACAAAAAGGTATTGCAAGTTTGAGCTAGTCTATTGAAAATTGTTTGCCTCTCAATTTTGCTCATCATTATAAAGAGATGATGGGAAAGATACTGAAGGAACTATAAGTAGTATAGTACAAGGAGCTATGTCTATCTCCAAACATGGACCAATCCCTAAGGATCACTATGTGTGTCAGTAGGAGCTAACGTTGATACTTTAAATACATCAAAGATAGCTCAAAATCATTCTCAATAGTTTCAACCATATCGTTAGAATCATCATCCAAATTTATTACCATTGATGGTGCAATACGAGGAGAAGATACCTTCGTAATCAAAAACTTAAACTTTTGACTAGGTACCTTCATAAGGAAAGGATCATCTTAGGAGTGGGTGAAGAGGAGGAAGGTTGAGAAGGTGGGTCCATATCAACATCAAATTGTTTAGAGATTGTCGGGTAGACTAAATATCGATTCCTTTTCTTCCTTTTCTCTGTAGATAACAAGAGGAAAATAAGGAACCTCTAAAGATTGCAAGATAGGACAAGGTCTAGATGGTGTTGGGTGTTACCTCTTTATCCCTTCTTTATGGTAAAGGTGGAACCACAACATACACACTAGGAACTCTAGGAAGAGAAATTATTCCTAGCCTAGAATGTTGTTCACCTGTTACTTGTGGGGCAGGTAAAGTTACTTATATATCCACAAACACCGTAGGATATTTAGCGATAGCAGTTAGAGTAGGACTTGAGGAACTACACAAGGATAACTCTTCTATTCTCTGTTGGAAGTCTTATTGGGAAACCAAGATACTGAGAGGGGGAGGGGGTGAATCAGTTATCCATAAAACTTTACACTTTGAATTCAATTCAACATGTATAACATAAACATAAACTTTAATGTTAAAATAGATATAACTACTAACACTACAAAATTTGGGGTCGAATTTCAATGGTGGGTAGTGGTGACACTACCATTTGTATGTGATTTTTGTGTTTTTTTTGTAAGTGTCATAATAGCAATGGTTTCATCATTATTTCAACACCCACATGACTATAAACCAAAAAAAAAGAAAAAGAATGGCTCATTTCTAATTTTCCCCAAATCCCAACTGCTAAAAGCCTCAAGCCCTAAGTGCGTGCGAAGAGGTGGAATACTACAAGCGAGGATAGAATATGCTTGGGGAAAGTTGCATTATGGACTGGTATTCAGCCTCTATGATCAAGAGCTTGATTTGGTAACTTACTGCTTTGCCAAACTTCAAATGGGAGTTCGACTTGTTGAAGTTGGTATTATTGTTACTCATGCTATTTGATTATTTCTTTGTGCCTTTCCTTCCATTTTCTATTGTCTAACTTGAGGGTATTCTTGTTGTGAGGGCCATGAGCCTGTGACTATTTATCCTTCCTTGCATTGTTTTTAAATGGAATCATGATGGTGCACGCTCACTGTTGTATAATTGCATCAATATTTACTGTTGTTTTGATGCCATGGCATGGTAATCCATGCTGATCTATCTATACATGGTGCTCATTGATTTTAGCCTGTGTTTATCTTTAGGGCATCATTATTTTCTTCATTATTATAACTGATGCTCATAACATTAAGATGCTTTCTTTATCGCTCACTATTTTGAAAGGCTTTAGAGCTTGTGAGCTATTGCTAGGGTATCTCCACCTTTGTTGTTTCTCTTTATACAACGTACATACCATTGTGGATGATTTGAATTCAAGTATTGGTCAAAGCAATATTGATGTTGATGAGGCCATGAGCTATGGTTACTTTCTCCTCCTTGTATTACATCTTCTTCATGCTTTTGTTCCCATTGATAGAACTATGGCATAATACCAGATTCACTGTTATTTGGACATCATTGTTTATTGTTCCATTATGTTTGTGGTCCAATGCCAAGGCTCACTATTGTATTTTTATGTATATCTGAGGGCTCGTGTTAATACTAGGGCATCATTCATCAATCAATGATTTTTGACTGGTTAATTAGCTATTTAATAATAAAGTCTATTTTTTCAATAAATAAAACCTCTATTTATTGTAGTTATGTAAGATTCCTACGTTTAAGAGAACTCTTGCATCACCCTAAAATAGTTTTTTGTGTTTATTTGTCTTCTATAGCTCTCCTTAGCTATTTTACTCATTCTATTCTTATCACAATATTCATTTAAAGCACATAGTCTTTAGATAACAATTATACTATGTGGTACTACTAATTCATTAGGCTACCTTCAAATTGAGAAAAGTGTATATAGAGGGTGATCTTAACATGTCAAAATACTTTTTAATTGTTCATTACAGATTAATTTAATGTGACTTGTAAATCCTATACATATTTGAATCTCACAACAACTCATATTGTAATATATTAGATTATTGGTCTCAAGAAGGAGCTAAGGAAAAAAATATGTTCAAATGTTGAATCCTTTTGCACTTATAAAATAAGGTTTATATACATGTTTTAAAACAATTTGTCTAGATTCAAGGTGTAATTGTAGGATATTAATATAATACTAGACCATTGAACCTTATCTTATGTGCATTAGATAATGTACTATATATTTTTTTGGGTCAAATGTGTGTGCATGTGTGCATTTATAAATATAAAGGTTTAATTTTTATAAAAACATAAATTTAAAAAGGAGTAGAAAAGACATTAGAAAAGTAAAAAAAAACACCATCCTGAATAATAGGCAAGAAAACCCAAAAACTACACTGTCCCACTTTATCTTGAGCATAGCTCCTCTTTTGCAACTTGTATCTATATACCATTGATGATGAGGCTTGAATGCCATCTTATTATGATGTTCTTGGTTTATTCACTATTTTCAGGACAAAACATGCAGTGAGCCCTTTTGGGAAGTGCACCATATTAAGATGTTATAATTTTCATCTGAAGCCCATGATTTGATGTTGGATGCAGATTTGGCCTGTGTCTTTTATGCCCCCATAATACATCATGGTTGACCCTATTGATGACACTATGATAATGGCTAAAGAAATGTAGGATGTAGATTTAGTGTACTTGCTAAGATTTTAATTGAACTTCATGGATGCCTTTTGTCTCCTGATTTGATTTTGTGTTGATGTAGCTTGCCTATTACTTCAGCTTCATAGATGCTTGATAATGAATGCCTTATTTGATCATTTGGGCCATGGTTTTATTACATGATTTGAGTCATTACTGTGGATGGTCCATTTGGAAATGGTGCCACAAGAACATCAAATGGAACAACGACATTTGATGTTGCTGTTGTATAGTTTGGATGGGACATCCACAACAATGGTTCACTTGATTCTCATTTTCCCTACTCATTGATCATGCTCTTACTACTGCTTCCCTTCTAGAGGTGTATGGATTGAATATGCACATGCCTAACTATAAATGAGGATATGTAATAGGATGTCATGCATTTCTTAGATCCTTTGGATCTAACCCCATTTCTTTCTTCCTTGTAGGTTTTGGATTAAACAAGAGCACACTGAATTCACACTCGGGTCATCATTCCATCATCTCTTCAGGCAATGTCTGGTACCCTATTTCTTATGTTCATTTACTTATGTATGTCTGTATTCATCCATATCTTTTTAGGAGTTGGCTATTCTCACGGCCTGTGTGAGCCCAGATGAATCAATTTCATTCCTTTATCTATATAGTACATACAAGCTTTTATGTTCAGACAACTATGATTCAACATATATACATGTAATTCTTCAAATGTATATATTTCTTTTCTCTTATATGTACTTTCAATTGATGTGTTGATGTGTTGAGGTATTACCATGAATCCCTACTAGACTAATTGTTAGATTTGTTGAGGTATTACACTCTCCCATCCCTATTATTTTTGTGTATGAGTGACTTATCGAATCACATACCCATGCCTCACTATAAAAAACAATCATTGCATGCTTTTTATTATGACAATGTCATTGCATGCTTCCATTCCATCAAATCAAATACCCACTCTTTGATTGTCACAAGATTTTTATTATGACAATGTCATTGCATGCTTCCATTCCCTTTTCAATAATCTATGTTCTTACATACTTATTGAATCACTTAATTTACCATTTTGTCATGCTTCATTTTTCTATCCATTTTTTTGCAACTAATAAATACAACTGATTAGAGGGGGTCATATACAATTTCTACCACTCTTGTTATTAAGATTTCAAATATTGACTTGTGTTATATAGAAGTCACCACCATACCATCATTATACCATTGGATGCATCATCATTTTTGTCTGCAAAAAATATACATTTCTAACAAAAATTATGCAATTTTTCAAATTTCTTAATTTTTTTTGAATTTTTTGTCAAGTTGAGAATTTTGGGTTTGCCAAGTTTTTGCTGAGTCTAAGTCTTCCAACTATGATAAATTTAATGTTGTAAATCTTGACATAGAATTCGATATCAACCTGTCACATATCCATTCCAAATGATATTTGAAGTATAATTTATTTGTAAATCTAATGAGATTATTATCAACATTTCAAATCTAAGAAAATTGAATTCTTATGGTGTTACGAAACTCTGCTGAAAATCCATTTGAATAAACACACATGCCAACTATTTGACAAAATGTCCATATGAAATCTAGAGAAATACATTAATTTTATAGTGAATTCATGATTTATAATTTAGTTGTAGCAGCTCAATGTGTTTGAACTCAAGAATACCACTTACTTGGTTTCCTACAAAGTGTTTGGCAAAATCTGTCAAAAAATTAGAAGTTTGGTCAAAGTAAGTGTATACATGAAGGATGAAACACATAGGAAGCTATGAGAAGGTGACGTGAAAATTGAGTTATTTTTAGCATAATAAATGAAACATGGTATGAATCTATAATAAACCTATCGATAATAAAGGCCAAAGGCCACTAAATTGAAGAACAAGACACATAAATAAAGACAAAAGAACATTGATCTATTCAAGAATTACCTTGTTAAAGGTGAAATCTTTGTCAAGAATTCATTCGATTAATCATGCAGCAGTCCATTAGCAAACAAAGTTTATGTTTATACAAAGTACTTAACAAGGGCAGTAAAGAGCACTTAGTAAAAGCATGTGACACATCTTTGGGTTGTGACTATTAATGAAAGGAGGCATCTCTTACAAGAATTTCCCTTTTGAGAGTATATGAGATGGATGTGGGGGAGTTGAAGAAATATATGTACAGTTATAAAACCTAAAGTTAAATTTACAAAGTAACATATCATTTATAAAACCTACCGTAACATGTCATTTTTTGTCACAACTAAAGAGTTCTCACCATGAGAAAATAGAGTGACCATTTTCTATAAAAACCATATGTGCAAATATAAACATTAAGTACAACATGCCCAATTTTTTTGTAGATATACACATTAAGGATCATGTCAAATAATACAAGGGAATTCAATCAAAATAGGGAGACAATCGCTAGATTATTTTCTAACTTTCAAAGAGAAGGAGATGACAAATGTTATTGTCCATGTAAGAGTTGTAACAACTTAAGACAAGAAGAATCAAAATCAAAATAACAAAGAGACATTGTAGGGAGAATGGTCACATTGAAGGGAGGTTTGATTATCATCCATTAGTAAGTTGTTTGTTATATTATTTTCACAATTAATATACATATGAACCATGGAAGGAGGTTTGATTATCACATTGAAGGGGGTTTGATTATCCCAATTTTTATATAGGTCGATCTCCCCAGTTTAGTACGTGATATGGACCACCATATCTTAGAAGAACATGGGGGTGTGAATATAGAGGGACATAGAGGTGTGAGTATTGAAGCTGAAGATCATGATCCCATGGAAGATGTTGATCATGCGCAAAAAACACAATTGAAGATGATGGTATGAATGCATTAATCATTGACACATTTGGTACTAGTGCTGCTATTGATGATGATGATTATGATGAGGATGCCATTGACGTCATCCATGATATACCTCTACTTGAGAAGGTGAACAAGGCCCTTTACAAAAGCTCCCAATCTACTCTTCTCTCTACTGTATTATTTTTGGTGAATTTGAAGGTTATGAATGGTTTATCCAACATAGCAATGTCACGTATGCTAAGGTTTATCATATACATCATTATAGTCTATAAAAGGTGAAACATGTACCATTAAGATTGTTTAGAGTAACAACTTATATTTTTTGTTGTAGATTGATAGGTGAGTTTCTGTTACCACCATCAAATGTTCTCCCTCGCTCGTACCGAGAATTGTGTGCCACTATGAAACATATTGGAATGGAGTATCAAGCAATAGATACTTGTCCCAAAGATCATGTTATTTATCATAAAAAACATGAAAATGCAACCAAATTCTTTGAATGCCATATGAGCAGATATCGAGATGAACAAATGACAAAAAAGGTACCTCACAAGGTTCTTCGTTACATCCCCATTATTCCACATCTGAAATGATTATTCAGGTGTAGTAGCTTGGCACAATTTATGGATTAACATGCACATGACATGAGTCGAGATGATATTATTCGAATTCCTGCAGATGGTTCATCATTTATGGACATAGAGGAAAAGTGGCCACACTTTAAAGAAGAACCTTGAAATCTCAAGCTTTCTCTGGCAGTAGACGATGTCAATCCATATGGAGAGATGCGATATGTTTACTCGGCATGGCCTATTTTTGTTATCAATAATAACCTTCCTCTATGGATGTAAAAAAAGAGGGAGCACATTATGTTGGAAATGATTGTTCCAGGTATTTTATTATTTTATAGTTATCTACATGCAATTATAAGTCTTGGAGTGAAATAGCCACAATAATTATCTGATGTTGTTAATTCAACTAGGTAATTACCAAGTGAAAGATATGAATGTATATATTGCACCTCTTATCGATGAGTTGTTGGTGTTATGGAATGGTTTCACTATGTATGACATCTCTAGACCAATTGGACAAAGACAATTTCAATTTCATGTAATGCTTGTGTGGACAATTCATGATGCTCCAGGGTTGACATATTTCTGTGGTATGTTATGGTGAATTCTAGTTATACGCAATAATTCTAATTCTAAAAATTAACATATTTAATCCAATTGTATTGTTATCTTTTAGGTCTTCAAATAATGATAAAATTTGCATGTCCAATGTGTGGTCCAAATATGAAATCTCATCATTTCAAAAGTTTAAGAAAGCAGGTGTTTGATGAGTATAGGCACTTCCTCCAAAGAAATCATAAGTATCAAAGTATGGAAAACCATCTTTTCAATGGGAAAGAAGAGACTACATCAAAGCCCCAAAGAATGACACCTCACCTATGGCAGTTAGAATATAATAGAATTTGAGGTAATATCATTCCAGCTAATGGTTGATGTTTGAAAATTATATATTTCGATTGTGTTTTGTTGGCTAATTATGTAGTCAATGATCTTGAAGGTTGTGAAGGCATAATTGACCACCTTCCAAAGGGACTAAAATGTTATCCCAGAGAATTTAGTAGGCTTCCCTACTATGAGAAGCTACAAATTGTGCATTTTTTTGATACTATGCATATTGGAAAGGATGTAATAGAGACACTGTGAAAAATATTGGATGGAAGACATGAAAAAGAAAAACTTAGAAAAATTTGTAGTGACATTCATGATTCCAATCATGCAATGAAAAATATCATTGAATCAAATAGCAATGGAGACCGGATTAATGCAAGTGCTCTTCCTTAGTTATTAATAGAGAAAAAAAGTAATGCCATAAAAGAAGTCATATGAAAAATTTGATTTCCTACAGGATTTTTTGTGAATATAAGAAATCTCATATCAAAGAAAAGTGATTTTGGGTCGGGGATGAAAACACATGATTGGCATACCTTCATCAAGGTAAGTCACAGTCTTTTGTATTTACAATATATTTTGGTAACTACATTCAATTTTCATTGTATGAAATGATTAGTTGACAATTGTTGTAGTATGTGCTACCCCTATTGCTCCCAGAGAACTTTGACAATAATACCAAACAAGTGATATATGATCTTGAAAAATACATGAGGTAAGCAGTGATATTTGTTCAATATATCAAACAAGTAATATATTGTAAAGTCTCGTATTTATATATTTTTATGTTTTGAATCCCTTGTAGGTGGTTGTCATTTAAATAAATCCATAAAGAAGATATAAAATATTGGAAGAAAATAATTTGTTGACTAATCTGTGAAATGCAAAAGTGTTTACCTTCAACTTTTTTCAATGTACAAGAACACTACCTCATACACCAAGTTGAGGAGATTGAATTGTGTGGACTTGTACAGGCTAGGTCAATGTGGATGGTTGAGAGACACTTAAATTTTTTGAAGGGTTTGGTACGACAAAGAGCACATCCTAAGGGTTCTATGGTTGAGGTATATATGGTATACCAGATGATGGTGTATGTTACTCAATATCTTCCTAATCTTGCAGAAAAGACCCATATAGATTGCATTTGGGATCTCGACTCCATTAAAAAATTCAAAGGGGAGTACTTGGTGGGGAATGGTAGATTTAGGAAACTGAAAGGTAATAAATTATGAGATGTTATTGTAGTTAATTAATTCTTAATCTTCAAAATAAATCTGTTGTAAGTCATCTATTTACTTTTGTACAGTTGCTAAAGAGTGGGATGCAATACATTTGTTTATTGCAAACAATCAAGATTGGATGACGGTATGGATTGAAAGATGTTAACATTATGGTCATAGATTAAAATAGGAATCTATGTCCTTATTGTTATAAAAGCTCATTGTAATAGAGATCCCAATGTTACACAAAAGGAAATAGATTTAGCATATGGTTTAAGATATCACCAGGTACTTATAAATTTATTAATCAACCGTATGTTTTTCAACTCGTGATGCAATAATTTATACATGTTTGACATTATTGTAGGTGATGAACATGCATATTTTCCTAAGCACTACTAGGAGATTACCATGCAATACATGTACTATTGTGAAAATAATCACAAGTCCATTTGTTTTCAGGTCTAGCTCCCAGTATTGCTTGGTCAAATCTGCATTTTTTTCACCTATGCATATACCTTATCTGATCAACTCTTATATGCATAGGTGTTGAACATGCAGATTTTCCTAAGCACTACTGGGAGCTTACCCTGCAACACATGTACTAGTGTGAAAATCATCACAAGTCCATTTGTTGCTGAGTCTAGCTCCTAGTATTGCTTTATCAAATTAGCATGTTTGTCACCTATGCATATACCTTATCTAATCAACTCTTATATGCACAGGTGATGAACATTTATATTTGCCTAAGTAGTACTAGGATCTTACCCTACAACACATGTACTATTGTGAAAATTATCACAAGTCCATTTGTTGTGGGGTCTAGCTCCTAGTAATGCTTGGTCAAATCTGCATGTTTCTCACCTGTGCATATACCTTCTCTGGTCAACTCTTATATGCACAAGTGAAGGCTGATCAACTCCAATATCATATTTGTATCTATATGTTATCAAAGCAGTTCCATTGAGAATCTTGTCTACTTGAGACATTTCAATTGTTAAAGAAATTGACATTTCAATTTGTATTCATTGGTTGTGTGATTAGAGAATACTTTGCATGATTTCATTCCCCAAATCATTTCTGACAAAATTTTGAACATATCTAAATGGAATACTTTGTGCCTGACATACTTAAATGGAATACACCAAGAAGTACCAAATGATGAATGCTCGATTGTTGTAATGACAAAGCATCATAACCGTCCATTTCTAGAACTTGATTTTCTAGTCTTAATGATTTTTCTATAGTCCTAATGAATTTTCTTATTTCTTGTCATTTGTCCCTTTTTGATTTCCTATGTTTGTGCCTCGAACTTGACTTTTCCCATGTTTGAGTTTGTGCCAATTGTGGAGTTCACCTTCTTTTGATGGTATATTTCATTCACTCTATGTCGAATACTATTGTGTTTAATGTTTTATTTCAGCTTGATATTTCATTCATTTTTCATATACACAAAGAAATGGGCAATTCTAAGACAAGTTTCTATGGCTATGATAAATTTCCCTATGTGTTGACAAAATTAGAGTTGACAAAATGGTTGTTCAACAACTGTATCTACCATTGGAGCCACTTCATATGCACAGGTGATGAACATGCAGATTTGCCTAAGCAGTACTGGGAGCTGACCCAACAACACATGTACTATTGTGAAAATTATCACAAGTCCATTTGCTGCTGGGTCTAGCTCCCAGAAGTTTTTGGTCAAATCTACATTTTTTTCACCTGTTCATATACCAAATGATGAATGCTCAAATTTTGTAATGGCAAAGCATCATAACCATCTATTTCTAGAACTTGATTTTCTATAGTCTTAATATTTTTCTATAGTCCTAATGATTTTTCTTATTTCTTATCTTTTGTCCCTTTTTGATTTCCTATGTCTGTGCTGGGTGACATGATTTTGAACATTGTTGACAGAGCTTGTTTATTTTTTTTATTATTTGATTGATCCTCTCACCTTTCCTTACTTTGTAAATTCCATTGTCCCAAACAAGTTTTGTAGTATTTTTCTAGGTTTCATGTTTTTGATTGTGGGGTTCCACATTGTTTGTTGGTCTTGATAAATTAGGAGTTGAATTTGAATTTTTGTTCACTATTTTATTTTAGCTTGATATTTCATTCATTTTTCATATACACAAAGACTACAAATGCTAATAAAAAAATGAGCTATTTGATTTAGGTTTACTATTCATGATTGTAAATGGTCAATATTTCTGATAGTACTACTTGGCATATTCCATTTAAAAATAATCATGTTTCTATGACTATGATAAATGTCCCTTTGTATTGAGAAAATTATAGTTGAGAAAATGGTTGCCTAGTGTCTGTATCTGAAGGTTGCAAATAATTCATCCTTCTTCCACCAACATTCTAGTCAATGTACAAGTAATGAGTCATTCCATTCAAGAAAGACCATGTCTGACTGTAATGTTCCTGACCCCTCCTAGAAAGAAAGATGACCGTACAGTGTTAAGTAGAAGGTCATAGGGAACAATGAAGGTCATACGGTATATCTGGGTGCTGGTAGGAGGGCCATACGAGATTAGTAGTGGGGACCGCAGGGTGTTTCTTGGTGGCCATTTGGTGATTGCTTAGTGGTCGTACGGTGATGCCTGGTGGTTGTACGGTGATGGCCGGGTGGTCGTATGGTGATGGTCAGGTGACCGTATAGTGATGGCCGAGTGGTCGTGCGATGATGGTCGGGTGGCTATTTGGTGATGGCTGGGTATCCGTAAGGTGATGGTTGGGTGGCCATGCGGTGATGGCTGGGTGGCTATCCGATGATGGCCATGTGGCCATATGATGATGGCCGGGTGACCATGCAGTGATGGCTGGGTGGCTATCCAATGATGACCGGGTGGTCGTGCGGTGATAGCCGGATAGCTATCTGGTGATGGCTGGGTGGCCATACGGTGATGGCCAAGTGGTTGTACAGTGATGGCCTGGTGGCCGTACGGTGCAGTTGGAAGTGTGGTCGTACAATGCAATCGAGAGTGTGGCCGTACAGTGCAATGGAGAGCCATCGAGAGTTGGATTTTAATTGCAGACATGATGTGACCTTCAGAATGATAAAAAGATAATTTATGCAACACAAGAACAAATGCTAGGTAGATAGTTTCCAAAACACCAATGATGCCAGAAGTAATTCAGATTCAACAAATATTTCTATAGACACCAGAACAATGAATGCTAAGTATCCACAATATCACAAGCAGTATTAATGCCAAAGATGTATACAAAGATGGTGTTTCAAATTTGCCAGATCTGAAACAAAAAAAACACAACAGGTTTGGCGCACAGTGAAATATCAGAGTGATATTCCCAATGATAGACTAGGGTGACTATGAACCACCAAAACTGTAATAAACCAAATAGGGAGGGTCTTTCACCTCCAAAATGGAAGCCAACATAATCCCAACATGAATTCACAAATGTAAATAAAATATCAAATCTCAACCTATCAAATCTAACCTACACGCCACGCATAAATACCTGTCGAGAAAACTCTTGAGAGTACACAAAATAGTTGACGATGACAACTACACCTACGCCAACAAATAAAAATGGGCCCAAGATAAACTAAATCGATCGGGACCCAAATACAATAATTTTACTACTCATTTAATGACGGGAACATTACAGTCCTCCCGTCCTAATAATTTCTTGTCCTCAAGCAATTTCAGGCTGGGGTGTTCCAGAATCTCTCTACCTTCCCAGATGACATCTTCAAGGGGTAGATCATCTAGCGCACAAGAAATTATTTGATAGTGCGTGTCCTCAATCTTTTCTCCTGAATATCGATGATTTCTACTAGTTCCAATACTAATTTCCCTCCATCATCAAGGGGTGGCAGGTCTATGGAGACCATCACTTGCTGACCCATGACTTTCTTTAGACAAGAAACATGGAAGACGTTGTGGATTTGGATTTCCTTAGGTAGGTCCAATTCGTATGCAACTTCTCCCACTCTCCTTGTCACACGATAGGGTCTGTAGAAGCGCGGTCTCAGCTTCTCCTTTCCAGAAGCCTTTAGAGAGGATTGTCTATAAGGTTGAAGTCAAAGGTATACCAAATCCCCTACTTCAAAACTCCTCTTAATTTGACGCTTGTCAGCGTACATTTTCTGCTGATTCTGAGCCCGTTGGAGATTTTCCTTTAGGGATCTTAAAATATCTATTCCTTCCTGTAGCCAGTCTTTGGCCTTCGGCATGTGACTATCACCAAGAGCCAATTCCATAAATGAAGGAGGTTCATACCCATACAAAGATTTGAAAGGTTCTATTCCAATGGACATGTGGTAGGTGGTATTGTATCAGTACTCTCCTAGGTGTAACTATTTTACCCATGCTCTTTGTTGTGCTAAAACATAATTTCTGAGGTAACCTTCCAGCCATTTGTTCACAATCTCTATTTGTCCGTCGGTCTGAGGAACGTAACTATTGCTTGGAGATAACTCTGTCCCTTCTAGTTGAAATAATTATTTCCAGAAATTACTAAGGAAGTGGCTATCTCTGTCGCTCACTATGTTTCAAGGGAGTCCGTGCAGGCAGAACACCTCTCGGAAGAATAAGTCTGCCAGCTGTAAGGCCAAATAATCTACTAGAATAGCAATGAAATGTGCATACTTGGTTAATCTATCAACTGCCACAAAGATGCAGTCCTTCCCCTATGCCTTAGGGATCCTAGAGATGAAATCCATTGAGATGCTATCCCACTTCTTCTCTGGAATTGGTAATGGTTGAAGTAAACCCGTTGGTAGAGTGTGTTTGGATTTATTTTGCTGATAGGTGGAGCATTCCTATACGTACTATAATATATCACTCTTTAGGATCTTCCATGAGAACCTTTCCCGAATCTATCAATAGGTCTTCAAGTAAGCTTGATGTCCTGCTAGAGGTGAATCGTGCATCTCTTTCAGGATTTTTTTCTTCAACTTGGATCTAGGTACAACATAAATTCTGCCTTTGTAGAAAATAATATCATCAACCACCTTATACCTATCGTCCTATATTTCTTTGTCTAGGAGTTGGCATGCGAACATGTCCTTGGAGTATTTGACCAACAAATGTGCTCTCCAGTCCATTGATATTTGAGATAAGGAACATATGGCTGACTTTCTTGACAAAGCGAACCACTACATTATTTTTTCCTTTTACATACTCAATGTCAAAGTCGAAAGCCTGTACTTTACTTACCCATTTCTATTGTCGCTCGTTCAATTCAAGTTGTTCCAAAAAATGTCTGAGGTTGTTATGGTTTGTACGGATGACGAACTTGGCTCTGACAAGGTACTGCCAAAATTTTGTCAAAGCATGCATGATGGCCAACATTTCTTTGTCGTATATGGAATACAACTTTTCGGTCCCTAAGAGCTTTCAAATTTTGAAAGAAATTGGGTGGCGGTCCTACATCAACACGCTCCCGATACCCTCTCCGGAGGCATCGCACTCCAGGATGAAAGGTCAAGTAAAATCTGGTAGTGCAAGGACTAGGAAAGAACTCATAGTCTCCTTGAGTTTGTCAAAAGTATGATGTTCCCATTTATTCCATTGAAAAGATCTCTTCTTTGTCAGATCGGTGAGTGGCGCGCTGAGCTGTGAGAACCCCTTCACGAACCATCTGTAGTAACTACACAATCCAAAGAATCCACATAGTTCTGAAAGAGTCTTCAGAGGTGGAAAATCCAAGATAGTCTGAATATTCTCTTGATGTACCTTAAATCCTCAGCTACTGACAATGTGCCCCAAATATAATATCTCTATCATCCCGAATTCACATTTGGATCTTTTGGCGAATAAAAGTTGTGACTTCATAATCCCGAGCACTTCTTCCAAATCCCTTAAGTGCTCATCCCATGTCTTGCTATAGATCAGAATATCATTAAAGAATACCAATAGGAACTTATGTAGATGTTTGTTAAAAATGTGATTCATGTAAGATTGGAATGTAGCTGGAGCATTGGTCAATCCGAACAACATGACCAAAAATTTGTAATGCCCATAATGGAAACAAAATGCTATTTTCTCCACATCTTGTTCCCTCATGCAGATTTGGTGATACCTTGAAGGGAGGTCTATTTTGGAGAAATAGACGACATCGTGTAACTCATCCAACAATTCATCGATCTTGGGAATTGGATACCTATTCTTGATGGTTTTTTTGTTCAGCGTGCGGTAGTCTACACACATTCACAATGTTCCATCCTTCTTTTTAACTAGCATTGCCAATGATGCAAAAGGACTGGAGCTAGGCCTGATCCAACCTTTGTCAAGAAGTTCCTGTATTGTTTTTTTAATCTCATCTTTTAGCCTCTTAGGGTGGCGGTATGGCACAATGATAACGGGTTTGGCGTACGTTTCCATTTCAATGGTGTGTTCAAATCCCTGGTGTGGTGGTATACCTAGTGGTATGTCAACGAAGACTCAATGATGTCTATCCAAAACCATTCAAAGTTCTTCATCCTGGTGGTTAGTTCTTTGTCCTTGTATAGGTTCTATTGAGGCAAAATAGTGTACGACCCATACCACATCATCGTGTCTGAAGATTGCTTCAATCCATTGGGCTGAAACTTCCTTCAGTCCTGCATTCGACATCCCTCTCAAAACAACCTTTTTGTCATTCACCTCGAAGGATAACTCCATTCATTTGAAACTCTGTGTGTATTCATCCAATGTTTCTATCCAGTGAATGCCCAGAATGACTTCCATGTCATCCAGATCGACCACGAAGAAATAAGCTATCACTGTGTGGTTCTCCATGGTGATGCTCAATTGCGGAACCATATGAGTGCATTTAACAGGTTTCCTCCCACCACCTTGACGTCAAATCCATGGTGTGCCTTCATACACAAACTCCACTGACTCACCAGCGATGAGTTAATGAAGTTGAGTGTGGCACCGTGGTCAAGCATGACCACGATTTCTTGCCCCAGACCCAGAATATAGTACACCTTGGAGTTCCCGCCAGAGTAGCAATGGCACCTCCTCTCTTCAAGAGTGTGGCTATTCTTTCTGCATGATTGAGGTTGACCTCCCCAAAATCTTTTTGTTCATCCTCTTCAGCTTCCGGTTCTTGTTCCTCCTCACCATCAGATAATACCTCAATGTAATGGATTTTTCCTTTTCCAAGGCATCGATGTCCTAGTACCCATGGCTCCTTACAGTTGAAACAAAGTTTCTTCCTTTTGAGTTCCTACCTAGTCACCTCATCCAAAGGGGGCCTCCTAGGTGGGGGTCTACTGTCTTTTTCCCTTGGAGCGAGAGGTGGTTTGGACTGTGAATAATATTTGGTGGAAGAAGAAGATGTCACCATGTCATGTGCCTTCTTAATTGCCTTCGTGAGTGTGATGGGGTTGAATCCCTTTACCCATCCCTTCAAGGATTCCGCTAGTCCATCCATAAAGAACACCACCAATCGTCTTTCTAAAATATTTGTTACCAAGACATACATTCTTTAAAATTTTGTTATGTACCCATCGACTGTGCCAGATTACTTTAGCTAAGCCAATTCTTTGAAATTTAGTTATGGATCCCTTCCATCAAAATGTTCTATCAGTCTCTCAGTGAATTCAGCGTGGGAATTTATTTTATCATGGCCAAGAGTAACCATGCTATGATGCCACCATTCATGGGCTATTCCTTCCAGATGTAATGCAACAAATTTGATGGCCTCATCTTCCGACATAGGGTTGAGCTGGAAATATGTGTCTGATTTTTGCACCCATGCTTGAGCTGTGATAGTTCCAGAGACATCAAAGGATGATAGATTAACTTCTCCAATCTTCCGTCTAAGATCATCATTATAATAGCCATGCTTGTTTCCACCAGAGTATCTCATTCTCAGCTCAGCATAATCTTTGTAGGATATATATCCTTCGATATTTGCATTCCTCCAATCTTCCCGAAGTTGATCTTGTATTTCCTAGAAGGTTAGTTTCTCTCTACGCTGTTCTTTCACCTATGGAGGGAAAGTTGGAATTAAAGGTCAAGAGTGTACAATTTGGGGATTTTCCCTTCCTGTGACAGAATTGTCACTTTGTTCAGTAGATAACTTGCCTTTAGCTAATTTTTGCAGTGGCTCTTCCATGAGGCGCTAAGTGTCATTTATTTGTGCCTAGTTCCTAGTGAGCTCTCTCAGAAGAGTCGTGACTTTAGCGATAGGATCTTGGGCGTCTGCAATTCCATCGACTGAGTGATATCTCCTTTTCATTGAATAAACTCTCATTCAATATCCACAAGTTGGTAGAATCACCAGATCTGATACCATTGTAATGTTCTCGACCCCTCCCAGAAAGAAAGAAGACCGTACAGTGTTAAGTAGAAGGCCATAGGGAATAATGAAGGTCGTACGATATATCTGGGTGTTGGTAGGAGGGTCGTACGGGATCAACAGTGAGGACTGTAGGGTGTTGCCTGGTGACCGTTCAGTGATTGCTTAGTGGTTGTATGGTGATGCCTGGTGGTCGCACGGTGATGGATGGGTGGCTGTATGATGATGGCCGGGTGGCTATCTGGTGATGGCCGAGTGGCCGTATGGTGATGGTTGGGTGGCCATGCGGTGATGGTCTGGTGGCTATCCGATGATGGTCGGTGGTTGTGCAGTGATGGATGGGTGGTCGTGCAGTGATGGCCGGGTGATCGTGTGGTGATGGTCGGGTGGCTATGTGGTGATGGCTTGGTGGCCGTATGGTGCAACCAGAAGTGTGGCTATATAGTGCAGTCAAGAGTGTGGCTGTATCCAATGGAGAGTCGTCGAGAGTTGGATTTTAATTAGAGACGTGATGTGACTTTCAGAATGATGAAAAGATAATTTATGCAACACATGAACACATGCTAGGTAGATAGTTGCCAAAATACCAATGATGCCAGAAGTAATTCAGATTCAACAATAATATTTCTACAGACACCAGAATAATGAATGCCATGTATCCACAATACCACAAGTAGTATTAATGCCAAAGATGTATACAAAGATGGTGTTTTAGATTTTTCAGATCCAAAACAAACAAAACATAATAGGTTTGGCACATAATGAAATATCAAAGTGATATTCCCAACGACAGACTAGGGTGGTTGTGAACCACCGAAACTATAATAAACCAAATAGGGAGGGTCTTTCACCTCTGAAATGATAGCCAATAGAATCCCAACAAGAATTCACAAATGTAAATAAAATATCAAATCTCAACCTATAAAATCTAACCTACATGCCGTGCATAAATACCTGTCGAGAAAACTCCCGAGAGTGCACAAAAGAGCTGACAATGACAACTACACCTATGCCAACAAATAAAAATGGGCCCGAGATAAACTAAATCGATCGAGACCCAAATACAATAATTTTATTATTCATTTAATGACGGGGACATTACACTGACAATATCAACCCAGAAAAAAATGAGTATGCAGAATTTAGTGCATGCAGAATTAGTTTTGCAAAATTGGCCATGTTGATGATGATTATAAGGAAGATTTGAAAATGTTGCACTAATCTAAATTGGATCAATGATCATTTTCAAATCTTCTTCATCAATCACCATCAGCCATTTGATGATGATCCTACATAGTTCCACATAGACACGACATGTTCCTTAGAAGACTTTTAATCTCACAACAACTAAGAAACATAATTGTAGGCATCATGGTCATAATTTTTTGGAGACACAACATAATTGAGTGGTATACCTAGATGATGCAACACAAACCCTAGTCCTCTGGTTGAAATACAAGGCTATAGTATGGATCAACAGCCACACGATACACACGACAATGATGGTTCTCAGGGGACTTCTTCCTGACAGGTAAAACTCATTGTTGTTGTACAAATGCACATACAAGAAAAATGTTAATGCATATTTTTTGTTATGTTGTATTCTTCACTACTATTTTGGATTGCTTTTAAATAAAGTGCTAATAATATTGTTCTCACAAACGAGTGCTGATTAGAAAAAGGGAAAGGAGAAAGTAGTCCATGAGGAGCCGCAGTATGATCAGAATCAATTCATTTTTTATTTTACATTAGACGTTGATTTGACCTCAGACTCCTCAAATACATATGAGAGAGGATGAGTTGATTCACTTGGTTCAAACTTATACAATAAGTATTAATATAGTTTTTAATTATAACAAAAGTTTAATAATGGTTTTAGATGTTAACTGTGACAATCTCTTGGTTTCAGGCAATGCAGAAGGAGGCACCTAGTTCAATATGCAATCTCAATTCATATGCATCAGATATTAGGTGGAGCTGAAAAATGCAACATGTTTGTATTTTTGATAGAGGTCTTTAATTAGGTATTTTAAGTTATAGACCATCATGAACATTATAATTTTGACTCTTATAGGCGAGGGTAATGTCCCCAGCATGCAAGAAAATCAAGAATTTTTATTTGCTGGCTTGTTGAGGACATTCTGTTGCCCATAGCTGCGAGAGTTGTAACGTTCACAATAGATTATAAATTAAAAAATTATAGACCTATTAAAAAATGTAAATGTGATGTGTTTTTTTAGCTCCACCTATTATCCATGCATATTCTATGCAGCTACACATGCATTCTCGATTCAAAGTGGGAAAATCTTATTTTGGATGCGAGGGAGAGAAGCCAAACACATAAAGAACATGCACATAAATATGATAGCTGAGAAACATAAATGTAGATATAAAAAAAGATGAGAAACATAAATGTAGATATCATGGTCACAATTGTTTCGAGACACAACATAATTGAATGGTATACCAAGATGATGCAACCCAATCACTACTCCTCCAACTCCAAGTTCACACTACAGGATCCAAAAACCATAGATAAGGAATAAATTTAGAGAGTGGAGGAGGGCCATAATGACCAAAATAATACATGGTCCCTATTATTTCGATCGTTATGGCCCTCCTCCTCCACTCTCTAAATTTATTCCTTATCTATGGTTTTTGGATCCTGTAGTGTTAACTTGGAACCGAAGGAGTAGTGGTTGTGTTGCATCATCTAGGTATACAACTCAATTATGTTGTTTCTCCAAAAAATTGTGACTTTATGTTTCTCAGTTGTTGTGTCCCAGGACCCCTTATGACCCTTTACGATCCCTAAGAATACATCTTAGAGGTCTTAAAGTGTCGTAAAGGGTCATAAGAGGCTCCTAGGAGGGGCCAGATGAGATTTCACCTTTAGGTGGTTGGCCCTATTAAGTAGAGAATGTTAAACTATTCTTGAAACATAGAGAAGCTCAATATTTTAAGGTCTCACTCCATGCATGACAAATTTTTTTATTACAAAAAAATACAACATACTGTCGCAATTACGACGGTCGTCAAAGAACGACCAATAACAAAGAACTACACACGACAACTATCTTTCAGAGATATTTGTAAGGTAGACATCACATGTAGAACATATCTATCACACCAAAGTCATACTTTCAACACCCATAATAAGGACTCAATGACAATTAAATTATGACTGCCAGTTATCTGTCAAAACTCTCTGACAAAAAGTCGTCACTTATACAACATCTCCATTGTAATTGCAATAGTAATAATGAGTCATGATGACATGTTGACCATCTCTGACCATGTTGGAAGGTGCTATTCCTTTTCATATTGCAATGGTCAGCTCCGTCGTAATTACAAAAGACATCCTAGTCATCGGTAATTTCGACACCAGAACTACAATGGTTAGTGTCAATTGGTTGACGGATTCGTATCAAAATTGAGACGCATAGCCATCGAAAAAAGGACTCAAATGTACTAGTGTATTCAAATCCATGAAAATGAAATACATAACACAAATATTTGGTAACCCAAAAACCCTTGAAAGGTAAAACTGGGGTAGGGATGACACCTACAAATCTTCACTAGTGTAGCAATAAAGTGTGCCTGTTGCTACAAAGTTTTGATCACTTATGGTGATCAAACATGTGAGGGGTCTACACTACTAAGAGATTTACAAACTTATATAATCTACCTTGATTAAAGGATTTAAAACTTACAACTAAGTAATCACTCTGTTAAGAGATTTACAAAGGTCTATTAGGACCACTCTGTTAAGAGATTTACCTTGATTCACTTGCTAGAATGTATCAGTACCTGATCCTTCATTTTTCACTTCACATGCTGATAACATATCTCCTCCTTCCAATACTTATCTGATCTCAAAATAAAATATTACTCTATTTTGTCCTTCACTTCTCTGCTCGATCACTCTACTTGATCTATGATTCAAATAATCAAAACATTGATTCCATCCACACACATGAGATCTCCTAACTATTCTATTTATTAGGGTTTTGATGTCACCTTAAATAAACAACTGATCATGCTCCTAGATCAAGATCAATGATCTAGATTCATCACTTATGTCACATAAACATTCCCTTTTTCTGATTGGTTACAACACTTACATAGGGATTAATGATTGAAATGATGATGCGTAATTAAATCCTTAATTATCTCAACAATAATTAAAAAAAGTGTAGAAGTCGGCCAAAATGGTTTACCTAGGTGTTTGTGCCATTACAAATACATATACAAAAATTGGTTCACTCGGCATATGAAGTCTTTGATGCTCGGTCAAAACTGTTCTCCATATACTGATACTTGACATTGACTCTTCTATACAAATCAACATATATACTGCTCGGTAACTACTGGGGTACTAGGTGACCTCTGAATTGCTCAACAGTTACTACTGCTCAGTACATATACAAAATACAAGTCTATACATTACTCAGCCTTAATAGGATGGTTCAGTCGTAGTGATGACTGACCAACACTGCCTTGAAAATGACTAAGTAACTTGGAGATCAACAATCTCCCCCTTTGACATTAGTGGCAAAAACACTTTGCCATGACTTTACATTACATTACCAAAATAGTACTTAGTACTTCAGTTTTCCCCCTAAGACTGTGACTCAGTCTTCATAAAGACTTTAATATATACATGACATACAATGAGTATATTACATTGCAAAACAATATGTCATACCTTTATACATTACCATCTATCTTTCTCTTTCATCTTCATCTATTTTCCCCTTTAGTCTACTCTATTTCCCCCTGTTTTTGTCACTTTGAGTTGCTGGGGTGTTGGGGTTATAAAATATTTATCCAAAAATGGTTTTTGGAGTTGAAGAATCATTGCTAAAGAATTATTCCAACTAGACCTGACAGACTCCAAAACCTATTATTTGATTTCTAGCTGAGCAGCTAGATCAACCAAACTTTCTGCAATAGAGAGATGAGGATCTCTCTGTACTAACTCTTTTGCTGATGCCAACTCTCTTTGCATGACCTCCAAATGAGGTATCAACATTGTCTCTATAGAGATTAAATTGGCTCTTATCTTTCCATCATTATCCATCAGCTTGGTTAATCTCCCTTGTGCATGTGTCAACCTGGTGAAATGAATAGAGTTGGAACTTGCATCCATGCTCAGTGAATGTCCTATTGACTTTAAATCCAATTGCAGCTTCTCAATAAGCTATTGATTATCCTTAGTAAATGTATCTACATTGCATAGCTATTTGTACAAAGAATGGACATTTTGTACAACCTCTTCTAAGTTACTTATAAGGTCAGAAATTTCAGCCTGTTTAACTACAATCTCAGTTGAAACCTTTTCAAGTACCTTGGTCTCAAACTTTCTCTCAGAACATTGCATTAAATTATCATTTTCTTCAATCTCATCATTGTTCACCTTTTTAACAATGTGTACCAATTTCTCAAGTATTGGTGAATTCTCATTAATATATTCTAACTCAAAAGCATCTATAAATATGTCCTTGATTTCATGTAGAACCTACTTTTGTTGGTGTTCCCTTCTGAGTTCTTCTTGCTTTCTCTTCTTCTTCAATAGATCTTTCAAAATTTGAGTGTTTTCATATGTTAAGTTATTAGTGTCCCATTTCAAAATCACTATAACTTCATCTAAAGTTACTTGAGTACTGGGAGACTTGTCCTTTTTCTTTTTCAACTTCTTCTTCTTAGGCTCCAGTGTGTTGCTACTCGAAAACTGTACTAAGGCTTGAATAGCCTCTTTCTCCTTGGGCTCTTGACTCTACTCGATTATATTAGGCTCAGTCTCCTTTGCTTCCTCACCATGAGGTATTGAAACTTCTGTTGCAGATGTATCTTGTTGTTCTTTTATGCTCTCCTCCCCTTCACCTATATTAATTTCAATGTTTGCCTCAGTAGGTGTAATGAGTTATGTTGTTGCCGGCTTACCCTGTTCCTCAACATTTTTACCTTGTGTGATTTCTAATGGTGTATTATCCTCTTCTCCTTCTCCTAAAATTTTCTCAAGTTTTTTTACTAATTTCTTTCTTTTCCTCTCTAAGGTTGTAGACTTTAAGCCCATTGTTATCTTAGACTTAGCTTCCTCATAGTTCCCAAAAGTCTTAGCTTTCATATCAATTTATTCTACAAGTAAAGTTGTGATGGATGTAGATATTTCATCTATGTTTACCTCACAGGGAAATGGTCTCAACCATGCTACCCTAGGTAGAACGACTTGTACATAGGTATTATCGGTGTCCACAAGAACACATACACCATCATAGAATTTCTCAGCTAAACATACTAGAATTCTTCTTCTTTTCCTCATTTTCTTCTTACACTCTACAAAGTAATTCTCCATCACACTACAAAATTTATCTCCTAATTGTTGAATAAACTCACTAATTTGCAATGTCACAGGTCGGTCCTAACTCCAACTACATCTCCTATTGTAGGAAAAGTATTTTTTACATAGAAAAATATACAAATTATCAGGGATCTAAACTTACACATTGAGTTCTTTGCTTTCTTGATTCATGATAGGTTCTTGACAAGTTGTGTCAGTTGTAGCTTGGAAATATCATAAGTATGATCCTTCTTCACAATTTTCCATGCCTGGTCTACTACAATGCAAGGAACACTATCCATCCTACTTAATTGGTAGAATTTGTGTGCAATTACCCTTACTGCAAAGTCAATCTCAGGATATGTGATCATGGATATAGTCATTCCTCTCTTATTACATACTTCTAGTGTGTTTGTTTGAATGACTTCCTTGCTCTAACATCTCATAGTCTTCTTCCCAGTAAGAGTAGGGTATCTAGTGACTTGGTGAATTATGTCTTTAGTGATCTTCATTGACCTATTTTCTAGCCATAGTTGCATGTCATGAGCTCGACTCAAAACAATGTTGATCCATTCCATTTTAAAGTTGCAAGGGAAGTCTAGGGAAAAAACTAACCCTTTGTCAGCAACGTGTTGATGCTCTGCCTTCAACACTCTATTCTTACACAATTTGTTGTAAGCCTTCCTTAGCTTGTAGTCTCCAATTTCACTGATCTTACACATGTAGCATGCTCGCACATCATGGATCATCAAAACTTTAGGCGAGATCGATGACATGGCTCCTGAAAGATCTCCCTTCATCGCACTCTCAGGTACATATAAAAAATTTGGTGTTTTGCATGCATCACTTCTGACTAATTGAACATTTAGTACCTCCTTTCCTTGCTTCCTAACTCCAAAAGATGAGCTTGACTCCATTTTTCAATTTAGGGTTCATAAATTGAATTCTGAGTAACTCGGTAATACCTGGTATTAATAGTACTTCGTAATGTTTTCTAACAGCATGCTATAGGAATATTCACAAACTAATCTTCACACAAATCTCTCGTACAATTGCCTTTGAATCGCTCTCCAAATTCTCAAATCGCTTGGTAAATGAGAATGAATGGTAAAATTTTGTTATATAGATTCAAACAGTCAAATTAAATCTTCAATAAATGCTCCATACACTAGTAGGTGAAATACAAGTGTCTTGGCCTTTGCATGATAGTTTAGTTAACATGTACCCATACTCGGTTGCAACCTTGACTCGGTCATTACTTAAACTTCCACCTTAGCTCGGTCAATATAGCATATCAGTCAATATAGGAGCTCGACACATACTGAGAGACTCAGTCAATATAGACATAAATACTAATGCTCGACATCAATTGTGCAATTTAACTCTTTTCCTCAAATATGTCCTAATGCATCTTTACTTATGCATATATATACTTTAACACATCTAATGTTAGGAACTGGTGGAAAATATAACATTTAAAAATAGAGTTCCTAACATACCTTCTTTGTTTAGTTAGAAGTAGTGTGATCACCTGATCCATTGGATTGGGTGACCTCAGGTTCACAAGTTCTACTACTGGTTGCTTCCTCTTTCTTTCTCCATGTCTGATTCATCTAGTTCTTTATCTGATCAATAGTCTCTTTACCTTTTCTTTGTTCATTACTTGGTGCTAGTACTCTAGTCCTGCAATCTTTTCTTAAATGACCAATCTTGTGATAACTGTAACAGACCAAAATTCCATTCATCCAACTCTTGGATTTACCTCTAAAGTGTGTCCTTATATAGTTTTCATGAATATGACCATATTCTCCACAATAGTGACAACTATACCATGTATTTTAATCTCAATTGAATGTTTTACCTTTCCTAGGTGCATTATCTCGCTTCTTCTTGGATGTCCACTTTGGTTTTGTATTAGATCTGCATTCTTGTGCTCTATGACCATACTTATGACAATTGTAATAATGTCCTTGAAATCTAGGTGCAATAGGTGTATTTCTAGCCTTAGACTTACATTCATATGCTTGATGTCCATGCTTTTTATAGTTAAAACAATATCCATTGAATTTAATCTTAGGATTGGACTTGCCATTCTTGCTTATGCAAATGTTACCTGTGTGACCTAGTTTCCCACAATGATGACATTTAGGTTTTTTGTTCTTTGGCTTTGTATTCTTTCATTCTCCAATCTTTGATGATTCTCCTTCTTTAGTGGATGATAGGTGCTCGTTATGGCCTAGTCTAGAGGTGTCACTAGATCTTCTTGGTGATCTCATCAGTTCCTCAAAATATTTCACAGCTCCATTAGGTTTGTTCATCCTCTCATTGAGTTCCTTTTCAGATCTTAACACATTCTTCAGTTGATTGTTCACTGATATCAAATTTGTAATCTCCATGTCTTTCCTGTTCAACTCTTTATTTGCAAGTAACAGTTGATTTGCCATGTCCAATTGATTATTTGTAGGCTTCTACACATCACATGTCCTTTCATCAAGTCTATTATCCATTTGTCTCTTGTCCTCTTCTACCATTGTCTTGTCCTCTTCAACTTTATTTTTCTGTTCAATCACTTCACAGTTTTACAGATTGTATTTCCTATTCTCTCTTCAAATTTCTGACCTCTTCATTCAGTGTTTTATTTCTTTCCAATAGATCTGCTATTTCTGCATCACTTTCACTGGAGTTTCCATTATCAAAAAGACCTTTAATGTCCTCTTCTTGATATTGAGTGTCATTCAGTTAGATTTCTAATTCCTTCCTTTTCCTTCTCTTTAAGAAATTCTTCAATTCTTCTCTTGCTATCTCAAGTTGGTGCAAAGCAAGTTGGATGTCAATCTTATGATTCTCTATGATCTTTCTCAATTTATAAACCTCCATCTCCAAGATCTTAACTCTCAAGTGGTTAGACTTCTTCTAAGAGAACAAAGCTCTAATACCAATTGTTGGAAGTCTTATTGGGAAACCAAGATACTGAGAGGGGGGTGAATTAGTTATCTATAAAACTTTACACTTTGAAATCAATTCAACATGTATAACATAAACATAAACTTCAATGCTGAAATAAATCTAGCTAATAATCACATCCATGAAAATGAAATACATAACTAAAAGATTTGGTAACCCAAAAACCCTTGAAAGGTAAAACTGGGGTGGGGATGACACCCACAAATCTTCACTACTGTAGCAATAAAGTATGCCTGTTAGGGGTACAAAGTTTTGATCACTTATGGTGATCTACCCTGCCAGGGGTCTATCTTGCTAAGAGCTTTACATACTTATACAATCTACTTTGATTAAAGGATTTAAAACTTACAACTAAGTAAGCACTATGTTAAGAGATTTACCCTGATTCACTTGCTAGAATGTATTAGTACCTGATCCTTCAGTTTGCACTTCAAATGTTGATAACATATCTCCTCTTTCCAATACTTATCTGATCTCAAAATCAAATATTACTCTGTTCTACCTTCACTGCTTTTCTCGGTCACTCTATCTGATCTATGCTTCAGATAATCAAAACATTGCTTCCATCAACATATATGAGATCTCCTAATTGTTCTATATATTAGGGTTTTGATGTCACCTTAAATAAACAAATGATCAAGCTCCTAGATCAAGATCAATGATCTAGATTCATTACTTATGCCACATAAACATTCCCTTTTTTTTATTGGTTACAACACTTACATAGGGATTAACGATTGAAATCATTATACATAATTAAATCCTTGATTCTCTCAAAAATAATTTAAAAATGTGTAGAAGTCGGCCAAAATGGTTTACTTAGGTGTTTATGCCATTACAAACACATATACAAAAATTGGTTCACTCGGCATATGAAGTCTTTGATGCTCGGTCAAAATTGTTCTCCATATATTGGCACTCAACACTGACTCTTATATACAACTTCACATATATAATGCTCGGTAACTACTGGGGTACTCAGTGACCTATGACTTGCTCGACAGTTACTACTCCTTGGTACATATACAAAATACAAGTCTATACATTACTTGGCCTTAATAGAATGGCTCAGTCACAATGATGACCGACCAACACTACCTTGAAAATGACTAAGTATTTGACACTAATAGACAACATAAATTGGAGATCAACATTCTCTTGTCTTTAAAATTTTGGTAGGAAAGGAACAAGTTATCTTCACAAGGTAGAATGTGTTGAGGTGTTTGGGGACAAAAGAAGTAAAGTGTATAGTTTCCACGTGTAGAAAAGGGCTGAAACCCATTTTGAAATACAGTATACATTTTTCCTTCAAATGAGAAATTCAAACAGTTATGGAATATGGAAGGGAAAAACTTCATGGAAGTGAGGCAATGATAACTTAACTTCACACAAAATTGGTCCAAGGTAGAGTTTATGGTAAAAGGAACATCTAAGGTTTAGGTCCAACTTTAACTTGAAGGGTTATAGAACAATAGTGCGATAAGTGAATCCATCATGCATGTTAATCAAGAATTAATATTTATTTTTAAGTTTCTTGATATAACTAATGTGTGAAGAAATTATTTTGTACACATTAACCACACACACTGGATCAAGAAACACCACACATGTGGGTTTGTCATTAATTCTAGTAGTGATATATAGTGTTCCATCAAATACATGAATTAGGTTATCACTTTAGATAAATGTGAGATTAGGCTTAAGCTTAGGTTTAGGTTTATCTTGTTTAGGATAATTTTATATCACATTAATTAGATGTTCATCTTAGTTGGTTTGGGAATCCATGTCTATTTTATCAAAATTAGGCTCAATGTGACATTTGTATAATGGGGAGGCAAATGATCAGTGAAAATTTGCAAGTTTTGATTAGGAGGTGCTAACGATTTTTTGTTCAACATTCACACCATCCATTTGTATGCTATTAGAGTTAATGAGGTCTTAGAATTCATGTCTTAGATGCATATATCGCTCGGTATCATGTCTAGGAGTACGATGACATTGACAAAATAGCTTCAAGTTAAATGGATGCAAAGGTTTGGAAGTGTCCACATGATGGATGTGGGGGGTTGGGGGGGGAGTTTAATCAAAATGTTATTTAGCTATTGACGTATAATGGAGTGTAAGGACTTGTATAGCTATATAAAGTTTTTGATTCTTTTCTTTAGAAGAATAGTACTACAATAGGAAGTGTTGTAGTTACAACTTGAGTTTCAATGTTATTGGAAGAATGAACACTTATTATAATAATGTTCTTGTTTTTTTTCTTAGATGCTTGGAAAGTTTGACGAGCCTCTTTAGATTTGTCAAATGGAGTTATAGAGGAGGAATATTCATATTGACTAAATGAAAATTGATAATTGCAAAGGGTTGTAGATAAATGTGTGAATGAAGGTAATTTCATGAACAAAATCTCCTCTCTAATTTACAATTGTAAATTTCCAACTAAAACTATTTGAATACAACAACAATGAGAGAGTTAGAAATTTGTGAATACAAAATGTGATATCTACCAATAAAATCAATCACTTTTTCTTTGACACCTTGCTTGCAATGCACAAAATCAGTTAATGTTACATGTATCCCAATATTGTGTAAGAAATGTTGTAGAAATAGATTCATCAATTGTAAAAAGAGTTAATTGGATTACTCGGCAAAGAACAAAAATAATCCAAAGAATTCTTCTTTTTAGGGATCTAGGATTATTTTCCAAAGAACATCCTCAAACAAAATTGTTACATAAAGTGGTAAATACCAACATAAGTGTTAGAGTCACCTTTTCCATTGTATTTCTCAAAACATGGTACCTCTATGTGTTGTGCGATTAGAGTCTTTAGGATGGCATGTGAAAGTGGGATACTTGTGCAAAGTGATATAAGAATTGGTTGGTATTGTGTTTGGCTTAGATTGGATAATTATTATTGTAAAGATAACACATTTGGTAACAAACCTTTTATGACAAAAATATTGGGTGAATTGATTTATGAAAAGTTGGAATGTGATGGTGAATTGGCAAGAGGACAACGAAAGATAGAAAATACTCTCAAGAGCTTAGAAAAGATATGTTGGAGTATAATACCACTAGGGGGGGGGGGGGGGGGGGGGCGTTGAATTAGTGGTATAACAATTTTAATTTCAATTTTTACTTGAGAAAGATTGAAGCAATATGCAATGGAAACAAAATAGATAACTAGACAAGTAAGACACACACAAAGATCATAACACAAATTTTTTTCTTGAGTGGAAACCCTCTAGGGAATAAAACCACTCGAATTGCCTCACTGGCTTGTGTGAAATAATCTATTTGAATGCCTCATTAGTTGTACATATGTCTCATTGATTGTGCTATCTTATTGATAGTCTTTTTCAATGCCTCACTAGCTATATTTCATTTGCAATATTTGATTTCTATATAGATTCGGAATATTTGAATAAAGAATGGTAATCATAACTTCATACAATACATTATTGAGTACATGTGACACTCTATACTAAAAAATGCATCATATCATATTAGGATCACTGCATTCTTTAGCAAACATTTCTTCTTTTGAAAACAATGTGTACAACATGTTGTATGAACAATGAATGTTTCATGAAAACCCAATCTCTTTCTCTATACAAAGATAATGTCCCCAATGTCATGCTTATATACTGTTCCATACTGAGAAAATGAAATAGAATTGCCACTGAAAAATGATTTGTAACTTATCACAATTGTCTTTACACCTTATCCATATGTTTGATAATTATGTGATAGAAACTAATTGTCATAATTAATTTTTTTTTTATGAAATGTGAAAAACTTGTCTCCAAATATCACAATTTACTCATAACAGAAACATAGTAGCCACAAAGTCTAAACAAACCCTTAATCACATAATGATATGGATAGTATGAGTTTAGACAAAAAGAAAACATGTTATAGGAATCAAAACAACCCGAGAGCCCTTTACTAGGGTCAACAAAATATGTCCCTTAATCAAGAAACTTGACATCACAATGTACAAGAGAAATAGTTTAACTTACATAATGAGCCTGAGTACTCTTGATTGGAGTTAAAATGATTGGTTTTAAGAGATAAACAATATGTTTGTTGCAAATAGATACTAGGGTTTAACATTAGTGATATTATTTTAAGAAACATGAAACCCTACTCAAGGTTTATTAAACCCTTAACATAAACAAACTAAAAATCTATAATACAAGAACTAAACAAAAAAACCAACTTTGTATATACACAAAGAATCATCTGAACACCATGTGCTTGACAAAGAAAACATTCAACCAATCCTTGACTTAAGAAAGTAAAGAAATATTTCATAACACACGACAAAGGAACAAACTTAGGAACAAACTTTCTTTAAACCCTTAAACATGAAATCTAGACAAGAGAAACTTTAACAAAGTTCATTAACAAGGATATGTTTAAACAAAAAATCTTAACACATACTAAAGGAGAAGAAAAAGAAAGGGATGAAATAAAGGCATGTGTACATAACCATTCTTTCAATCCCATAGTTTCAGCATGTCATATCTTTACTCAATCTCTCATAGTCCTATCAAGATCTCCTTCAATCTTTCACTGTTACCAAACAACCCTTCACTTGCAACTGTTAAGACCATTCAAACTATCTGCCACCACCAAGAAACCAAAACACCATCATTCATGTCGACACCCTAGCCCATTCAGGTTGGGCTCTATCTCATTCGAGCTTAAGGGTTAACAAAAAGATATTACTATACATTTCAAGTTTCAAGAAACTCACATACCGATAGTAATGACATGTCTTTTCACGCTTTTGTATCTTATTAATGCTCACATCATATAGATGTCGATATCACAACCTTAGCACCACTCGGTGCTAAGTGTTGTGTAATACAACATTTTAAACATCAAGTTTATAATCACCTAGGCAAGGCCAACCAAAAGGCTTTCCCCCACCACCATAAACATTATTATCTCAAACTTCAAATGCAACTGCCAAAATAAATACATAGAGACTATTACATTGGTAACTTGGAGTTGCAACTTTGCAAACATAATGATGAACCTATAGATCACATTTAGCACCACATAATCTGACTATCATACCAATAAGATATCTCCGAGTCAAATTATGTCATTTAAGTACCAAACTGATCCAAACTTATTGAATGTATCAAATGTATCAAAACATGTATCAAGTGCCTACTGACCAATCAAGTACCAAGTCATGTATCAAGTGCCTACTCACCAATCAAGTACCAAGTCATGTATCATATAACCAAGTGATCAATATCATGTAATCCAAATGTGTCATGTAATCAACTAATTCTAATCAAATCCAATGTGTCAAGTACTACTTGCATAAGCAAAGTATGACAAGTTAGTGTTTGGGCATCAAGGACAACACAAGGAGAGGAGCAACAAGATAAGAAGTAATGGAGAAAATGGAGAGAATAGTGGCCATGAAGACAATTCAATTAATGAGAGGTCCCATACTCATTGATCTAATTCAAGGCCAATGATGCCCACCTTCCCTCTAAGGACCAAGCAGCAAGAGAATCATACTCATTGGTCGAGTTGCAAGAACAGTTCAACAAGAGTGGCTTGATGGAGGCCTACAATTGGAAATGTCCCTCAAGGACTACATGGAACTAAGGATGAGGCACTTACCCACCAAGGGTAATAGAGACTATATAATGATATGAGGTGGAAGATTTCCAAGCTAAGCCTCCCCTTCTTCGATGGATTTGTAAGATTAATGACATGCGCTTGAGTTCAAAAGGCAGGCACATATTTTCAGCTCAATCCAATGCCCAAAGATTAACTGACCAAGTATGCAACACTACACCTTGATGACAATGATCATTGTTGGTGTATTTAAGTATTTACTAATTAAAATTTACTTAAGTTTACTTAGGATAATGCATTTTCATATTAGTTGTCTTTGAGACACCTAGGAGTTTGCATTTCATTTTAACACATGGTTAGCAGAATTTCCACTTTAGGTGGTGATAGTTGTCTTCTCATACCTCTTTGTGTGTGAGATCCACCTTTAGTGCTCTTATCACATTATCATCCTCTCATTGTCGCACATGTTGCACATACTTTGATGTACAATGGAGGATGATCCACCTTTGGTGGACATGTGACTACACTTTGTTTAGTTGATAGCTTATCACTTGCATATCTTCTAGTTATCATACATTGCCTATATATTCAGGAACATCTACATTGTATACATCTATTATCCATTATCATTTGATCATTATTGAATTATTCATTTGATCATATTATCTTGTCTCTCTTATTTGTGCTATCTCTTGAGCTTCTAGATCTTGGAATTACATTCATTGCCTTAGGAAAATTCTTACATGGTATCAGAGCCATAGGAGTCTTCATTGCATAGCCGTTGGAGAGCCATTGTTTCTTCAACATTTGGAGGGCCACGAACCAAATCCAAGATCAGTATTTTGTGGGAGAATTTTGAGCAATATCAGACCTCACCATTGCGTCTGGGTGGTTGTTTCCATAAATTTTGACTATAAATTTGCATATCTTGGGCAAAAGTCAAATTTGAGGCAAATTTTTTTTGCAAATTAGACCTCTAAGGCCCAATCTGCAATTGGGTAATATTCTTGCCAATTTTTATTTCAGATCTGATATTTATTTCCATTTTTGTCAATTAGTTTTTCAGATGTACAATATTGTCAAATTTTTGAGATTTGTAATTATTTTTTGGCAAAAAAAATATTTGGCCTATCAGGCCTATGTGTTGAACATAACAGGTAGTCAGACAGGCAGAGCTGTACAGAGTAGACCGAGAAGTCAAACCCCAATTTGCATCAAAGAATCTTGGATACTAGCGACCGAGCTCAAGTCTCTGTAGTCAAACCACGCATGCAATCGATACCGACGATCGAGCTCAAGCATCCACAATCAATTCGAACACGAGACCGAGCTTAGACTCACGCAAGGCATCTCAACCGAGCTCTTTACAATAGTCTACAAAAAAGGGCTATTTAAAAAGGAAACTTCACCCTTGCATGGTGCATGTGGGATTCATCCCATGGCCCATGCCTAGCTTGGAGAGCCTGAGCCTGAGCTCGCTCACCGTCGGCTTGTCTTGGTGAGCCCGAGCCTGAGCTCAAACATCTGAGCCGCCTGCTCCCGATCCACGCTCGGCTCCTAATCCACATTCAAACAATCTGAGCCACCTGCTCCCGACCTGCGCCCAGCTCCCGATTCGTGCTCCTTCCAACATGAGCTCCTCTTAGCTCAACTCTTGATCCACACTCCTCCACATTGCGATCCAGCTCGGCTTCCCACACTCGCCGAGGCATCCATCTCGGTCGAGATGAGCCATGATCTAGCTTGGTCAAGTTGAGCCCTCAGAGACCTCACCTTTCTCTGCGGACACGTGGCACCCAACTCAGTAGACAAGCAGTGAATCAAACTCTGCCGCATGGTAGCCCTTCGCCAAATTGGAAACTAACATGTGGCAAGCCAGTAATCGGTTCTTTTTTTATTTTTATTTTCCAATTTTTTCATATTTCACTTTCTTAATTTTGATGGGCATTTAGCCGTCATAGGGTCAATTTTTTAATGCGATTGATGATCTCCAAGACATCAAATTTAATCCATTAGTTACGTCATCATTTTGTGACATTAAATTTGATGACCGTTTGACCGTCATTTTTGGGAGAATTTGCACTTCTATGATGACCATTTGGACATCAAATTTAACCTCTTATTTTGCTGACATTAGTGAGGTTTGAAAAATTTGTAGCCCTCACCATTTGCAGTTTCAGTATTGTAGTCCTACTTTGGGAGGCCATAACTTGCTCATCTGGGCTCCAAATTGAGTGTAATTATTTTGTGATTTTGGCTAGAATTTCTTAAATTTTTTACTGGTGGTGTTATTTTCTGGTTTTGGATCACAAATTTTGCAAAAATTGCATTTTTTGGTGACTGTACCTGCCCGATCCTCAATTTTGTAACTTCAGAGGCTTCATTCGGGCTCATACAGACACATTTTCAGGTGCCATTTTTTTTTAAAGTGTATAATTTTTTGAGTACTTTCTAGATTTTCTATCAGATTGTAGCCTTATTCGAGAAAAAATATCACTTTCAGAAATAGGTCCTTATTATCCTTATATGATCATTGTAATGCTTAGGATTTGTTTTGATTCTGAGCAATATTGATTTGAGTCTGATTTGGCCTAAAAAAGGCAGTTGTAAATTTCAAAATCAGAAGTCCACTTTGGCCCAAAATTGGCAAGTGACAATTCTACACACTAGCTATAAAGTGCCAAAATCATCATTTTGGGGGGGTTCTTTGATTGAGTGAATTGGGGGGGTTTCTTGTGTGTTGGTGTCTCTCTCTTTCCTATTCTCTTTCATTTTTTCATCATGGTTTCTATTGCAAAATTAACTGCACATAACTATGCTACATGGAAAGATAATGTATGGAGCAAGTTAATGGTAAAATGTTTAAATCCTTATGTGGATGGTACAATTAAAAAACCTGTTGATGATGATGTTGTTGCAATAGCTAATTGGTCATCCAAAAATTTTAAGGATTTAGGAGTCTTGAGAGAAAATATTTATGAAGCTATCATGTATCACATCAAATCCATGAACAATGCTAGAGACGCTTGGGATAAACTTGCAGATTTGTTTGGTAAAATGGATGAAGAAATGGGATTCTCAATTGAGACTGATCTTCTCAAACTGGAGCCTAGAAATTTTGACACAATACAAGATTATCTCAACAAAGTCAATGATTATAGAGCACAAGTTGAGGATTGTGGTAATCCCATGAAGGGTGCAAAGTTGATTAGTCACTTATTGAAACATCTTCCTCTTGAATATGCATCTTTTGTTTCAAGTTATAATACTCACAAGTTGACCATGGGTAGTGCCTTCACTAAGCCTTCATTTGAGTCATTTTTAGAAATGTTGGTCTTAGAACAATAAAAATTGATGAGTATGGGGATTCTCAAGTCTTCAAAGTCTAAGGTATTGGTGGTTAATAATGGAAATAAAAGGAATCAAGGTGGTAAAGGTTCCAACAAGAAGAAAAAGTAGTGGAAGGCCAAATCACAATCAGACACACAACAATATTCCTCCTCACAACAAGGAAAGTCTTCTCCCAACAACAATAAGGGGAAAAATTCTAAGGAGAAGAAAATTTGTGCATATTGCAAGAGGCCAAATCATGATGAGCATGGTTGGCACAAGAAGAAAATTGATGAGTTGACAAACATAATCAAGAAACATCATATTGATTTTCCAAGTGCCTACAAGGGAAAGGATTCATCACCTTCCACTTCAAAGGGTAAAGGGAAAGCATTGGTGGCAAGTACAACTAATTCAGAGGAATGGATTTTTTATTCAGGTGCCACACATCATATGGGTGCTACAAAGGAGAAATTCTCTTCTTTAAAACCATGTAAGAGATGATACACAAGTGGAAGTTGAAGGGAAAGGGGAAGTTGAGATGGAAAATGGAGCTTTCAAAGATGTTCTCTATGTTCCAAACCTTAGCACAAACCTCCTTTCAATTTACCAAATCACTCACTATGGATGTGGAAAGAAAGTTGAGTTCCTTCCTCATTCAGTTGTAGTGAAAAATCTTAAGGATGATTCTATGGTGGCAATAAGAAAAGAAAATTATGACACAAGGATTTATTCATTTTGTCATTTTATACCTAAGACTCCTTCACATGCCTTGTTGACACACTCAAATTCACAAAGTAAACTTTGGCATGAAAGATTTGGACATCTCAATTATCGATATCTTCAACAGCTTAGCAATAAGGATATGGTCAAAGGTCTACCTCAAGTCAAGTATTCAGAGGGTGTATGTTTAGGTTGTGAAGTGGGAAAGCATCCCGAAGAGAAGTTTGACAAGGGGAAGTCTTGGAGAGAAACATCTATTCTTGAGTTGGTTTATAGTGATTTAATGGGCCCATTTCCAGTGCCATCATTTGGCAAGGCTCATTATGTACTTACCTTCATTGTCACAAGAGTGAAGTGTTTGACAAATTTCTCACCTTCAAGGCTCATGTTGAGAAGCAATTAGGGAAAGTCATCAAGATTATTTGAACAAACAATGGAAGGGAATATGTGAACTCAAGGCTTATATAATTTCGCACACTTGAGGGTATTGATCTTCATCATTCAGTTGCCTACACTCCACATCAGAATGGTGTTGCAGAAAGGAAGAATAGAACCCTTAAGGAGATGGCCACTTGTATGATTCATACTAAGTCTCTTGATCAATCTTTTTGGGCTGAAGCTATATGTTGTGCCACTCACATTCTGTCATGCCCATAATTTTTCACTAAAAAACACACCAACTTTTTAAATTTTTTTTTTAATAATATTTAATATATTATTAATTATTAAATATTATTTAATAATATATTAATAATTAATATATATATATATATTATTTATTATTTATTAATAATTAATATATTATTAATTAGTATATATTATTAATTAATACAATAATTAAATAAGTAAATAATTAATTATTTCAATTTGTTAATAATTAATTTATTATTAATTGATATTCAAAATTAATTTGAATTAGTTAATTAATTTGTTTATTAATCAATATTTCATATTGATTAATCTTAGTATTTTTTTTAACAACACTTATGTGCCATAATCATTAATTAATTGATATAATTAATTAATAGACTATATTATCTAGGAAAATATATTCTTTATATGGAGATTTGTGAAGTTGTTTCCATACAAGAGATTAAATTTGTAAGTTTAATTAAATTAATTTATACTATTAGAATTTTCATGAACGCATTTAGTTTGATTTAATATTAATGGATGTCTAGTATTTTATTAACCCAAATTTTTAATTATAAACTCACTACGCTTATATTTATGCACATGCAATTTATAGTGCGAATATTTCATTGGAATGAGATTGAGATCTAGTTAGTAAACCAACTCTCTCTCCGGTTTAGCCGTGCAACACGACAGGACCGCTGCTGTGAGTAGCGGGCCCTGCGGCAGTAGGGTACCACTGCCGACAGCGGACCCCACCTAGTCCCAAGGGGACTCTAAAATAAAGTTTACGCTATTTTTTTATTTTTTATTTTTTTATTAATTATTTTATGTTATTTAATATTTATATTAGTTAATATTAATAATTAATATAAATAATTTTTATAAATTAATTTATTTCATTATATAATAATTATATTAATTAATACATATTATTAATTAATTTAATTATTATTTAATAATTTATTTATTTAATATGTTATTTATTAATTATATTAATTAAGTGATACTAATTATATTAATTAAATATTAGTAATTAATATAATAATTATTATTATACAATTAATTTATTTATTGGGATATTTTATGATTCCATTAATTAATAAACACTATTAATTAATATAATCATTACTTAATCAAATATGTTTTAATTTAAATTTATTTAAATTAATAAGGGGTGTAGGATGTTTATATGGTATGGGTATTATTGTTCAAATTTAGTGAATTAAAACTTATAGGAAAATCAATGTTATGATTACTAAATTGTTAGGTCATTGTGGGGGTCATGCCATTATGTAATAAGGTATTTTTTTTTATGTACTCATGAAAGCTATTAGTAGGGTTAAATTCTTCTTGGGTGGCGACTAGATTTAAATAAAAGGTTAAGCTAAAGATTAAAATTGGACATTAGATCTTAAGATTTAACCCATTCATTACATGTATTTTTAGTTGGAATGAAACTTGAACTTGTTAATAAACCCGGATATTAGGTGAGTCACTTGTTTTACTAACCGAAGTTAACCAACTCTCTCTCCCAGGTTGAACCATTCAAACTTTAGACAACCTTTAACTGTTAAACTTAAACTTGTAAACCTTTTTTTAAAAAAAGTTGGTGTGATTTTGAGTGTAAAATTATGGGCATGACACATTAAAAAAAAAATTCCTCATAAATCCTTGGATGGAGTTACTCCTTTTGAGGCTTGGTGTGGTAGAAAACTAGTTGTGAAACATTTTAGAGTCTTTGGTTGTCCATCTTGGGAACGCATACCTCCACAGAAACGCAAGGCATTGGAACCACAAAGTAAGCCTTGTATATTTGTTGGTTATCCTGAGACTCTTAAGACATACAAGCTTATGGATCCTGAGACACATGAAATCTTCTTTGAGAGGAGTGTTCACTTTGAAGAGAATTTTCCTAGTTTGACTTCTTCAACTCCTACTTCCTCCAATTTGGATAATGATAGTGATGATAGTGACTTGGAAGATGAAATTCCTTCAACCCCTACTCGCAGGCTTCCACCTTCACAGGGTCAAGACATAGTTGAGGACATTCCTTCTTAATCTTCTTCTTCCACTAGACCTCGTTGGGCACAAAAAACACTTGATTCAACAAGTTCACTTGTGGGGAATCCTTCAGACACTAGGAGGACAAGGTCACAACACAACTCATTTCCACATGCTTATATTGCAATTGCTTCAGATCCACAAACATTTAAGGAAGCTTCAGGGGTTCCTGAGTGGGACAAAGCTATGGAGGATGAGTATAACTCTTTGATGAGGAATAACACTTGGGACTTAGTTCCTCTTCCTAAGGGAAGAAAGTTGGTTTGATGTAAGTGGATCTATCGGACCAAGTTTGTAGTGGATGGAAGTGTGGATAAGTATAAGGCTAGACTTGTTGCAAAAGGTTTCTCTCAGGTTCCTGGTATTGACTACACCGAGACCTTTGCACCTGTAGCCAAGATGAACTCCATTCATTTGACACTTTCAATTGCTCCAACTCATGGTTGGGATATACATCAGATGGATGCCAAGAGTGCATTTATACATGGAGATCTTCAATAGGAGATTTATATGGAGAAGCCATAGGGATTCATCCAGGATACTACTATGTTTTGTAGGTTAAGGAAATCTATCTATGGCCTCAAACATGCTCCTAGGGCTTGGTATGCCAAGATGGATTCCTTCCTTCTCTTAGTAGGGTTCACTAGGTGTCATTCAGATTCAAATGTCTACATTCTTCGAGAGGATGACTCACACTTGATACTTGTTCTTTATATTGATGACTTGATCATTACAGGGAGTACTTCATCCATCTTTGGTAGCGTCAAGTCTTCTTTGCATAACAGATTTGCTATGACAAACTTGGGTTTACTTTACTATTTTCTTGGTATTGAGATCACATAGTCCTCAGAAGGGATCACACTTTCTCAGCCCAAGTATGCTCTTGATTTACTTACTTTATTTCACGAGTGATTGCAAGGCTGCACCCACTCCCTTTCTTTCAAGTGTCAAGTTAGAGGCTAAGTGTTCCACACCACTTGTTGATACTACATTATATAGATAGCTTATTGGGAGTCTCATCTACTTGACACATACACGCCCTGACATATCCTTTGTAATTGGCATGGTTTCTCGCTTCATGCAAGAGACTTATGAGATTCATTGGAAGGCAACCAAACACATTATACAACATACATGGTACGCATACACATGGGATTCACTATGCAATAGGTACATGACTTTAGTTGGTTGGATATACAGACTCATATTGGACAGGTGATCTTGATGGTCACAAGTATACTTCAGGTTACATGTTTCATCTTGGTTCAAGCCCCATTTATTGGTAGAGTAAGAAGCAACATGCTACTTCTCTCTCTTCGACTGAGGCTGAGTATCGAGACGCTATTACTGCAGATACAAAGGCTTTTTGGCTTCATCATATCCTAAAGGAGTTTGGTTTCAATATTCCACGACCTATAGTCATTCATTGTGATAATCAGGGTTCTATAGAGATCTCCAGACATCCGGTCCAACATTAGTGGACCAAACACATTGAGGTTCATATGCACTTCATCAGAGAGTTGATACATGAGTAGGTCATTGAGATGCAGTATTTTCCTACAATAGAGCAGGTTGTAGACATCTTCACCAAACCCTTCACTGAGAGAAAGTTTCTTCAGTTGCGATCTCTCTTGGGGGTGAAGGATATTCCTTCAAGGGGGTCATTTGACTTCTCTATTCTCTCTTATGGGGGGGATCTTTTCCTCACATGAGGTCTTCTCTCTCATTTTATATTATTGTACTTATCTCTCTTTTTGGGGGAGGGTTTTTCCCATGAGGTTTTCCCTCTTGCTCCACTTTATGAGAGATTGCATTTCATATCTTTTGCACTTGCAATTTGTACATAGGTACCTAACATGGCAAGTGATCCTTCTTAGTTGTCGTTTTATAAGGTTTGTCTCAATCCCAGTAGGTTGTAGTTTCATTTTCTAGATGCATAAGTCAGGGGGGGCTTACAATAATAAATCATGTAATGAGGGGGCTTAGAACACTAGTATATGCAAATTTTATTATTTAATAATAAAAATCTATTAAAATGTTTGCAATTGCCTCATTTAACTTGAGGTTTGTCCTGTATTATTTTTGTCATTATGGCCCTCCTCCGCTCTCTAAATTTATTCCTTATCTATGGTCTTTGGATCCCACAGTGTCAACTTGGAACCGGAGGAAAAGAAGTTGCTTTGCATCATCTGGGTATACCACTCAATTACGTTGTCTCCAAAAAATTGTGACCATGATGCCTACAATTATGTTTCTCAGTTGTTGTGTCCCAAGACCCCTTATGACCCTTTACGACCCTTTATAATCCCTAAGAATACATCTTAAAGGTCTTAAAATGTCGTAAAGGGTCATAAGAGGCTCCTAGGAGGGGCCAGATGAGCTTCCACCTTCACGTGGTTGGCCCTGTTAAGTAGAGAATGTTAAACTATTCTCGAAACAAAGAGAAGCTCAATAATTTAAGGTCTCGGTCCACAGACAAATTAAATTAGACTTACTATCCAAATTGGACAAATTATGTCCAAGGTTGCATCCTGGTGGATGGTTTGGATGATGGACATAGTGTTAGAAAGGTAGCAGCCACACCAAAGGGCGGAGAAAAGAAAGGACTCGTTGGGTGCTGAGACAAGGTGGATGAGCGATTAGATGATCATCTGCATCAACATGGGAAGTTTGGCTTGGGTGTGGGTTGTATTTCAGGGGATAATCTTGGGGATTGGCAAAATGAGGCAGCCAAAGTGGAGGTGATTTCTTTCTTTCTTCTAAAGCTTGTGTGATTGATGTGGGTTTACCGAATATTTGGGGAGATAACTCTCTTGAATGAAGCTATTGCTAGTTCGGGCTAGGTTCTAACCCGTTACAATTAATAAAATTACCAATTGCCGTTAAAAAAAAATAGTAAAGTAACATAACAAAATACACAGAGATATATATTAATGTAAAGTAACACTTGAAGATAAATATCTAGACTAATCACCGAGCAGGATGTCGTTGGTGATTACTTTGGATATTTATCTTCAGTTGTTTTTTTTTCAACATTCCATTATTAGTTGATCTTTTGACGACCTTTGGTCGAAACCCACACAAAAATTGGTCTAACGTTTGACCAATTTAAGTCAAAATTTTCCGTTGTGGGTTTGGCATCCTGGTCTGAAGATTTCGATCTATTTTGGTTGACAATTCGACCTGATGAATTCCCAACAGCAATGTGAATTTAGACCAAGAGTAGTGTCGAACTTTCGACGTTAAAACGTTATGTCGTACATTCGACCCAAAAAATAGCAACCAAACGGTTGGTCGAATAGTCAACCAATATTGGTAGAAAATTCGACCAATTGTCCGTCGAAAATAGGTGCAATTTGTACTAGTGTGTACATAATTTATTAATAACATTATTTATTGATTAATAGAATATTATATATATATATATATATATATATATATATATATATATATATATATATATATATATATATATATATATATATATATATATATATATATATATATATATATATATATATATATAAAATTATATTTATGTATTAAAAATATTATATTTATATTTAATTCAAATAAAATAATATTGTTTATCTATATTTATTTATTCATCTTTATATTTATTATTATCACTTATTATTATATTTTTTATTTTATTTTAGAAGAAGACATTATAATTAGGGTTCTTAAACAGGGGACATGACAGTCCTTCCCTCTCAAAATTGCTTGTCCTCAAGCAATTGCAAGTTTCCTTAGGACAAGTTTTCTCTCATTTCCTAGAGAGATGATTTTAGGCCATCTCATTCCCAATAGAATTTGCCAAAATCTATTATTCTAGATAAACCAAGTAGAATCACACCGAGAGTACATACTTGAAGATATGTGCATGAATATGTGAAGACACGAAGCAAACACATTAATACATGAAGACATGAAGCATACACATTGAAGACATGAAGCATACACATTGGAGCAGGAAGACACAAAGCATACACATAATACACACATCCCCTGGTCATTTATGTTCAATTATTATTTAAATTAATTTGAATTCTTAAATCTCATATTTCATATTAAGTAATTTAATTTCATATGCTATCTATATTTCTTGTTGCTAAGCTTGATCCGATATTGCATTGTTCTGAGGAGAAAGGAGGTCTGAATACAATCCAAAGTGCTAAGAGACCACTTGATAGATTCTCTCAAAGTTTACAGATGCAAGCCCTCCCTTGGGACTTTTGCCTTCAAGAATTAGAGGGTCGCTGGTCCCCACCCTATCTTGGGAACTATCCTTTTGGGATTTAGACCGCCATTCCATGAATTTCTTCAGCCTTCTTAACTACTAAGAGAATATGAGGATCTTAGTCATACTTCTAGTATATTTACATATATATTTGAATATATATTCATCACTTATTTATGTTTCTAGGTTTCAACATTTCCTGATATAGTAAGATCTATATATTACAGTCTAATACCTTTGATTGACAAGGGAATGATTCATTAATTTGTATTTACCCTGCAGGATGGCAAGATCATAGCTCTGATACCATTTGTAATGTCCCTAGCTAATTTAACAATAACATTTGTAATAATAAACAAAGAATAACTAATAAATTAAGTAAATGACCGTTTCCAATTCATATTATAGGCCAGATCTTATTATCACTTTAGTTATAAGTTGGGAGAGGACTTTGGAGGCAATCTCCAAAGTGCTTAGAGACCATTGATAGGCTCCCTCAAAGTTTACAGACTCAGCCTTTAACATGTCTTAAGCTCAAGCTCTCAAAGTTAAAGAGAACGCTGGACCCTACCCTGTCTTGGGAGCTATCCAGTTGGATTTAAACTGCCCCTCTTTGGCTGCCTCAGCCCTTCCCTTCTCATAAATCAAACAGTAATAGGATTTGAGCCTAATAATATGTTGTAATTGCACTAACAATGCAAAGTTTACATTTAGATATATATGTGGAGATGACTTAGCAGTTTATCTCAGAAAAAGATGCCTAAATATGCAATAGTACTCTAACACTCACAGTATTTGCTACCGTAGTCTAGTTGTGCATCTGCTAGAGACCCCTTTTCTATTTTTTCCTGAGACCGAGTTCAGTTATGCTTTCCTTCCTCTTTTTTTTTCTTCCTTTCTAACTCAATCCTCTATCTGTATTTATTTATAATGGTCTCAATATCTTCTTCCATAATATTACTAATATTAATATAACCATATATATTTATATATTAGAATCTTACCAATATATATGTTTATGTAAATAATTATTATTTTTATATTATTAATATATATATATATATATATATATATATATATATATATATATATAATGACTTTACTATTATTAATATATATAGAGACCATATATAATGGTCCCTTATTACTAATAGTATTCTGACATAGCAATCTGTAGATCAGTATTGATCTGCATGTACTTATATACTCTCCATTACTCCTACAATATTAATGCCATACACTTATTATAATTTCCTATTCCCCGATGCCATTGGACATTATGGTGAGTGCTTACTTATATCTTATTTGTAGAACAATATGATACAATGCCCAGGACACGTCTCTTTAGTATTTCCCTTACCTTGGTGCTAAACACACCTCTTCCTTAATCATTGTATTTCTATCCTTTTATATTAAGTGCCTCCTTTCATATGTGAAGGTTTGGTATATAGTAAATATCGCACCCTTCCATTATAATCAGTCTCCAAACTTGTAATTGCCATCAATGAATTACATCGTGTCCCTTCACAATTTAAGTAGTCAATAGTTGATTATGAACGGTGCCGAGAGGATTACTAAACTGACATTTGTGGTATTAATATTTATAACAGCCATCTTTAACCTATCATGGAGACATAATTAGTATTAAAAGTATATCGCCGAAATCCTCAATGTATAGTATTTAACAATACTCGATAGTCTTAATTAAATTGTCGATGATAATTCATATCAATATGTTTGGCATAAGCATTTGTTATTATCGCACCTTTCAACATTTTAGCAGTAACGTTGCTCATATTTATGAACCGTTGCAAGTAATGAATCAACCATATAGTATAATATTATTAACAATGTACAAAATTTATTAATACCATTATTTATTGATTAATAGAATATTCAATATATATATAATTATATTTTTTATTAAAAATATTATATTTATATTTAATTTAAATAAAATAATATTATTTATCTTTATTTATTTATTCATCTTTATATTTTATTATTATCATTTATTATATATTTTTTATTTTAGAAGAAGACATTATAATTAGGGTTCTTATACAGGGGACATGACAGTCCTTCCCTCTCAAAATTGCTTGTCCTCAAGCAATTGCAAGTTTCCTTAGGATAAGTTTTCTCTCATTTCCTAGAGAGATGATTTTAGGCGATCTCATTGCCAATAGAATTTGCCAAAATCTATTATTCTAGATAAACCAAGTAGAATCACACCGAGAGTACATACTTGAAGATATATGCATGAATATGTGAAGACACGAAGCAAACACATTAATGCATGAAGACACGAAGCATACACATTGAAGACATGAAGTATACACATTGGTGCAGGAAGACACAAAGCATACACATAATACACACATCCCCTGGTCATTTAAGTTCAATTATTATTTAAATTAATTTCAATTCTTAAATCCCATATTTCATATTAAGTAATTTAATTTCATATGCTATCTATATTCCTTGTTGCTAAGCTTGATCCGATATTGCATTATTCTAAGGAGAAAGGAGGTCCGAATACAATCCAAAACGCTAAGAGACCACTTGATAGATTCTCTCAAAGTTTACAGATCCAAGCCCTACCTTGGGACTTTTGCCCTCAAGAATTAGAGGGTTGTTGATCCCCACCCTATCTTGGGAACTATCCTTTTGGGATTTCAACCGCCATTCCTTGAATTGCTTCAGCCTTCTTCTTAATTACTAAGAGAATATGAGGATCTTAGCCATTCCTTTTGGGATTTCAATCACCATTCCTTGAATTGCTTCAGCGTTCTTCTTAATTACTAAGAGAATATGAGAATGTTAGCCATACTTCTAGTATATTTACATATATATTTGAATATATATTCATCACTTATTTATGTTTTCAGGTTTCAACATTCCCTGATATAGTAAAATCTGTATATTACAGTCTGATACCTTTGATCGACAAGGAAATGATTCATTAATTTGTATTCACCTTGCAGGATGACAAGATCATAGCTCTGATACCATTTGTAATGTCCCCAGCTAATTTAACAATAACATTTGTAAGAATAAAAAAAGAATAACTAATAAATTAAGTAAATGATTGTTTCCAATTCATATTATAGACCACATCTTATTATCACTTTAGTTATAAGTTGGGTAAGGACTTTGGAGGCAATCTCCAAAGCACTTAGAGACCATTGATAGGCTCCCTCAAAGTTTACAGAGTCAGCCTTTAACCTGTCTCAAGCTCAAACTCTCAAGGTTAAAGAGAACACTGGACCCTACCCTGTCTTGGGAGCTATCCAATTGAATTTAAACTGCCCCTCTTTGACTGCCTCAGCCCTTCCCTTCTCATAAATCAATCATAAATCAAACAGTAATAGGATCTGAGCCTAATAATATGTTGTAATTGCACTAACAATGCAGAATTTACATTCAGATATATATTTGAGAGACGGCTTAGCGGTTTATCTCAGAAAAAGATGCCTAAATATGCAAAAGTACTCTAACACTCACGGTATCTGCTGCCGCAGTCCAGTTGTGCATCTGTTAAAGACCCCTTTTCTGTTTTTTCCAAAGACTGAGTTCGGTTATGCTTTCCTTCTTCTTTTTTTTCTTCCTGTCTAACTCAATCCTCTATCTGCGTTTGTTTATAATGATCTCATTGTCTTCTTCCATAATATTACTGATATTAATATAACCATATATATTTATATATTAAAATCTTACCAATATATATGTTTATATAAATAATTATAATTTTTCTATTATTAACATATATACATTCTCTCTCTATATGCCCATATATACTTCTGACTTTACTATTGTTATTAATATATATAGAAGCCATATATAATGGTCCCTTATTACTAATAGTATTCGGACATAGCAATCTGTATTGATCTGCAGGTACTTAGTTACTCTCGATTACTCCTATAGGATTAATGCCATACACTTGTTATAATTCCCCATTCCCCGACGCCATTGGAAATCATGGTGAGTGCTTACTTATATCTTATTTGTAGAACAATAAGATACAATGCCCAAGGACACGTCTCTTTAGTATTTCCCTTACCTTGGTGCTAAACGCACCTCTTCCTTAATCATTGTATTTCTATCCTTTTATATTAAGTGCCTCCTTTCATATGTGATAGGTTTGGTATATAGTAAATATCGCACCCTTCCATTATAATTAGTCTCCAAACTTGTAATTGTCATCAATGAATTACATCGTGTCCCTTCACAATTTAAATAGTCGATACTTGATTATGAACGGTGCTGAGAGGATTAGTAAACTGACATTTGTGGTATTAATATTTATAACAGCCATCTTTAATGTATCATGGAGACATAATTAGTATTAAAAGTATACCGCTGAAATCCTCAATATATAGTATTTAACAATACTTAGTCTTAATTAAATTGTTGATGATAATTCATATCAATATGTTTGGCATAAGCATCTGTTATTATTGCAGCTTTCAGCATTTTAGAAGTAACGTTGCTCATATTTATGAACCGCTGCAAGTAATGAATCAGCCATATAATATAATATTATTAATAATGTACAGAATTTATTAATAATTAGGGCTCTTAAACAGGGGACATGACACCTACGAGGGCTAGTGATAAGCTAATCCAACAAACTCTGATGCTCACGAAAATGGGGACATTACAAAATCAGATAATACTGACAGTAGCATACCCAACATACAGACATGCACATCTCAAGCATACAGACACCTACACATTGAGCATCCAACCATTAGCTCATCGGACATAATGATATCATATCTCCAGGACTCCCAACACAGAATAATCATTAGAAGTCTAAGTTGCAATATTTCTTGAGCCATCCTCATGATTGTTACAACAAATGTAATTGTTTGACATTAATTGAAATTGCAAATTGCCGGTCTATCTTTGCATTTTTTTGTCTATTTTTGTATGCTTGAGATATTTTATACATGGCTGCTAGGGTGGAGGCAGAGCCCTACTTTTATAAATCTTTTTTAATGTGGATTTTGTAGAGTGTTCTTGGGCATCGATGATTCAGCCTATTTTGGCTCACCCTGATGAGAAGACATTAAGTTTGTATCTTGTTTGGGAAAACAATCAATTATTTTAGAATTCTGAGATAAGCAGGAGATGGATGCTTGTATAAAGGCTTTCATGCTACCATTGAAATTTGAAATATATCACGCCTGTTCCTGAAAAGGAATTCAAGAATTATGTTTCAGTGCTTAAGGTCAAACAAATACGAAGTTGTGCTGATGGAGGCAATGTGGAACATGGGTGAACACAATGGTGACTAGCATTGCCATGAGAATCTGCCAACCATTAAAGGGGTTGAAACTTCTTCAAAAATTTCAACTAGAGATATGAAGATCTACATCCTACTCTCTGATGTTCCATATTCATCATTGCCCTTTGATGTCATCTTTGTTGCAGCCACATTATTTAGGATTGCAGGATTCTTGCACCTTGTGAAAGGATAATGATTTCTGGCACCAGGGCTAGTTATTGTAGAATTGTGTCTATTTAATTCTTTGTGCTATCAAATAGTGACTTCTCTTTTTGGCCTTTTGAATGGACATTTAGGTTATAGACCTATCAAATAGAGGCTGCCGTGTCTATTGACTTGATTCTGTTCTTTCTCATTCCTGGGGACTCCACACCTACAACTTTTACAACTTTCGTAATTGATTTATGCAAGGATGGAAAACTCGCCGAAAACTCACCGAGTTTTCCAGCTCGGCGAGTTTTTCGGCCAAAAACTTGCAAAAAAAACTCGCCGAGTTTTTTGGAAAAACTCACAGAGTAATCTGCGAGTTTTTCCAAGAAACTTGGTGAGTTTCTTAAAAAAACTCTCCTGCATGGCAATGACAGGGTTTGAATGCTATATATGGCATTTTGGGGCATAGTTTTTCATCTGCAACGTTTTGGTCTTTGAGTAGAGGAGGAAAGTTTCCAATTTTCCACTTCAGGGGCGGGAGGATTTATACAAATATAACATTTTATAAGTTTGATTTATTTAATTTTTTATACTTTTAGTTATATTTGTATAAATTATAAAATATAATACTTCCAGGATGTTTGGGATAGGTTCCAGCTTCATAGGAGTTAAGATGCAGATTCTAGATTTTGGGGGTTTTCGAAAAATCCCAGACTTAGCCAAATTTTAGGATTCAGCAAGCCTTCAACAGGGTTACCTCCCACAATCCATCATGGCTTTCTAAGGTCAAACTGAAGCTGGCAAAAGGATTCCCAAAGGGTTTTAACTCGTTTTATCACAAATCACTTGGTTTTGACCCCATCTCTACAACAGACTTAGCTTAGCTCTCGCCCAAATCCCAGACAGACATGACTTCCCAACAGGCCAAAATCACTCAAACCTCATTTGTTGAACCTAGGGACTTGAAAACAGGCACCAACAAAGACTACCTAAGACCTAGTTATGAAGACTTTGACATTTGGCATTGATCAATGATCAAGCATCATAGATTCATACTAGTTTTGTAGAAACTGTTTACTATTTTGCTTCAAGTCATCAGCATTCCACATGAGAATGCAATTTTGTACCCACTTTGCATTTATATATATATCTAAACTTAGCTTGTTTCTTTTGTTTTCTCATTAATTAACTCATTGGATGCATCTTCTCATAGAATTTTGCAAAAAAAATGCATTTTTAATTAAATTTTATGCTATTTTTAAGTTCCCGAGTTTTTTGCCGAGTTTTTCCAAAAATTGGCCAATTTTTCCCGAGTATTCTTTTTTAGGGCTTGGCGAGTTTTTGCCGAGTGAGAATATTCCATCCTTGGAATTATGTACTGCTTTTTTTCCTCTTTAGGTTCACTTACGGGACTCGGACCCTATTCCTAAGCTTACTCGTTAAAAAAAGAGTAATGAAACGAAACCATACTGGATTTTACGGATGAGCATCTCAATTTAGATTTAGAATGAAAAATTTGATTTGGGTTATCCCTAACAAGAAGCTTTTGTAAGAAAAGAATAACCATTATGTGATTGCATATTGGATGTTAAACACATTATAGTACAGCCTGCATTCAATAACTGGGTAAAATGAATGACAATGTTTGATATAAGATAATTGAGTTGTAGATAAGAGATTATGTAACTTAACTATCTTGATCTCTGCCATTATACATTGCTGTACAGTACAAGCTTTCAAAAAGGGCCCCACCTTTAGCTATTTTTATAAAGATGTTCCGAATATTTTTTCTTCATGCAGAGATATACCTCCTAGCTGGATACAAGTAACCTCTGTACAAGTTTATTGTGATTGGAGTGGTAAGGCAGCACAACTAACCAGGTATAATCCAATCTTCAAAATCAGTACATCTTATTACAATTCATGTATGGACCAATATGCATCACTGTATCTTTCAGCGGATTCAGCATCCCATGAGAAGTCTTTCATCATCACCCTCTTAACCATGTTTGCCCAGCCTACAGGATCGTCCTTCTACAGAATAATAAAAATTTCATAAATATAAGTAATAAAACACACTGAGTGCACTGCAATTGCATAACTACGTCTTTGAATCTGAATAAAACAAGCTAACACACATCCTTGATATTGTATTGGAGTATGCTTTGTCATTTAAAGTGTTTCTTCTATGTTTCATTCAACAGAAAGAATAACTCAACACAAGTACTAGGTAATCTCATGCAAAATTTACCATGTGATTAATTGCTTCAGTCAAGGATACAGCCACATCAGGATTGAAGTGCAACATAAAACTCTCAGTCTCTAAATTCCACATTCCATTGTCTTCATTTCCACTGCAAGACATTGTAATTTCTCAGGTATCTAAAAATATGCCATCTTTATGCATCCAAGACATTAAAAGCTGGATCAAGATCCTCCACAAAGGTGGTGGAATATGGAATGTAATACCTTCTTAACATGGGGAGAGCACCATATTTCAATGCTTTAAGCTGCACAAATAAGAGTTACATTATGATCAATAGAATTCAACCGACATGAAAGTATAAGATACATGCAAAGGGTCAAGATTTACTTCCAATAGAATGTACGAGTACAAATGGGAGATAGCAGTACCATTATTTGATTTTCTGGGTCATGAAATGATGAGCATAAAAGAATATCACACCCAGCCACCACTAGATGTAGCAAGGCTTCATCGTGCTTGGAAATTACTCTAACATTCTCCTGCAGGTGAACCAGTAGCTGAAATTTATGATGGGCAAAAGAGAAGAGAATATATTAAAACTGATTATAGTTCACTTACTCTTGAAATGAGACTGACAAAATGTCAATTTGCAATGGTTTTGTAGAAAAATGTAAATTACAAAAGTAGCCCATGTGCACAAGGCTTATGGTACATTCATCCTTCCAAAATATTTTAGGAATATAGTGCACACCAGTTAGCATGGAGTTGCTATGACCAAGAAATCTAAGCCTAACTATATTGCCATGTAAAAATAATTTTTCATGCCATCTGAGATCTCATATATATTCATTATGTGACAGTGAAATAATTAAAATGATTCAGTTAGTATAAAGCTTCCAGAATGTTTGTCACAGCTGGATACCAGCACTAAAATAAATATCAAAATCCAAACTCTAAGCAAGCCCTATTAAGTAGAATAAGTAATAGCTATTACAGTATGAGGTCTTTGTCCTGGTTGCAATCATTTCACATTATGCTCAATGTAGGAGAAAAGTAATTGACAATTGCAGAAATGTTAACAAACCAACCAGCCAAGTTAACTGTTGAGCCTCCATCTAATTGCTCAACTTACAAAGAAGCATCTTCATCTGCAATAACTGTTTCATGATGTCTAAGGGTTTAATTCAATCATGCATAAAAAGCTTGAATAGTACAATCCTAAATTCTTCTGCAGGAGAAAGCACATGGAACCTCTGTTTTCTACAAATATGGGTTGTTGTCTTAAAATGCATTACTAGTTTATTACTTTGGGTCAGCTAATAAATTTAAACACTTCTAGCATATCCTAGTTTCTTTTTACATTTCATGAGAAGTGTTTTCTCATAGTTATCATGAGATGCAGGGGTACTGGTTCTAGTATTGGGAAAGGGACAACAATCAAATTAAGGTACACAAGTAAATGAATAAGGAGAGAGCTATATATATATATATACTCGCAAGAATCTGTGAATACAGGGGTGGGTATGCAGTCCACGTTCCTATAATGGGGTTTATTGGCAACTATGACTTTTCTCTGTATCACATCTTTCTTACAAATTGAATAAAAAAATCTCAAATTCAGAGAGAAAAACATTATGCGTTACCTTAGTTCCCATAGAAGCATAGAGGGGCTGCTATTGCTTGTAAAGTTAGCACACAAAACCAATAGACATTTTTTAGTCCCCCAGTGTATTTTTCCCCACCACAGTAGCTGCTGTAATGACCATGTTGAAGTAGCAATTGCTTGCAGCTGACTTCTTTTCTTTTTATTTATTTATTGTATTTCTAAATTCTAGGTATTTTGTTGTTTCATAGCTGTTATGGAGCTGTCTACCACTGCAGGCCTGTCCAGGCCAAATTAAAACACATCATGTACAAAGAATGGCTGTAGTAGAGCCATTTCTCATGTGCAACCTCCTCCAATCCTATTTCTTGTCATGTTTCCATTGCCGTCTGTTTTCTTGTTTTCCATGGCAAATATGTGCAATACCCGAAAAATGCCAAAGCCATATATTAATGCTACAAGTGTCAACATGTCCTACAAAACAGACTTAAAAATCAGAGGCCAAGCTGCATTATAATGATACAGTTGTCAAATTATCCTACAAAACAGCCTTAAAAATTGGAGGCCCGAGTCAAAATAACTATGACTCCAAAAATGGCCAAACGCTAAAGAAACAAAGTGTTAACCAACAAAATTTAGATTATTAAACAGTAATATAAGAATTATGACCCATGTCAACAGCATTAACATATCAAAAAAAAGTAGAAATTGAGGTTCAAGGCCAAGCAGCTTTTAGAGAGAATTGAAGAATCCATCTCAGAGACAGCTGATGCCCGCCTTCTCAAGAATGTCACCGCACACAGAAAATTCACCTCATGAGACAATTTCATCCAGAAAAGTTGGCAGTTAATAAAGTCTTCTCCCTCAAAGGGGGTCACAGCACACATAAAATTCACCTCATAAGACAATTTCGTCCAGAAAAGTTGGCAGTTAATAAAGTTTTCTCCCTCAAAGGGGGCCACCTCAAGTAATAGTGGCAGAATAACAGAAATGAGTGCAGATGGCAGCCTCCACTTCCAAACATAATTAAATTGAACTTTGATGAGGCATTGAGAGGAAACCCCAGACCTTCAGGTGCAGGTGCAGTATTGAGAGATGAAAGGGCACTGTTATGGGTGTAGTTTGTAAAAAGCTTCCCAATAGAACTGACAATCTAGCAGAAATTTACCCTCTCAAACTAGGACTACAATTGCCACTGAAGAAAGGCGAATTGAACATTCATATAGAAGGAGACTCAATGGTTGTTATTAATATAATAGGAAAGAAAAGCTTAAAAACTTGGACACTCAAGTATCATTTTGGCTAGGTGAAATACTATGAAATTAGTCATTGCTATAGGGAAGCTAATGCCTTAGTTGATGCCTTAACAAACAAGGCAATTGAAAGAATTTAAGTCATAAGGAAATAGATGAAGAGGAGATTAAAGAGATGCTAATTCACTCAAAGAAATTAAAGAATTGAAAATGAGTGCATGTGTTGAGTTAGCTCATACTCAGACCCCTTCTTGGGTGTCTCCCTAGTACATGTTGCTTGAGCCTTGGATGCGATGTTTTGATCAAATACACCATTTGAATATATTCCGGTATACCAGCATTATCTAACACAAATATTGACATCACCTAATCATAATTATTTATAACTCATGCCATTCCCCTTGTGTTCTGCATGGAAAGGATTGCGGGTGACATCACATAATCAGCACATTTATTGCTCTTTAGTTGTGTGATCTTCATGACAAGGTGAAAGGAGTAAATCACATATGCATTGACAGAGATTTGGCACACAATTGAATGTTGATGGCTTCATCATCAAATTGCATCAACAGATAAAGTTGGCAGGAGACACCAGACAAGATGCATGATAGATTTCCTTTTCCAGTGCAAGGTTTTCAGTGAGTAGTGTAAAATGTTATTCACACATTTCAAGCACTGTTACGGCTAGTTTGCACATTTATTTCAATCTATTACCACTGAGAGGAGATGGATTGGATTTGATCCCACATATGCAACAACTGATTTCTCTCTTTTAAGAATATAGTTCGAAGATGTGAAAGAACTATTTATATCATAGAATGCTCCATTTTCCTGTTCACCCTTGGGCAGTAGAGTAGTAAGTTCTAGAGCTCCTAATTCCTCTGCAAAAGAATTTGTGGTGTTGTACAAGTACAGGAGGAGATGGCAACAACAACAACAAAAAGAACAACTGGTCCCAGATTAGTATAATACTGAAAAGCTCCACCACATCTTCAAATTCAACTGTCAATTGGTGGAGGAATCTCTAGGAGATGTGGTGGGCGATGACAAGATTCGCAAAAGTGACTGCAAGCTGAAAAATAAGGAAATGGGCCTCTTCTTATCCAATGCCATGGATATTCTGCAACGCCATACCCTTGTGTGCATGTTGTGCAGAAAACATATTCATGAGCAAATAGTATTGGATGAGCAATTGCATATAGCATTAACTCATCTTGTTCCCTCTTCTGGCAACAACCCAGTTGGAGGGTCATTTTTGGTTCAAACATCTACAGTGTTCAAGTGGATTTTCAACAGCAAGATGGCAAGTCTCAAATGTGGTTGTCAATCGGCCTTTAAGATTGCCACCTCTTCGCATGTAGATCAAGTTGAAGAACACACGATGCAGAAGATTTACTTGTTGTATAAAGCTCTGCAGGTTTTGATAATGCACACTTCTCTAGTGCTGGTGGTGAATGACAGAGCTCTCCAGGCAATCAACCTGGTCTGCGATGAAAATTTGAGCTCAGAGGATAGTAACTTCCCAACCACAACCTCATAGAAGGGTTCTCTACTGCAATATGATGAAATTAAGTAAGATGTAGATGTTGGGTATTAAGATCTGTGAATAGAATACTCAATTAGGTTTCCAGATGTAATGGGTAGTTAAGATATGAGCTCTATTTTGGTCCAGAAAGCTTTGTAATGTTCTCATGCCGGAGCATGATAGTGGATGACTCTACAATTATAGCTTTTACAGTTCTGTTTGGTCTGTTCTTTTGAGTGCAGGATCACTTTTGGGGTTATGATATTGGATGTAACTGTAATGCTGCAATGTTGGCTTCTACAAAGGGGTTCAGCTAATCCCCCTGTCAACATATCTAATCTTTATTTTCAGTATTAATATATTATGGGGTTTATCCTCTTTATCAAAAGAAAGAAAGAAAAGAAATTCAATGCCAAACAGAATTAGAAGCTACACATATAGGAGTAATTTAAATCATTAAGAATTATATAATAACATTTATCATGTGTATATACCTGCATGCATATGATTGTGTATGCATGTGTGTGAATCAATTGTTGATTATGATGAATAGCCATTATGGGGGTTGGCAACCCTTCACATAATATAGTATTATATTAGATCCTCAAGTGTCTATAATCTATAGGCATTAGATATCCATGCATAAAACACAATATATACTGTTCTTTTACTATTAATTAATGCAAGTGTATTTTTATTGATCATCCTTAAAAACAGAATTTGTCTAGTTTATGTGTTGTATTCCGAAATGAGTCACAGAAAAATATTGAAGAACAAACAAATATGCAAGAGATGGGAAGAGCCTGCTCATCTGAGATGGACTAAACCTGAGTGTAACATAAGAGTACCAACAAAATATAATTCAAAAGAGATAAGAGATACCTCTTGAGCGCTGTATGCATATTGTTTACCTAGGTACAGCTTATCACGACACTAGTGTTTTTACTTTTAACCGTTGTAATGTCCCCTTATTTAAACTCTAGGATTTTGGAACTAATTTCTTAGAACTCCAATTGCAAGAGACTTCTTTTTATCTATAACTTATACTCAATTCTTTAGTTTGCCACAAATGAGTGTATTGTATAGTGACAATATTCTTTAAAAGAAAGATGTGTCGATGCTATGTAAGAATGACTCTTAACTTACTACTAGAATACTTGATATAACAACATTGATTAGATAGAACAATATAAATACCAATGTCTTGACAAGGTATAGGTCTGATACACACACACATATGTATGTATGTGTGTGTATAGATATATATCTTCAATCTGAAGTTGACAACCAAGACCCCTTTCAATATCAATGACTTAATGACACATCCTCAATCCAATCAATAACAAGGATTATATATTGAAGGCTCTAGGTATACAGATCATATGGATCTAAAGTTGATAACTGTTATTTTGCTGAACTGCAAAAAGTATAACTAGAATTGCTATAGAGGTGATCTGCAAGATCAAGTAATCACTTTTCCTGATTTCTCTATGCTAACACGAATGCGATATAAACTGATCTAAAAATATCTATATTTATGTTGCTGTCTCTGATATTTTCCTTAGAGTGAATGCAATATATTTGATGCTGATTGGTCTGTGATGACCTTGAAGAACTACTTGTTCGCTTGTCTAATAAATTATCTTGTAGCTGCGATATGGGTCACTGTTTCAGATATATTACTTGTTACTTATGCGATCTGGTTTCCTGACAATTAGTGGATTGCTTCCACTTAGGTCTATAAGAAATATAAGGTAATCTGATTCTCCATGCTTTGGAATGATATTGATATCCTTTTAATATGCCCCGAAAGAATACGAATGGTTGCAACACTTTATTTAACAAATCGCAACCTTTGGCTTATGATTATTAAACTCTTAGTCTTCGCACCATTTCATAAATGAATCATTGTAATTAATAAATCACTGTATATATTGTGTTTGCCTTAACAAATCGCTGTATATTATTTAACTAATCTTTGGTTTGAAATTGTAGACTAATGATAATCTGGTCGCTGTTCATTGTGAATACTGCCTTCTCATTGGTTCCTTGATAGTTGAATTGTTTGTTTATTAGAATCCAACATGTATGAGGGTGATCGCTGCTATAGTTGGCTCTATCAACCTCTTAAAATCAACGCCTAATTAAACTCAGATTGCTGTATTTACGGTTTCCATTGGTCTGTTTGTCTTAGATTGCCACTTTCATGTAGGTCACTGCATAAACCTATGTTAGCAACCTCCTTCCTTGCAAATGTCCACATGATTCAAATCACTTTTCAGATTGAAGACATTGCCGCTAAGTCCCATTGCTTGGTATATTGATTGCCATTCAAACAAATCTTCATTAAATGATAACTTTTAATGGTCCTAATAGAAATGCTTTCCTTGATCATGTCTCTTATAAACAAACCTGCCATAATGGTTGCTTTCATTAGTACTGTTCATCGATTAGTGGCCTGCGGCCTTTACTGACTGATAAGTTTATTACAACCATGTAATCTTATTGTTATCATTTAGCTAATTCTTTAGTTCCTCTTTAAGAATTTGTCTACAAAGATAGTTAAATACTGAAGTTAGTAAAAGATTATCTCAGGAATTAAGCTTTTACGTAAGAGTGGAGTAGATGTGGAAAATGCAACCCATTACCCCCAACTAAGAAAGTATAACCCAATCCAACAAGTAAACAATACAACTTGACAAAATCCATGAATAAAAATGGAGGCTTTTTATAACTCCTTGAGCTCCCTTACATTTTGTTGGTATGATGGATCATAGAGTTTGATTTGAAATGTTGGACCTAAAATAACACAGTCAAATCCAGAAAAAACAAGTTTGAACTACATGGACTGGAAATTTTATGTTTCTAATGTTTTCCAATGTCATACTACATTTGGATGTTTACCAATGCGAGCTTCATTTCCTGCTTTGCTCTCTCTATCATTTTTAACTACTTTGATATTTTTTAAAGCCTCCCCTTCGGAAAAATTCATCTCAAAGCTTGGTGAGTAAATTAAAGCTCTTCCATGAATATTTGTGGAGATGATCTTATATGCTAGTGTTATAAGTTGTCCTTTCCAGGAAAACTTAAACTAGAATACAGAAGCACATTCTCTCTTCAATTTTTGAAGGGAAGCTCCTTGCTTTAATCTACTTCTAAAATAAACAAGTTTGCTACTAATGTACATTGTACAATTTTACCTTTTGCAGTTTTGAATGAAAATAAAAATTGAAAGAAAACTAAATTTATCTTTTAGATCATGGAGATTAAAGCACAAGACTTGAAAATCTTTCATCTAACCATGAGTGTTTTCTATTATGCAACAGAATAATATGAAATGGAAACAAATGCTACTCACTAGTTAAAACTATGTAATGAAACCGGTTTTTTTGCCCAGTCTAAACTAAATAAATGATAATTAAAATTATAAATAAATGTAATTATTATTAATTTTAATAAAATTGTCCTTGGTCACAGAAATGTTGTTCCTTTTTTAATTTATTTTAATAAGTTGCCTTGAGAGGCTGATCTGTGGTTTTTTGTGGTTTTCTCTTTGGTCGGTTTTCTTGGATAACCAACTTTCTAGAGGCAGGTCTATATATGCAGTCTTGTGTTGCTGATCAAGGCATCTAAGTTTTTGAATGTTTCTGCATAAAATGAATGCACCTGGAGACTCAGACACCAACCCGAGTCTTCAAAGCTGGCTTAACTACAATAGATATTGGAGACAAATCACAAATCTTACAGTCGAGCATTTGTCAGGCTTACTACAGACAACTCCAACATTTGGGAGCCACATTGATTTTTAAGAGGTTCACCGGTTGGGAGAAATCGTGAGCTACACCATGAGGAATCTGAGCTTTCATCAGAGCTTAAGCAGGACCAATTGGGAGTTGCACAGCAGCACCAAATCAATAGCAGATCATACCGCCTGGTGAACTTAAATTGTTCATATCGTCCAAGGCTCACGCCTCTAAATGCAAGCACTTGGTCTCTTTCGTCGGAACCTCGTGCAGGGCGGAAATACTAGCAGGTCTTAGGTTATATTCTTTAATCTTGCAAATGTTCTAGTGGCACTAATACCTCTGCATCTGTATTTGGGTTTGTAGAACTTCAAGCCATCCGAGTTGTATAGGGAATGAACAGTTGAAAAGATAAGCATATTATTTGTCCTATCTGAAGCATTGCATACGTGTTGAACTAGTGGATGTTATGATATCAAGGTATTCTGAGAAATTGTTTTGAAGTGGTTCATTAATTACTGTGTGAATGGTTAATCTGAGAAACTAAATTTGGAGAGCATGATCTATTTTGTTTCACATTGAGGAGATTATTGTTTTAGATTTCTTTATTTCACAACTCGGTTTTTTTCAATGGTATCAGAGCCTTTCCACCTGCCAGACTATGAATTGTTTATGAGTGACAGGGAACAACGCAACCAGCTGCGTTAAGGGAGCCACTATGGGGTATAGAGGATAAAAGCATCCTCCGGAATAAGAGACTAAAGAAATGGTGACTAGCATAAGAGATACTATGGGGGAAACAGTCCAACTATTAAAGGATTTGGGCCAGCAGCTGAGCATTGATAGGCCTATACAAAACAAAGAAGAAGTGAGCAGCTCAGGTGTTGAGAAAGCTTCAACAAACAGAAGACCTTCAGGGCTAAATTTTTGGACAAGGAAGCAGCAGTGTGGAGGAAGAACCTGATTCAGAGGAAGATGTATCAAGATTTGATGATGCTTACTATACATTAAGCCTTGTAATAAGTACAGATCTGACTTTTAGGGACTTTGATGAGATGAAGGAAGCTACAGGGCATGGGAGAAAAGAGTACAAAGGAAGGACAAACATTCAACACCAATTGGGAAACTCATCAGCAAGCGCTTGGTTGTAGAAGAGGCCATCAAATTTGCCACCCTACATCTTGAGGGGATAGCTCATGAATGGTGGTACCATGGTATGATAATTAAAGGGCATGACTCAATGACCTCTTTGGAAGTCTCTGGCCAAAGATTGATAGAGAGATTTGATAGAAGGGATCCATAAGTTCATTTTAGGGAATTAGCACAACTGGAGCAAGAAGTAAAGGTGGAAGACTTTGTAGTAGAATTTCAAAGACTTCCAGTAATGATTCCTGATCTAACTAGAAGAAGACTCATAGTCTTATTTGTAGAGGGCTTGGTTGAGTCTCTCAAGGGTTTAGTAAGGGCATTTGACCTACATATACTGCAAGAAGCCATCACAAGAGCCCTTGATTTGGAGGATTCAGTGACTAGGGACATACTTATTACAAGCACATCCTATTCTGCCTAAGAGATCCTTTCAGAAGAATATACCACTTCCCATGGTAGCACCCTCCAAGCCAAGTCAAGAAGAGGTATCACAGAATGAGCTACAAAGGAAAAAGCAATGTTTTACATGCTATGAGCCTTGGCAAACAGGGCATAGGTGTTTGGGCAAAGGGTAAATACATTACATAAAGGCAGTCTTTGATGAAGATACAGAAAGTGATGAGGCTGAAACCAAAAAAGAGGTAGGATAAATAGAAGAAGAACATCAAGGAGAAGAGCATTTAGGAGGTACACTTGCAACACTTTTGGGAGCACCATGATACAATGCTTCTGCATTAGAATAGTCTTGAAAGGACAAAAGCTAACAATTCTTGATAGTGGGGATAATTACATTGATGAAGTAGTCAATAGATTTGGATTAAAGACAAAGGATTTTGAGGGGTTTGATTTCAAAGTTGCTAGTGGGACAATTCTTCCTTATTCTAAGAAAAATTCCTAAATGGAGTTTGACCGTAGGACAGTATAAAATGAAGGATGATTTCTATACTGTTGACATGGAGATGAAAGTAATTCTAGGAGTTAATGGTTATACTCAATTGATAAGTATGAACAAAGTTATCAAACCAAGGATCTGTCATTCCAACACAATGGAAAGAAGATAGTTCTACATGGCTTATCTAACAAGGGACCTATGATAGTTTGAGCCGAGAGGATGGAGCAAGCTTTTCGTAAAGACCAAGTAGCAAGGGCGGATGAATGTTTAATTACAAAGACACATCCTTCAAAAGATGGGAGATCCTACAATGTGCAAATTTGGTCTATATTGGACAAGTGTGGCAAGGTATTCAAAGACATTCCTCCTAGACTACCACTGGATAGGGGTTTTCAGCATATAGTTGAGTTTGAGGAAGGAGCAAAACCAATCATGATTACTTCATATCGCCACACTAAGATATATACGAGATTGAAAAGGCAATCAAGGAACTATTGGACATGGGGCATATAAGGCCTAGCTCTAGCCCATTTGCGTCGTTCATAGTGTTGGTAAAAAATGATGGAACTATGAAGATTTGTATTGATTATAGAGCATTCAATTAAAAGGACAATCAAGATTCATTCCCCATACCGAGGATTGATAAATTGATTGACAAGCTTCATGGAGCCAAGTATTTTTCAAAGATTGGTTTGCGTTCAAGGTACCATCAAATTAAGGTAAGAGATGATGTGCACAAAACGACATTTAGGTGCCATTATGGGCCTTATGAGTTCTTGGTCATGCCATTTGCCTAACCAATGCACCACCAACCTTTCAGTCATGCATGAAACAGGTAATCATTTTACAATTGAGGAAATCTGTATTGGTTTTCTTTGATGACATTTTGTAAGACATGGGAGGATCATTTGAAACATTTAGATGAGGTGCTTGGTATACTTGAGCAGCATTCCTTTTATGCCAAAGTTTCCAAATGTGAGTTTGGGTTGACTGAAATTTTATGTTTAAAATTCAAAATTAGTGCTCAATTTGTTAATATAGATTAGGACAAGATTAAAACAATCCAAGATTGGCCTACAGCAAGGAATTTGACACAGCTGAGAGGATTTGTGTGGCTATGTAGCTATTATAAAAGATTTGTAAAGGGTTTCTCACAGCTTGCTGCCCCTTTGACGAATTTGATCAAGAAAGGAGCATTTTCATGGAGTCCAACAGCCCAACAAGCTTTTGGCAAACTGAAAGTAATAAGCTCATGCCCAGTTTTGGCAATCCCAGATTTCTCACTTCATTTTGTTCTAGAATGTGATGCTTCAAGAGAAGGCATTGGGGTGGTCTTAATGCAAAGTAAACATCCCATAGCATATGAGAGTAGAAAAATCAAGGAGGCTGTACAAAACTTCTCAATTTATGACAAAGAAATGCTGGCCATAATGCATGCTTTAGCCAAATTTCAACAATATTTGGTTTGTAGGAGGTTTGCAGTCAAAATGGATCATACTAGTCTGAAATTTTTCCTCAACCAAAGGGGTTTGAATGATAGGCAGAAAAATGTGTAAGTAACATTCAAGCCTGTGATTTTGATATCGAATATGTAAAAGAGAATAACAATGTGGTGAATGATGCACTTTCTAGGAAACCTTATCTTCACTCTATAACTGATATATTTTCTGATTAGAAGGCTTTAGTCATAACTGAGTATGTTAATGATTCATTTGCTAATGACCTTTTGGAAGGAAAAGTGTAAGATGACAAGTTCAAAACTTCAAAGTAGTAGATAAGCAGAACGAGTATATATCATACCTGAATCTAAGATGAAGGAGAGGATTTTTAAGGCATGTCATGGCACACCACTTGATGGTCATGGGCTTCTACAAGACATACATGCAGGTGAGAGAACATTTTTCATGGGAAGGGCTTAAAAGTGACGCGATGAAGCATATGAGGTGAGCGTAGAGAATGCCAACAAAACAAAGTGGAGCATGTTTTCTCAGCTGGTTTTTTGCAGCCCCTGCCTATTCCAAATTAAAAATGGGAGAGTATATCTAAGGATTTCATCACGGGACTGCCAAAGATTCAAGGTAAGGATTTTCTGTATGTTGTTGTTGACAGGCTCACTAAAAATGCACATTTTTATGCCATATCTTCATACTTTAAAGCTCCACCAGTGGCAGATCTGTTTTTTAGGGAAATTTTCAAACTTCATGGTTTGCCAAAGACTATTATAAGTGACAGGGATACCAGGTTTCTTAGTTTGTTTTGGCAAAATCTCTTTCGCTTGACTTGTACTGAGTTGAGACAAGCACCAATTATCATCCACAAACTGATGGGCAAACGGAGATAGTGAAAAAAAGGATAGAGGGATACTTCAGGAACTATGTTATAGGGCAGAAGATAGCATGGAACAAGTGCTTGCATCTAGGAGAATACTGCTACAACACAGTCATCATATGTCAATTGGTATGACCCCCTTTTAGGCACTTTACGGTTATTATGCTATTTCATTTATGGATTTGATTTTTATTGATAGTAGAGTGCCAAGTGCAAAGTATGTAGTGCAATAGAGTAGGGATATTTTGGAAGCTCTCAAGGAAAAATTGCAGCAGGCTCAAAATCAGCAAAAGCTACATGCTGATAGCCACCAAACTAAAATGGTCTTTGAGGTTGGTGATATGGTGTTTATGAGGTTGCAGCCCTATAAGCAGTCCTCTATCAAAGGAAGTGCAGATGAGAAGCAGAAGCCACAGTTTAGTCGGCCCAATAAGGTGGTAAGGAAGGTTTGTGAAGTAGCATATTAGCTGAAACTTCCAGCTGACAGAAAAATTCACAATAAACTTCATGTTTTGTGCCTTAAGTAGGCCCTTGGACAGAAAATCACTCCTCCACTTGACTACGAGGGCATATTGATTCTCAAACCCATGATAGTGCTGGATGTGAGATAGAAGAGTTCAGGAAACAAGCTTATTCTTGAGCATTTGGTGGAATGGGACTTCCCTTCGAAGATGCAACATGGGAAGGGGTAGAGTTTTTTAACATCCCAACTTGGAATTGCTTGAGGACAAGAAATTAGGGATGGGAGGACTCTCATGAACTCTTTTTTTTTTGCTTAGTCTTAATTAAATAAAATATTGTAATGTCCCCTTCCTAGCCCATCAATTCAGGATGTGTTGTTAGCCCATTTTGCCATGGTCTTGTGGGCTAACTAGGACTGTACAAGGATCAGAGAGAGTTTTGGCTTAGGCAATTCTAGTTTCAGGCCAATCGGAGTTGATTTAGCAAGGTTTCCAGATACTTACTATTTATAGTAAGTTAGGAGTGTTCAGTATTTTTGGGCATTATAGTAGTGGACTTGGAGCGTCTTGTTGAGACCTTTCCAACGAGCTATCACATATGGTTTTCCAAGTTTGATTGGTAATTTATTTTAATGCCTGTGGATTAAATAGTTTATTAATAAAGTGACTATTAAAATTAAGTCAATATTAATATGTCACTTTATTATTAAAAGGTCATAAAAGACTTAGAAAGAAATAAGAAGAAACAAGCTGGGGGAAAATGAAAGGTCACACGGATGTGTTATAAAATAACTTTTAGAGGCGTATTCTCTTCATGCTTGGTTTATGTTTTGGAATACATTTCTCTCTTGGAGAGTTCTGGAAGTTGTTAGCATCAAATGATGGTAATCGGTAAGCTCTCTACCGGTCCAAGTATTGTCATTGATTGGCAAAAGAGGATAGAGATTTGTCATCTCTATACAGGCTGAAGCTCTAAGAAAATCTACATCAAGAGAGGCTGGTTTGGTAAGAAAAGAACAACTATAATCCATTGTAACCGGTTGCTACACTTAGCACCAGTAACCGGGCAATGCACTCAATTAGGGAAGAGAGTATTCCAGTATCAACCAAGAACCGAACTACAACCGGTATAGACAAGTATAGCTAAAAGCAATATCCATCTAGTGTCTATAACACAACCGGGACAATGTAACCAATAATCCACGAAAGAGGAAGCACACCGAGGACAATGCAACCAGTAAGACAAGAAAGAGACTGCAACAAATCGAAGGACTCAACCAGATATATTATAAGACTCCGGTATGAACCGAGGAAGTCATAGTCAACTGTCAACTAAACCAACTCTTTCTACCGGGATTTATTGCAGTAAATCCGAGTGATCTTGAGTTGTCTTGGTGATTGGTTTGAGGCGCAGGTAAAGGATTTAAAGCTGGAATCAATGGTTTCTTGAGGCGTGACTGAAGGATTTAAAGCCGGATTCAATGGCTTTAAATCAAGGTGTTATCTCTTATGAAGGAAGGTTGCCTGACACGCAACTGTTGTTTTCTTCATGAAGCGGATAAAGCTAGAGCATGCATCAGATGTTTGCTCAGTGAACCAATACTCCACTAAGTGATGTATTCGTAAGAACTCAGGATTAGATCATGCATTTGAGGCACAGTTAGGGCAACAAAACTATATATATTCTTATGCCTATTGAGAATAAGAGTTGCCTTCATTCTGCCGAGAAAAAGAGTGAACCTATATGCTACAGAAGCAGGGGTAAAAGAAAATAGAGAAGGAGAGATAGAAGATTGTGCAAAGCAGCACAACAGTAGATGAGAATACACCTGTAGCGACCGGTGATGACTCTCAGTTGAGCACAAATAGAGATCTTATCAGGCTAAGCAAAGCCATCTGTAAAGATCACACTTCTATTGTTTTCTAGCAAACTACAATAGACAAATCTCAGTATTTGGGTGGACTCTAACAGGTCCCTTGTATCAAAATCCCTTAACCGGGTGACATCTTTCAAGGTGTTTAAAGTCCTTTAACCAAGCAGGTCCTAACAGACCTTATTGTAACAAATCCCTTGACCGGGTTGCATCTAGCAAGTGCGCTTTTATCCTTTAACCGAGAAGCCTCTTAACAGAGCGTACTCCAGGAGAGTACAAAATTTGTGAGGTCTCCTCACACCGTGGTTTTTACCCTAACCGGGTTTCCACGTGATAAATTTGGTGTCGCTTTGTGATTGTTTATTTACTGTTATTATTTGCTTAAATTTGCTTGCCTTTTGTGCTGTAAGTTTACTTCACTGGATTTAGTGAGAAAAAGTTTTAGAGGTGTTGATTCACCCCTCCCCTCTCAGCACCGGTTGGGACTGTCAATTGGTATCAGAGCCAAGTCTTGTTTTTTTTGCTGCTTAACTGCACAAGGAAAAAGTCAAGATGATGAGGAAGGAAGGAGCAAAGTTTTCGAAAGAAAACTTCACCTTATGGTGCAGCAGAATGAAGCTGTATATGAAGACCATCAGTGACCAGTACTGGAATCACGTTACCATCGATTACAGTGAGCCCACTGACACCTCGACACCTGATCAACAAAAGATCAAGACTAAGCACATGGCAACCATGGACATGATAGCTAGCACACTGCCTGATCATGTTTATGCTGAAATTGAACATCTTGATTCTGCCTTCAAGATGTGGGGCAAGTTACAAACGGTCTATGGAGGAGATCATAATGTTAAGAGAGCCAAGGTCGAAAGCCTCAGAGGAAAGTATGACAACATGAGGATGAATGAAGGAGAAGACATCGAGCAATATAGCAACCAAATCAAAGAGGTGATCAACTCCATCAGAAGCGCTGGAGGCAAGCTGAGTGAAGAAGAGGTGGTTAGCAAAATACTGAGAACTCTCAGACCTCAGTATGCCATAAAGATCTCTGCCATTCAAGAGCTCAAATCAGTGACCAAAGATCAAGTCACCCTAGACTCCCTAATCGGTAAGCTAGTTGCTTTTGAATTAAGTAACTTTGATAATAGCTTGTCCATTCAGGAAGCAGCATTTAAGTCCTCTGTCAACACCTCTTCCACCAAAAAGGGAAGAGAAACTAGTAATTCCTCTACCGGTAAGATCGGCAACCTTTTTGAGAATCTGCTCTCAGAGGAGATGGAGCAAGATGAGTTTGAAGCTCTCATTGCTAAGAGATTTACCAGAGGGAAAGGGAAGTACAAAGGAAAACTCCCTTTGAAATGCTTCTCCTGCAACAAAATAGGACACATTGCTGCCCGGTGTCCAAACAATGATAATAGAGACAAAAGAGACTAGTTCAAAAACAAAGCAAAGAAGGAATGCTACCTTGCGGAGGAAGGAGTCACAGACAATGAGTTTGAAGACTTAGACGATCCAGAAATTGCATTTGTTGCAATAAAGGAGGAGAGCCTAGTTGTCAATGAAGTTGCACTCATATCCAGATCTCATTAGCATGATGATTGGATCATTGACAGCGGATGCACACACCATATGACCGGTGAAAAGAATAATTTCATCAACTTGGAGCTCAATGACAGTGGATCAGTCACCTTTGGAAATAATGCCCCTTGTGCCATTAGGAGTAAGGGATCTATTGCTCTCTGCAACAATGTTGTCTGTGAAGATGTGTGCTGGGTTGAAGGACTCAAGTACAACTTAATGAGTGTTGCACAACTGAACAATAAAGGATTCCAGTTGGAATTCGATCAAGGTTCCTGCATAGTCAAAAATCAGTTTGGAACTCATGTTACAACCGGTAGACAGAGCAAAGGCAACCTGTTCTACCTAGACTCAACGGAAGGAGCCTGTTTAATAGCTTCGGTCAGAGGAGACTCAAACAAAATCAGTCTTATCTCCAAAGAAGACAATAGTTGGTTATGGCACAAGAGACTCTGCCACATAAACTTTGATAGTATTGTCAAAGTAAGTAAAAAGAAATCGGTCAGAGGACTCCCAGAAATTGCAAAACCATGAGTGGTATTTGTAAAGATTGTTAGTTAGGAAAACAGACAAGAGCAAGTTTCAGTAGTAAGTCCTTCTCTGCTGAAAATGTTCTAGACCTTGTGCACACAGACCTATGTGGACCAATGAGAACAAAGAGCTATCATGGAGACCGGTACTTCATGCTGTTTGTAGATGGCTTTTCAAGAATGATGTGTACACTCTTTCTCAAAGAGAAATCAGAAGCCTTTCACATGTTCAAAGTTTACAAGGCTAGAGTGGAAAAGGAGACCAGTAGAAGCTTGAAATGTCTGAGGTCGGACAGAGGAGGTGAGTACACCTCTCAAGAGTTCACTCATTACTGTGAGGAACATGGCATAAAGAGACAGTTTTCTGCACCTAGGACTCCTCAGCAAAATGGAGTAGCAGAAAGAAGAAACAGGAAGCTGATCATTTGTGCCAGAACTCTATTGATCCAGAAGAATCTCCCTCACCACTTCTGGAGAGAAGCTGTCAATACTGTTGTCTACACCATCAACTGAGTTCAAGTAAAAAAGAGAGCCGGTAAGACTCCTTACGAACTATGGTTTAAGCATACTCCCAGTGTAGGCTACCTCAAAATCTTTGGTAGTAAATGTTATATCAAAAGAGAGATGTTTTCTGGGAAGTTTGATCCCAAGAGCGATGAAAGAACATTCTTGAGTTATTCTACCAAAAGCAAGACCTATCGGTGTCTGAATAAGACAACGGGCAAGATAATTGAAAGCATCAACGTAAGAATTGATGAATCTTCAAAACCAAATAAGAAGACTGGTCATGACAATCATGAAAGTCTTAAAAATACCAATGGAGGAGATGCCTTTGAGTTCAATGAAGCTACAACTGAAGATGAGGGAGTAACACCCATGGACAGACATCAAGAGCGGGAGACTGTACCCGAAGTTGATAGGCCACCATAGGATGGTGAACAAGAAGATGTTCTGAACCATGATGAAGAAATTGCTCAACAAGACGAACCTGACCGGGAACAGAGACCGGCTCTCCCAAGGTATGTCACATATCACTCTACTGACAATATAATTGGTGACAAACATGGGAACGTCTTGACTAGGAAGAAAGCCAAAGAGAACATCTGTCTGCTTTCATGTGTTGAGCCCAAATCCACCAAAGAAGCCCTGGAAGATGTGAATTGGGTCAAGGCCATGTATGAAGAAATCGAACAAATAGAGAAGAATGATACATGGGAACTTGTGCCTAGACCTCAGGACAAAAATGTCATTGGGACAAAATGGGTCTACAGGAACAAACTGAATGAGCACGGTAAAGTCATCAGGAATAAAGCAAGACTAGTTTGCAAAAGATATGCTCAGAAAGCTGGACTAGACTATGGAGAAACTTTTGCACCAGTGGCTAGATTGGAAGGGGTAAGAATTCTTCTTGCCTATGCAGCTCACAAAAGGTTTAAAGTTTACCAGATGGATGTGAAGTCTGCGTTCCTCAATGGAATACTAGAGGAGGAAGTCTATATTGAGCAACTGGAAAGGTTTACATCTGCTCAAAAGACTGATATGGTCTGCAAACTAAAAAAGGCTCTCTATGGGCTTAAGCAAGCTCCAAGGGCTTGGTATGAAAGGTTGCATTCATACCTTCTGACCATTGGATTCACAAGAACCGGTGACAACAGCAATATGTATCTCAAAACCGAAAAAGATGAAAATCTAATTGCTGAAATCTTTGTTGATGACATCATTTTTGGAGGAGATGATAGGATGAGCAAAGCCTTTGCTGAAGAAATGAAGAAAGAATTTGAGATGTCTATGATAGGGCCCATAAAATTCTTTATTGGACTACAGCTCCATCAGCTAAAAGAAGGTATCCTCATCTCTCAGTCCAAGTACATAAAATTTTTTTTTAAGACTTTTGGACTAGAAGAATCCAAACCGGTTGGAACTCCAATGATAACTAATCTCAAGTTATCAAAAGAGGATGATGCCAAAGAAATAATGAAACAATGTATCGCTCCATGATAGGAAAATTGCAATTCATAGCAGATCGGACATTGCTCATGCAATTAGCATAGTGGCAAGATTCTCAGCCAATCCCAAAGAAACACATCTAATGGCAGTAAAGAGAATCTTCAGATATCTAAAAGGAACCGAGGAATATGGCTTGTGATTTCCACACAAGGGAGGATTCCAAATAAAAGTCTACACTGATGTAGACTGGGCTGGCAACGTTGATGACAGAAAGAGCACAAGCGGTGGGAGGATTGTATCGTGGACAAGTAAGAAGCAGAACTGCATTTCACAGTCCACTGCTGAAGCTGAATATGTTGCTACTGCAATCAACTGCACAGGTGATTTGGCTCAAACAACTACTGGAAGGTATTTAGGAACAGGTACCTGAACTGATCGAAATTCACTGTGACAGTACCAGTGCCATCAACATATCCAAAAATCCTGCTATGCAATCCAAGACCAAACACATTGCCATCAAGTATCACTACTTGAGGGAACTAGTACAGGATAAAGAAGTAAGATTGGAGTATGTTCCCACCAAAGAACAGATTGTTGATTTATTTACAAAGTCATTACCAAAGAGTACTTTTGAGTATCTCAGAGGTAGACTGGGGGTTGTACCCCTCTCTGGTCATCAGTAATCATCAACAGGGAGTCATCAGTTCATTATGATTCAACAGAAGGTTACACCTTATCTTTTATGAACTGATGAAAATGATTGTTGCTCGTAGGGGGAGCAGATTAGAGAATGAAAATCTTTCTGATTAGCCTTTTGGCATTATTGTCAAAAAGGGGGGAGAGACTGTAACAATTGGCAATTGGCAATCAAACCGGTTACTAAACCGGGGAAGTAATGCAAGACTCCAAATGCCCTTCACAATTTTGCCATCAATGCCAAAGGGGGAGATTGTTAGCTCTCTGCTGATCCAAGTATTGTCATTGATTGGCAAAAGAGGATAGAGATTTGTCATCTCTATACAGGCTGAAGCTCTAAGAAAATCTACATCAAGAGAGGCTGGTTTGGCAAGAAAAGAACAACTATAATCCATTGTAACCGGTCGCTACACTTAGCATCAGTAACCGAGCAATGGACTCAATTAGGGAAGAGAGTATTCTAGTATCAATCAAGGACTGAACTACAACCGGTATAGACAAGTACAGCTAAAAACAATATCCATCTAGTGGCTATAACACAACCGGGACAATGTAACCGGTAATCCACACAAGAGGAAGCACACTGAGGACAATGCAACCAGTAAAACAAGAAAGAGATTGCAACAGATCGAAGGACTCAACCAGATATATTATAAGACTCCAGTATGAACCGAGGAAGTCATAGTCAACTGTCAACTAAACCAGCTCTTTCTATTGGGATTTATTGCAGTAAATCCGGGTGATCTTGAGTTGTCTTGGTGATCGGTTTGAGGCGCAGGTAAAGGATTTAAAGCTGGAATCAATGGTTTCTTGAGGCGCTACTAAAGAATTTAAAGCCGGATTCAGTGGCTTTAAATCAAGGTGTTATCTCTTATGAAGGAAGGTTGCCTGACACGCAACTGTTGTTTTCTTCATGAAGCGGATAAAGCTAGAGCATGCATCGGATGTTTGCTCAGTGAACCAATACTCCATTGAGTGATGTATTCATAAGAACTCAGGATTAGGTCATGCATTTGAGGCACAGTTAGGGCAACAAAACTGTATATATTCTTATGCCTATTGAGAATAAGAGTTGCCTTCATTCTGCTGAGAAAAAGAGTGAACCTATATGCTACAGAAGCAGGGGTAAAAGAAAATAGAGAAAGAGAGATAGAAGATTGTGCAAAGCAGCACAACAGTAGATGAGAATACACCTACGGCGACTGGTGATGATTCTCAGTTGAGCACAAATAGAGATCTTATCAGGCTAAGCAAAGCCATCTGTAAAGATCACACTTCTATTGTTTTCTAGCAAACTACAATAGACAAATCCCAGTATTTGGGTGGACTCTAACAGGTCCCTTGTATCAAAATCCCTTAACCGGGTGACATCTTTCAAGGTGTTTAAAGTCTTTTAACTAGGCAGGTCCTAACAGACCTTATTGTAACAAATCCCTTGACCAAGTCGCATCTAGCAAGTGCGCTTTTATCCTTTAACCGGGAAGGCTCTTAACAGGGCGTACTCCAAGAGAATACAAGATTTGTGAGGTCTCCTCACACCGTGGTTTTTACCCTAACCGAGTTTCCATGTGATAAATCTGGTGTCACTTTGTGATTGTTTACTTACTGTTATTATTTGCTTAAATCTGCTTGCCTTTTGTGCTGTAAGTTTACTTCACTGGATTTAGTGAAAAGTTTTAGAGGTGCTGATTCACCCCTCCCCTCTCAGCACCAGTTGGGACTGTCAAAAGTTTCAGCTTTCAGCCAGTTTAAGGATGGAAACCCTCAAGATTGGAGGCAATGGACGGAAACCCATTGTCTGCTGGAGATATCACATGGGTATCTCACTCGTGCTTAAAATCTTTATTTCTTATTATCCAATTTGACTATAGTTCCTATGCTTACGGTTGGATCTTGTTATTGTTCTGTTGAAGGATTAAAATGCAATATTATATTTAGAATTTATATTTTAGCTAGGTATTTGAAATTTGTAAATGAATTGAAAATCAATTACATGCAAATTTTGTTGTTAAATTTTTGTGCTAAAATTTTAGGGAAAATATCCATTGGGGATATTATAGTGGTACCAGAGCTGGTTTTCCTGCTAGTCTATGAGATTTCATGAATGATGGAAGTATATTTCAGTGGTATATGAATGATAGGAATTAAAGTATTTACGGTCATGAAGTTTTTATCTAATTTGGAGAAATAAGAATTCTGGAATTGGACAGTTGTATTTTTGAAGAGTAATAGAATTTTACCTTCTTTAATAAAATAGTCTTCAATATTGGCCGGAGCAAATATAAAAGTCGTGGAGTATATCCACAAGAATTATCTTTGCAAATGGAGTCGACGTTTCTATGGTAGCCTTCCTCATCACTGGAGATGCAATTTTTTGGGAGTTTTTCTAGCCACAATCACAGTGGGTACCTTGCTTGAACTTGAGTGGTCCGTTTGTAATCCAAGAGCCGAAAGTTTCATTATTTTTGGTTGTGTGGATACAGGGGCACATAGTAATCCAAGAGTCCAAAGATTCATTATTTTTGTATTCCAAAAACATAGAGCACATTCACAGGGCAAATGGAGGTGTTTCCAAATTTGTTGTTATTGACGAATAGTGAGCTTGTGAAGAATCTCATATGAGCCCAATATATTGACAGCTCAACACAACTTGGGCAATTTTGGCCCAACCTTAATAGGTGGCTAGTAATTTTATCTCAGCGCAAAGTACTTAAGCTCGTGGAAGGGAATACCGGGTGCAACTGTTACACGAAACACTCGCATGGAAGTCTGTCAAAGAATGGAGCGACGATTCTGAAGAGCACACGAATATACTGAGAGGGGGGGGTGAATCAGTATATTAATAGTTTTTAACTTTTAAAACTTTATTCAAAGATAACTTCAAATTCACAAACAAACCATTATGCACATGAACACAAATTTTACGTGGAAACCCAATATGGGAGAAAACCACTAAATAATTTCCTTTTATATGTAATATTGTTCTTTTACAATGTTTTGTAGGCACCAACCTACTAGAGGCTCCAACCCCTATGTTTATGAGCACCAACTCACTGGAAGCACCAACTCCCACACTTCGCAGGCACCGACTTACTGGAAGCACCAACTCCCTGTCCGGATTCTGAGCACCAACTCCCCGTCCGGTTTCTGAGCACCAACTCACTGGAAGCACCAACCTCCAAATGCTGTTCTGAATTTCCACCTTTATATAGTTGCTTATTCAACTTGATGATGGATGCAATCTGCTCTTTTAAGTCAGCCAATATTTTCTTCTTCTTTTGAATATATATATTTGTATGTCTATTCTCACAATATTATATTCAGAATCTGAATATATAATATTAAACTTCTATGTCTTCTTTATTACTGCTGCTCTCCTTCTTGTATCTACATGCTGACTTATTTTTTAATTTCCACAAAAAGATTGAATATATATATACCCATATTTGAGTGAAACATTATGTCCCTTTAAAAGTTTATGACTTTTCAAGAGTGAAAAGGTGTCTTTTCAAAAATGTTATTAACTAATAAAGTTAATATTATTAACTTTAATTAAAATTAACAATGATTAATATCTTTATATGTATCGACTGCTGTAGTATATATATCCATCTTCAATAATAATATATACTTTATTGCTGTATACCTTTATTTCAAATGCTGATTAAAGACTTATTGCCGCTGTAGATATATATTATATTCATAATATAACCTTCGATACTTTATATCCCTGCCGCTGTATATATATATTGACTGCTGCAAATACATACCTTCTATAATATATAAGTCTGCCTCTTCGATAATAACATATCAACCTTCAATTAAATCTATACAACTGTCGACTTCGATAAGCACAGTATATTCCTTCATTTCAAATCCCGTCATCATTATATTCTGCCATAAATATAGTCTTCGACTACTGCTATCAATACTTATGCCATCTTTATATTAAAAATGCTGATCAAAAACTTCGATGCAGTTTATCATTCATTATTGAAAGCCGCTGCATATGTTGCCGTCAAATATATTTCCGTATAATGCTATTTTTGACATTGACTGATCTTGCCATATAAAATATATTGTCTTCAAATGTATACGTCTTTGTTCACCAGTGGCATACCATATCACAAATGTGATGCATAGTATTTCTCTGTTTGTATTTTAATATACGTATATTTCTGCTTCAAATATTTCATATACGTATATGTATGCTGTTCAATATGCCGTATTTCAATGTTTATAACACATATATTATAGTCAATATAAACTATCGATATACAATATTATAATCTTTGCCGTCTCTGCTTATCTATTGCATACGATATAATATCAATCTTCACTATTGACGTTCCTTTTTATCAACCGCTACTTCAACCTGTCGCTGTCTACTCTCTTTAAAGGTAATCGCCTTTTTTAATTGATGAAGTCGCTGCCATAATATGGACTAAATAATAGTCTTTGTCATTTTCTATCTACTCTTCTCCTTTGGTCAATAGTGTGTGTAGTCCCTCCATATGACCACTATATTTATCTCCGGGCATTACTCTTCTCCTTTGGTCAATAGTGTGTGTAGTCCCTCCATATGACCACTATATTTATCTCCGGGCATGTTAAGTTTGATATTGCATCTTTCCCTGAATAGTGTTGATATAAGTGATATTTGCCAGTTCAAATATTATTTGTTCCAAACTTCAGACTTCCCTCTATATTTTTTTCTCATAATCCCGACTATATGCTGAGGACTCTATATATGATAGTCTTGTATATGTCTTTTATATGTATCTTATATATATACGTATTTTCACTATTTATTCTTGTCTGTTGAAAGTATACTGAAAATATACTGTTTATTCTTGTTCATTGAATATATGCCTCTTTGATTATATACTGATTATCTCTGAATATATGCATATCAAATATGCTATATATATATATATATATCATATCAAATATGTTGAATGCTGTATATATATTTTGAGTGTATCATATACCTTCTTTGATCTCTGATTTTGACATCAATGACAATATGTTCATCAGATTCATATTCCAACGTCAAGGGATATCAAGTTAGTCTCAAAACTGAGAATGGAGGACATCGAAATTTTATTCTTAATTCTGGCAGTTTAGGATTACGTCGTATGCATGAATGGGAGCCTGAAGAATTCATGGAAGCTGAAGGAAATTATTAATGCTGTGACTATATGAGGAGCCCAACTTCTTAGGTTGCTGGTTGTTTTGAGTGTCATATATCTCATGAATTATTGGCGGGAGGTCTACTAATACAAAAAATAATATTTTTGAGGCACTTGATACTCTTATAGTTTGATTATTTCATTGCCTTGAATGTCTAACATCTGCAAATTAAAATGAACATGTAATGGCTGAGTTTGTCATCATCAAAATAGGTGAATGTTAATAAAACAAACGTTACCGCTAATGAAAGTGGAATAAAACCCGATTCTTTTAGAGAATTATTGGGAAACTATCTGTCGTGGAGAATAGAGACAAACATTTAAAAGGGTGCTACTTAGTGTTGTCTGGTCCAAGACTCTAAGAACGATGCTTCTAGAAACAATGGCTTACAATTTGAATTGGCTGTAGAATATTGATGACATGTTGAAGTTTCACGGTGCTCGACTCCTCTTGAGCTATACAATCTGTGAAAGCCAACCAAGTATTGCCGAAGGGGTTTATTTTTTAATAGGAAGTTACGGCTCATTTCTCCATTGTAGAAGGTTAGCAGAGTTACAAACGTTTTGGGGTTGGGAACAATACATTAATACAGAGACAATGCTCTTGGTGTTGTGGTCATGAATACTGAGGATTAAATACAATTCGAAGTAATTTCTAGTTCTTGGGAGTTGTGAAGAAGAGTTTAATTGCCGTGAAAATCTTGAATGATTGCTACCACGGTTTGGTGACTGTGATTAACGGATTGACGAAGAAGTTGAGGAGCTTGGTAATACATTGGTGAGGGAGTTGTATCCCGAGTGTAAACAAGATAGCAGTTTCCAGTCAGTTGGTGTCAACAAATTGAGACATCTGAAGTTGTCCTCAAGGTTAGTCGCTAAGGGTCCGTTTCGTTGCTGGAATTAAATAACGCTGGAATTGTCAAATTCTAGTATTTGACAATTCTGGAAGTTTTAAATCCCAAAAACGGTATTTGGAATATGGCTGGAACCGTTTGGTTCACCTGGAATTCACCTTGAATTCATAATGAGAAGATGGAAAATGTTGCATATGGATTTTAATATATTATAAATTTTGCTTTACCCCCAATTCCCATTTAAGTGGAATTGGAATTGATTTTCCAATTCCACCTATTTAGATGGAAGATTCAAATGCTGGTTTTGGGGGTTAAGTGGGAATTAACAAATCCCTATTCCAGTTTCAAGTTTTGAACACAAACATTGAAAATGTCAATTCCAAAATTTGACAATCCCAATTCCAGTCTAATTCCAGCAAACAAACGCGCCCTAAAGTCTTTGTCGTTTGAGGAAGTAACGTAGATCTATATTTTGGCTATTCTCATAAATGGTTTCATAGGCGTCCATCGTGTATGACATGAACTACTAGTCAAGAGTCTCTTGTTTAAAAAAGTGGTAAGCTGAGACATTGTGGGATGATTTCTGGAATAGTGGTCATGTTCGGGGAGTTCTGAGAAAACCTACTTCATTGAAAATGTGTGCTACGTTGCTGGTGCAATAAACTGGAGGATATTTGCAGGATGGTAGTCTTTACTTGAAATTCTTACACAGGCAAGATAAAAGTCCAGATAGGCGAGCACAAGATACAGTTGGAAGGGTTGAAAAAAACAACGGCTAGTGCAGGCTATTTCAAGTTTCCTGGAAAGTCCATCGGTTTCCAACAAACTATTTGAGACATCCTGATAAAATCTATGATAATTTGGGACAGGTCAGATTTTTAAACAAACAAGCTGTATTTGTATTCTTGAATAAAAAGTGGAATTGCTGTTATTCTTGGTTTCCTGTTTCTCTTGAAAGGAAATATATAATTTTATGTAAGAACGGCAATTCAAATAGCACAACATCTACCCAGTTTATGGTAGCATTGTAGTCACCAACTGATTTGTGTGTGAATTGATAGTACAGCAGCTGTATTATCTCATCCCTCATGATTTACGCTTATATGTCTGAAAGTTGAGGCAGTTCGGTTGATGTTCAGAATGCATTTGTGAGTAGTTTCAGCTGCCTTTGAAATTTTGTATGAGAATTGTGGCCATATCATTTCAGTGAAATATTTGACAGAAGAAGTATTGAAAATTTATATTATGTCGTGGATGAAGAATTCAGAAAACTAGAAAAGACCTTACATGCTAACTGTTAGACGAAATTATAAGAGGATAAAGGTTAAAATTTGGTACAAACAGGGCAGCATAAAACAGATTTTGGGTCACAATGTTATACTGTCAGCAGAGTTGCCTCCTCTTGATGAAGAGGGGAAGCTTATTTTAGTTCCGGAGGCTATCATAGAAACCAAAGAGCATTCATTTTGGAAAAGAACTATCAGACAATATCTGGTGAAATGGAAGGACATGCCGGTTGAGGATGCTACATGAGAGGGTGAGTACATTTTACAGCATCCAGAGTTGAGGTTGCTTGAGGACAAGCAATTTCAAGGGGGGCACATTGTAATGTCCCCGTTTCTAGCTCATTAATTCATGACATGTTGTTAGCCCGATTTGTCATGCTCCCAAGGGCTAACCAGGACTTTACAAGGATCGGAGAGGGATTTGGCCAATCGGAGTCGTTTTGACAGATTTTCGGATACTTACTATTTATAGTAAGTCAACGAGGTTCAATATTTATGGCATTTCAGTATTAGACTTGGAGCATCTCGCCAAGACCTTTCCAACAAGCTATCATACATGGTTTTTCGAGTCCGATTTATTATTTATTTTAATGCCTGAAGATTAAATAGTTTATTAATAAAATGACTATTAAATAAAGTACATATTAATATAAGTCATTTTATTATAAAAAAGACTTTTTATTCACTTAAGTGGGAAATGATATTTTAAAAGAAAAATCATGTACATGGCATGGGAAATATCAAAGAAAAAACAATCGTGATAAAATAGAAGCTGGAAAAGTAACTGAGAGAAAATAGGGGCGAAAAAACAAAAATCGTAAAATTATAGGAAAGAGCAAACAAGTGATTTTCTTATCCCACATTGTCAAGGTGAGTGACTGAGCTCTTAGAAAGTGTTATAAAAGAGATTGAAGAGCTCTCTTTGGGTATGCTTGGATATTTGTGAATTTGGCAATATTGTGGAGATTTCTTCAAGGGTTTTGAGGATGCAATCCCTCTTGGCTATCGATCTTGACACTGTTGAAAGATACAGTCTTGGGATCTGAATTGAGCTTCATGGTAATAGCATTTTGTTTATGCTAGTTGTTTCTTCGAAAGTGTTTATCATCTAGGGTTTGATTTGGAAGATTAGCAGCTGGAAATTCAAAGGAACAGTTATCTGTACATGAATACGTATTGGTCGATCCTATTTAAAGGTTGGAAATGCATCTATTGAGTATCTATGACTGTTAGGGGTGTTGTACAAAGCTGAGGATCTGCTGTAGAGGACCATACAAACTTAAGGCAGCCCTGAAGATCAAACTGGAAGTGATTAGTGGGGGCGTTGATGTTCACAATCTCATACTGAGCTAAACCTTGACTTGCATATGCTGAGCAGCTTGACATACTATGCAGACCTTGTAACCTCTATACGGGCAGCATAATTTCTTAGGCCTCTGTGTCATTACTGTTGACTGGGAGTGAGTTATTGGAGTGACTTTTATTCTGATATGGGCTTTCTTGCATGCTGAAGTAACCCTGTTAGTGCTGGAACAGGTTGGATGTGAAGATCTCAAACTACCTATGTATTTGTACCAAGTTATATGCATCGTATAAGATCAGGTCTGCAATTATAATGATTTTCTGATTTTGTAATGCTGAATAGTCTGAGATAGATTTGAATATTCATGAAGATTGAAATAGACTACTATTGTTTTTACATTGCATGATATTGTTGAGTGCAAGTACTTGTTATTTATTGTATGTCATCAATAAAAAATCGGGAAGTATCTAACCTTATCAATAGACAAAACATTGCAACTATTTTAGAAACAAATCAGATCTTAGTATTCAGATTGTAAGACAATTGTTTGACAAAATTTCCGTGAGTTGAAGATAAGAAAAAATTATCAGATTAGGGGGGGATCTTACATTTTTGGTGCTCAAAGCTAGATGGTTCGGTGAAATTGACAAGGTGGGAGGATTCCATAAGCTTCTCTGGGCATGGCAGATTCCGCTAGCCCTAGAGTAATCTAAAATCCTCTCTACCATTGAAATTCTGCCCACCATATGAGGAACATGAGAACATAGCAAAGCCCCTAGACTTGAGAAAAACAACATTGATGGCAATTTGAAACCAATCAGACCAAACTAGAAGGTGGAGATTGAATTTGAAACAAAGGATAAAAAATCTTCTTGAACCATGATTTCCGCCTTACATCTGTGGCAATGAAACATGAATCAAGACTTCCAAATTTGTGTGATGATCAACAAAATGAAAGACTATGTTACCCCTAGTTTTTGGGATAGGGGAATGGGGGAACAGGGAAACGGGTTTCCGGGAAGTTTTTTTTTGCCGGAGCAGGGAATGGCTGTATAAATATATATATATATAAATCTGAATTTTGAATTTTCAAATATATTCATGAATTTCAGAATTACATAACATTGTAACATTCATCATAGCATCAAAGCAACCTAATTTAAAATTATCAAATCCATTCATCAAATCATCATAGAAACAATGCGTATCTTAGTTGGTCCTTTCTTTTCTTCTAATGAAGAGATATGCATTTAGATCACACAGATTAGTGAAAAGCTGCTTGATCTCCATAGAAAAATTTAGGCTTTCGCATATGTCAATCCAATTTCAATTTCATGATTAGATCCAATTCAGAAATCTGCCTGTTAGCCCCACAAAGTGATTGCTATCTCACTGGCATTTAGAAGCTAAGGCCAATTGCAAATCTAATTGCTTCCATCGCATGATTCAAACCAAAAATTTGATGCTATCTCCCAACTGTGTTTATCAAGAATTAAGGCATTTAGGAGGTAAGGAAGTTTCACATCTCTGAACTCTAGTGGAGAGAATTTACAGAGAAGATTCAGTTCCGATTGAGGATTCCACATAAATTATCAAACAGCTTTGGCAACCAAACTCTGATTCAAGAACTTTATATACTGGAGGATTGAACTTCATGTCCATTTTGATCTACACACTGTTTGCCATCTTGTCCTCGCTTGTTCCTTGCCAAAGAGAATGCTATTCAGATAATTATTTTGAAAATGAGGGGCCTAAGGCCGAAAAATAAATTGATATGAGGAGCCTAAAAAATAGATTTCACAGTTGGATATGATCTGCTAAATGAGAAATTTAATTACAGCTTTCAAGGTAAGCCTACCATGAAAGTGGGATAGGAGTTGTTACCAAATCAATTTGCTGCACCTACTGGAGAGAAGAAAAATGTGATTCTGAAGGAAGTTTATCCATTATTTATTTCCAAAAGACCTGCTAGCCTGCATTAATTTCTCTCATTAACACAGAATGAATGAAGGATTTGCTTGCATTAATGACCTGCCTTGAGATAAGAATATAGTGGGAAAGAATATCTTTGCATGGCATAGATTTAGGAAGCTCAGGTCTATCAAAGAGAAAAGTAGCATTGACAAATTGATCGTGATTAATGAAAAGCAGACTTTAATAAAAAAATTACAAATTTTAATAAAAAAGTCGGTTTATTTTTTTTAGTTGTCGGAAATGGCAAACCATCCCCAGGACGGTTGGGAGACGACAAAGCCGTCGAGGGGATAGTCAACGGCCATCGGAAATATGTTGACTATTTCTAGAGTTTCCAGGATGGTCAACGACCATCGAAAACATGTTGATCGTTTCCGGAGTTTCCGGGACGCGTTTCTTGTATTTCGAGCTAGTCGGGGATGGCTTGGAAACGTCCCCGGCCGTCCCCCTATCCCTGAAACCTGGGGTTTAGGGGTGGAGATGCGTCCCTGGGTAAGATAGATGAAAGACTAAGTGATTGGCGGATTCCACCACCCCAAGAGGAGTCTGAAATCCTCTAACATGCTCAAAATCTGCCTTGCACTGTGAGACCTAAAATATCAACCCTTGATCACCAAGAAGCATGAAAATGGAAGAGGATGATGGGAAAGATGCAATGTTGAAAGGAAAGCTAACTAACATGGAGGTGTGAATTTGAGAGAATGAAAATCCTCTCCCAACTGAAATTTCCACCTTATCCTTATGATGCTGGAAACACAAGTTTAGCCTTCCAAATGCATGAAACGATGAACAAAAACATGAACATGACAAGGGAAATCAAGTTTTGGTAGAATCGAATGAGGGAATAAGGAGTTTGAAAATTGTGAAGAAGTGAAAAAATTCCTCTTGGAGTGGTGGATTCCGCCACCCCAAGAGGATTCCAAAATCCTCTCTCATGATCAATTTACGCCCCAAGAGAAGAGGCTGGATGGAGAAAAGAAAGGGCCAATTTGACTAATAATTAAAAGATGAAACATTCACTTGATACCCTAAATCAAGTTGGCCTTGCATATGGGTAGAAAATGATTAAATAAAATGGTCTTATTGGCTTAAAAAGGCCAAGTTGGCCTTCATAGGAGACACACCTTTCCAAGCGTCTCATCACTTATATAGGGAAGGAGGTGTGAATTCATTTCAACATCACACAAAGGCAAATTTATCTCTGCTCTAAGACAGCGATTTTCCTCTCTATTAGAAGCGAATTTCCTTCCTAAGGCCATGATTTCATCACATGAGACAACAGATTACATTGAAGGGGGAAGTGAAACATCTTATGAGAGCAGAAATTTTACCATTGTGAGCCCTTTGGAGATTTCAAGAAGCAGCAATTCTGAGTATTTTAGGCGATTTTCTCCAAAAATCAAAGATGCAAGGGCAGTAAGAAAACAAAATCTGGGCAGAATATACAAGCATCACGCCTAATCAAACTCAGAACTTAGAAAAAATTTGCAAGAAGAAGAGAAGTTTGGTCTCAAACTAGGGAAGATCCATGATTGCAATAAAAGAAAAGTGGAATCTAGAGGCAATTTTATTTCATGAAATTTTTTAGATTTCTTTCATTTTGTTTATTTCCTATCAATTTTGTGAGCTTAATGAATTCTTTCCTTTGTTTTGCAAGGTAAATGGTTCAAGGAGAGGCTTGAGAAAGATGGCAAGGCTAAATCAAATCTTCAAGCAAGAGGATGCCCAAGGACTTCAAATGGTAAGGAGGTTCAAAATCAGATCATCAAAGTGCAAATTCAAGATCAAGATGGAGGAAAATAAATTTGTAAGCCTACAAAAATAATTAGAGAAAATTATCATTAACTTGAATTTCCTATGGAAACCCAAGTTCACTCTGAAAGGATCCAAGTGCATGAAGACTTCATCACTACAAGAAGTTCGAGATTCAAATTTGCAAGTACAATCAAGTTCAAATCATGGCAATGAGAAAATTTCCAAGAAAGAAGATGGGGAAAATTTGAGAAGATGAAGCAATTTGGGAATATGCCATCATGATTGAAGGCTTGATAATGTTGAGTATCAAGAGATATTTTCTCATCACCAAAGAATTGATCAAGTCTATAGGGTAAGGATGCTGAGGTGGTGCCCACTCGTCTTCTACCAATCAGAACATTCCAGTTACACATGATCAAGCACATTCAATCATATTATGCCAAGTGTACAATTTTCTCATTGGCTCTTAGAGGCATTGTAATTTCCTTATTGGCTCACGAGGTGGTGCCTTCATGTAATTCGTTGATAGTGTGGCAACCCTAATTAGGGTTTGTAGGGATAAATCTTGGCCCTTCATTGTAATTGAACACCTATAAAAGGCCAAGGCCTTCCCATTTGTAGGGCTTAGACTTTAAGATTAGATTAAGAGTAGAGGTAGAGTAGGAGACTTGTTGAAATTGTCGCCATAATGCCATCAAAGTAATTGTTGATTCATTGTTGGTCTTCATGGTGGATTACTTGTATTGCTTATTGCATGATTTCTTCAATTCCTAATTTAGGATTTCATTTCATGTTAAGTAGAAGTAGAAGTAGATGAATGGAAGATATTGTTAAATGGTGATTAATGGTAGAGCTAGTGTCCATGTTATTCCTAACTGGTTGCTAAGAGGGGGGGGGGGGGGGGGGGTTGAATCAGTAAATCCTATTTCTATTACAATTCAGCACTTCTTTAATTATTCTTTCAAGATAAGCAAAATCTAAACAATCATTCACAAGCATAAATAGAAACACACAGATCAACATAGGATGTATACGTGGAAACCCTCGATTAGAAGGAAAAAACCACAGTGAGATAGAGTTCACAACTTTTGCAAAATGAAGGCGCCCTAGTAGGAGCTTACAAAGCACTTGTTAGAGTGCTACCCGGTTAAGGGATTTGATAGAAGATCGGTTAAGATCTTAACTTTGTTAGGAGTTGCCTGGTTAAAGGAGTTTCAACATCAGCAAAGATGTTACCCGGTTAAAGGATTTTTACAAAGAACCGATTAGGGTTCACTCTGATTGAGGGATTTCAATATACTTGCAAACCTTATAAAAGCAATGATCTTAATTGACACTGATTGTCTAATTATATCATACATGTTGATCTCTTTCCTTGTTCTGCCTAGCTGTTGATCTCTTTGCCTTTCACCTCTGTGCTTGTAGCACTTCTCTCAGAAGGTATCTCTCCTCTGCTCTATGTATTCAATAACAATCAACAACATTCTTTCTTGTGTCCTATGACCTGTATTTATACATGAGTTTGTCTCAATGAAACCCTTAACTCATAGAACCGCCAGGCTGTAAACTCAACATTAAATCATGCAACTAGCAATTAAGCTTTGCATTCTGATCTGGAGTTTACCTTGAAAACATCCGCGTAGAAATAAAAGCTAACTCCTGTTAAAAAGCTAACATCAGTTCTAATCGGTGGATGCTCCGCATATTTCGGTTTTAACTCAAGTTGCTCTGCAGAATCCGGTACGGATCTTTTTGCAGTTTTTGACCGGTATACTCTTATACCCGGTCTATCCCTATTATGCATACCGGTGTATCCCCTTTGTTTAGTCTACCGGTTGTATACATTATGTTTCTAGTCTACCGGTGCATATATTCAAAGATAAGTGATCTATCGGTGAGTCTTTACCGGTGGGAATGGTGTTTGCAACTAATTTACACTAATGACAACTTAAATTGCTAACAATCTTCCCCTTTGTCATTGGTGGCAAAACCATTATCAAAACCATTATTCACTTATCACAGTTTACCTTGATCTACAAACTGCTAGACTGTGTACTGTATACTTCAGCTCTTCTCGCTTCTGTTTGCAGACTTCCCCTTGACTGTTGCTTCCCCTGTTTAGAGGCTTCCTCTGTTTTGATCTCTTCAAATCCTCTTGTTCTGCTCTGCTTATCTTCTTCCCCTTTTTGCCTCCATAGGACAAAGGGTTTAGCTTCACTTGAAATTTTATATTTGTAGCTGTGTGAAGATCTCTTTATAAATATTCCTTGCTGAATGAAGAAACGGTGCCCATTGACCGGTTACATACTCAATGTTCTTCTCTGTCGCTTTTAGAGAGACAATAATGTTCTCCATGTCTTCCACAGTCTTGTAGGCAAGTTCACCGAGCAGATTCTCAGTTGATGATGCAATATGTTGCATTGCATCAAATGTGGGGGCTAGAAGCAATTGAAATCCAATGATGTCTTGGATTCTCTTAGTCTTTTCTTCAACAGTCTTTCTTAGAATAAGAGCAAGACTTGTCATTTCTCTACAGAAGTTTGTTGCAGATTTGTTCTTGATGTCAAACTAAGTAGACAAGGCTCTTATTTTTTCTGAAGTCCTTGCTGACTTCTCTGTCAGATCTTGCAAAAATATTTCAAAAATTGAACTTTGTCATCAAACTTCCCGCCACTTGAATCTGTTATTGAAGAACTCTTAGGTTAGTTGACACATTTACCTTTATTTCTTCAACTTGTTTGTGGAGAATCTCTATTCTCTTCTTTTCATAGTGATCTATTGCGACAGTTTCAAGATCTGTCAGGTCATCACCAATTGCTTGTGCAAGTACTTCCAACTGATCTATAACAGGTTCATCTTCATCTATGTCAGCATCAGGTACGAAGTTGCACAAAATGTTAATGACAGTTGTTAGGACCATGTCCTGTTTCCTCTTGGTCAGCTCCTTGAGCCGCCTTGTTGACATTTTGTTGATGTCAACTACAGTATCGATGGCCTTGCTCCTTTTAGCTTCTATGTCCTCAGCAAATGATAGCTTTCTTTTAGATGAGGAACATGGAATATCTGCTTGTTTCTTTGCGTTGGCTCCTGTACCGGTAGTCATTGCTCAGTGTGTACAAGAAACTCTTGTTCTTGCTCTATCTGTTGTTCTTCCTTGTTTTCAATATCTCCCGGTTGGGCCATTTCCTCCGGTAATGCCTCATTTTTTGGTTGAGCGTCCTCTTCTTGATGGACTTCTTCTGCTAATACTTCTTCCTTATTTTGCACTTCCACTTCTTGTTTCACTTCAATTTCGAGTTGTGCATCCTCTTCTGGTGGGACTTCTTTGTGCTGCTCCTCAGTTGTATGTAATTCTCCCATAGGTATATCATTTCCCAACTCTTGTTCTACTAGGGGGATTTCTTGTTCAACATTTACCTATTCACCAAATGTGAACTCCTCTGTTTGACTTTTCTCCTTACCGGCTGTAGGTTCTTCACCAAAATTGAATTTAACCGGTGGTGCTTGTACATATTCAGGTTGATCTTGTGGACCTGTACTATCTAGTGCACTGAAATTGTACTTCTGCCAAAAATCTGAAGTCTCTTTATAGACTTCGTTTTCATATCCATTGAGAATCTTGGCAACTCGATACTTAGTATCCAAGTTCATTGTTGCTTCCTGTAGTAGAAGTTTGACTTTTTCTTCACTGAGACTAGGTCTAACCTTAGACAATGTCTCCTTATTTATTCTAGTGTTGGTGCCTAGACCGGTCCTCCATTTGGTCTAAAGCCTAGAATTTAACTCAGGAGGAAACTTGGCCCTATAGTCCCTTGGAGTTTTATTATAGTCCATAAAAGTTTCTACTATAGCTACTATTATAGCCTGTTTATCATCCTCATCTAATAGACTGTACCATTTAGCAGCATTTTCTACTATTCCAAAATCCATTACCTCATCAACTATTTGATCTACAGTCATAGTTTGAGGCTTACCTTTCTCAGGAGAAATTAGAATAGTTGGATGAGCTAGATCACTGCCTTTGTCATCAATGATGTCTACAATGACCGGTTCTGTAGGATTCCTTTCTTTGACCGGTTCAACAGCTCCAAGTACTCCTTTTCCTTTACCGGTATCAGGGACCGGTGGAACTGTGATCCTTTGGCGTGCTTCCTTTGCTTGCTGCTAGGTCTGAAGAATTTGTCCTAGACACACCTTCTCGGTTTCACTGATAAGCATTTGACCAATTCTCCTCTTTATCAGAAAACTTTGCTTGTTCAATTTAGCTTGCTGAGTGGCCTCATCCAAAGTGAGATGGTTCTAAAACTCCAGTAGAGCTCAAATCCTCAGCTCTTTTTCCCTGTCAATTGAAGCTTTCCATCTAGCTTCCAAAATCTCATAACGATCATTAGGAACAGTCCTATGAAGTTTTGTGGGAGAGAGATTGAATTTATGAATACAGTAAACTACTGCTTCTTCTATCTTTCTCCTATCTTCATCGTTTGTTAATTGATATCTCCTACCAACTTATCCCATTCCACCAGTTTCTTTCATTCTTGCCACAAGTTCATCAATTGTGGGCTTTGTACTTCTTGGTGGATCCTCCTTTACCGGTTTACCTGATTTCCTCTTTCTGATTAGAGGAACTGTGTCTTCAACCTTGGTCTCCTCCGGTTCTTCTTCTTCAGTGCTTTCTACCGGTTGAGCTCTCTTCCTTTGAGCCTTTGGTTGTTCTGTCACCAGCTTCTTCATTGGTGTGGGGGTCCTCTTGATATACACATTCTTAATTGGTGCCCTTTGCTTCAGATTTTCCTGGATTTCTTCATGGGTACCAAACCGGTAAGCAGAGAGATCAAGATTCGCCTTGGTCAAGGCATCTGCATATGCCTTAGCAGTCTTTGTGGTGATCTCGTAACCCAATTCAAGGGCGAACATGGTTCTCAGTTCCACAGCTTGAATGATGCAGTTATTAGTGGTAACCAGAAAGCATACGTCTTCTTTGTACTGGTCAACAATGGTTGACGGCACCCTCTCCCTTGCATGCATTTTTAATTGAAATGCTTCAAAGTACTCAGTCATCACTCTTCCTAACTGGTTTCCTAGTTGATTGACCATTTCACTTATTTGATGCATAATCGGTCTATCGGTTTTCCATGTAACCTTTCCGATTCCCGGGAAGTTAGGGTCCCGTACTTCATTGATTTCTTCCTCACGACTCCGAGCTTCTTCATATTTTCAAATATCTAGCTTCGAAGCATCGAACAAATGTCGTATTGAGCATTATCGTACATTATCCGGTGAGCGGCGTGAATGGCTCCTCCCGGTATGCTGTTCAGGTTGCTGGACTGGTAAATCTTATAGCCAATCACAATCGATGCAAAATGGACTCCATCATCCTCAATGTCGTTTATAGTCATGAGTCGACCATCAGCTCTTGACTTTGTAACTTATTGACGACAGCATTGGAGATAGTCCTTAGGGTTAGTGCTTCCCCTCGGTTACTATATCTGGTCACTCTATGCAGATTGTCTTTAGTGATCGAATTGCATACACCTTTAGTGAGCCAGAAACCCGGTTCGTGAAGACAACTTAGAACCAGTCGAATGAGGTCTTCCTGGAAGACTGTCGGGTAGCGTACTCCATTGATAAGTCCAGATGATACCAACTTTGCATACTTATCAGGAAGTCTCCCTTCTTCACATAGCGAGAGGTATTCGCCTTGAATATACGTTTCACCCAATTCTTCCTGTTTGTGTGAATAAACATCGTGACGTCTTCGGTCAAAAGAACTCTGTTTGGCACATACAAAAGCGCACCAGCCATGTCGTTTTCTCTGTTCTGAACTGGCAAAATATCATATGAAGGTTGGTCTGCTTGATTTCCCTTAATCAGCTTCACCGTAGAGGATGAAGATGCCATTGCTAACAATCGGTTAACAGAAAGAAGCTTGATCGGTCTAACCGATAATAGCTCACGATGATCAAAGTGCAAGAATGTTACTCAGCATAAAAATTCGTTAATCACAAAGATCGCAAAGTAAAACTAATGAGTAATTCTTCTTTCTTTTATAGGGTTAGGGTATAACGGTAACTATTGTTAAATGACTACAGAATTAATTGCCTTACCTAACCTTTCCGTTTTTCCTAACCGGTACTCCCGCTTTTTCGGTTGTGCTTGTCTCAGTTGATCAATGCTTACCTGACCGGTTAATCCTTGTAGACTGAGTGAGTTTGACTCTTACCAGTCCGACCGGGAACAATAGATGGGCTACCGGTTCTCTCTAAGTCTTGTAGGCTCAGTTTGCTGAAGAGATATCACCATCAATCAATGATGACCTTTCCTTTGTTTTCTCCTCAGTGGAGCTCTTTGATTCCTTTTTGAACCAAATCTGCTTGACTTCTTTCTCAGTCTTTTTTCTTTGTTCTTCTCATTTGAAGACCAAATCTTCTCCACCGGTTTGACCGATCCCTTTCTTTTGTTTATTGACTGGTTCCTACAGTCTTTGGCTAGGTGTCCAACCTTGTTGCAAGAGTAACAGACTATCTCGGTTGACTTCCATGGGTTCACCCTTCTATTGTCAGGTGAATTGTATCGGTAGTCATTGTGACTATGCATGCCACAGTTAGCACAGTGGGGTGTGCTCCGGTTCTTGTTTCTCTTGGTGAATACCGGTCTTAGGGATCTGAATGCCATTGTCTTTGATATGCATTCATTAGCTTTGTGTCCGAACTTGTTGCATGCGTAGAAATAACCCTTGAAGCTTCCCCTGCTTCCACTGGACACAGTTGTGGGGCTTGACCAGCATTCATTGGTCTTGTGGCCATTCTTGCAACAATTTTGCAATAACTATTGTTTGGCTTCACCGGTGCATTCCTGCAGTCATTTGTTCTATGACCCGGTTTCCCACAATGATTGCAAGAGATGTTAAAAGTCTTCTTACCTTTTTGTGTCAGCGGCTTCTTCTTTTCCTTCTTGCTTATCTTAGCTCCAGAAGACTCACCAGTCTCTTTGGTGTCTTTACCGGTGAATCCAAGACCGGTGGGATCTTTGTGCTTTCTTTGAGCTTTGAGTTGCTCATCAAGCTTGACCGAGCTTTCGTTGTATCTCCTTAGGGTTTCATTCCTTTCTTCAAGTTCTTTCATCTGCCCCTTCAGTTGATACAACTCTATTGCCATCTTTTTGCATGCATCATCTCTGTCATGCCAGCCCTTCTGCATGTTGGTGTTTTCTTGTGTGACAACTTGCATGTCTTCTTGTAGTTGTAGAATTACAAGATCATTTGCCCCTACAGCATCCTCTGCCAGGTTCCTTGCTTTCTCAGAGGCTGTTAATGACTTGATTGTTGTATTTCTTTCATCTACAGCTTTCCTCTTTTTCTCAATCAGTTCAGTCATCCTTAGGGCATTATCTTCTTGCTCCCTTTTTAGGTTGGAGATCTGATCGGTTAGGATCTGGTTCCTCTCCATGAGCTCAAAGACTACCTCCTCAACTTCATCAGATCCACTCTGTCCAGAGAATTCATCAATAGTTTCATTCCTCTCACTCAACTGCAGAGCCAACTCCTTCCTTTTAGCAAGTGATCTTCTAAGCCTATTCTCTAGAGAGGCAATGATGTCATTGGTTTCCTCAAGCTGTTTATGATACCTATATCCCTCCATGATCTTATTCTCAAGCGGTTAACCTTTATATATAGAGAACTAAGCTCTAATACCAATTGTTATTCCTAATCGGTTGCTGAGAGGGGGGGGGGGGAATCGATAAATCCTATTTCTATTACAATTCAGCACTTGTTTAATTATTCTTTCAAGATAAGCAAAATCTAAACAATCATTCACAAGCATAAATAAAAACACACAGATCAACACAGGATGTATACGTGGAAACCCTCGATTAGAAGGAAAAAACCACAGTGAGACAGAGCTCACAACTTCACTACTGCAGAATGAAGGCACCCTGTTAGGAGCTTACAAAGCACTTGTTAGAGTGCTACCCGATTAAGGGATTTGATAGAAGATCGGTTAAGATCTTAACTTTATTAGGAGTTGCCGGGTTAAAGGACTTTCAACATCAACAAAGATGTTACCTGATTAAAGGATTTTTACAAAGAACCGATTAGGGTTCACCCTGATTGAGGGATTTCAATATGCTTTCACACCTTATAAAAGCAATGATCTTAATTGACACTGATTGTCTGATTAGATCATACCTGTTGATCTCTTTCCCTATTTTGCCTGGCTGTTGATCTCTTTGCCTTTCACCTCTATGCTTGTAGCACTTCTCTCAGAAGGTATCTCTCCTCTGCTCTATGTATTCAATAACAATCAACAACATTCTTTCTTGCATCCTATGACCTGTATTTATACATGAGTTTGTCTCAATGAAAACTTTAACTCATAGAACCGCCAAGCTGTAAACTCAACATTAAATCATGCAACTAGCAGTTAAGCTTTGCGTTCTGATCTGGAGTTTACCTAGAAAACATCCGCGTAGAAATAAAAGCTAACTCTTGTTAAAAAACTAACATCAGTTCTAATTGGTGGATGCTCCGCATATTTCGGTTTTAACTCAAGTTGCTCCACAGAATCCAGTGCGGATCTTTTTGCAGTTTTTAACCGGTATACTCTTATACCCGGTCTATCCATGTTATGCATATTGGTGTATCCCCTCTGTTTAGTCTATCGGTTGTATACATTCTGTTTCTAGTCTACCGGTGCATATATTCAAAGATAAGTGATCTATCGGTGAGTCTTTACCGGTGGGAATGGTGTTTGCAACTAATTTACACTAATGACAACTTAAATAGCTAACAGTCCACACCTTGTGGTACTTGCTGATTGGGAGTAGTAGTGAAAGGTTAGTTTGGGCCTAAATTGCAAGTGTTTAACTTCTATTAGAGATGTTCATTTAGATTGCACCTTCACAAGGTATTTGGATGAATATTGACAATGTGAAAATCATTCCTGCAACTGTAGAAGATACCACTCTCCTATGCCTAGTTGACACGGCGAAGCAAGGATTGGTTAAAGGCTCACCCCATCATCAACATTGTCTTACATTCTTAGAGTTAGATTATCTTTATCTCTTTGCAAGTTGTTTAGTTGGGAATGATTGGAAGAAGTTAAAGTCAAGTTGGTATCCATTGATTGAGTAGAGTAAGTCCCTTTGTGATAACCAACATATCACATCATTAAAATTGAGTAAAGTCCACAATTAAGAAGGAACCTTGAGGTTGTCTCATTTGATCAAACAATCCAAATACATTGTTTAGCATATGAGCATCCTTATTCAAGAGAGATTTGGTGTTTCATCTTGGAATACTAAGTATTCGATTTTGCATGTTGTAGTAGAACAAAACTCTCATCAACAAGATTAGTCAGGTCCTTGCATTATATTTTATTATTGTTGTTTGAAGGCTTTTTTAAAGGAGTTTTGGCTTTGCATTACATCCCCACAGCCAATGTGGGATAAATAGTTTTTGCATCTTAAAATCTTGAACTCATGCAAAATGAATTTCATTTAATTTCCCATTGAATGTTTATTTAATTTCATTTCATAGCCTCAATGGGAAATTTGATGCTTCAAGGGACAACACTCGCTATCCTCAAATCTACTGTCCAAGTCCATCCAATGGAGATTTGAACCATCATGATATATTCACATTGTTTTATTGTCAGCTTGGTTGGAATTCGATTATGCTAGGGACACTTGGTCTATTTACTCATTCATACTCCCAAGGGGAAATTCAACCTTGATGGGGACATTTGAATTCCTTTGAAGTCCTCATTCATTTATTCATCCATCCCTCAAAGGGAAATTCAATTCATATAGGGACATAAGAGATCCCTTGACTTTGTTTAATTCCACTCCACTAATTTCCAAAAGGGGAAAACGATCTATATAGGGACTATTACTTCCCTTGTCAACGTGTCCATCAAAGGGAAAATCGATTCCAACGGGGGCAATCTTGGTCCCAACACTTGTTCATTTCATTTGCTCATTATAGTCTCATTTGCTCATTATAGTCTCCAAGGGAAAAATGACCCCCTCAGGGACAAGTGGAAATCCTATGGGTACAAGGACAACTCGGGTTCCCTATTGTTCAAATGGAAAATTTGGCTTTATAGGGACAAAGTGGAAATTCCATAAGGACATGGGCAAGTTGAAATTCCTTGTTCATAAGGACTTTCCTCATTTTGGCTCCCAAAAATGTTCTAAGTGTCAAACTAGTGGAGAAACCACCTACATAGAGACAAAGGGGAAATTCCCTGTCCACAAGGACTTTCCACTTCAATTTCTTCCAAAAGTTTCTAAGCATGGAGCTAGTGGAAAAATGACTTCAATAGGGAATTTGGCTTTTTACTTGGTTTTTAATGCCCGGGAGTGGAAATTCAACACCTATAGGGACATCTTGCATTTTTGAAGTGGAAATTCAACTTCTATCAAGATTTTGTCCATTTTTGGAGTGAAAATTCTATTCCCACGGGGACTTAATGCATTTTCTGAGTGGAGAATTGATCTTCATAAGGAATCTGCACAATTTGAGAGTGGAAAATAAATTTTCATAGGGACTCTAAACTTCTTTTGCATACTTTTGTCATTTTAGTCCAAGTTAACAAGTAGAATATGTCATTATAACATCTTCTAGACCATTTGACTAGCCAAAATATCCCAACACATAAATTTTCTCTCAAATCTAGCCAACTTTGCAACTTGAAATCAAACTAATAAAGCTATAAATTGCTCTCCCCCCCCTCTCAGTGTTCCTTAATACCAACAGTAATGCTAAAAACTCAAGGGTGATGGGTAATATTGCCTATGTCCCATATATGATAGAAACAAGGGAGGTCCAAATTACTCTCTTTGGTGTATACTATTATCTTAAAGTGCATCAAATAATCTCATGTGTCGTACTCTCTAATTTTCTTCTACCAACTTGTGTATGATAGTGACAATCTTCTTATTCAAGGATTCCACCTCACCATTTCCTCATGGATAATAGTTTGATGAATCAAATAAGAGCATGCCATATACACAATAGGAATTCATAATCTCCCTTGATGAAAAAATCGAGGCATTGTTGTTGACTATTTCCCTTTGCACTTTTAAGTGAGATAAGATGTTCTTTTGAGGAAGTTACAAACTACCTTAGATGTTGCTCTTTTGGTGGGTATGGCTTCCATACACTTGGTAAACTAATTTGTGGCAATGAACACATTAACATGCCTTTTGCTTACATTTGGATATATTAGCCCCACAATGTCAACACTCCACCAATAAAATGGAGCATCAATTAATAGGCTTTAGAGATGTAGTTGCTATTTTCAATTTCCCAACAAACTACTAACGTGAATGACACTATTGAACCTATTCATATGCATCTTTGAACTAAGAAGGCAACTAATACCGAGCACACAGGATTTTGAACATTGATGTGAGATAGGAAATGATCACTGCAAGCTTGATTGTGAAAACTTTGAAGTAACTTATTATATTGTTCTTTGCTCACATCTTAGAAAAGTGTCATCCAAGGTGCATTTGTACAACAGATCCTTCCAAATGACATACTTCTATGACTGTCACTTTAGATCCATGTGTCTTGCAACTGCGTAAATGAAAAAAGCATAGGACAAACCTGATACTTTCTCTATTCTTTTACATTTTATTTTTTCAAGTCACCATCCTTTGCAACGAATTGACATAAGCCTCTTCCTAGAATCAACTTGGTGCTCACTTTTCTATTTGATCAAACTAATACTTAAACTAATGAACAAAAATAACAATGCATACCAAATAGAGCAGTGCATGTTTAACTAACTCTATTCACATGTAGTTCTTCCATAAGGCAATGCCATATATGAATGTAGTTTTTCCCATCATGAACTTCACTATGGCAAACATGGTGTGATACTTGTGTGTTTGGTGCTAGTTATTGTGTTTCCTTTAAATGTTCCTTCAATTGGGTTTGCTATAGCCTAGGTTTCTATAAATTGATTCATGACTATGGCAGTTTTCAATTGCAATCAAAGAATAATTCTTCATTTACAAAAGTAGGGAAGCATAATTTATTATTTGTTCTGGCAAAGGTCTGTGTAATGAATTATCCCAGGAATATCTTGAGCAAGTGCACATTACAGAAAGCACTGTAGTCTACCAGAACATCCATGGTTGAACTTAAGACAATTGAGCTTTCCTCATAATGCAAATTTGATATACAATAAACGAGGATAAAGGCAGGAAAGATTCACGCGTCCCTTCAGTCACTAGATGCCTAATATGATAATTAGTTTTCAGCAAAGAAAGAATCACTGAATAAGCAGACAAAGAATGAGTCAAAACTACCTTAAAATCTTTTTGCAGTTTTTCCAGACCTGCTTGAATTCGAGGAGTTTTGCTTGCACCCATGAGCACAAACTATCATCAAAGAAAATTAGGAAAGAATTACTATAACAAATTGTATTGAAATCTAAAACACAACTTGAAAAAGGTTTCCTGAAACAATAGTTAGAGAAGCAACATGTCCAAGCACCTGAGCTCCATTTCTTAGTGCAGATGTTAAAGCTGACTTTACGAATGTTAATTCTGCATCTGAAATATCCAAGCAAACACATCCAACCTGTAAAACACCAAGTACCACTAAATGTTAAAATTAATCCACATGTTTAAAAAAATACGGATCACAGAAAAAAGGGGAATTTAATGAGAAAGAAATGAGAAAATAATCAGATCATTATTACATTTTTCTACAAAAATCCAAATTTCATGGTCAATATGCTTATCATGGAAAATTATAACTCTTACGAATTATCCTGAATTTCCTCATAAAAAACTCCATTGTGTTGGTACTTACATCAGTAATCATATGAAACTTTGCCAATAGTGAGTTCTTTCTTGTCATTTTGTCAATGCTAGATGAGTTTTCTCCCTTGTCAAAGTTGAAAAACGTCTTTGTCTTGGTCTAATTGCAAACTGTTCAAGGTTACACCATCCAAGAGGAAACAAAGAAATTCCTAACTGTTGGAGATTCAAGCATAGAGCATAGGTGAATAAGTTCAACTAATGATAGCTCCACCATTAAAAAGGAAAGAAGGAATTGTCAAAGACTTGGAGAAGGTTATCAGATTGGCATAGTATCAAAAAGAACTCCTCCAGCACTCCATTTGAAATGATACATCAACATAAGGCAAATCAAGACCAGGAAAACTCTGCTTCAAAGATGTCAGAAATAGCTCCAAGTTTTACCAAGGATTGAAGGCCAAGCAAAATGTCAAGGGCATACTTTTGCAATGGCCAAGCTTAGGAGAAAAAGTGCCAAAAGGCTGGCAATGTCATCCTAAAGGCACACAACAAGTAAAACACGAACTTAGTCATACTTATCCTAGTAGTTGTGCCAACACAAAATGGCAATAAAGGTGGTAGATGTGTTGCAAAAGAGTGCCAAGGAGAAAATGCATTGAACCCAAGTGAATATCACATTTTTTGAGTGGTTGAGACAATTAAAAAAGTGATTGAAGTGGATAAGATCAAGAGATGTTGTGCCAAAAAGCTGAAGTGAATAAACATATGGTCTAATACTTTTCATGTGGCATTACCATTATCAAAATGCAATTTAAGTGGTCGCGTAATTATAAAATTGCAATTGGCAAGTATGAAGTGTTATAGTAGTGTTGTGACTTATGCAAACATCACCCATTAAAAATGGGACCCCCCTTAATCTTTTGTTTGCTTGCCCCTTTTTATTTCATTGTCTTGGTGGCTCTAGAACCAGTCTCCTGAGATTCCTTTAATTCTGGGTGACAAGTGATAAATTTGACCAGGTCTTGGTTCGAGCTTTGACCCCTGTTGTTCGAGGTTCCAATTTTGGGGTGTTTCCTGTCTTAAAGTTGTAAAGTATTGAGTTCTGAATCCTTTGAAAAGGTAAGTTTTGAGTGGGCCAGGTGAGCACTTTCAATCATCCAACATCAATACAGAGTTAAGATGACTTGTGAAATGAGTCGGAATGATTAGGTGTGGGTCAAGCCTAGCACTGGTAAGCATAAGAAAACACAAAAGAGACCCTGGTTCAAATTGAGAAAAGGAATTCCTGAGCATTTCAAAATGAAGTCCCTAGATGAAATAATGTGTGCAAGATACCCAAAGGTCCCTGTGGTGCCATATTTCAGTGGACAATGAGAATTTCAAATAAAAGTCAGAAGCTGTAATGCAGATACTTGACATGAATTACATGCACTAAAAATTTCTCATAAAGTCCTGTCCTTATGAATTCCCCGGCAAGACTAAGAGAATGTTAAGTATAAGGGACCCTACTTGAACCAGCATATACCAGAAAGCAAGTTGAGAAGATGTGAGGAGGTATTCTCATTGCAAAGATGATCCCACAAGGATTATTGCGCCAGCAATGAAGCATCTCCAAATACCATGGATAAATCTAAGTTCGCCAAAGCCTGCAAAGGTTATCAAGGAAACTCTGTTCACTTACAGAATTTATCTTAAAGACGGAGCCACAATTCTATCACCAGACCTCGAGTATGCCCACGGATGCAGGTATTGTGAGTACAGAAATGATAGAGGAACACATCAATGACACTCACCCAAATGATTACCAAAGAGTTGGTTGCAGGGAACCAAGCCCCATTTGGGTAGTCCCGGCATAAGTATGTTCTCTGAGAACTGACAGAGCTCACCACTGCAGAGTCTAATGAAGAGCAGAATCAAACTCTTGACGGCACAAATCTGTGATGAAGGAGTTTCCATGATGGTACTAGGTCTGTCAAAAGACCTGAAATGAATTCACAGGTGCCAATGCTGAGAAAGCATGGAGGAAATAAAATCCCACCAAAGGAAATTCACTGTCAAAATCAAGAAATTACAAATACCTGGAGGTCATAGTTGTGTCCAGACTTGAATCATGCACGGGTCATGATGAATGGCGCTAGCAATTGCTTAATACAATCAAGGGGTCACGCCAAAGTACTGGATTCATTGTGTCAATCGGACAGTTTGGGAACATGAACTTCACCTTCATCTCTCCGTTACACTCGTTCTCATAGCTCCAGAATAAACACAGTCCTTTAATAATGCTCAAATGTGCCCAAAGCATGAATGTATATACGTCAAGAAATTTTGGCAATAAAAAAATCCATGGTAATGGCATGCATATTCGCACCCAAGGTGCAAAATTGAAGTGGTGAAGGAACTTTTGGTAAAGAAGAATCCGCCAAGGTACTCAGTCCATGCCCATAGCGCATATGCACGGTAGTGAAGGAAAGTTTAAAAGAAAAATTCCATCAAACACCCCCGAACGTGCTTATTAGAGCGCATATACGACATGGTCAAGGAATGATGCAAATAAAAAAGTTCGTTGTAAGCACCTTAAATGAGCTCTAAGCGCTATCTCGTCAAAGTGAATGAATGAAGGAATTTTAATGACGTCCACGACACCAACGTTCTAAGGGACCACGAAAGAACCAATGTTTAAACTGTTTGCTGAAGTTTCTCCAAGTAGGCCCTTCTAATGTGGATCCTCATTAGGAAAGTAGCCATTTTGTGTAAGTTTGCCTCATCAAAAAGCTTAATCAAACTGTTCACCTGTAAGTTATCTTCATACTGACTACGAATGTCCTCATAAGCAACACACTCCTTGATAAAATGCCACTCCGTTTCAACCACCCCTCTGCTGCAAAAATTACAAGTTCTTTCTTCCCACATTTCTTTGGGAACTTTCCATCTACCAGTTTCGCACCGTAAATGGTGAGAGCTGGTCCTCAGCTGAGCAATCAGAATTTTTGCCCTGCCTTTAATTATGGAACCTAAATACTCTTTATCTCCATGGTCCCACTTGGGATTAAAATCTTTGACATAGTGAGCTTTTTCTCTCCCTTCCTATTTTGTCCACATGGCAGTTTTGAATTTCTCTAACACCCACCTTTTTATCTCAATGTTAGTGTTTGGGCACTCGTGGGGGTTTATGTTCCATTTGTTTAACCACTTGCTATTTTGTTTCTTCCAAGTCTTTTTCCTTCGCTCTAGATCCTCCGCCACTACCATCCTAGGCCAGCGGTGCATATCCATATTACCCACTTTTTTTAAGTAGCATAGCATGCGAATAATTGCTGAGGCTTCAATCGGGAACATACCAACCTCCGCCAAGAGGATCTCATAAGGAACCGTAGACTTGACCTTGAGGTTACTAGTGATAAGATGTTTTTGGATTCTTTCTATTTGCCACCATTTGTGACTTGACATGCTACTCCCCCAAATCTCACACCCATATAGAATAACCGGAACCACCAAGAGACCAAAGAGAGTCTTCCTAGTCTTCCAATCCCACAACTCAGCTTTCCTGCATCTATTTTGAAGGAGGTAAGAGGCTTTCCAACCCCCCTGTATTCTTTTTGATCTACATGTCTCCCAACTTAACCTATAGTTGAAATCAATTCCCAGGTACTTGTACTCTTCCACAATCTCTAAAGGGCTGTCCTCAAAAATAAAAGTATGCTGCTGTTTTTTCTTCTTCAAAGAAAAGATCATGATTTTAGTCTTAGAGGCATTAACTTGCATTCCCACCTCCTGGCAAAAGAGCTCCAAATTTTTCAAATACTCTCTCAATCCTTGAGCGGACTTAGCAATAAGAATAAAGTCATCGGCGTACAAAAGCAGCCTCACCACATAACCCGCCAAATGAATGCCATCCCCATTGGCCTTGTTTAACCACTCCTCCAATTTATCGATGTAGAGACCAAACAAAGTAGGGGATAAAGGGCATCCCTATTTGACACCTATGTCACTCCCGAAGCATTTAGACATGCCCTCCTTAGTTCTGATTTTGGCTCTGACCTGTTCATACAACTTATAAACCGCAGCCCTTAACTCTATTGGGACCTCTAACTCATCCATTTTGTGCCACAGTTTATCTCTAGGAACGGTGTCAAAAGCCTTCTTGAAGTCCACAAAACAGCAAAAAGCTTCTTCCCCCTATTTCTCCCACACTTTGAAATGCCTTAGAGTGATGCAGTGGTCAATAGTAAAATGTTTTGGTTTGAATCCCGCCAGTCCCTTTGCTCTCTTCTCTTCTTTTTCTGCCCAATCGTTAATTCTGCGTTCTAACATACTCCCAAAGAGTTTTCCAAGAAGGGGATTCACCATAATGGTACGATAATTAGAGGGATTATTGATGTCACCACTCTTATGAAGAGGAATAACAACGTTGATAGTCCACTCCATAGGGAAGCTGCCCCTAGTGACCATGTTGAAGATATCCTTGATGTGCGGGGCCAAGAGTTCCACTCCCCGATTCAAAAATTCTGCTTGTAGCCCGTCGATATCTTTTGCTTTACCATTTGCCAATTTCTTTACACCCAGTTTAATGTCCTCGATAGAAAATAGCTCAACTGAAGTATTAATTATAGGTGGACTATCCGCCCTATTTGGTCTTTCATATAACAACTTTGCATATTCCAGCCATTGAATATATGTGATGTTATTTTCTACTTGTTTTCTCTTCTACTGCACTTCTCTCCAAAAGCCTTTAGGATTATGTTTCCCTAAAGAGATTAGTTCTTTCCTTCGATCAGTCACATAACCCTCTTTTTTGGCTTTTATCAGCTGCCTGTAAGCATTGGTGTTTTCTTTGCTAGACTCCCTCTTTGTAAGAGCTCTTTTCGCTGCCTTGCATTCTTCGTCATACCAGGGGTTAGCTGGGAAGGTGTTTGATATGCTCCTCCTTGATCTAGATCTCTTACACTCCCCCTAAGGGCACTATGAATTATTGGGACCAGCATGTTGTTGTTCAAGTACTCACTCTCACCATTGTTTTCTATGGGATCAGTGTTGTTAATCCGCTCAAGCTGTCGTTTAAGAGCAGCATAAAATAGCTCATGATTTTCCTGACTTATAAGCATCTTACATTGTTTATTACCTTTTAGACCAGTGCCTTGGGTCTGCCCATTTTGTTCCCCCCTTGAATTAACACCATATTTGATAAAAAGAGGCATATGATCAAAATTTCATTCCGTAGGGCAGCTCTCAATCCTGAAGTCCGTCAACTTGGGAATGGATGTTTGAGAGCATATTACATAATCCACGACGCTTTGCCCATTGTATGTTTTACATGTGATGCCGCTTGATCTTGGCCAATGCCTCATGTCATTTCATATAACCAAACCATGGAGACTACAAAGACCCAACAGTTCTGCCCCAAAGTGTGAAACACTACCATTCTCGTCTTGCGAAGTCCTTTTGGTGTAGTTATCTTCACTCTCCTCTAGCCACAGGGGGTTACTATCCTTTGTCGTGAAGGAAAGAATGAAAGTGGAAATCTATGGCCAAGCATAAATCATGCTCTAGGCACTAAGCATTATGTATTAAGGAATAAATAATGTTTGGAAGTCCACCTCCAAGACAAATATGCACCCACGGTAAAGGATTCGACAATTAAAACTTTTCATAATGTTGTCCTCTAACTTCACAAATATGCACTCGGAGACATGAATGAACATGGACAAAAGAGGAAAATTGTATAGTTAGGAAATCAAATATTTCCTCCACTATAAAAGTGCGCTCAAGGACATGAATTACGCATAAGAGGCATGTTAGAATTTCCAAAACCCACGCCTTCAAAAGGATATCATCAAGAAAGTGTTTGAAAGAATGATGCAATGGAAACATTATTATTTCTCCTATCTCAATTCGAGGTTTGATAAATTTTGATGGATTAAATTTTATAAAATCCTACAATGATAAATTTGAATGCGAGGGAAAACCAAATTGCAAATAACGGATTTGAAACTGGTTGAAATCACAATTCAAGTTGAGTTTGGAAGTTAAATGAAAATTAATTAAATAATGAATTTTTTATTTAATATTTAATTAATAAACTTTTAAAATTAAAAAAGCAGCCAAAATTTATCAAAATTGAAAATTGGAAGATAAATTGTTTTTTGGAATTATTTTGGAAATTAATTAAATATTGGGATTTTTCACCCAATATTTGATTTAAAAGTTGGAAATATTTAATTGCAAAAAAAAAGCCAACCCATTCGAACATGCACACATGGACAAAACTTCACGACGAAGTTAAAGCGCCCAAGATAGCATCTTCTAAAAAGCGATAGAAAATCAATGACAAATGACATTTTTTTGGTAAGGGAATCTTCTCCTAAATAGAAACTTGGAAGAAAGATAAAAGCAACTGCCTAAAAGTAGTTCACAGCCAATATAGCAGCTTTGAGATTGAAATTCTATATAAGAGGTGAGTCTCCATTTCATTCTCACATTCGAATTGGAGGACGAGTTGAGGAAAAAAAATTAATTTGTGAAGATTATTTTGAGGAAGCGGCATGATAATTTTTGGAGAGAGAGATCTAGATCTTGGAGAGAATCTTTTCTAGAAAGAGGCGAAGCCATTTTGAGTTGGAAAAAAATCAGAAAGAGACTATGAGATTCAGAGGAAAGAAATCTTGCAGCAAGTTAAAAAAATCAGAAGGGAATGGATTTGTCGAGGAGAGGGAAAATCTTTTTCTAGAGAGAGAGTGGATATTTTATGAAAAAAAAATTTCAAATTTTCTCTTCTCCAAGGACAAGTTTGTTTGCAAGGAAGAAATTTAGTCTTCTTTTTTCACGTCTTGCATGTTCTTATGTCTGTTTATTCTATTTTGCAGGAAGGAGAATGGTGGGACCAAGGGTAACAAGCTTGACCAGAAACCAACTGGTCAAGAACGAGTAGAGGGGATTCTATCGTGAATCCAAAATTGTGTCAAAATGGGCAAATGTTGGTGACACGAATCTCGGAGATCTAGACATGAATGAATTCAGCAGGAGGATGTTCAAGTACAAAGACTATGATCTAACATACTTGGCTACTAAAATTGTCAAAAGTGGGATTGTGGTTGCAGATGGTTTTCTTCCGGCTTTTCAACATGCAAAATTGATTGTAGAAATGCTCAAGGCATTACAGTTCAGAGGACAAAACAATTAGGGATTCAGATGGAAAAGTTTTAGCAAATCTCTCTCCACCAGCAAAATATCAAAAGCATTCAAAATTCCAACATACAAGACGATGATATTGAAATCAAAGGAGCAAGCACTTAAAGTCTATATTGTTGGGTTGAACATTGTGATGGTGTGATTAACCATAAGTGGTTGCGGAAGAACAGAGCTCACCACTCCAAGCTACCCAAGCAACTGGTCTGGCTTGACCTCCAGCGAGAATACAATGATTTGATCATGATGCTGAGCAGAATATTCCTATCAAATTGAGGCATGGATGTGGTATTTCGTTGAACAAGTGATCAAAGGATTCAACAACATGGATTGGGTTGGGATGATTAGCGACAACCTGGATGAGCAATTTATGAATCTGGAGCAGTCAAGAAATTTCTATATGAGCTCCTATGTCATTTACATGCAGGCTTGAATGAAAAAATATGATGGATGAAGGTACAAAGGCGCGATAAGAGGTAGTTCATACCACTTGAAGGTACATGAATGCTATCCTCAATGGCAATTATATGTTAAGGATGATTTTGTCAGAGTCAACGATGCTCTTGCAATGCACATTGTCAAGACTCTACAAAAGAGATTGCACATGAGACTGTCAATTGGGGCGATGAAATTGATAGAGAAGTATGGAGCTTGGTCCATCCAGTTCCCTACCTTCTCCTACATCACAATACAAGGATTTTTTGCATAGCCGTATAAACTCCAGAGATATCCGACTAACAAGATGGTCCTACTGGAGGTCACTACGCAACTCACAATTTATGACAAGATTTAGAAGAGGAAGAGGAAGTCGAGACTTGAATTCCCAATCTTCATAGGAGAAGTTGAGATGTACCCTTCTTATAGGCAGCCGAAAAATCATCAGAGGAGCTACATTTCTACCATCTAAGACTTTTCCCAGCAAGGCTAGATTGTGATCCCTATAACAAAATCAAAGTGGTGGCAAGCATGAAGTATCAACACAAGATGCACCTCGAGGATTTTTGGGTCAATGCAACAGATGAGAATGAAATCAAAAAGAGGATGTATTCCAAGTTGCCCCTCAATATGATCAGAGCATGCAAGATCACCCAAGTACCCGACCAAGTGGAAGAGGATATGAACATGATCCTATCCGGATATGACCCGAAAAAGTAAAAGACTGTCCATCCATATGATTGGTCCAGGAAAGAAGTGTTGGACATTGATTCATAATCTGCATCAATTGAGAAATTCACAAAATGGTGGGTTGAGCATTAAATCAACAGACTGAAGGTAACTAAGGTTAGCTTAACTTATAACTTGATGGGCCATCAACTATGGCGGGATGAAAGGCCAAGGTAGTCATCCATGGTTACAATTGAAGAGGGAGAAATTCTGCTAGAGAATGCTCAGCGAGATAAGGGAAAGAGTGTTGCAACCGAGATGTAGGCATGACCTTCACATTGAAGAACCCCAATAGAAGAAGCAAATGTCAAAGATTACTCCATCATCACCTAGTCGGACTCCAAGTTTGCAAGAGATTAATCATTTCACTAGAGGTAGAGACAAGCAGAAGGAGGATAGAACATGAAGATCAAATGACAAGTCCAGTGCAGGATAGAGAAAGCATCAATGCTTATCAGGAGTCTTCCCAAAGAAGGGATAGAGAACAAGATCTTGTTGCTCAGGAAAGCCTTGGGGCCATTTTTGAAAAACAAATGATGGAGACAAAAGTTCTTGCAACAGAGGCATAAATTCCTACTGCAGAAGTAGAGGTTCTTGAGACTACAACAAGAATTCCTATCATCGAGGAAGAGATTAATGAAAGAGCGGTACAAAGGCAAGAGAAATTTTCATTCCATGATTAGCATGCTACCATTCCAGATTGGTTAAGGCAAAGGCTACAAAGCAGTCAAGAGAAGGAAGTTGACCCGGCATTCGAGTTGTGGGAAATTTTGAACCGAGTCAATAGAACAGGAAAGAAAGGCAAGGCCAAGAAATTTGCAAAAAAACATCAAAGGAGAATCTGGATCCAGGACTTTACAATTTGCAGTACCTACAATTGACAAAGCAAAGGATCAGATTATTGCAGATGAGTATAATGTGACAAGGCTAGATCTAGGACATGCCTTTCGGGAGCAGGTTATTGAAGAATTCAAGGATTTTGCAAGCGATGAAGGAAAATATGAGGAAACTGGAAGCAAAAGACCAGAAGCTAAAAGGCAAGAACAAGGCTCTGTGAATATTTGAACAACTTATCCCATCCAATGAGGGAAGAAAGCCAAGTTTTTATTCCTCCTACATTTCTTCCAACTAAGTCAATGGAAGACATTGAAAGAATCAAGTAGATTTCTCAGAATGCAGAAGCTTGGATAGAAGGCATCCAGAGGGAGGCATACATATTTGATGAGGACGTGGTGAAAATTCACGAAAGGGCATTGGCTATCCTTTCCAAGATACAATGCATAGATGAGTCGTGAGAAGATGAACGTATTTATTGGGATGAAGTAATCTCACACCTACAGGATTTAATGGAGACTCCCAAGTAGATGTTAGTTGATGGTGGAGTGATCAAGGAAGGAGAAGCATATGACTTTGCCCAATGGTATAGCACAGTAATCATGTCAAAGGAAATGTTTGAGCATTTCAACAAGGAATCCACTCAATTGAGGAAGGTTGTCAAAAATATTCAGCAAGGGATCTCCAACACAGTTGACATTGTTGTCATTGAGATTGGCCGAGAATGAAATAACCGTGGGCAATTTGAGAGGCAATCTAGAGGAGTTCTTTTGGTTGAATTGCTTCACAAAAGACAACTTTGAGAACTTTTACATTTTCTCAAATGTCATGCACACAACCCAGGACTTGTTGTTGGATTGGGAGAGCAGCTTGAGCAAGTATGAGAGATAGATGACAATTTTGGAGTTCAAGCAGGAACTAGCACCAAGTGTCAACGTAGATGAGTTGGAGACCGTGTTGACCAAATTCCATGCATTCAAAAGGCAAAGTCAAACATAGGCTATTCCGAGCAAAGGAGCATTTAATGCATAGTGGGCATTCATGTCACCCCACTCTCCTACTAAATGGACATGTATAGTGGACATTTATTACCCACTAAGAAGGTGGTTCTCTTTGTGATTGGTCTATGTGGACCCATGAATTAATTGTAGATTCTCTCTTCTTGCCCTAAGCCTAATTAGGGCTAAGGTGGCACAATTTGGGCCATCAGTTTTGCTTCAATCCAGGCCACTCATTGTAATCAGGAACCTATCTAAAGGCCTAATTTCTCATTCGTAAAGGACGGAATTTGGAGATTGTTGCTATGAATTACTGAGATAATAAAGTTAGCATTGAAGTTTGGGGATCTCTTAACGTGTCTTAGTGCTTGCATATTCTCTTTGTTCCCTCATTTAGATTAGATTTGCTGGATAAAGTGTTTTGATTTCAATGGAGACAGCAATGATGTCTGATGAAATCCATGGCTCATACTTCCAATAGTTTGTTGATTGTAAGTTGTGTAAAGTTAGCACGAGCCCTCCCTTTTATGGATGCTTAACTTCTATCATTAAATGTGCATTGTTCATTTTGATGGTGTTCATTGTGGTATGAAAATCTTTTGCATAACCCATTGAAGATTGCACCAGTTCTTGCAGAGTTGTAGTTGATACTGGCAAAACAGAGCTTGGTTATTTTGAAATTTGTCCATCAAAACAGTATCTATTGATGTCATTGCCCTTAGGAGTAGAATAGAATTCCTAAACCCTACTCTCTTTACTTTTTGCATATTCGCGAAAACCCAAAAAGTACATCATTGCAATATCATCTGACAACTCCCATATCGAACATCATCTGAAGTCAATTTGAGCAACACAAACATAAGGCCCCTTGTGATAAACAACATATCACATTTACCATTGCGCTTATCCATAGTCAAGAACTGACATAAAAGGAACCTTGGAATCAATTGTATGATCTTCTACAATCTTAGCATACACATGATTTTGATCAACAGAGGATAAGATATCTCAATATTTTGTTCGACTATTGATAGGTCATAAAATGCACATCAACAAGTAGCAAGGGAAGGGTAAAACATGAGCTTAGTCATTTTATTGTAGGTTAATTTGAAAGTGTATCTTGTGGCTTTGCACCAAGTCTACGTTAAATTTAGCCAGTTAAACTATGTGTGTACTTACCCTACTCAGTCTGTTTTTAATGGAAAGGGCATAAATGTTTAGTCATAGAATTGTTTAAAGTCAAAAAATCATGAAATCATTTGCCTGGTATTGAAAGAGTGTCTTAGCCTTTTATCCTGGGCAAAACCAAAAAATATAAGGCATATACACTTTATTCAACATGAGTGTGAATCGCCCCAAAAACCATTATAAAAATTGTAAATTGTAAGTGCATATTGTCCAGTTTTAGGTTAGTTTGTAATTTACAAGGAGCTTCATGTTCTAATTTGAAGAGCAGTTTTAGTATACATCTGTTTCATTTTGTGTTCCATTGAAAGGTGTGAACTAAAACTCTAACAATCTTCTCAAATAACACATTCTTCAACAGCCCCAATTCAAAGACTGTCATAGATTAAGTGAGGGCATGTTCTGTCTTCAAAGACAGAAGCTGCATTATCGAAAACACATGATGAACTAGAGGCCATGAGTCATTAGCCTCAGAATAGGATCTGACTGCTCTACATAAAAAGAGACCTTGCTTTGGCTGCTTCAAGATCAAGTAGGGGACCTGCAGGAGTGTACATGTGCCCAGTTCATTTTCCTTTATATTTCAGCATGCAAGGAGAAGCTGTTTGACAGTACCTTAAAACCTGGCTTATACAGTTTATACATTGGTCCTTTAAAACCCTTGGACTCTGTTTGTTAGGACTGTATCCTGGCTGGGTCATTAGGCAGGTATCATCAATATTATTTGTATTGCATGCTTGCAAACTTTCTCATAATCCTTTGTGTCTTTAACTTCAATCATCTTTACCTCTAAACTTCTCATAAGCTCAAATGCTATCTCTCTACAGCTCACTACACAATAGACCACATAAAAAAGATTTTGGAGGAAGAAAGAAAGCTAACAATAGAATATGCTACATGAAGGGCAAAGAACTAAGTAACTCAACTTACAATGGCAGTGACTGCTTGAGCTTCATATAAACCTACACGTCGCCTTAATGCTGTTCTGCATTTACCTTTTCCACTTAAATCTTCAGCTGAGAAATTTGCAGGAAGGTATTTGTCCACTGCAGGATTCCATATGGTATCATCCAAACCATATGGCACATTAACAATCTTGTCTCTGCAACCAATGTTTAAAAGAAGGAATCTCATAATAGTCTTTATGTTAATGATATCTGTTGTTCTGCATTGTAAGATCAACATAAGTATGAAATGTGAAACAATAATATAAAAACTAGTACAACTGGCTCTATTACTTGTGAATTGTTAGTGTAGTCTCCAGACCAAAACTAGCCTTGTTCTCCATTATACTGTTTGCACATGGAGTAGATATCATCACTATTTTATTGGAGTAGACAATTCCACCCTGCATACAGAGAAAAACATGCAAATTGCCAGTTTAAACATTTAATGGAATTACAGTTAGGGAAAAACTCCACCTCCATGGTACTGCAAATTAATAAATCAAGCTTTCTAACACCTCTAAATACAGCAACAGATTCATCACTTGGTTTCCAGAAAAAATATTCAAAGCAGATTTGAGAATAAATAACCAAATGAATCCACGAAAACAAGACATTATATTTTATAGGCATATAGCCAAGCAAAAAGAACTCAGTTGGAAGAATAAAAGAAAAAGATGCTGCTATCCTACCTTCCAATAAATATAAATTGGATGAATGGTAATTTTATGTATCTTCATCTCCGGTTTAATTAAGAGAAAAAGAAAAGGTTCAAAATAACGATCAATTCCTTTCTCAAATCCTGACACAGCTGCACAGATAAGGATTCTATGGAAGCTTTAATTTTTTGGACATTAACTATCATAACTTCAATAAAATATGGTAGTGGTGTTAAGAACAAATTAAGTTCACTTTATCCACATGGCATTCAAAACCAAAAAAGTAGATAATTATACCTTTACCAAACTAACAATTCAGTTTAATGAGCATGGTTGCTAACTATGATCAGTAGGCAGAAAAGTCCATCATACAATATGTGGATTCCACAATGTTTATTACCTACACTCCAGAAGACGTTCATTGTGTGTTTGGAATCATGTTTAGGCTTCACAATCTCTAAACCCTCCACCAACAATAACCAAAGCCAAAATGAAGTGGCCATTCATTTACAATATTGAGACAACTCTACTCCATAAGAATAGGCAAGCATTTGGAGCAAAGGCAACTAAGGTCTCCAAAAAGATTATCTGGTGAATGAGAAATGGAAATGTATATTAGACCTCGCCCAAAGTAGATTAATGGAGTCAACATGGGGAACAAGCTTGCCAGTGTGGATGACTTAGTACATGGTTGACCTCAGCAAAGGAAAGATTTATAATTGAGCCAATTTTTTCTTAGCTCACATTCAAGAGTTTGTCTCTGAAGCACAAAACGTTTTACATGACAAAGCAGGCAATCGTCTTTTTCCTTAATGCCAATCGTACATAACTGCCGATAGTTGCATTGAGTAGGTTTAAACCAAACATTGAATACGATTCCTCTTGGCCATCAATTTTCAGATGGAGGTCTCTTGGCATACAAGTTTTGATAGGTAAAGGTGAAGAATCCAACACAATCCAAAAGAGGAAAAATTGATGGATAAACTTCAATTTTGAAGAGAACCTGTAATGTCCGTAGTCGGGACCTTACGTAAATTTCTCATTTAAGCTTTGTGTGAACTAATTTTTTGTATCTCTTTCCTTAATCATAGATGAAATACTTATACTTCATCAATAATAGATTTGTTTATTTATAATTAATCTTCTTGTTAATATATGTCTTGATATATCGCATTTAATTTATAAGATATTATTATTTAATGATATATTATGCTTGATTATTATTTATCTTTAATATTTTATATGGTATTAAACAACCAAGAATATTGGTTATGTAATGTCCCTTCTTATACACCTTTATGTGATCCCCTGCAAAACCGATGTCAGTACATGATATCACACAAAATATATATGACTCATACTCTACTCTAAGTTAGTAAGGGGGAAATTTGACCCTTAAGGCTGCCTCTCGGTCGGGCTTCACAGAATTCCCGGCTTGAGAGACATTCGCTCCCTCTAAGCAATCGGGCTATCGACATGTCATCCCTAGAGCACTGCACATAAGAATCTCTTGGAAGCAACTTAATGCATTCCAAGCCTACGCATATGCATATGACTGGTCTTCAGTATATATACTGCCTACGTGAGATAATAATCTCGAGACTAGGGAAATGTCTTAGTTTCTTCTAGCCCCCTCCAGATATGAGGATCCGTTTGTATCATCCATTGTTGAGATATTGAATCTCGAGACTAGGAAATTATCATAATTTCTTCTAGCCCCCTCCAGATATGAAGTCCATCTTTTAATGAATACTTTATTCATTCTTTTATGGCTCATATCATCATCAATAAACATATATAATAATTTAAATCCACATTAGTACTATAATTGTAAATAATTCCTTACATTAATTATAAAACAATTATCCATAAAAGAATACTAATTTTCTGAAATTAAATGTAAACATAACATATATATCTTCATAAATATATTCTGAAGTTAAAACATAAACATATATATATAGATATATATACATATATATATTTATATATAAATACATTCCAAAATTTTAAATACAATATAAATAAATATATATATATATAAACATGAATAAACATTTGAATTTATACCTTAGTCTCTGCCGTATGTTGCAGATCGTAACTGAGTCTTTTATTTATATTTCTCTTGACAACCTGTCTTCGTATTTTCTGCTTGTCCCTTATTTGAAACTTACATGGGCATATATATACCCGTGTGGGGAGGGGAGTCACATCCCTCCCACACATAGTCGCACCTTAGTGGTGCGGCTGTTCACAGCCTGGGCTGTGAACAGTCGCACTACTAAGGGTGCGACTGTATCACCGTAATACAATGTTTACTCAAACCATTATTTAATAGTTATAACATTTTTTAATGTTTTCATTACTATATAATATATAATATTATTATAATATTTATTATATTGCTTTCATTATAATATTAGAATGTTTAATATATATTATTTATATTAAATTTATGATTAATATAATATATATATATTATTTGTATTAAATTAATATATTAAATTTATCATATATTATTTGTTTTTCATTACTATATAATATTATTATAATAATTATTTTCATTATAATATTAGAATGTTTAATATATATGATTTATATTAAATTTATAATATTTGTAACTTGATTAGAATCTCAACTATTCACTTAATGTTATATAAATTTCTAAGACAATTAACAATGATTTGTTAATACTATGACTTGGGTATAAAATTACAATTATAAGGAACTTAATCAAGGGTCATCACAGAACCTTAGAGGAGGAAATAACAATGAAGACAAAACTGAACTTATTGAGGTGACTACATCTCTTTTCGCCACTCAAATATATAGAAATCCATCTAGATACTATACTAGTTAGTCTTCTGAAAGATGCACCGAACCCAGTTGATACATGGCGCAACTTACTTGGGGCTCCCATCGAGGTCATGGAATTCCCACCTTGAGTCTTGCACAAGAGTAGAAGCCAAAGGTCAACCTCCAGCAGCACAAGAGAAACCTATAATAGCTAGATGATATTTTGCCACAAACAAAGGAAAGTACTACACTATTCCCAACAAACGATCCCCCTACATTGCAGGTTTATCCACAGTTGGATGAGGATTTGCCTAGCTAGATTCAATAGAGTGACAAGGAGATTATGGTACATCTTTCCAAACCTAATCCAAGTGATCCATTGCAGAATATTTAGTGTCATATCTAGGACTTGGACCCAATGGCTTACTTTATGAGCAAGGTAGTGAACATGCTCACAAACTAGACAATACCAAGGATACACAGGGACTCGTCCCTTGCCCCAAACCTGGCGTCCCCGTCCCCTAGCCGTTCCGGGGATAGGGACACCGAGGGGACGTCCCTTGTCATCCCCAATGCCTGCTCAACCCTTTGAAATGCCAGGAAACCTCCCCTTCCGTTTGGGGATGTCTAGCCGTCCCAAGGACAACTAGGGGATGTCTCGAGGATCACTAACCGTCCCTTGCAATTGGGAATGCCCCCAGGTGCTAAAACAAAGAAAAATAAGGTTGTTTTTTTAAAATTTTGTTTGCTTCTATATCTTTGTATGAGAATCAAAACAATATTTTCAAATTTCAAATGTATAAGAATCAAAACAGCTATTCTAATTTCAAATGCATGAGAATCAAATATAGTCAATGAAATACACATTAAAAGCTACATCTATTTAATTTTCTGATTAACTCCAAGTCCAAGTCTCAATACTATGCTTGAAAAGTTTCATTCTTGATTTTTTATATTAAAAAGATGCACTATTTTATTTCTTTGTATGATTGTACTTTATTTGCTTTGGAAATGTTTACTATTTGGCACTGACCATAGTGGCTACCATTGTATGATCCACTTTTGCTAGACGGGGATAGTGACTCAGATGGTTTTGACTTTTCAGTCTTTGGATATTGATAGCCAAAATGAGGTTTAGTTTCAAAGACTCTTGTATTTTGATGTTTAAGACTTGTGGATGCATGTTTGAGCCTTTTGCATATTAAATAAACCATGGCTTTTTTATGTTTGAGACTACTATTATTATGCTTTATTGAAATTTATTATGCTGTTATACTACTTCTCTCAAGATTTATTTACATATTGATATTGTTATTATTAGTTATTGACAAATCTCTCTCTCTTCCCCCCTCCCCCTCTCTCTCCCTCTTTATATATATATATATATATATATATATATATATATATATATATATATATATATATATATATATATATATATATATATATATATATATATATATATATATATATATATATATATATCCCCGTTCCCTGCAATCCCCTAAAAATGGCCCTCTAGGAAACATCCCAGAAACACGTTCCCTATCGTCCCCTCGTCCCTATCCCCTAAATGTCATGGAACATAGGATAGTACTCATTCTCTGTTGATCCTACATGAAGCATGACACATTCATTGAGGGAGAGTGCCACAAAGAATTTACTAGAATATTTTTCTCTCATGGATGGGTTGCGACAAAAGAGATGACACAATCTTGGCATGGTCAAGTCTTACAAGCACTTTACTCCATTGAATCCAAAATTCCACTCATTATACCTTCTAGTACAACAAGAAATAGCCACTCATCAAGCCATTGAAGTTAAAATTGAGGAGTCTACTTGCATCTCCCAAAAGCTCAAAACGAAACCAGACGATCAAAGTCAAAGAAAACTGACCCAGTTGCTCCAACAACAGTCCTCACTGAGATTGAGATACTAAAAGTGACAAACAAAGAGAAGATCATTGCTCAAAAAATACTGAGATTGCAGCCAAGGACACAAAATTGGTTGAGAAAGACAAGGAAAATATCAAGTTGAAGCTTGCTAATGAGAAGGCCAAATCTCAACTTCTTGAGGCAATTCAAATGGTGAAACTTTCATGAGAACGAGAACACTTGGTAGCCCATCAACTAAAGCAACAAAGGATGGAAGTTTAAAATATCCCCCTAGGAATATTCATATTTTTACCAAATATTTTGCAGAAATTCAAACAATTTCCAACAGATAAAACTAAAAATCACATAAAATATCAAACTGAAATAGAGATTCTAAAATTAAATATGAATATTGCCTTTAAATCTTCAGTTGAGCAACAACAAAATATCCAATTGTAACCACAAAACTTACAGTCAAATTGGATAACTAGAAGTATGAATTTGAAGCACAAAGTGAGACACCTGAGTGATATCTCCAACAAACAATGGGTTTTCGTCCACCGCCTCCAAGCTCGAGGGTTTCTGTCCTCAAATCTGCTGAAAGCCAAAGCTTCCCAGAATTATCCAAGAGACAAAACCAAACATAAAACCAAGCATGCCTCAAATGAGTCTCTCAATGATCTTTTATAATACATCCTTGTGACTCTTCATTTTGCCTCTGCCTATCTCTTAGAATTCATTTTCTATGTGCCTTTATTTTCCCTCTTTCACTTAAAATGACTTTATTAATTTTTCATTGGGCTCCATGAAAGTCATTTTAATACTTTATTAAATAATTAAACTAAGTTGTCATTTAATTTGATATAATTTGACAACTTAAAATATAATTATTTAATTGACTAATAATGTCCCAAAAAGGAGACATTACGAAGTTTACAAATTGCACTAGACAATTTCTACACACTCCACTCCTTCATCCTTTGTCTCCTAGCAACTAGGGATGTCTCCTCACCTGAACCACCAATCATGAACATGATTAGTTTACTTTGTCATCTAAAAGAAGGCTTTTCTTTGGGGGGATGTAGATAAATAAATTGCATACTAGTTTACTTTGTTTTGTTGTACACTGAATGAGAATAATTAAGAATTGTTGTTTGGGTTGAGTAGTTTGGTTGTTGCCGATAGTTGGAAAGTCCTTAGCAACTGTCACAAAGTTTCGATGTTTCCTTGAAATCAGGACAAGAGACCGCATTGTGAAAAGTGTTCCTAATCCCCAATTGTGTGTATGCGCTACATTAATCAATAATATATACTTATTTTCTCTCTTAATTCATATATTTTTTAGTATGATCTTATCTAGTTCAATTCTTCATGACTAGCTTTGCTCCCTTTAAGTTGTTAATTGCTTTGTCGTAATGCAAGAAAACACAATCTCTCTCATTTATGTGGAATTTTCAATACTAAAGTCCTTATTGCAACAACTATTTTCCACCAAAAAATGGTTTATCTAACATTTTAACTCAAGATATACATTGGATAAAAATCACATGACAAAGTTCCTCTCTCTTCCTAACATATGGTTAGAAATCTTATGTGCTTTGTTGGTCACTTTGTCTTTTGACTTAGCAATTGTACAAACTGAGTTTAAAAGGTCGTAAAAAATTGAATGGAAGATAGTCATCAGTGTGATAAACTAAGTCATAAAAATGCTCCCATACCATAAAAGATCCCTAAAAAAAGTATCTTGAATAATATACAATAGAATCTGCCCATAATGTTTTTAATTGTACATTGATGACAGTTGTGAGACAGAAAATTTTATTAAGGCTAACCCTAATGCAAAGATTTGCCAACAAGGTAAAACGCTAGATATACATATGTGCTTTGTGGATTCCCTTGTGATTATTAACCATTATACTGTGAGTTGAAAATTTCATAGAAAAACAATACTTATTGAGCTGGTCATCATGGTAATGACTTGAGAATTAAAAATACTACCATGTAGTTACAATCCCACAAAAAAATAGAATACTAAATAATACTACCATAGTTTGCAAACTCTTCGAGTTGTCAAGTACTCTATTTTTTTGCTGGGCGAGTTTTCATAAGTTTAACTCGTGTTTTTATAGACAAAAAAATATGGATAAAAATTTCGATGTAGGTAAAACATTGGTTAAAATGCATTTTTCACATGTTTTTCCTATAAAACCATGCATTTTCTTTTTTGAGATGTCGATTTTTAATTTAGTACATTTTGTAATTGAATTTTTTTTTTAAATATATTTTTTTAAGAGATGTTAATTTTTAGAACTTTCTAAGTTGTAGAGTTTTTGTCAAGTATTTGCCAAGTTGAAAATTTTGGGCTTGTTAAGTACTCTCCGAGTCTGAGTCTGCGAACTATGAATAATACCATACAAAAGCACCCCCTAATAACAAAGTTCTCAGTTTGTGCTCGAGTATGAGACCAAGAAGTCCTTGGCTTGCACAAAGTTTACTATGGTACAATGTCATTTTTCCTCTTTAGGCCAAACCTATTCTATTTTTCTATTAGCTCTTATGGTCCCCTGAGAGATAGCTAGCCAAAAAAGGGCACCCATTCAAGGGCATGCACTAGTGCACCACCTTGTGTTAGTTACGACCTATCTTTATAATTTGAATTCAGGTGCCCACTTTTGGGACCAACAATTTTGAGATTTAGCAATTAGCATTTTATATTCAATAAATCTTTTGAATGTTCATTATCATCACTCATAGGATAACATTTCTAGTGTCTACAATTCTGATTGAGAAATTAACATTGGAGAGCAGTTTCGGAGGTGAGAGATCCTCCCTAGTCTTCTGGTTTCTCCAATAAGGTGAAGTCACTTTGTGACCTTATTGGACTAATCAAAATCATCGTCTTTTGCGATCAACAACAACACTACATCGGAGATCGATATTATTAGCAAGATTCATCATCATCACTGCAATTTTATCTAGCAATCCTTGGCTTCCAATCTGTAGATTCACATCGCTATTCATAGCAGAGGTCGGGATTATTGATATTGCAGATCGATCCCATCATTCCTATCTAAGTGATCCTACTTGGTCGTCTGCACACAAGCAAATTCCATACTTGGCATCACCCTTGCATCCGAGCTTGACACTTGCGATTTCAAGATTGGCAATCACAATCCTACAATCAACAATTCATTGCTTCACATCAGGACACCACCAATAGCAGCACAATCTGATCGTAAGCTTCTCACACTAGCTGCATAATATCATTAGCAACAATGTTGAACTTCACAGACCAATTGGAGCACACTAGCATCATCATCGCGGTCCACAATGATTGACATCAAACAGAGATCATGATAGGCATGGTCATAGCATCAACACTGCATTGGATTGCAGACCGATTCCATCATAGTGATTGCAATTGTCATCATCAATCACAGCAATCCTATTGTGCATATTGTTGGCTAAAAATTTTGTAAGTCACTAAGACTACAACTTACAAAATTGTAGTTTTAGACAACGGTATCGTGAGATAAGTCTCTACTCTCAGCAATAGGGGAGGCTCCCTTCTTACCGTAGGTGGCTTCAATGGGTACTTAACTGAAATTACAAAAGGGGTAATTCTCTCAATCAATTCCTCTTTTTTCAGGAATGACTTGCGTACAACTGTTACTTTCAAATTCAACAAAAAGAACCTAATTGCTACGATAATACCGGTGACTTAGTAATTGACATAAGAACAATAACTAAGGCAGCAGTTACGAATCTATAAGGTGAATCAACAAGGGCCCAAAGTCTCTTGCGATCAATTCTATTTCAAAGTAATAAGAACTACTAGTGAGGCTCAAAGTCTCTCAATAATAATCCTGAAAATCAAGATAATACTTGAAATTAAAGCTCAAAGTCTTTTAACTCCAAATACTAGCAGCCACTATTATTATAGCAATCCCTCCTCTATAGCTCAAAGTCTTCCAGAAAATGGATTGAAGCCTCCAATGATGCACACAAGCTTTGCTTTAGAAATGAACTTGGAAAAGATCTAATAATGCAACATAGGAAAACATCATCTAATCTCAAGATTTACAACACAAAGTTTGAAGAATCTTGCTTCCTTTATTCACTCTCAAAAACTCATACAATGAAACTCAAAGTTTTCATCAATTAGTTCTCAATAGGCTTTGCTTGTTTCAACAAAAGATAAGAAGAAATTTACAAAGAGCTCTCTTCCTTATATAGGGAAAATAGAAGAGAGAAACGTGGAGAGAAAGAGGGAAATTCCAACCACTTTGACTTATTCAACAACTAACTACTTGACTTATTCTATGTTACAAGCCTTAATGTACTTGTAACTTGATTACATGACTTATGTGTACAAGAATATGTTCTCCCATACTTACAAACATTTTATGAATTACATGTAACCTGTCAATCTACCTAAAAAGCATAGAAAAAGTGTTCTAAACACTTAGAATATTTACATCAAAGAGTATTTACGTAAGCTTCAAACTTCCGTAAAGACTCATGAATAACAGAAGGGTCTGGGGATCCTGTGTGCCGAACAACTGCAATTGCCTTCCGCAAAATGTGGGATTTTGTGTACCCAGTTGCTTGTTTCTGTAATTGATCCAAAGATATCTTGCACCACATAAACCAATCCAGTGTGGCCGGACCAAAGTCATCAACATCTGAACGTGAGGGCACTATCTCTGAAAACCTTGTCACTATGATCTCCCCATCAATCTGCTCACCATGCCCAGAAGAAACATCACAGGAAATCTTCTCAAATTCTTTCACCATATGAAGATCTTATTCCTCCCATGATCTCAGAACATCCTGTAAGTCTGTGATCAACTTACTTAACACTTTTTCCTTGTTAACCATGAGATCAAGAGATTCAAAATATGAATCAGCAGAAGAGATGACCTCCAACTGACATAATTTCTCAAGATCGAAGCCTTGTAAAGTCTTCCAGACATTAAGATCATCACCTAAAATCTGCAACTGCTGCTGGAAGGATGAGATATGCTCTCTGATTTCTCTGGCAGTGATACGAATATGCCTCAAGACTTCAAGTGAATTCTTTATCACTTGCGCACCCTGCGTCTCTATCTGTGCTGACCATTCATCCATCGCCTTGGCCTTCTTGTGACGTCTGTCATAGTCTTCAGGATGCGAGACTGAAATCGGAGCAGCATTCTAGGAGTTGTTCATCATGCTAATAATTTCCAACAAGCGTGCATTTTCTTCTTTCAATTTATTTTTCTTCTCCCAAAGTTGATCATTCTTTTGAGAGAGCTGTAAGACAGCGTCTTGAGAATCCTGCTGACAACTCAAACGTGTCTGTTTTCCCAACTCCACCCTGGTGATCCTGAAATCAGAGGGTTGTCCACTATCTGTGACCTCATCAGCTAAAGGTTCAGCAATCTCGGCATATTTGGCACTATTTTCAACCACATTCCTTGAGACTATCTTCGCCTTCTTACTTTTGGGGACCTTTGTTTAGAAGCATTTTTGAAGTCAAATGCTTCCAAGAGAATCTCTTCTTTCTTCCTCTTTTGTGTTATGGCGGAAAGCCAAGGAGGTAAAGAGAAAGAGGAAGAAGTCGTCTCTGCTGATGTGATAGCCAAAGTGGTGACTGGTTCTACATGCGTAACCGTGGCAACAAGAGGGGGAGCCTTTGTCATGACAGCCATATGTGTAGGACTACCATGAGTAACCTCTGATATGAAATGATCTACTTGTGCCAAAGTAGTATCCAATACCGCTGCTAAAGAGGTAGCCCTGGATGGGATAGTCATCGAGTATGCATCAAACACACTCTCAAAACTGTGGTAGGACTACTCCTATACAACAATAGGAGCGGCTGATGAAACAGGTAAAGCTGATGTGATCAGAACCGAATCCATAGAAGGCGTGAGTCATGCAGTGAATTCATCTGCAACAGTGCCCATAGGTGAATCAGGAGATTCATCTAATGCCGGTGCGAAACCAAGGACTATGATAGTAGCTGAATCATCCACAGGAGGAGGTACATCTGAAGGAGGTTCCTCTGGTACAGGTGCATCTAGTGAATCAGGCATCTCATCATCGCTGGATTCAACTTGAATCCTCTCAGACTCTGTACCTTTGATCTCAAGAATTCTCCCGCTATCTTTACCCCCCATAATGGTGAGCTTTGGAAGAGTGGGTACAATAGGAACAGCAAGATCAACTGCAGAAGATGAAGCATCATCTTTGGTTCTTCCCTTAATCTCTGACCACTTGCCAACTGGGCCACCATGATCAAAATCTTTGCCGGCTTTTACCTTAATGCTCCTTAGGCCCCTTCGCTTTAACCAGATATTGGTATTTGCAAGAATGGACTGAAAGCGATCCCAGATGGAAACATTCTCCTTACCAAACCAAGAAGGAGATGTGATGAGCAAGTCTTCAACATGGTTGCGGGTGTAATCTCGATCAAGGATGTTATCATCATCCTCAACACCTGGTGGAATATCAACAAGATTAAAGTCTACAATCTGCTTGAGGGATAGACGCTGATAATCCATCTTTCTTATGTCTGTCTCAGTACGGAGATCTATCCAGATATCATCCAATCTGTAGACATGTACAAACTGCCTCCTCATTTTATCATTAAGTCCCTGCCAGTCAAAGTAACTTCTCGCCATGAACTTCTTCAAGGTAATGCGTTGAAGCTCATATTCCATGTTCTTGGCTTTAGGAACTGTATCAATAGAGTACCCGCCGATCTTCAATGGATTCGGAGAGGAAATCCCCACACCAGGTCTATGTAATGCATTCTGATGCATTTGGACAGACATAAGTTGCCGGGCCAACTCCATGAGAATAATCTTATCAGTGGGATATCTCGGTAATGTATGTGCTCACCCTTGAAATAGCCCACCCTCATGTATGTGAAGCTAGGAAACTGGAGAAATAGGCAACCATACTCATTAACCTTGACCCATGCTTCATCTGACACCCACCAGTTTCGAAGACTCTTATCGAACATGCACATGAAATGCCCAAAGAAGGCATCCTGTACCCTGCGGTAATGCGAGCGGCTTGCCTTCAAGACAAGCTGAGGATAGTACTCCCAAACTGAAACCAATGATCTATCTCCCTTTGTAGATAATCCCGAAAAAGACCCGAGAGATGCAGCAATGTAAACCAGGTAGGAATTCATGTAGAATGTACAAGTGTCAACAACTTGGGTAAGTTGTTCACACAGCATATCACTAATCATTTCCCCCCAGAAGATCTTCTTCTTTGATCGGACAATGAGGGAGATATATTTATACATCCAGGGCTCGAAGGAGTTGGAAGTCTTTAACCCTGCCAAGCGACTGAACAAAGTGATGAGATCGCTGATTTCTTCTTTGAACTCAGTGCGCCGGATCCCCTTTGGCCATCTTGCAATACTCGGCCTCTTATGGAGCAGCCAGTTTTCATTTATGAATTTGGTAAATGAGGGAGTATCTTCATTCCATCTATCAACAGCCTTCTGCTTTGTGATGTTGATTGTGACAGGGCTCACAGGTACTTTGAATATTCTGTCCAATGTCTCTAGATCTAGACTGATAATGGTCTTTCCATCCTGATCCTTAATAGTTCTGGAGGTGGGATCAAAATTTCTGGAACAAGCGAACACGAACTCCGGTTCTAGAGCAGCTAATGGGAATGTAGAAACAAGATGTATATTGCTCTGTTTGATGGAGAGCATATCCTCTGTAGCTGCAGCATCTACCCTTTGAAGAAAATCTTCAAAGTTCATGTGAGAAACATCCGTGTCTCTCACCTCATCACAATAGGAAATCATCTGTGAAGGTGGGATGGAGTTATGATAAGAATCATATTGATACTTCATCTTTTTCTTTTCCTTCTCTTTCGGTGGTACGATCCCTTCAGACATAACTTCCTGTGAATGAAAAGCTATGACATAGAAATCCCATAACGTGAGAACATCCTCTTGAGAAGGATTCATCAGCAAATGACAAGAAGAGAAAGGAGATGGCTGATTTTGGGAAAATAAATGGTTTTTTGGGTGAAGGAAAACTCAAAAAATGGGTTTTTCAAGGATGATTACATATGTGGACAGCATGAAATGTAAAGTGAAAAGATAATGGATGACATGGAAGGATAGTATTTTATAATGGAAAATCAATTTTGTCATCATTATGAGTTTGACGTCATATGATGACAATGGGGACAGCAATTTGATGCAAGTGGGAATAGGAAAATAGCACAAAAGGAACTTGCATTTGTCCTTTTCTTTCATAGGACGGGGTTTTTAATCCCTACTGCATGTACAAGAAAGATGAAGTTCTTGCACATGCATCTTTGGAAAATTGATGAAACTTTTCTACCAACATGAGTTTGAAGTCAAGTGGCAGCAAGATAAAATCCAATGGAAGTGGGTTTTTATGGAATGGAGACACATGGCTTGGATGAGACAAAAAAAAGTGGACCCATCTTCTTTTTAGACATAATATAATTAAGAACGGGGTTTTAAATCCCGATTGCATGTGCATAAGAAGAGAAGTCTTTGCACATGCATCTTTGAAATGAGGAAGAACAAAACACATTAATGCAAGATTGGAAATGAAAGACAATGAAAAATAAAACACGAAAATTTACCTCACTCCTTCACAAGACAAAGGAAGAAAATTTCTTTGCAATCTTTGGGAAAATCTGGAAAAGATCATGAAGATTCTCACAACATAGAAATGCTGGAAAAGAGTCTTTAAATAGAGCTCAATCCATGACCTATTCTTCTAAGAGATAAACATAAATTGACAAGTGTTGAGACAATGAGCAAATTAATGCCAAATAATAGCAAAAAGTTTGAAAAATTCAACACATGCAAAGGCTTCCAAAATGGCGTCTAGGGCTGGAAATGCTTGCAAAAATCAGTCATTGAAAGTTTGGAAGTAAATCACTCACCTTAAAAATCTTGGAGAATGAAAACTTGAATCCCGTTTTTGATAAAAAGGCTCAAAAGAATGACTGAAAACTCTTGAAATTGGGGTGCAATGATGAGAAAAATCCTTCCTTAGTGCTGTAGCATCAAAAACCCTTTCATTTCATGCTCATACATTCTGATTTGAATGTGTTTTGAGCTCCAAAATTGCCACCCAATGCTTGTATACGGGTTTCAGCAAAAGGAAAGCATGTGCGGTTATAAGAAAATTCGCCACCATGCTCTATGACACTTTTTAAGAGGCAACTTTAAAACATATGCTATCACATGAAAAATCGCCACCACTTAGCATTTAAAAACGGCTTTTTAAAAGGTCATAACACATGTATTCGAAAATACATGTTCTGGCATTTAAAATCGCCACTTAGCACAAGAGAAAGTAGTAACGGGTTTTTAAAAACATATAACATATTACATATGTTATATGTTATGTGCAATGGAAGATAAAATCGCCACTCAACATGCACTAGGGAAATACAAACGGGTTTTGATAAGCCTTCAACACATTACATATATGTTATGCAATATGTAATGAAGAGAAAAATTGCCACCATGTACAAGGAAAAACACTAACGCGTTTTGGCAAGCTATCAACACATTACATATATGTTATATGCAATATGTAATGAGGTTCAAAATCACCACCATGCACTAGTGTGATTTGAAATGAACTTTTTAAAAACCAAAAACACATGTCATCTCATCAAAAATCGCCACTTAACACGTGGATTTTTAAAATAACGATTTTAAAAGATAAAGAACATATGTTAGAAGGTTTAAAAACTCCACCAAGTAAATCATTTTGATCAAAACATAAAGACGTGCTTTTGAGATGCAAAAGCACATATGTTTTTAAAGGTTCACACATGTAAATGGATTTAAATTCTCCACTTATCATAATAAAATTTCATTTAGAATATGTATTTGCAAATGAGAACCCCACTAATTTACTGATAAGGAATTAATAATGGATTTAAAACGAATTAATGCATGGGATATATGCATCTGATAATGAAAAATCCACCTTGCACTTTAAAAATCTCATGAGAATTAAAATTTAAATTGAATACTATAGTCTTAATGAAGTAATAAATAAAAATAGACTTTTAAAGCCTAATTTTATTAAAACTTTATAAACTATAATAAGATCAACTCAGAATGAGTTGAAATTTTAAAATGGATGATAAAATCCAATTTAGAATTCAAAAATAATTTTAATTCGTGCAATCAACATCAAAAAGTCCACTTTTCAAGGGATTTAATAAAATATGCAGTTGCCTTGAAAAACCCCACTTTTAACCTCATAACTTGAGCTAGAGAGCTCCGATTAAGGTCTGAGTCAGCTCGAAACGAGCGGAATTTAAAGGAGCATCTTCGCAAGGGTAAAACAAAACCGAAAACTATTTACAAGAAAGGGAAAAACAAAGAAAACCACGAAGATGGCCAAAAATCAAGTGCTTGCGATCGGAGAAGATAAACTCTTTTCAACAAGCGTTCAAGAAATAACTTGACGGCAATCTTCTAAAAAGAATGTACAATAAACGACGCCTAGAAGACAATTCAGGGATTACAAATCTCTTTCAAGATACATTTATTCATACATTAAAACCTAGAGAGTACACCTACGAATTCATGAGAAAAATTGCGTAGGGTTGTCTCAATTTTGTGATGTCAAAATTGAGGCCAACACATATACACTCACGATACATCATATGCATACCTGATTGCATACAGTAGCAGGACAGTAAAATGCCAAATTGCACCTCACATCATTGTTGCAGTCACATATGTAGAGGTCGCAGCCTCCATGTCCGACCGATAACACAAAGTTATACATTGAGTGTGCACTCATAAGTCTATATGCAGATTACCATCGCAGCATCCTACTAGAGGCTCATAGCGTATTGCAACATCCGCACCTCACAACGCGGATGCCCATCTTTGGAAGGCCAACTGTCGATAACATCTGATATTCTGATATGTAGAGACAACTGTGATTATAATAGCATAGTATTAATCATTTGATCTCTGATTTATGGCTGCAAATTTGTGTTATCTCTGTGTTTTTCCATTGTTGGTACTTGGGACATTTCATACAGCCTGGTGAATAATAGTTTGCATTCTCCATTGCAGTTCTGTTAACAGGCCCTCCAAACCTACATGTTCTGAAAAGATATTGAGAGCTTGTTGCGATATGCCACTTGCTAGACATCTGGGTTTTTACAAAACATACTAGCAAGGGAATGTTTTTCATGGAAAGGGATGAAAATGGATGTGATACAACATGTGAGAGAATGTAAGGAGTGACAACAAAATAAAGTGGATCATGTGTTTCCAGCTGGGTTGTTGCAGCCTTTACCCATTCCAAACTAGAAATGGGAAAGTGTATTGATGGATTTCATCATAGTGTGCCCAAGGTGTAAGGTAAGGATTGTCGATATGTGGTAGTTGATAGGCTTACAAAGTCTACTCATTTCCATGCTATATCTTCAAAATTTAAGGCAACTCTGGCTCTAATTGTACTAGTCCAACTCTTACTTGACACCACCAAAGGGCCGCCACAACACTACTCAAGGGCCCCCAAACTAACACCTTTTCTAGCAATGTCATCCACAAGCCACTCGCTAACCGCCACGATGCAAAAAAGGGAACAAACCCCGAGCCATTGTTTTTTTCAACAACAGAGGTCATTTTCAAATGGTTTGTTCTCAGCCATACAGAGCCCTTTTTAGTGCATTTATTTTAATGGGTAGAATTCCATGCTCTTTGTAGTGTTGTAAGTTTGTAACTAGTTTTTATTCATGAAGCCTAAATTTTCAAAGTTAGAGTTTTCTCAGAGATTTTGTTGTTTAGGCATTCTTTGTAGAGCTTTGAAAACTCATAAATCTCACAAATGAGCTCCTTTTCAAGTGCTGTTTTTTATAAGTTGATAAGTTTTTCGAGCTCTACACAAAAGTGTAATTTTTTTGTCCCTATTATGTAAGCACATACTAGTTTTAGCAATTTGACAATATTTTGGCCTTGCAAAACTTTATTAAACCTGTATTTTCAATTGCAAATGCACTAAAATAAAGTGCCAAACATTGTAACTTGCTAAAAATCAAAATTGAGCAATTTGGAGGGGTTGTTAATTCTCTCACACTCAACTTAGAAAGTATCATTTAATATACTGATTTTGTAGGGGCTTATACATAGTCATTTAGTAATCAATGAACACACCTAAAGTTTCAAACTTGTTAAGGGTTAATTCTATCTAAGTCACTAATAGGCATAGCAAGTCTTCACTCTGTCATTACCTTGGAAGAAGAAAACCACAAGTCCTAGTGATGGCATCCTAAAGTATTGTAGATGGATTCATGTCCGGTCAAATTTGTATGAACTTATTCTTGAAGTAGGTACTTCTTGTGACCTTTTCACACCATCACCCCATTGCAAATGGGGACCCCCTCTTTTCGACTTGGTAATTTATAGGTGTTAGCTTTAGATTAGATTAGCAGCATTTCAAAGTTTTGGAAGAGGCATTGCAAGTCATTAGAAATCCAAGTCTTGGGCAAGGTAGGAAGGCAAGTGCTCTCATGTTGAAATATCGAAGTTTAGATCCATAGTCAATTTGTAGTGTTCAAACCTTAGGAAGAGATTTCCCCAACTTGATCCAATCACAATAAGAACATAACATTTTAGCCCAATCTCATGTGCGAGGAAGAACAAAATTGGGGTTAAGAATGATCAAGAAAGGGCATGGGGTTTATGAAGTTTGGGCAAGGATCAAAAGCAATTCTAGACTTAGCCATTTTGAAGGTGATCAAATCAAGCCAAAGGGCTTGACAAATTCCAATTTGCCTTGATGAGTTCAAGCCCAAGGAATGAGCATTCTCCACTCTCAAGGCAAGAACCTGAGCCGAAAGGCACTACAATTTCCGTCTTGAGATGACTTGTTCGAGTCCAAGGCATGTGCATCTTACGCCCTTGGTTCATTAAACCACCCCAAATGAAGTCAATTTCCAAAAGTCCATGAGCATCGAGCCCAACATATGGGCGATTTCCGATTTGGACTCATTAATGCGCCCAACAAGCATATGAATTCTGATTTGCAAGGATGACTGAGCCCAAGAAGAGGGCATTTTCTGCCCAACCTCTATACATGGCGTCCAAGAGGTGGACAATTTCTGCCCAGCCCATGGTATGTGCAAGTCCAACGAACATGAAATTTCCACTCAGCCTATAGGCAAGCCCAAAGACCATACAAATTCTGAAAATGACTAAGGGACAAGCCCAACATTTGAACATTTTCCACCCTATGTCAATTGGCATTCAAATTTGACCAAGGATTGTTAAGGTTTTAGGATCATTGCAAATGTAATAGCACTATCTGATTGTATGTGTTTTCCAAATGCAACAATCTCTTGCATTTATATTGAGAAAGAGCCAAGAAGAGACATGTCCCTTCATGGGACATGTCTATTCATTATTATGTAATTAATATAATGACAATTATGATTATATATATACATATATACTAAGTCACAAGGTTCGAATTTGAGTTCAAATTCGGCAACTATAAAATTCGGATGAAGTTCGACAAGGGTAAAAAATTCGGTATTAAATTCGCCTTATATAAATTTAATTTTTTTTTAAATATAAGTAATATATCTACAAAGTTATCAAAATAATTTAACATTGCTAAATAGATTTGAAATCATTTATCCAAAGATGACACATTTTAAATATAAACTATAAATGAATATAATAAAGTTAAAAATATTAAAAAATTGATAAATTAAAAATTAAATTTTTTAACTTTTATATATTATTAATTTAATCCAAATCAAATATAACAAAATATTACACTTTAATTATCAAATGTTTATATTAAAAACTAATTGAAAATAAATCATACTATTAAATTTAAATCTATTAAATTCTAAATGTTACATTTTAATAAAAACAAAATAATATATAATTTAATAAAATATGGTATTAAAAAAACCTAAAAATAAAACTTAATACAAAGGTTTAAATTAAAAAGAAGTTGCGGCGGCCAAGCTGGGAGTTCGCAGAGTTGTTGAAGCGGCAACTATTTTTTAATGGCACTTTGTCCTAACGACCTCTTGTGGCTCCTTGCCTTAACACACACCTTACGCTATAGAGAAATGAAGAATCTTTGTACTAGATGCAGAGGAAATTTGTGCCGTATTCGCTAGCTCTCGCCTGTGCTTCCTCGTAGACTCATACATTGTTAAAACCAGCCCAACCGGCTTGAACGTTAATTTTATTAAAGAAAACTATGAAAACCATAAAGAAAATGTTGTTGCAAAAATATATTTTGATAAAAAAATCTGCTGCTTTTTTTTATACGAATATAAACGCGATTTTTAACGAATTTCATACCCTTTTTAAATGTTCGCCGAATTTCAACTTCAAGCTAGAAATTTGGCGAATCTTGTGACTTAGCATATATACACACACACACACACACACACATATATATATACATATACATATATATATATAATATCTCTTGAGTATTATATTAATTTCTCTAATATTTACATAATAATATTTATATATATGTATATATATTTAAGTGTGTGTGTGTATATATATATATATATATATATATATATATATATATATATATATATATATATATATATATATATATCTTCACTAGTATTGACTCGTACTGTTTATCCGACTAAAGCTACAAAACATCAACACTCCCTCTTAGCTAGGGAGGATAACAATATTACCGCAAGGTAATATGTGAGTATAGATAATCATTTAAAGTTTATATCATTTTACTGATATTACGAGTAATGGCTCTTCAAATATCAAGTCCATGATACTTAGCAAGTACTCAAAGCAATGGTCTCCAAATATCAACTCACAAGATATTCACCAAGTGCTCAAAAATGATTATCATGAGTAATGGTCTCCAAGTATCAAATCCATGATACTCACCAAGTACTCAGAGTAATATGTGAGTATAGATAATCATTTAAAATTTATATCATTTTACTGATATCACGAGCAATGGTCTTCAAGTATCAAATCCATGATACTCACCAAGTACTCAGAGCAATGGTCTCCAAATATCAACTCACAAGATATTCATCTAGTGCACAAAAATGATTATCATGAGTAATGGTCTCCAAGTATCAAATCCATGATACTCACCAAGTACTCAGAGTAATGGTCTTCAAATACCAAATCCATGATATTCACCAAGTACTCAAGATGTCTTGTATGATATGTGCACTAGTATCACATACTTACCATATAGACATGATATTATATAGACTGATCATGGCATGTCTACAAATACTACATCACATAATATCCACCATGAAGATCTCTAAATCATCTATGGTTTATTTAATGATATCAGCCTTATGATTTCTACCATGATGTCTAAGAGATCCTAACAATCATGACATGTCCACGGATATCAAGTCACATGATATCCATCATGATGGAGATGTTGCAAAGTCGTCACCTCACAACATCAATCAAATACAGGTGTTCATTGTCGCAAAGTCGTCACCTTTCTCCAATGTTCACAGGAGGGCCCATAAGACTCGGAGTCACACACATAAAATCCACCTTGACTCATCTCAAAGGGTGGATCCATCATGGCTCATCCCAAAGGGTGGAAACAAGGGCTTTCACCTTAGACTTCTCTCTCAAAGAGGAGAATGCAATAACATGCAATATAATAGATCACAGATGTTAACACTCATTTTCATCTAAGGCTTCGTTCTCCATCATACCAAGTTTATCTCGAAAGTATAGACCCTTCTCTCTAACAAGAGATTTGGTGAGAATATCAGCCATATGTTCTGTAGTGATAATGTACCTTGAATAGCATACTTATGCACTATATCTCTTATATAGTTTGCATCACTCTAGGTGAACCCCAAGTTATGTAGGAGTTAGCATAAAGGAATTTCAACCAGTACACATGGGACTCAATCTCATGATCATATTCCTGGGGATGGTCCCTTTAAGATCTTGTAACAACCTCCTCACCTCCTCATCCAAGGTTGTTTTTAGATGAACTATCATACTCCCTCTGAATCAGCAAAAACTTTAGTGGCGATTATTCGCCATTTGGCGAATGTCGCCTATTGGTAACCCGGGAATTGGCGAATATTTTGCCCATTTGGGATTGACCCTATTGCCCCGCATTTATTAAAATTGGGTCCAATGCCCGGGTCCATCGCCCAGTGGTTTATTAAATTTTGTCCATTTCTTTCACATTATCGACAATGGCATAAACGTTTTGGGCACGATATATTTTTAACAATCGCCTATAATTTCAACGCGGCCCCAAATGGACGGCCTATATTCGCCAATAGTTATATAATTATATTTTTAGGCGGCCCCAACTTCGTCAGCCATTTTACGGACGCGTGTCTCAAACCGATGGGTTTTTGCCATCTTTATTAATCATACTAAGGTATTGGACAGCCCATCATCGCCTAGGAAATAACACAAGACGTGTTATAATTACGCGGGCTTCGCCAAATTTTTGGACACCGACCTAATACCTCATGCCCAATTCGCCAAAAAAGATTAGCACAAATACATTCATACATTAGCATTATTGTACACAATTTGGATCGGTTCAATTTGATGATAGCGAAGTTCAGACTGTTGAATCTTGACTGCTTTGGCAAGTCGCGACTGCAGTTGAATTTGAGGCAAAGGTAAGTGATTATTATTCTGTGACTATGTAAACATTGTATATTATAGTTCTATTGTCATTTGTCACTTCAACAAGTATACATTTTTTTTTTCACTGGTAGGCTAGTAGCCTTTATTTCGTTGAAGAATCGAGATGTCGAACAAGAATAAGGGTAAGGCTCCAACATATGGGAAAGCCAAGAGAGGCCAACAAAAAGCAGAACCTTATCATCATACTTTGGTCATGGTGTTGGAAATGTTTTTGGCCAAAATCAGGAAGCTACTTCATCACAAGAAGATTTTCAAGATTCACAACCTAAGGCTGAACCTACACGACATATTGAAGAAGTCAGCGAGCCTGATATCTCAGATCACGATGAACTTGAAGAAGATTTTCAGTTAAATACCCAGAGTAGCCATAATGATATAATCGACTTGGATGAGACTGAGAATGTTAGAGAAGATGATAGTGCAGGGAAGAAAAGAAAATACAAATCAAAGAATGATAGAATGTGGGATCTGTCGAGGAATTTTCAAGTAGAATGGGTGTCAAAGTATCCATTCATTGAACCAGCGAATAATCCAATTGAAGGGAAGCCTTCGGTAGAATGCAAATGTAAGATTTGCAGCCAAATAAATAAGAAGGAAAAGAGGTTGCAGCTAAAAATTGACACCATAGAGAAGCATATGGGTAAAGTTTACGAAAAGAAAACCATAGATGGAGTTCAAAAATCAGTGATAAGATGGAAAACAAAGGAGGAATCTCAGCATGTTAGGAATGCAGAATTATATGAATTTCAACATAATATAAAGACGAAGCCTGGTGAAGTTAAAGGCTCTATTGAAGCTTGTTTTGGAAAAGCATTGGAAGTAGAACTAATAGGAAAAGTTGTTCAGTTAAGTGTTGTGTTTAATATTTTGAGCAGAGGGCGTCCTATGACAGACTACCCATCATTGAGTGCTTTATTACACTTTCTGAAAGTTCGTAACTATCCTAACAGTCACTGGTCAGTAAACAGTGGATGGGAATGGGCAAGTTGTCTTGCCGAGGTTGAAAAAGAGGATCTGAAGGCAAAAATTAAAGAGTCATTTTATTGCATTGTCTTTAGACGAGGTTACAGCAGTAGACAATACTTCCTGGGTATGCATGCATGTTTATACTGTACAAAATTTTGTTCGCCAACCTCATCTACTAACTGTTGCTAAAATGAGGGATAATGCGACAACGGAAAATTTATTTGAACTAGTAAAGAGTTCTCTAATTGAATATGGGGGTATAAATGACATGACCATTGCCAAAAAGTTGTGTGTTGGAGCGGATGGAGCTTCAGTAATGCAAGGCCACAAGGGCGATCTTTGCACAAAGATACAATCTTCTTGTGCACCCTACGTTACTCCCATTCACTGCATGGCCCACAGAATGAATCTAGCTTTGGAGTTGTCAGCAAGCATACTCCAGTACAAAAAATTGAAGCTTTAATCAAAGAGCTCTACCAATACTTTCGTTGAAGTCCGAAACGATTGAGGGAATTTCAACACTTTGCTGAAGGACCAACCGACGGGAACAAGCTTCTTAAGGATAATGATACCAGATGGATCTCTTTGGATGGACCATCACATCGAGTTTTTTTAGAATATCAATCGTTGCTTGGTCTAATGAACTCAAGTCGTGACGAAGCAGGGCAACCGAAATTTCCTGCATTGCTGGCAATGTTAAGTAATGTAGAGACACTATTAACATTAGCAGGTATTCTCCCCATGATTGAGGAAATGAGAAACTTAATGAAAAAGGCCAAGCAAAGAGCTATGTATATTGCAGAATATGCTATGCTACGTAAATTGACATGCGTGACGCTCGATAATCTCTATCAATTATGTGTCGATGATGTAAAATTTGCCAGCTGGCTAAAAAGCACAGATTTGGACAATCCTGATAACTTTTTAAAAATCGGTTCAAACGGGGAGTTATGTGCAGAAGTTCGCGGAGTTGAGATACCAATGCACTACTTTGCCAGGATCGAGTCCGAGGAACCAGGATAAAACCCTAGAAGGCGAGTATCAAGTATTAAAAGGGAAGACTTTACCAAGATCGTTGAGTTTGTAACAGCTTCTGTGAAGCACATTGCCTATGATCTTTCCTCACAGATTATAGCAAGATTCCCTCCAGTCAAACTACTTGAATCCATGGCTATTGTGTTTCCTCGATATTGGAGTATGAACAATCCGAAAGATTTTAAATCTTGGCTACTAACTTTGATAGATCATTTCTGCAAAACCAAAGAGTTAAATGGTGTAACTCTAAATGGAATTTTAGATGGAAATCATTTGAGAGAGCAATCAGGCCATTTTTCAATGACAATGAGGGAACAATATAATATTATGCAGAACCCTCGCGAAGATGGATCGGTATCAAGGCTTTGGAAAAGTCTAGCTGAGAGCGAATTGTTGACTAATACAATATCGGAATATTTCAAGCTTGTTGATTTATGTCTAACCATGATATTGGGGTCGGTGAAGGATGAGAGAGTTTTCAGTGCTTTGGGATTCCTAAAGTCAAAGCTAAGAAACAAACTAGACAAGAATCTGGAAAATTGCTTGAGGCTCTATACATCTAGGTATGAAATCAATACTTTTCCTTACGAAAGGGCACTGAAATTGTGGAGGAAGAAATGTTAGAGAAGAGGGTTGGGCAACATTTCAAACCAAAATGGGACTAGGAGTGGGAATGCCAGAGACAATGATGTCATTGACTCATGTACTGGTACTAGTACTGCTAGCGGTGAACATCAGTTAAGTGGTATGCAGAGTGAAGAAAACATATCGAAGAACCAAGGAAGCTATGAAGTTGATGGCGCTGAATCCGACGATCTCAATGATGATATGATGTGGCAGCTTGAAGTTGAACCGTTGTAGAAGTAGCAGGTCCTAGGTATTTATTAAGCTTTTTCCTGAAGTCTACTGTCAATTTCTGTATCTCATCATCAATCATGCATAATAGCATATTCCAATGTCAAAAACATGAATGTGATTGATAATGTCACCAAGATTCAATTCCACAATTAATAATGTTTTTCATTTGCATTATTCAGCTCATATGGTACAATTCTTGTAGATTTTTTATTATTCTTTTTGACAACATAGCAATTCATATGTTACAATTCTTAGAGTTAGAAATACTGATTCTCATTAATTTAATTGCAAATATGATACAATGCCTCAATACAACTCTGTGATTTTGTTTACAAAAGTCAATGACTCAGTACCCATTGGCAATTTGGCACATTGCCCAATTTCAATTTCATTACCCTAACTCTAAGCCAATGACCCTAAATTCCCTTTTATAGAAACAAGGGAGCAACAACAGCTTCAGGTCGATTTGCCTAATGTGAAGTGAGAAGTCTCAAAATCTAAATCAGTAAGACAACTAAAAGTCTACAACATCTCTACAACTTTAGTTGTACATTTCTGCATTTGACAGGCCGGTTTAGTAAATTAGCATTGGCAATAGCATCTGCAACTGCAAGACTGCAACATTGATCCTGTTCAAAAAACAAAGTTCAAACTTGTTACTTTAAACTCAATTCTAGACTCTAGTATTTAGGATAATATCAAAGATATATACTAAAGATATAGAGATGATTGAAACTGAAAGTACTTTCACATACTATGATTGATGAGATCAAGATGATTCTGTCAGTTTCTTTAGTATGCTGCACTCTTCGTCAGTTGGAAGGGCAAAATTTGTGATGTTATAGTAAATGACCTGCAACTTCGTCAGCCATCCATACTTGGAAGAGTGAGTTGAAAGCAATGTTCCTTCCATTACTGCATTCAAAATTGTGAATGTTTTGATGCACTTTGCAATGCCTTCATGAGTTGTATCCTGAGGAAGGTTGCCTAAATTAGACGTCATTGTGTCCTCCAACTTTTTTTTGTAAGCTTCTCTTCCAACGAAATTCGTTGATGAGTAATCAGGTCCAGGACTCGGCAAACCAAGAGATATCAATTTGGTTGTTTTACTATTCATCTTGGCAAGCTTTGGCCCGAATAAGGCAAGAGTTTCATCTGCTTCTGTTAGTTTCTAACATATTTGAAAGACAGAGGTCACCTTTATTGTTGCACCAACGCGGTCCTGAATTACCTTGCTTGCCAAATGCCTGTCACTGGTTCTGTTGATTTCTTGTATAATTTGCTAGCGTCAACGTCTGTGTCTAACAATACCAAAAGAGATTGTTGAACATGATGGGGTGAAAGATTTCATCAATTGGCATTGTTGGGATCCTGGTGAAGGGCATGGCAATGTTTATATCAAAGTGGCGCAACGAAAGCTTGATGATGGTTTACTCGTCCCAACTAAATCCAACTATGTGCATGTGGTCCAGAAGTAGCACAGAGTTTTCAACGGATATTGCTACCAACGCCCGCACTTGGCTTGGGATCTGAGCATCGATGTGTTTGATGTTTGGTTTCAGTGGGATCCTGGTGAATCTAGGCCTGTCAACAATTATATCAGAGTGGAGCAGCGGAAGCTTGATGGAGAGTTACTTTTCTCGCTTACTTCCAGGCGCATGGTCATGTTGTGGCTTGAAGGTTCTAGTGGATACAATTATCGATGTCCACGCCTAGTTTGGAATCCTGGAGTCTTGATGATGGATTGGTTGAGAGCAAGCAATCTTTGGTTGGCAAGGATTTGTAATGTCCCCAAATTGATAGAGAATAAATTAATTAAATTAATTAATTGGTCTCAATTTAACAGATATTATTAAGGACCTTTAATTAATTAATAAAGGGGCCCATTTTTATTGTTGTTCGTAGGTGTTTGTCGTGTCGGCATTCTTTTGTAAACCCTTGGGAGTTTCTCCAAAGGGGTATTTATGACCGGCATGTAGGTAGTCGATATGCGATTTGAAAAATTTTATTTGTATTGCAAATTCCAGTTGGAGTTCTGTTGTTGGACAATATATTGATCACCTTATAGAGAGTAACATGGACATGATACCAAAATTGATAGAAAGAACAAAAGCCTATCAAAGATCATTGATCAATACTTAGGATCAACAATATGATGCATAGAGTATCCATATGCAGTGATCATGTAAGAAACCTGATTAGCAATATCGATTTAGGCAAGAAAATCGATTTGGTATCGATCAAAGCATCTTGACAAAGTGGGACTAGCGTCTATCATCAACTGGATCATGTCCTCCACCAAGCATGGCTTGGATCTTTGGATTCCCTTTAGGAATCTTGACATTCACTAAGAATGCCCTCAACCAAGCATGGCTTGGATCTTTGGATTCCCTTAAAGAATCTTGATATCCACTAAGTATGCCCTCCACCAAGCATGGCTTGGATCTTGTTCTCAATAAGTAAACATAAGTACTATTTTCCAATTTATAATAACTCGACTTAGTTGTCAAACTAACTCTGATCCAATATCTCTGTATTTGTGATTACTCTTCTATTAGGATGAGAGATCGAATTCCTCTCAATATTATATTACTTCTCTAAGGATGGAATGGATCTTCTATCTGCTGAGACTGGCAGTCCTCCATCACTTCTTATTCTTCTTCCACAAGTCTGCTACAAGTTATCTACAAGTCTGCTGTAACGTTTTCTATAATCTTAAATCTGAAATGATCTTCATATAATTCTCTCTCTTGATCTGGTGTATAATTATATACTTCATTGTCTTCTTCACCGCAAACCCTACCTACAGGGTGGGTTGTAGATCATTAAGACATCATATATTCTAATATGAGTGTTTATCTCAGCCTTCAACATTATTCATGAGCACATACATACATACATAACACAGTTACTTGTAAATAGGCAGATCAGATGTAAAGTTAGTCTACCGATCTGCAGATGCATTCTTGCTTATAGATGCTGTGAATTGCTTCAGACCTTGCTTGGTTGACTTGCTTCTGAATTTCTGTGTATATAAAGATCTTGCTGATGTGATTTGACTCATACAATCTGTTGAATGTCTTGAATTTCTATGCTGATGTAATGTACTGCTGTACGCCTCTAATTGCTGGATGATAAGATGGCTGATTGTATGTTTCTCTTTGGATGATACTTTTTTTTCCTCCCCCGACTCCCGAATATATTCCTCCTTATATCTTCCATACACGATGGGTCACAACTCTTAGGAATATCCTTTATTGAAGAGTAATGACCTTTTTACTTTAAGCAACAACCTAACATATTATTGCAAATCACATTAATTCATAACATCAGTTGATACTACAGTAAATCTCCGTCAGCACCTTCATTCCACATTCAAGGTGAGCATGAACTAATGGCTTGGAAGAGATGGAACAGTGATAGTTAAATATTGAACACAATATTCATGACATTTGGCAAAGGAATATTGGTACCTTCAAATACTGCAATCAACTTCATATAAATTGATTTCTGAACAAAGAAATGGCTCTATCTTGAGCCAAGAAAGCCCATTCACATAGCACACATCCTCAGGAAATATCTATATATTCTCCAGCTGTCATCTTCCACACTCATGCACTCAGCAATGGTGCTTGTCTGCAATCATACATCAGTCCCACGACTTGCAAAAGAATCCCACGAAGATCAACAAACAGGCTCTTCCTTTCAACGCTAAGCCCAAATATTCACATCATTGAAAGAAGATGGTAGCAACCGGAACTCAATAATAGACTCATGCGTTCAAGAGAGAATAGTGACCCCCGGGCAGAATGACTCCCTTCATGCCAATCGAGACTCTTTGCGCCAGCATTAATTTTAAATGTTTTATCTTTTAATTTATTTAATTATTATTTTGTTTATTTATTTTATATTCTAATTCCAATTTTAATATTATTGTTCATTATTAAATTTCCTTTTATTAAAATTATAATTATATTTTATTACTTATTTATTTAATCGTATATTTTTAACTCTATCATCATTAAACTCCATTCTGGGAAAGGGACATCACATAGGTATATAACGATGTCAACGTATGTAACTAGCATTAAGCCATTATCCTTTCTGAAGGTGATCATCAACTGGAACCAACCCTTACACTGTGTTACCAGATTTGTGCACCCCCTGCCTCTTGATGCAGGTGCGTTCGAGCGCAAATGTGGAGGTGGGGTGCATGTGGATACTCACACGGAGCGCATCCACTCCCTGTGGGTGCATCTGGATGCATTGTCAACCCTTACACTGTGTTACCAGATTCATGCACCCCCTGCCTCTTGATGCGGGTGCGTCCAAGCGCAAATGTTGAGGTGGGGTGCATGTGGATGCTCACAGGGAGCGCATCCACTCCCTATGGGTGCACCTGGATGCGCTTGATACGCTCCCTGTGAGCATCCACACACACTCAGGCACATCTGGATGCCTAGTGCCCAGAATTTCACTAAAAACTTTTTAAAAGTGAAATTTCACTTATAGCATGTGCTTAAAAATAGAGTTTTTTTTCCATGAAACCCTAAAACAGCCCTTTATGAGGTCATTCATTGTTAAAACATATCATTTTGTTTTCTATTTTGCTCTCTTCTCATTTGGTCTCCATTATGGCATTTTGAAAAGCAGGTGATTATTCTTGAAGAGGATCATTCATGGGGTGCCAGATAGCTTCCACAAAGGACATCTAAGCATCTAAGGTAAGCATTTGACCCTATTATTGAGTCTTTTGATGAATTCTTTTTAGATTTTGACAAATTGTTTCAAGTTTGGGATGAAATTTTTCAGTTTTTTTCCAATTTATTTTTAAAAAAAATAAAGAAACAAGTTTAGCTCTTCGTTCTAATATTTTTGTATCTTTTTTTGCACTTGTACACTTGTATTTCTTAGATTTTTTCTAATTAAAATTTATTTAATTTCTTATAATAGCAAGAAATCAGATTGCAAGAATGGTCGGTAGTGAAAGTTCAGTGGGTGGCGAAGGAACTGATAAATTCAAAATTGATATAGTATCTCCTTTATGGAGATATACCACAAGAATTTCACAAATTCTAGGAGGTGGGACATATATTTGGAAGTGTAATTATTGAATACTAAACCAAAAAATAGCTCATATTCTTGAGAGGTAAGGAACCGACCAATTCAAAATTAATATAGCATCTCCTTTATGGAGACATACCACAAAAATTTCACAGATTCCAAGAGGTGGGACATATATTTGGAAGTGCAATTATTGTAATATTAAACCAAAAAATAACTCATATTCTTGAGTGAAACTTCACTTTATGGGCCCTACTGGTAAAGGGATGAGAATGTGTCAAGGCCTAGATAAGAAGGTCTTGTCTCCCGCACAAATAGCAGGATTTGTAAAAGAACACGAAGAGGTTGATAGATTGGTTCTAAGATCAAAACAAACTACTTACACTGGTGGAGCCGGAAAAAAAATGCATTTACCCACTAATTCAGTTGCAGCCTCCAAACATCCATTCTTGCCTATACCGAAAGTGGAAGATGAAGATGAAGTACAAATTACCACCTAAAAAAGAGGTCCATTGGACAAGGCATTTAAAATGGAGGCAAGAGACATTGCTGAACAAAAAATTACATGTTGCCTCTATGCCAATGGTCTTCCCTTCAACTTGGTGAGATCACCATATTGGCGGGAAATGGTGTCGGCAATCAATAGTGCACTGACTGGTTTCACAAGTCCTAGGTTTGCAAAGGTGCATACCACCTTGTTGCAAAGAGAGAAGAATGATATAGAGACCTCCCTTCTACCAATTAGAGATTCTTAGATTGAATTAGGTATTTCTATTGTTTTCGATGGATGGAAAGTTATCAGAAACTGTACATTGATTAATGTATTGCAGTGTCTCCCAAAGGGCAATGTTTTTGAGGGCAGTTGATTGTGAAGGGGAAGTGAAGGATGCACAGTTCATTTCCAGATTCTCATTGAGTCCATAGAGATGGTGGGTAGTGAGAATGTGTCCCAAGTAATCACGGACAATGCGAAAAATTGTAGGGGTGCATGTGCTTTGGTTGAGGGCCGATATGAGCACATGTTTTGGACACCATGCACCGTACACTCCCTCAACTTAGTGATGCAACAAATTTTGCAAGTCCATAGTTCAAAATATCATTATCGGCAACTTATCGCCAAGGGCAAAAAAAATATCAAAAAAATATTGGAGATATATCAGCAACTTATTGGGAAAATATCGGAAACTTAAAAAATTGCTTAAATTTAATTAGAAATGCATTTTTTTGCAAAATTCAAATGAGGAGATGCATCTAATGAGTTAGTAAATGAGTAACCAAACCAAACAAGTTGAGTCTATATATATATATATATATATATATATATATATATGCAAATAGGGTACAAAATCACATCCTCGTGTGGAATGCTAATGGCTGGTAGCCATAGTCTGAGAGTTTGACCTCTAAAGAAAACTAAAATAGCAAATTGTCTTTGTAAAACTATAAGTAAATACAAGTACATCATCAAACTAATCTACATCTTCCTCTTTCCCTTCCGAGCAGCTCTAGTAAAAACTACTAGAGTGGTAGGGGGTCTAGCCCTAGAAGTCCACTATGGTTGTGGTTGTGACTATGGTTGTGCCTCCTCCCTCTGCACAATTGGTTGTGACTCGACCTCAATCCTAGATGATGATGGTGCTGACACTGGCAATGACTCCTCATCATTTGAATCGTCCTCAATGTCCTCATCTACCGAATGTCATCCAATCCCACTACGAATCCACCCTCCTCCATAGCCTGCTTCTCCAAATCATAGATCTCATCCTCTATGAACAATGGAGGTTGCTCCTGTGATGTCCAGTCATAGTAGGGATCTATGTCATCCAAATAATTTTAAACATAGTTGAAACTTTAAAAAAATAAGTGTTAGGATTTGAAATTTTTAAGAAAATATGAAATTATTGAGAAAACTATGAAAAACTTTACAAAAATTGCTAAAAATGGTATTAGATCTTGTTCACTATGATCTAAAAGAATTTAGAGTACATTGGAAATGCTATTAAAGAGTTTGTATAAACTTAGATGCAACAAAGATAAGACAAAATGATTTTAAAAAAATAAAAAAAAGAATTTTGAAAACTTACTTGTGAATCCGATTTTGCTTGAAAAATCTTTTCAAATCCACAACAAATTGCTCTAAAACACTGCAAATCACATTTTTTCTCCATCAAACCCTTTTTTCCTCTCCCAAACACCACTTAATGTCAAATGAATGTTTTTTGGGCTGTCAATCCCTATTAGCGGACTACGGCCAATATTTTGGCAACTTATCACCAAAATATCGGCAATAAGTTTGATTTTTCACTGCGATAAAATGTCAAAATATTGGCGATATTTTCCCGTGATAAAGTTACGAATATTATTGCTGGCTCTAACTTATCGCGATCAGTTGTCTTATCAGCAATATTTCGGCGATATTTTGATCTATAGATGAAACAAATATATAAAGAGGGCGAGGAGATCAAGATGTTTGTGAGAACAAACAAATATCACAATCAATATTCAGATCTTTCTTGAGATTGGAGTTGTTGAAGGTAAATACTAAATTTTATTTATTTAATTACTTTTGTTTGTCATGTTCATTTATCAATTTGTATATAAATTTGCTTAATATTTATTATTTTTTTAATGTGTTATTTACATATTGATATTGTTATTAACTTAGGTTGTTGTGACCAGACTTGCATTGTTATTACTAACCGGTTATTGAGAGGGGGGGTGAATCAGTAAAAGCTATTTCTATTCCAATTCAACACTTGTTTAATTATTCTTCTAAGATAAACAGAATGTAAACAATCATCAACAAGCATAAATACAAATACACAGATCAACACAAGATGTATACGTGGAAACCCTCGGTTAGAAGGAAAAAACCACGGTGGGACAGAGCTCACAACTTCACTACTACAGAATGAAGGCGCCCTATTAGGAGGTTACAAAGCACTGGTGAAGGTGCTACCCAGTTAAGGGATTTTATAAAAGATCGGTTAAGATCTTAACCCTGTTAAGAGTTGCTTGGTTAGAAGTCTTTCAACATCAACAAAGATGTTACCCTGTTAAAGGATTTTACAAAGAACCGATTAGGTCCACCCTGATAGAGGGATTTCAATTTGCTTTCACACCTTATAAAAGCAATGATCTCATATGACATTGATTGTCTGATTAGATCATACCTGTTGATCTCTTCCCCGGTTTGCCTGGCTATTGAATCTTTTCTATCTCTTTGCCTTTCACCTCTAGTGACTGTGATCTTTTTGCAGATGTCTCTTCACTGCTCTGTTTACTCAACAACTTTCAACAACACTATTCTTGCATCCTATAACTTGTATTTATAAAAGAGTTCACCTTCATGAAATCCTTAACTCATAGAACCGCCAGGCTGTAAACTCAACAATAAATCATGTAACTAGCAAAAAGCTATGCGTTCTAATCTGGAGTTTACCTTTAAAACATCTGTAGAAATAAAGATAGCTCCTATTAAAAAGCTAACTCCACTTCCGAGCGGTGGATGTTCAGTATAATCCGGTTTTAACTCAAACTACTCCGCAGAATCCGGTGCGGATCATCAAGTAGTAGACCGGTATACTCTTATACCTGGTTCATCCCTGTATACATTATAAGACCGGTACTGTGTACTTGGATCGGTCTTCCGGTGTATACCCTTTACTCTATCTATCGGTGCAAACACTCTGTTCTCAGCTTACCGGTGAACCTTTACCAGTGGGAATGGTATTTGTGATTTACACTAATGACAACTTAAATTGCTAACAATCTTCCCCTTTGTCATTGGTGGCAAAACCATACACAAAACCATACTCACTTTCTTGTGACAATCCAATTTTGTAGACTTTTCTTTTCTCTGTAGCACACTTCCCCTGTCTGTGTGCTCCGGTTGTCCTGTTCCTTTTCTATCCTTTCCGTTGTCTGGATGCTGCTCTGCTTCCCGTTTCCCTTTATGTTTCCTCTACTTTCATCTGCTTCTTCTTCCCCTTTTTGCCTCCATAGGACAAAGGGTTATTCTTAGGATTTCACATTTGTAGCTTGGTGAAGATATCCCTGTAGATCATCTTGGCAGAGTGAAGAAACAGTGCCCATTGACCGGTTACATGTTCAATGTTCTTTTGGGCGACTTTAAGAGAAACAATGATGTTCTCCATATCTTCCACAGTTTTGCAATCCGGTTCATTGATCAGAACCTCTGTAGAAGTCGCGGTTTGTTGCATGGAATCAAATATTGGGGCCAGAAATAACTGAAATCCAATAATGTCTTGGATTCTCTTATTCTTTTCTTCTGCAGTCTTTCTTAGGACTAGAGCAAGACTTGTCATTTCTCTGCTAAAATTTGCTGCAAATTTATTCTTGATGTCAAATTGAGATGACAAAGCTCTTATTTCTTCAGACGTCTTTGCAGACTTCTCTGTCAGATCTTGCAGAAATACTTCAAAGTTTGAAGTTCGAGTCATCAAACTGCCTGCTACTTGAAGTTGTTGTTGAAGCACTCTGAGGTTGGTTGACACAGTTACCTTGATTTCTTCAACCTGTTTGTGGATAATCTCTACTCTTTTCTTCTCATAGTGGTCTATTGCCATAGTCTCTGGATCTATGAGATCATCACCGATGGCTTGTGCAAAGACTTCTAGCTGATTGATGACCGGTTCATCTTCATCGATATCAGCATCTGGTACGAAGTTGCACAAAATGTTCTTTACAGTGGTCAGGACCAAGTCATGTTTCCTTTTGGTCAGCTCTTTTAGCTGCCTTGTTGACATCTTGCTGATGTCAACTACTATATCAGTGGCTTTACTTCTTTTGGCTTCCTTGTCCTCAGCAAATGACAACTTTCTCTTTGATGAGGAGGAGCTTGGAATATCTACTTGCTCCTTTTGCTTGGGCTCCTATTCCGGTTGAGCTTGCTCAATTTGTACAGGAATTTCTTGTTCTTGTTCCTTATTTTCTTCATCTCCCTGTTGAGTTTTATCTTCTGGTGGTACCTCTTCTTCAAGTAGATCTTCCTTGGCAAGTTCTTCTGCCTCAATCTGAGCTTCTTCTTCCGATTGCACATTAACTTCAACATCATGTTCTTGTTGAAGTTGTTCTTCTAGTGGGACTTCTTTTGTGCACTATTCTTCAACTGTATGGAGTTCTCCCACAGATTTATCACTTCCTAGTTCTTGTTCAACATTTATTTGTTCACCAGATGTGAACTCCTCTGTTTGAACATTTACATCACCGGTTGTAGGTTCTTCACGATTAGTGAATCGAACTGGTGGTGCCGGCACTTGTTCAGTTTGATCCTGAGGACCTAATTTTTCAAATGTACTGAAATCATACTGTTGCCAAAAGTCCAGAGTCTCTTTATAGACTTGATTCTCATATCCGTTTAGAATCTGGGCAACTCTATACTTTGTATCCAAGTTCATTGTTGCTTCCTCTAGTAGAAGCTTTATTCTTTCTTCACTAAGACCAAGTCTGACTTTTAACAATGTTTCCCTATTGATCCTCGTGTTTGTGCCTAGACCAATTCTCCATTTTGTCTGAAGCCTAGAATTGAGTTCCAATGGGAACTTGGACCTATAGTCCCTTGGAGTTCTATTGTAGTCCATAAAATTTTCTACTATGGCTACTATGACTGACTGCTTATCATCTTCTCCTAGCAGACTATACCATTTGGCAGCATTATCTACTTGTCCAAAGTCCATTACTTCATCAACAATATCATTAACACTCATTGTGCGTGTCTCACCTTTTCCTGGAGAGGTTAGAATGGTTGGACGAGCTGGATAGTCACTGCCTTGTTCATCAGTGATATCTACAATTACCAGTGCCTCAGCTCCAAGCACTCCTTTCCCTTTACCGGTTTGCTTGAACCCCTCTTCCTTTTGATTAGAGGAACTGTGTCTTCTGAATCTGTCTCCTCTTGTTCTCCCTCTTGGGTAGTGGTTACCGGTTCTGCTTTCTTCCTTCGAGCCTTGGGTTGCTTTGTCGTCGGTTTCTTCTTTGGTGTGGGGGCCCTTTTGGTGTAGACATTTTTTATCGGTGCCCTCTTTTTAAGATTCTCTTGAATCTCGACGAACGTACCGAACCGGTTTGCAGTGAGATCCAGATTTGCTTCATTTAGGGCATCAGCATATGCCTTAGCAATTTTGGTAGTGATCTCATACCCCAACTCAGGAGCATACTCTGTTCTCGGTTCCACTACTTGAATGATGCAGCAATCGGTGGAAACTAGAAAACACACATCATCCTTGTATGATTCAACAATTGTTGACGGCACCTGCTCCCTTGTGTGCATCCTTAGTTGAAAGGCTTCAAAATATTCGTTCATTACTTTACTTAATTGGTTTCCCACTTGGTTGGCCAATTCAGCTATTTGGTGCATGACCAGTCTATCGGTTTTCCATGCCACTTTGCCAATTCCAGGAAAGAAATTTTGATAGAAGTAGAGACATACCAGTAGGGTCCCGTACTTCATAGATTTCTTCCTAACAATACCGAGCTTCTTCATATTCTCAAATATTTTCCCTCGGAGCATTCCGCAGATATCATATTTGGCGTTGTCATACATTATCCGGTGAGCGGCATGTATGGCTCCTCCCGATATACTGTTCAAATTACTGGACTTATAGATTTTATAACCTATCACCGTAGATGCAAACCGAACCCCTTCGTCTTCGATGTCATTCACTGTCATGAGGCGACCATCGGATTTGGACTTCATCAGCTTTGTGACGATTGCATTAGAGATCGTTCGCAGGGTTAAAGCTTCCCCTTCCTGACTGTATCCAGTCACACGATGCAAGTCTTCCTTGGTTATTTCTGTAACTACACCCTTTTGGAGCCAAAACCTTGGATCGTGCACTCGACTAAGGACCAGTCGGATCCAGTCTGGTCGGAAGATAGTTAGATAGGTGACTCCGTTGATAAGACCGGACAACACCAGCTTCGCGTATCAGTCTTGTAGTCTTCCGTCTGCACACAAAGAGAGATACTCGCCCTGAATGTATGTTTCACCAAGTTCTTCCTACTTGGCGTGGATAAACACAGTCACATCTTGTATCATAAAGACGCCCTCTGGTACTGTTGACAAAGCTCCAGCCATATCGGTTGCTTGATTCTAGATCACCACAATATCATATGCAGGTCAGTCCACTTGATTTCCCTTGATCAACTTCACTATGGAGGATGATGAGGCCATATCTGGATAATCGGTTACCACAGAAGGTCGCTTGATCAGTATTACAAACAGTAGCTCACAGTGATCAAAGCGTGATAATTTTACTTAGCACAAGAATTCGTTAATCATGACGAAAGCAAAGTAAAACTTATGAGTAATTCTCCTTTCTTTTATAGGGTTAGGTCATAACGGTAATTACCAAACGGCAACTATTTGTTAAACGGCTACAGTAATAAATGCCTTACCTAACTTTTTTTTTTGTTTTTGCCAACTAGTGATCCGGCTTTTTCGGTTTGGCAAACCCCGATTGATTACTTCTTACCTGTCCGGTTATCCTTGTAGACTGAGTGAGTCTGATTCTCACCAGTCCTACCGGGAACGGTAGATGGTCTACCGGTTCCCTCTGGGTCTTCACAGCTCAGTTTGCTGAAGAGATATCACCATCAGCTGATGATGATCTTTCCTCTGTTTTCTCCTCAGCGGAGCACTTTGATTCCTTTTTGAACCAAATCTGTCTGATTGTTTTTCCAATCTTCTCTTCCTTATTGATCTTCTCATTTGAGGATGAGATCTTCTCTACCGGTTTGACCAATTCTTTCCTTTTGATAGATGACCGGTTCCTGCAATTTTGGCTAGGTGTCCAACTTTGTTGTAGTGATAGCAGACTATCCCGGTTGCCTTCCATGGGATCACCCTTCTTGTGTTAGGTGATTTGCACCATGAGTCACTGTGACTGTGTATCCCACAATTTGCACAATTGGTTGTGCTCCCGTTCTTGTTTCTCTTGGTGAATACCGGTCTTGGGGATCTAAATGCCATTGTCTTTGATCTACATTCTTCAGCCTTGTGTCCAAACTTATTGCATGCATAGCAGTAGCCCTTAAAGCTTCCCCTGCTTCCACTGGGCACAGTTGTGGGGCTGGACCAGCATTCATTGGTCTTGTGGCCATACTTGCAACAGTTCTTGCAGTAGGTGTTGTTTGGCTATACCAGTGCATTCCTGCAGTCATTTGTTCTATGACCCGGTTTCCCACAATGAGTGCAAGAGGTGTTGAAGGTCTTCTTACCTTTTGTGCCAGCAGCTTCTTTTCTTTCTTGCTTATCTTGGCTCCAGAAGACTCGCCAGTCTCTTTGGTGACTTCACCGGTGAATTCAAGACCGGTGTGATCTTTATGCTTTCTTTGAGTTTTAAGTTGCTCATCAAGCTTGACCAAGCTCTCGTTGTATCTTCTTAGGGTTTCATTTCTTTCTTCAAGTTCTTTCATCTGTTCCTTCAGTTGATACAGCTCTAGTGCCAGTCTTTTGCATGCTTCATCCCTATTATGCCATCCCTTTTGCATGTTGGTGTTTTCTTGGGTGACAATTTGCATGTCTTCTTGGAGTTGCAAAATGATAAGTTCATTTGCCCCTACAGCTTCCTCTGTTCGGTTCCTTTCTTTTTCAAAGGTTGTTAATGACTTGGCTGTTGTGTTTCTTTCATCTTCAGCTTTTCTCTTTTTCTCAATCAGTTCAGTCATCCTCAGGGCATTCTCTTCTTGCTCCCTTTTGAGATTGGCGATCTGATCAGTTAGGGTCTAGTTCCTTTCCATGAGCTCAGAGACTACCTCCTCAGCTTCATTAGATCCACTCTACCCAGAGAGTTCATCAATGGTCTCATTGCTCTCATTCAATTGCAGAGCCAACTCCTTTCTTTTTGCAAGTGATCTCCTCAGCCTATTCTCCAGAGAGGCAATAATGTCGTTGGCTTCCTCTAGTTGTTTCTGATACCTGTAACCCTCCATGATTTTCTCTCAAGCAGTTAAGCTTTATGTATGAGAACTTAGCTTTGATACCAATTGTTATTACTAACCGGTTACTGAGAGGGGAGGTGAATCAGTAAAAGCTATTTCTATTCCAATTCAACACTTGTTTAATTATTCTTCTAAGATAAGCAAAATGTAAACAATCGTCAACAAGCATAAATAGAAATACACAGATCAACACAAGATGTATACGTGGAAATCCTTGGTTAGAAGGAAAAAACCACGGTGAGACAGAGCTCACAACTTCACTACTGCAGAATGAAGGCACCCTGTTAGGAGCTTACAAAGCACTGGTGAAGGTGCTACCCGGTTAAGGGATTTTATAGAAGATCGGTTAAGATCTTAACCCTGTTAAGAGTTGCCTGGTTAGAGGTCTTTCAACATCAACAAAGATGTTACCCTGTTAAAGGATTTTACAAAGAACCGATTAGGTCCACCCTGATAGAGGGATTTCAATTTGCTTTCACACCTTATAAAAGCAATGATCTCATATGACATTGATTGTTTGATTAGATCATACCTGTTGATCTCTTCCCCGGTTTGCCTGGCTGTTGAATCTTTTCTATCTCTTTGCCTTTCACTTCTAGTGACGGTGATCTTTTTGCAGATGTCTCTTCACTGCTCTGTCTACTCAACAACTTTCAACAACACTATTCTTGTGTCCTATGACCTGTATTTATAAAAGAGTTCACCTTCATGAAACCCTTAACTCGTAGAACCACCAGGCTATAAACTCGACAATAAATCATGTAACTAGCAAAAAGCTATGCGTTTCGATCTGGAGTTTACCTTTAAAACATTCGTAGAAATAAAGATAGCTCCTGTTAAAAAGCTAACTCCACTTCCGAGCAGTGGATGTTCCGTATAATCTGGTTTTAACTCAAACTGCTCCGCAAAATCCGGTGCGGATCATCAAGCAGTAGATCGGTATACTCTTATACCTGGTTCATCCCTATATACAATATAAGACTGGTACAGTGTACTTGGATCGGTCTTCCGGTGTATACCCTTTACTCTATCTATCGGTGCAAACACTGTTCTCAACCTACCGGTGTCTTTGAGGTAACGTGAGTGACCGGTGAACCTTTATCGGTGGGAATGGTATTTGTAATTTACACTAATGACAACTTAAATTCTAACGTGCATCTCATACTATTGTTATTAGATGACTTTTCAAGGTGAGAGACACATTGGATCAAATGGTTATTTGCAACCAATGGGGTGTATGGAAGGCTTCACATTCAGAGAGTGCCCAAAAAGTCAAGTCATTAATCTTGGATGACAATTGGTGGGCTCATGTGGAATATGTATTGGAATTCACCGAACCTATCATGACTATGCTCTGATTTGTTGATACAGGTGCACCTTGTTAGAGGGATGTCTATGATGGCATGGACACAATGGTTGAGAAAGTAAAATTGGCAATACAAAAACATGAGGATGACCCCGTAGAATGTGAAACCTTATGGAATAAGGTGGAATTAATCATTCATCATTGTTGAGAAAAGATGACCACCCCATTGCACCTCCTTGCATATACCCTATCTCCAAGGTACTATAGAAAGAAGGTACTTTCTATGCCAGGGAGATTAGCACCATATAGAGATGAAGTTGCTAATGGGTACATGTAGTCATTTAGTAGATAATTCCAAGATGAAGAAGTGGAGAAAGGAGTTAGGCAAGAATTTGGCATGTTTGCCTCAGGAAGAAGTCATACTCCAACAGCTATTAATGACCAATACCCATGGAAGTTCACACAATGGTACGTCCATGGTCAAAAATTTGGGTACCTCCAACCTCTTCCAATCAAGATCCTCTCGCAAGTAAGTTTTTTTGTTTTTTTTACCACTTGTATTCTACAATTCAGTACTTAACATTCTTTAATTTACTTTGCATTTTTATTTTTAATTTTGTGTAAACTATCCAGGTTGCAAGTTCTTCCACTGAACAGAATTGGAGTACATACTCCTTTATCCACTCAGTGAAGTGTAACTGGTTGGGTTCATAAAAAGATAAAGACTTGGTTTATATTCATTCCAACCTATGCCTTCTATCACTAAAGTTGAAACACTACAAGGATGGGGCAGCAAAGCTTTGGGATGTAGCCCCTGAATGTGCCAACTTAGATGCAACCATTGATGGTCTTAATCAACTCACTACAGCTTATGATGATGATTATTTTATCCCTACACATGGTGCATCTAGTGCGAGTAGAACCACTTTGGGTTCAAATGATCCTGAACTTGCAACAGCTGAAGATGAAAATCCAATAGATGATTTTTTTTATAATCCTTTTGATGATTGATGAATCATGAACTACATTTTGTAAGTGTAATGATTTTTCGATTTTCATTGGAATCGTGAACATAGACATATATGATATGGCTTATTTGAATATTTGTGAACTATCAATTTGCATTTATGATTTAATAATTATCTTTGGCATTTGGCATTGATCAATGATGAAGTATCATACTATCAAATGATTTAATTCTGCATAGTTCTTTAATTTTTTTGTATATATATAAATTTATACTATATATATATATATATACACACACACACACGTACCCAAACGCATCCAAACCCCCCCCAAAAAAAAAATCACATATCCATGTATTGGGTTCTCGTACTTGCATCCGCATCCGGATTCGAACCAGTAACTTAGCTTATTCCTTGTATAATGGCTAGGAAACCATCTTATTTATAAGACTTTATAGTTTCCTCAATCCTTATTCTCCTATCAACATCTAGTATAATGTACTTCTAGCTAAATCTACTAGCTCCTATCTACCATGAGTGTCCAAGGACTGCCACTCCTTGTCCACAAAAGTGTCTTGATGCTCTAGTGGGAGTGTTTCAAAAACCGGGACATTACACGACCACACAAGGTGGCCTTTGTCACACATTAGTTGCCTTTGCACTCCTTGGACCGCACTATGCAAAATGTGTGCAGATTCAATATCCATTCCAAGATGATCTCACCATGGAGATACTGCTTCCCCTTGATGATCATGAAAATCAAATGTATGATGATGATATTGAAGAGTCGCTTGCTTATTGCAAAAGTCTCAAATGCTTTGATAACAATTCTCAGAGAATAGTTGCTAGGAAAGATAAAAGCGGGTATGGACCTAGTCAATTTGTTAGGAAAGAAATATACCGATGTACACCAAAATTGATAATTAAGCTCAATAATTCACTCAAAATTGCACCTCCTTGATTTATCAAAAGGTTCAAACAAAATTTACGATGGAGTTATATATCGTGTTGATATCAAGCACATAATGCAAAATTTCTTTTGAAACAATAGTTTTTGGAACTTTAATAGGCAGTCACAAAATGATTTCAAACTATATAAACAAAACTAAGGTCTCTAATAAAAACAGCTACCAAGATGGAGAGATGTAGATAAACTAGCTAGACAATGTATCAGAAAAACTTGGCATGTTCTATTCACACAATCAATTTCCTTCACAATCATTGGAAGCTGCAATGTCCAAATTCCTTGCAAAAAAAACACAATTGAATCAAGGTGAAATTTACAGAATGTCTTTTCTGGGAAAGCAAGTCGTAAAAAGAGTAAAGGCAGTGTGAAACAGTTACAAGGTTTTGGGGTTGGCAGAAGTTGAATTTCTTTTTCTTCTTACTGCCCCTTGTTCTTGAGAAGGATCTCTTCTAGCAGAATATTGGATGATCAGGGGAGGCTACACAAATTTGAGGCATACAATTCAGTTGGCACTATCAATTTTCTTTAGCTGATAAGATGCAGAGCTGCTTTTCACAGAGATACAATATTGCAAATTTTTAACAAGATTTCTGTTTAATCGTGCAAACAGGGCTTGAATGGTTCCAGGTGGGTGTGAATTATTTCCCATTGGGGTGCAGGCCCAGGCGCTTTCTTTCATTGCCAAGTGAGGATCATATAATCCTAGTGCTCAGCTGATGTGAGGCATTTGTTCTTTGGAATAATATCAAATGCATTTTTTCAAGAAAGAAACGAAAAATAGCCGTAAGAAGCATTGAATTATTATAAATGTCATAAACAAGGATTTGTAAGCTCTAAGTGCAGAAATAGAGTAACCAGTATTTTCAAAGGTAATGTAAGAGAACAACAGAAAGAACAAACCAATGCTGCCATTGATGATAATGAGGACAATATCACTGATGAGAGAGGAAAGAGTGACATAACCACAATGAGTGATGAATATTTGCTTTTCCCAATTGCAATTGTTCATATGACCTTCAGACAAGGAATGGTAGAGAAGATACCCAGAATGGAAGGTCCTTGATGTGAACTTCTGGCATTTGGAAGAATTATATCTGTACATGGATGATTGAAGCCTGATAGGGGCACTTATGTTTCACGATCTACTGGGAAAAAGAAAAAAAAAACAAGCCACGGATGCATACCAAACACCTAGGTGGATGATATCCAGTCTTCATATTACTTTGTTACCAGTATAAAATTTGAAATTTGTAGCTTAGGGTGTAACTTTCCTCTTTCACATGAAGTATGATTCCATGATTCTAGACAGATAACTCTGTAAATTATGAATTGTTATATTTGTCATCTACTCGCTCTCTCATGTATGATTAATGCTCTAAGGATTATTTAACTTCAATCAATCAAGATAGATAAACTTCATATGAATTTAAGTTCATTTCACATAAAGTCTATATAGCAATCAAACAAGAGGGACGGAGTGTTCAATAATACCTTTAACAGATTAACAAGTCTAGGCTGAAGATTATCTTGCAATCGATCCGATCGATGCAGTCGTCGAGGATCCAAACCACAAAGTCCAAGCTTTCTGGGTTCTTCCACACACTGTAATGGCAAGGCATAAAGTGAGGTAATCTTCACTGAAGTAAAGTTATCATAGGGTTCAAAAATTGACTCTCTGATAGGAATTTTGTACATCATGCGTTAAAATCAAACTCACCTGATATTTGAAATCATGGCAGGTGAATAATATCCTGGTACTTCCTAGACCCTGCATCACATCACAAAACAATATCATTTATTAGCAACCTTAAAAGAAAACAAAACGTGAAACATTCAATCTCACAAGAGATTGCAGTGCTTGATGAAGGGTAAAAAATGAAGACTACAAAAAATTCAACCAAACCGAACAATTATTTAAGTTAAGATTTCCCTGGCTCATTGTAACACCTCAGTTTTCATCAGATTAAATGCACATATTGGGTTATGTGAGGTGATATTAAGGGCATGCAAATTGTAAAAGGAAGCAAATAGGGTACATCTAACACATTAAGCAAAGAGAACTACAGACACAACACAGGGAAAATCATGATTGACATAGCTATACAATCTGATAGGAAAGATGTGCTGAGGAAGAAACAAAATATATGGAGATCTAATCTTAGCCTAAGTTGCCAATCCATGTACAAATTCAGGTACGGATGTGGGTTCACAACATTCAATCGAAATCAACAATTATTTTAATTAAGATTTCCCTGGCTCAGTCTAGCATCTCAGTTTTCATCAGGTTAAATGCACATGCTGGGTTGTATAGATAATATTAAGGGCGTGCACATTGTAAAAGGAAGCAAATAAAATAAGTTCAACACAATAAGTAAAGAGAACTGTAGTGCAAGAGAATGAAGACAAGGGAAAATCATGATAGGCACTGCTATACAATCTGAGAGGAAAGATGTTCCAAGGAAGAAACAAACCTATGCAGATATAATCTTGGCCAAAGCTGCCGGATTGTGTACAAGTTCAGGTAAGGGTTTGAGTTCACCAGTATGACAGAATCATTTTCCTGGGTTGAGCATACAATATATTCATCGAATATTGAAAACATATAAATATAATATTATATAATGTATCAATAAAATTTAACTGTAATAGAATATTATATATGTATCATATTATATTAATAATAATGAGTAGCTATTACTGAGGGTGATTGTGATAGTCAGGCATGAAGTTTTGAAATACTGTGGACCATCTTGCTTTTTATAGGGGCCACACATTAGCAAGCAAAGGCATTAACTAAGAGGGCTCAAATAAACAGACAATTTAAGTGGCAAAATCATTCATGCAAACTTGGACTTAACTTGTTGGTTCAAAGTAAGTGAATCCACCTACGAGTTAAAACACAAGGTTGTAGCCCAACCAATAGTCATTAAAAGAAATAACACACAAATGTTTGTAAAATCCATTCATGACAATCCACCATAGATTAAATGAAATATTTCCATTCAATTTGTATTTCTAGGATATCGCTTCAAAGATGGACCTCATCAACATTATGATTAAGCCCACAATTATGTATGCATCTAAGCTTTGTGGCCTAAGCTTGGAATCTTGTGACTAGGGTTAGCTTGAAAGTGCTCCAATGATCATGCTTCAGCATATGCTCCAAAGCAAAAAGATAATTCCTTGGTACTTTATAGAAGAATAAATTTTTGTCCAACAGACTCAGGTGGATCAGTGGTTCTTCTTTGTCCTACAAAATATTTTTCTCTAGCACCCAATTCAATGAAGGAGATTATCTCTATAGGTCTCTCCAAATGTCGATGCTGGTGGTTGTCTGAGGTTTTTGTTCTCTTCCGATCTTTCAGCATTTCTTTCAAACAGATTCCTCTATTCAGGGATTATTTATGTTCTCCTTGTCATCTTCTTCCAAGGAAAGAGGTGCTTAAACAATCCATCAAGGAGAACATTTTTTGTCAGTACATCTAGGCTACATAAACCTCCCCTCTAAACTCTCCCTACCACAAACTAGCTTCCTATGGTGAGCACTTCTTATAAATCAATGATGGGACCATTCTTTGACTAACCATCTCAACATAATTGACATCAAGGTTTAAGAATTCCCTTTGGCCGATTGCAGTTGTGCTCTCCCATTAGCTTTCTGTTGAGAGGGGCTACCAAATTTAAAAAGTGAAAGGATTTGACACCTTTGTTCTCTCCAAGAGGCTGAGACTAAAGAGCATTTCCTTTTTTCAGTGATTAGTCTACTATGAGATTTGTGGGAGAAGTAATAGTCTATATAAATATTTTGGTGGTTTTCTATCCACTTTCTTCCACCAACCTTAAAAAAAATGCTTGACCCTGTTTCTTCATAAGGTTACCTACCACTTTCAAAAAAAGGCTCTTCATAGTGGGTCCCAAATCTACCAAATTGATTACTCCTTTCAACCCATCATAGATGTTGCAAGTACTAAGTTCTATTTGGATACTATGTATTCATGTATGGACAGAGACAAATTGGTGAGACATTAGTCATCCCTCTAATCTATTGTAATGATGGAAATTCTATATACCCTTACAATTTAGCATTATGTTTCACACTCACTGTAATGCCCATTCCAGTATCTCTTTGTACTCATTTTACCTCTTGCATTAGCCTTTCTCCTTCTCAAGGTGCTCAACTTTCTTGTAGTATCTTTGTGTTGATTTTGGTGACCTTTGTGTTACCTTGTTATTTCCCAATGCCTTGTTATTTTAGAGTCAAAATTGTTTGAACTTTAGCACAATACATGGATGTCCATGAAATGTCCTAGCATCCCACAACAATTTATAGTTTGGTGTTTATTTATGAGTGTATTGTCACTTGTAACTTGCCCAAGTCAATGAAATATGCTCAAGAAAAATCTAAACATCTCATTAGCCTCCTCCCTTCACTTCTCTTCTCATTTGTCAAGCAATCTTTTACTTGGACACTCGCTTGGCTCTCTTTAGGTTTTCTTCTTGCAAGTTTGGAACTCTCAAGCTCTCTCACAACTCTCTCAAGCATTCTACAACCCATAGTTTGAAGACTCGTGGGACTCACCACAACTCGCGCGTCTCATGGCTTGCTGAGTCGACTCGCCACAGTGTAATGTCCCTTTTTTAGCTCACCATGGTTGGTGGTTTGGATTAACCTATTAGTGGCCCTCGTAGGCTAAGTTCGTTGGTTAGAGGGTCTCAGTTGGTGGAGCCGGAGGTCAATTCCCTTTTCAAAGGACAGGAGAGCCCAAGATTGCTCTTTGTTTGGTTCAATTTGAAACACTTACTATTTATAGTAAGTGTCTATTTTAGGAAAGTCGGGCTTTCTATCTTTAGCAAAGTGCCAAAACAGGTTTGTGGCATTATGGTGATTTGGCATCCTTGGCTTGGGCAATTATTTAGGAACTTACTTGGATGTCTGGCATTGGCAATATATATCTAGATTTATAGTTGACTTCTTGGAGGAGATTCGGTAGCTTGGCTTCATATAATTTAATTATTAATAAAGTTAAACTTTATTAATAATATGTTATTAAAAGTTTATTATAGAGTTAATGGGACCAAGTCTTCATTAAAGTGCATTGATTAATTAAATCAATTGGGCACCCATACCAAAGAGATATTAAATTGATAAAAGTCAACTCATTGCCCTGAAATAAGTTATTAAAATGACTTGTACAAGAAGCCACATGTTTGAACTTTATGGAGAATATATAAAAGCCTTTTGAAGGAAATCGGAGGCATTCATGTGATCATTGTGTTTTGTCTTGGTTGGAATTTGTTCTTGGGAATTGGTGCATTTTGCATCAGGGTTATCTGCACTTTGGAGAAGGTGGATTCTTCAGAGTTTTTCAAGCATCTGAGGTATTGAAAGACACACTGATATTTGCTAATTGGGTGACTTATTTCAGGGTTATCAATTGTGCTTAATTGTAAGAGAATTTAATTGGATTGCAGCCATACAAGGGTTTGAAATCCAAGTGTATAAATCAGATTATTTGTAGAGGTTGGAAACTCATCAAATAATACCACTTGCAGCCATTAAAAACCAGCTTGTGGAGTATTAAAGGCAGCCGTAGGGTTTAAAGAAGCCACGTGAGTCTCTACAAGGTTACGTTAGTGTCCTAGAGAGCATGTGTGAGGCTTTTTGAATGTCATTGGCTCATTTCTTCATTGGAGTCTATGGATATTGATTTCCAGACAGAGCTGCAAACAATTTAAGACAATATCTCAAGCTGCGATTCATTGCCAAGTTTTTTCTAGTTGCAATCAATTTACTCCTCATGATGTTAGTTGCTCATTTTATGAAATTCATTTCCAGAATTGAAATAAGAGGAGATATTTGTGCCTAGTTTGCAAAGTTATTTTGAATTTCATGCATGGTAATTATTTATATTTTCATAAAACTCAAAAAAGCATATATTCTAAAAAATCACAAAACAAGAGATTTATCATTGCAAATAACCAAAGAAATCTATCAGTCACCAGGGTGATTGGAGTTAGATCCAGTAGGGCTCTTACAGTGGTATCAGAGAGGTTTCCTGCCATCCTAGAGGGTTGGGTTTTTATAATGTAGCCATAGTGGTTTGAAATAAAAAATCGTTGAGCTCACAGGATTGATATTTGAGTGACCGACACTCTTGTTTTTGTGTGGGTATGGGAAAGTGGCACAACTTGGAAAAAATAATTAAGGACCATGCTCAAGCTCAGCAAAGGTTAAGTTATGATTTGCAGCGTTATGAAGATTATCTTTTGAGGAAATCCAGGCACTTAGAAAACTCAGTGGTTGGTAATAGGTCCCAGGATCGGATTTTGGATGGACATGCAACTACCTGGGAAGAAGTGCATGAAGATACTATCATATCAACAGCTTCTACCTTACAAGTTCAGCCATCCATTGAGGTTCACTTTATGGACAATCCTCTGTTCGAGATGGATACAACATTGTCATATGACAATCCTCTTTTCGAGGTTGATGTTGATCACTCACCTGAGTTGAGCTTGGCACAACTTACACCATTTGTAGACACAGTTCAGTTTCTTGTAGCAGCAGTTGGTGATGTTCCCATGTCCACAGATTATGTTTGTGAGCAGGTTGAAGATGTGGCTACATCCATGGCAGTTACAGGTGCAGTTGATACAGTCGAGATCAGTGCATTTGTTGAGAGCAGCGTAGAACCACATGTTGCACCAAGTTCCCCTGTGGTTACATCCACAGCAGGTGTTGTTGGTGATGAGTTATATGAAAGAGGTCACATTCAGAACTATGACAATCAGCACTTGACCGAGGTGGGAGCTTTTTATCAGGACTGCATAGGGAGTACTCATTACTACTTTTCTAAATCACACACAAAGGATTTGATAATGCATCAATGTGGATTGGTTCCAAGGTTGTACCATCCTTTGTGGTATAAGTGGCTTCCCTCTGCAATAGGTGGGATCAGTGGCTACAAGTTGGATATCTTGTAGAGTTAGCACATCCTTGGGAGCCTAGCAGAGGATGGAGATAGTGGTAGTGTTACAGATACCTTTGTATGTTATTATTCCATAGTATAGATGGATGTGAGTTCAATGTGCTTTGGGACCCGAGTGACGACAGGGTTAGCATTGCAGTTTGGGCGGATCCCATTGGTTGGCTTCACCACTGTGGGCATGGTGAAGTTGAGTTCAGAGTTGAGCAGCAGAAGACTGAGGATGTTCTTCTTGGCAGGAATTTGCTCAGAGTTTGGGATCCTTCTAGTGCATCGGGATTTCAGACAGAGCTCATTGAGGAGTTTACACAATGAGGAGTGATTTCAACTTTCCTTTTGATCCTCTTGTGCATGACTCCTTTCTGAAGCAAAGTTTAGTTGCCCATGTGTTGGACAGTGTGTATGACAATTCACCTTGCACAATTTTGGGAAGCAAGCTTTGTCAGCCTTCCAAGTTGCTTCCCTATGAGATGTTCACTCCTGCGACATCTATAGTCGGATTTGATTCAGTTTGGCAGGTTCTACAAGTTGTACTGGTGATGATGTTACAACCTTTCAGGAGTTAGTGATCACAAGGACATTACCCAGTTTTACCCTTGGGATTCAGGTGGATTAGTGTTATTTGTTTCTGAGATTGCTTGGGGACAAGCAATTTCAGGAAGGGCGGACTGTAATGTCCCCTTTTTAGCTCACCATGGTTGGTGGTTTGGATTAGCCTATTAGTGGCCCTCATAGGCTAAGTTAGTTGGTTAGAGGGTCTCAATTGGCGGAACCGCAAGTTAATTCCCTTTTTAGAGGAAAGGAGAGTTTAGGATTGCTCTATGTTTGGTTCAGTTTGGCACACTTACTATTTATAGTAAGTGTCTATTTCAGGAAAGTCAGGATTTCTATCTTTAGCAGAGTGCCTAAACAGGTTCGTGGCAGTATGGTGATTTGGCATCCTTGGTTTCAGCAGGTATTTAGGGACTTACTATTTATAGTAAGTCAATTTCGCACAGTTGCTATTTTTGGCAGGACACTTGGATGCCTGGCATTGGCAATATATATCTAGATTTATAGTTGACTTCTTGGAGGAGATTCAGTAGCTTGGCTTCATATAATTTAATTATTAATAAAGTTAAACTTTATTAATAATATGTTATTAAAAGTTTATTATAAAGTTATAAAGTTAATGGGGCCTAGTCTTCATTAAAGTGTATTAATTAATTAAATCAATTGGGCGCCCATACCAAAGAGATATTAAATTGATATTATAAAGTCAACTCATTGCCATGAAATAAGTTATTAAAGTGACTTGTACAGGAAGCCACATGTTCGAACTTTATGGAGAATATATAAAGGACTTTTGAAGGAAATCGAAGGCATTCATGTGATAATTGTTTTTTGTCTTGGTTGGAATTTGTTCTTGGGAATCGGTGCGTTCTGCATCAAGGTTTTCTGCACTTTGGAGAAGGTGGATTCTTCAGATTTTTTCAAGCATCTGAGGTGTTGAAAGACACATTGATATTTGCTAATTGAGTGTGACTCATTTCAAGGTTATCAATTGTGCTTAATTGTAAGAAAATTTAATTGGATTGCAGCTATACTAGGATTTGAAATCCAAGTGTATAAATCAGATTATTTGCAGAGGTTAGAAACTCATCAAATAATACCACCTGCAGCCATTAGAAGCCAGCGTGTGGAGTATTAAAGGCAGCCGCAGGGTTTAAAGAAGCCACGTGAGTCACTACAAGGTGACGTTAGTGTCCTAGAGGGCATGTTTGAGGGTTTTTGAATGTCATTGGCCCATTTCTTCATTGGAGTCTATGGATATTAATTTTCAAACAGAGCTGCAATCAATTTAAGACAATATCTCAAGCTACGATCCATTGCCAAGTTTTTTCTAGTTGCAATAAATTTACTCCTCATGATATTAGTTGCTCATTTAATGTAATTCATTTCCAGAATTGAAATAAGAGGAGATATTTGTGCCTAGTTTGCAAAGTTATTTTGAATTTCATGCATGGTAATTATTTATATTTTCATAAAACTCAAAAAAACATATATTCTGAAAAATCACAAAACAAGAGATTTATTATTGCAAAAAACCAAAGAAATCTATCAGTCATCGGGGTGATTGGAGTTAGAGCCAGCAGGGCTCTTACACACGGACTTGCGAGCCGAGTCCTAGCGAGTCCAAAACAAAGACTAGCAAGTTTTTGTTAAGGACTCGCATGAGTTTGTATCGGGACTCACAAATCCCGATGAAGGACTCTCGACACTGCTTGAAAACAGAAAAACAGAATTAATGCCCTTGTTTTTTGGCCTCTCTACCTATTTTCTTTGTTGTCAAGGCGGCCATATGTGAATGTAATCACAAAAATGATGTGCGCCATGGACTTCAATGTGGTTTTGAAGGTCTTAATTTGGTCTTGGAGATGGGGGCTCCACCCCTCGACCCCGCCCTGTATCGTGACAAGGAGTGCACCCTGGGCGCTGCCCCCAGGCCCCTGCAAGGGGTGTTTCCCCTTGACCTTGTTTGGGGGCATTGTTGATGCAGAGGTATCTGATCCAAACAAGATCAAACAAATAATTTAACTGATCTGCCCAAATATGGCATTCAAACTCCAAGGTTAACTTATCTTATTCCCTTGACTAGGTTCTACCCAACCACTCAAACTTGGTTCTACACTTCAGAGACTTATAGCAACACCTTCCAGGGTCTCAACATACCCCATTTATCATGTTCCAACAGACTGCAAACATCCTTCAACTGGTTCATTAACAAACCCTTACCCGGGCACTATCTAGGCTTAATCCTAGTAGCCCTTCAAATCAGGTATATCACACTTTTCACAAAATTTCCCCAAAACACTTACCAAACAAATTACACTTCCAGATACTCTTTTGGAAGTTATTTAACATATCTCAAAATCAGATACTGTTCTTTTGGACCAACTGTATGAACCAGTACCCTGCAACTCTCAAATTAGGCCAAATAGGGCAAATTTACAAAGGAACTAAATATAAAATATGTATGACCAGAACCCCAAACCATTGAGCAGCATTGAGTTATGATCCCAAACCAAGGAATTTCTGGATTTTAATGGCTTCCATGCTCATTTGTGTTCCCAACTCACATACCTTCACTTTTAGGCTTTAAAATCTAGGGCTTCCTCAAGATGTACTCTCCAATCACTTCCAGACTCAAACCAAAGCTGATTCACCATGTCCTCAGCATATCTAAACACATTCCATTAGAAAAACATACCCTCCTTAAGGCAAATCTATCAGACCTTCACCATAGCACCATCCATGCACTCTCTTTCACCATTCAACTTGCACCATAGGGCATCAACCATCAACATTCCATTCTTTCCTGCATCAAATCCTGTTAGTAAGCATTATAATACAACATTTGTGACCCATTCTACAAGTTACAATAGCAACATAAAGTAGAATGGGTCATTATTTCATAATGACTCTCAAACCCTTGTGCTTTGCCCAAACGTTGTTTTTGGATCAGGCAAGATGTGAACAGCAAAATGAAAGTAAAAACTCTTCAGATGAATTAAAACATATTTGGAATGCCTATCAGAACATTAGGGTTTCATAATTATGCATGGAATGGAGAGAAACTAATCTATGAATAAGAAACTAAGAAACTAGAACAAATTTGCAGGAAAATCTGAATTTCTTATTGTGAAACCGATTCAATTACATTATCTACTATCCATTCACGTGTTCCACAGCCTATTATAGGCGTGTACAATGCCTAAAAAACTCATTTCTAAATCCCTTAACTCCCAAACTGACCACAACTAATCAAAACCACTATTTGGCTAACTAGCCGTTAGAGTTTAAATTCAAATTTGCTAACTTTAAACTTATTGCCTTTTATCCTACCCTACCAACCCAAAAGGCTTTATTTTGGCCTTATTACATCAAATATAATTAGAAATACCCAATCTATCCCATGGAGCCCTATTAATGCCCTTATTACATAGTTTTGGTCCTATGACCCTTATTTGGTCAATTAGGACAATTTGACACTAGACAAAATCATTACATATTTTGGCTTTTCATGCCTTATTACATTAAATTAGGTCTCAATTGACCTTATTACATCATTTAGGTCCTCATTGACCCTTACCACATCCCAATACATCATTTGTTCATTTGATGCCTCCAAGGGCCTTTAGGTGCTCCTACACCAGTTGCCCCCAAACCCCCATTTGATTTTTGAAGTATTCTACAAATTTGAGTTTGCACAATATGAGTCATTGTCTACACTCTTTCCCTTAGCCTTTATTCATGAGCGAATAAAGATATATTTTACTCCCGTATCTAGTACACACTGCCATCTTTATTATTATTCGATCTATGTAATTTATCAAATATGGCAGTAAATAGTGGAAGTTCTTTGTAATGTTTGAATTATGGCTCTTATATTCTCTAAATTGATTAATTTCTTTTTGTTTTTTGTAAAACTATGGTTTTCTTCTTTGCCGCGTCCTAGCCGAGTTTTTTGCCAGGTCCCGAGTCCAAGTCTTGTTTTGGGTTGTCGAGTCCGAGTTTTCAAACTATGCTACAACTCTCTTCTCGTGTTCTTTTTCAAGCTTTTGTCTTCTTGGTTACCTCAAACCCTCTAAGTTGATATTGTTCTTGTAATTGTTTCATTTTCCTTTCCATTGTTATTACAGCTCTTTTGTTGTTGTGCCCCTCAGCACCTTGGGATGTTCAAATCCTCTTCCTTCCAATTTATCTTTTTCTATTGCACAACTTTGACATTTGCCAAACACACATGGGATAGGAGCACCCGCAGATTATTTCTTAAGCTGTCAATCTATTGACAACTGTGGAGGTAGAAATATTCAGCTACTTGGGAGCTTAATGATATCTTCCCTTTCTCCTCTCTTAGAATTCATTATCAATTTCTTCTATTTCTTTCAACCAATTAATTTATTAACTTCTTGTTATATTCTCTTGGTTAGTAGTAATTTCATCATGCTTTCTAGTTTTATCTTTTTTTTTATTATCATCAATAATACTGGACAATGGAAATCTTCTTGAATTTGTAAATAGCTGAAAAAAAAATTGTTAAGAATTGGTTAGACAATCTTCCATAATATTTTGATCATTAACCTCAATCCTATGTTGTTCAGGTTAGTTTCACTAATCCATGTATTGGTTATTGGTTGATCAACTCTGAGTCTTCTGATCCCTGAGTCTCATTTCAATCTTTATCATTTTCTTGATGGAGAATACCAAATTATTTTTTGAATGCTTTTAAGTTCTTACATTGATAAGAATGTATAAAGTCTTACTCTTCCGAAGTATATAAAAGTTGTGGTCCTAATATATAATTTTAGACAGTTCATGAAATATACAGACGCATTTTACAGATGACTTTGTCTATTGGAAACAATTCTTAATCTGAGGGATTTTACCTTTCATATTCCATTTCTTTTCTTCTTTACATGGTCTAAAATAGTCAACATGTCTATTGTGGAACTTTTAGACAATAAAGTATAATGAGGGTATCACAATATGCACCTGGTGAACAAAAATGTCCCAGAATAATGGTGCCACAGAGGCAGTATGCCAGTTGTGCAGATGTAAGACATCAGGCTGTTTTCCAGATTTCAAAAGATATTCCAGTGATGCACGGCAAAAATATGTAAACCTGAATTATTAACATAAACCCAAGTTCAGAGCAGCATTCTACGAAATGAACTTAGATATGCCTTTCAAAACAATTAAGACGCCCATTACAGTGATAGCAAGTTCTAAGAAAAAACAACAAACAATTACTTTTGCAGTTGAAGTCAACAATGGCCATGTAGTTAGAAACTTAAATCAATAAAATAATGGATTGCAAATATTAACAGTCTATGCTGTCAAAGTATTATCCTGTCTTTGTGAATACGAAAAGTCTCAAAGACGATATCTTAATTTAAACCCTTCATTGAGATGCAGAAGTTTGCAGCTATAACTCTCAAACAAAAGGCCTCTTCAATACAACATTCCATCCCTTCAAAGAGGAACCATGAACTAAATGATTAAGCTGAAATTATCATACATGGGAAAATTATACATCTACTGGAATTTTATGGCTATTACTTACACTACCAATCCAAAAAACAATTTGAAGGTATCCAAGGTGTAAAATTTACCAGCCCAGATTACAAGGATTAACCCAGAAAAGACGAAGCTACAGAAATGCACCTTACTACATTATAGTGCTTTGCTTTTCAATTAATCATAATAGTTCTGAATCAAAATCATACAGAGACGCTCTTTCAAACACATGCCATCATGATCAAAGATGTCAATTGCTGTGAAAAATAAGCATCCATGTGTCAACATAGGCAATGGCAGGCACAAAGGGGCTTGGAAAAAATTGTAGACAACTAAGAAGTAATCCCAGAACTAGGGCCACACAACGCACCAGACAATATTCGCAAGTGTCCTACAAAAAATTGAAACAAAGCAGCCATGCTATATCATCCCAAAAGATGAAAGTTTTAACAAGTTATTTGTTGCAACATCATACAGTAAGTCACAGAAAAACCCAGAGTCTATGTTTAACTATGGCAAGGAACTTATTCAGATCCAATATAATGTCCCTCCTTATAATTTTTTTGAAAATTATGATTTTTTGTCTTTTGGAAATAGGAAAATCAAAAATAACAAATTCTAAATTATGAGCCAAAACCCTAGATAAATTGTGGCATAAAAAGAAGCTGAAACCTTAATCAAATTGCACGTAGTTTTCAATAATAGAGAATTCTAACTATTAACTTAAACCCTGCGCCTCAGTAACAAAAAACACTAGGAAAAAAACCAGTAATTTTAAAGGAAGGACTTAGCAACAACAGATTAACATTTGCAAAATGTCTACCCAACACTTTACTATCTGATCCTGCAGCAACGAACAGACACGGTTAATAGTAATTTATGAGTCAGATTCAAGTGAGTACGATTTTGTTTGAAATAATTTATTTTTTTGTATTCTCACATTTATATAAAACTTAGAAAGAACAAATTCTAAGTTATGAATTTAGAATCCTATACTAATCTTCAACAACAAAGTAGATTCCCAAAACAATTGCAAATTTACCCTAACAGCACACAGTCAGCTACAGCTAAAGAGCAAATTCCATTAATCTTATGTAAGAGCAGTTAAAGTAAAAATACACCTAATTTGAATGATTAAATTAAGGCTGTGGGATCAGCAGAAACCTACAAATCTGATCACTCAGACATGAACATGGTTGCCCATAATCAGCAATGGAGGGCACAGTGATAAACAAGTATTTGTAGATGTGGCGCTGAATTACGGTAAACATTTTCCCAATTGATGAAGACTAATTATTTTCTCAAATTTGCATCTAACTTGAATTTGGAATTGAAAAATTTATCCAGTATCTCAGAGGGTATCCATCGTCCAGTTTATGCCACCATGGGCTTTCGTCCATGGGAGCTTGAATTCGAAATTTCGTTTGAAAATAATGTCAAAATGGATGCTAAATTTGGCCTCTTAAATTAACTTTCCCTCCAAAATAAAAATAAATAAATAGTGTTATTTACTAATTAATACATAAGCCAAAAAAAGGTCTAAAAAGAACAGCTTGATAAAGTATCACTAATTCACCCACATATGGCCATATTGGTCCCCAAAACTGATCAAGGCTGTCAACCTTGAGAGGGAATCATGACACCATATGAGTTTTAACTTATCTTCCATATTCAATAAAGATTTGCTTTGTGATTGTTGCTTGATATAACAATCAAGAAAGCTACAGAAAATATTTTTAATTATCTTCACAGTAAATTTTACATTTTTAGTCTATCAAAAATGTACCATTTGATGAGAATCGGAACATATTCAAGTTCTTTACCAAATCAATTAATTGTGTATCCAGATTACATTTGCAGGATTCATAAGCAACGACAAGCTCCTAAATAAAATAACAGTGTCATGGTTATTTGATCCTTTCTAAGGCAGTGCACAAAAGAGTTAGAATTTTGTTGTTATAAACATCCATAATATAGAGGAAAAATTAAGTAAAGTTTCTCACCTTTCAAAATCATCATTGTATCCATAAAGGTGCTCTCGAGTGAAAAACCCACCCAGATGAAAAGGTTCAATGAATGTCACTGCAATGCCATAAACAGTCCTACAGTCACAAGAAACAAGGCATGTCAAAAAAAAAAGTACAGTTACAAAAGAAGAGAATCTGATTGCCAGGAACTAGGAGAGAGAAATCTTCTTTATGTTAAAAGTAAAACCTTCTTCGTCCCACCCACTCTTTATGCTTTCAAGTGCAGGTGAAGGGAAAGTTGCTAGAGATCTAGAACAATAGAAATCAGCAGTATCAATGCCATTCATGAAAGGAGTTGATCCAATCCTGCTACTTGCAGTCATAAGACAGAGATAACTCACCCAGTCCAGATTTTATTTCTGTGCCAATTGCCCCCAAAGTAGGCATTAAGTTCAGTTGAGGCTTCTTTGAGACCCTGTACTTGACTCAAATCCATGCATTTATACCTGATGATAAATCAAAGCATTGTGCTTATCAGTGTCAGCAATGGACATTTCAGGTAATGAATGGTGAGGGGAAGCAACAGTAACAAACATCCTTCCTATAACACTAGACAGTCTTGTTTGAGGTTGAACTATCCATTTGTTTTGTTAATATTTTTAATTTATAATTTTTTTATAGAATAGCTATATCTACTTATGCTCTAATATACCAAAAATTGATAAGTAGCAGCCTATAGATCTATGTTATACAGAGACAAATATAATCAGATACATTTCTGATTGAGGGGCTCAATTGAAAAAGTTTGCCTTCTTTCTTGCTTAGGAAAGGAAAGTCCTATAACTCTTCATTCTTTTCAATACACTACGCATGTTGGAATAATGAAATGCACAGAGTTGGTTGATTTTTTAAATTTGGAGTTTTTAATCCAATAGCTAGATCTAAGTTATACAGAGACAAATATAATCAGATACATTTCTGATTGAGGTGCTCAATTGAAAAAGTTTGCCTTCTTTCTTGCTTAGGAAAGGAAAGTCCTATAATTCTTCATTCTTTTCAATACACTGCACATGTTGGAATAATGAAATGCACAAAGTTGGTTGATTTTTTAAATTTGGAGTTTTTAATCCAATAGCTAGACCTACTTATGTTTTACCACTCTAATGATATACCAAAAATGAATAAGTAGTACCCTATAGATCCAGGTTATACACAAACAAATAAAATCAGATGCATTTCTGATTGTGGGGCTAAATTGAAAAAGTTTGCTTCTCAATTGAAAAAGTTTGCCTTCTTTCTTGCGTAAGAAAGGAAAGTCCTATAATTCTTCATTCTTTTCAATACACTACACATGTTGGAATAATGAAATGCACAAAGTTGATTTTTTATTTTTGGAGTTTTTAATCCAATAGTTAGATCTACTTATGTTTTACCACTCTAATGATATACCAAAAATGAATAAGTAGTACCCTATAGATCTATGTTATACACAAACAAATAAAGTCAGATGCATTTCTGATTGTGGGGCTAAATAGAAAATGTTTTCTTTCTTTCTTGGGCAAAGCTAGTTAGATAGAAGATTTCAGAACTACAGCGTGGTATGCTGAGTAAAGTTCCCACCTACAAAGGTTTCACTAAAATTTGAGACCTGCTCTTACTCTTGGAACCTTGAAATGAACTACAATTTGTACAGTCACAAGTATCAAAGAAGATCAAACTTTTACTTAGTCATGATAGTATAAGTTTTTAGTTCGGCTTCTTGACGAGGTTATCACCATATTGTGAGACCAAAAGACTATGCTGAATGAAGATAGGACAGCAGGTTGTTTCATTTGCAACATCTATTTTGTGTAGCTTTTTGGATTTTCCTATGAGGATGGCATTTAGATTGAATATGATGAGGTGCAAGCTGAATTCCGAAGGCTGGTTGATATCACATTTGAAAGAGCTCAGCAGAATGAAAATATAGATGTAAAATATTGCCAAAAAAAATCCAGGATGGAGAGGAGGAGATGGTCGCGACTAAAACATTAAAAAGAGCAACTTCAACTATATGATCAATTTGTTCAAGTGGATTCAATGCCACCACTTGACAAATAACAGGTACAAAGCTCCTTGACAGATTTCAGAGGGTAGCGAATACAAAGGATTTCACTACTGCTGCTGCTGTTGTGCCAAGTTTGTCAAGTGGGGTTTCAAAGTAGCTATTTCTTGCTCTATGCTTGGAATGCCTCTACTCTTGATTGCATTTGTTTTTTGGATCAATTATTTTTTATATGATCTTCTAGAAGATCTATTCAAACACATCCTATTTTTAGAGGATATTTTAGAAAAACTATTGATAAATATTAAATATTTTATAACTTTTTACAAAAGTATATTTTAATATTTCTAATTTGAGCTGATGTATGAGGATGAAGTTGTATTTAAGGTTTACTTTGTAAAAAAGCAAACAAGTTTTAGTGTGCAAGCCGCAACATATTTTTTGTTTATCTTGGATAAATCAGATGCGAAAAGCTTCTAAGCGCTTGTATATACATGCTATTGGCGTTTATATTTTCAATGGAGTATGCCTATTTTCAGTTGAATTGCTTTATTGAGTTTGTAGGCTTCGGATTGCAAGTTCAATTGAAATTGGTGATTGTGGCTTTGCAGGCAATTCATCAAGTTAATTTATTGAAACAAGTCTTTAGTTCAGTTCAATCTTGTGTTGTACTCGTGATTTTTAGTTTCTATGTTTAGCTGAAAAGTGTGAGTGTTTGAATTTTGTTCACTATTTTTTTAGATTTTTGTATTAAGCAAAGTCATAAGACCTATTGTCTTGTGTAGGAGTGTTGAATAGCCTTGTGTCCTAGCCTAATAACACAAAAATAGGTCTCCTTAAATGTGTTTGTATTGCAAGCTCAAATAAATCCTACTGGTTCTAGGTTTATTTTAATATCCATGTAAGGGAACATTATCATTTCCTTCATATTCAAACTTGTCTACCTTACATGTTTCAGTTTTGTTGTCTCGACAGAGACGTTAAATTGCTAACATGGGTTAATGCCACATATATTAGACTTAGAGGATAAAGTCAAGTTACAAAACAATACACTCTTCAAAAGTTTTGGAATGCAGAGATACGCTAGAGGGAAAAAATTCAAACCAGTGAGCATTCCAACAAATGGTTAGAGGTGCTAGTGTACTAAATGAGTCCTTAGTCTTGTAATTATTACCAACACATGAGATATTAAAATGTCTATATTGTAAATGACTACTCATAAAGGTGATCGAGATGACTTAAATATACACATGGGTGAAATCCCACAAAAGAAAATTTAGAACTCTAATTCAATGCTTGTGAAAGCCTCAAATACTTCGCATGTATACATGACAGGATTAGGTTAGGATTAATCTTGCATTGGCTAAACTTGAAAATTTGAGAGTGACTTTAAGGCATTGTATGCTTGAAAGGCTTTGCCATAAAGCAGTGAACATTCATCATTCCTCTCCCTTCTAACAAATGGTTATGGGTGCTTGTGTGTGGAGTTGCCTTGCCTTGTAATTATTACCAACACATAAAGAAATGAAATGTGAAGGTGTAAATAGCTATTGTGGCAGTCACATTGGGATGACTTAAAAATACACGCAGGTCAAATCTCACAAAAATTAAAGTTGTAATTAAAATACCCACAAAAGCCTTCAATATTTAATACAAGAAATAATGCTTTATTGCATAAGTCAATAAATGCAAAAGAAAGAAATTATTTGACAGGTGCACAAGGATAAAATTACTAAATTGAGAAACATCCAGATTTTGGTAAATGTCTCCAGCTTTGCTTGTCTTATTAGAAATAGCATCGACTATCCAGAGTAAAACATTTCTATGGATAAAATTGAAGTATAGTTCAACTAGCGCATCTAGACAGAACATATCAAGACCAAAAAAATTGACTTGAAAAGGCCAGAAAGGGAACAAGTGTTTCCCAGTAACATGTGCAATTGGGACCACACCCAAAATCCTACGAAAAGATACAAAATAAACATATGCTGAAAACAATACCCATACACTCACTTGGGCAAAACAACTTCTACCAGATAATTTCTTCGCCGCAATGCACGGCACAAGTCTGTTACATGTGATGCTACAGCTCCAGCATCAGTGAGTGGTGCCATTTCAGTACATATATGTACTATGTGTAATGCCTGCCTGTTACATGAACATTTGTAAGGAAAACTTGAAATTGGTTCCATTGGAAGCATAAGTTCAATTCTCTTGGTAGACTGTATTAAAAAGACATGCTAACTTAAATAGTTTCATTTCAAGATTTAATGAATTAACAAAATTCATAATGCAATTGGTAATACCCAAAAGACATGGTAGAAGTGAATTTTATATTCATTTCCTGTCAGCATAGACTATTATATAATATTCTGTTGCTTTTATATATTAGCACTGAAAGAAAAAAATTATTAGAGTACAGACACTCTATAGAATTTCAAACATTGTCATTTGCTTCACTAAGAAAGCTCTCCATGTACTCGTGGTTTACCCTTGCATTCTTGCAAATACGAACTATTTCTGTTAACTTGAATAAATTATATGCAGTTCAAGAAAAATCATCAATTAAAGTCTTTCAGTTCAAGGAGTTCAAAAAGCTGTTATATTAATCGCTTTCAAGATGTAGGCTTTTGATTCTAAGAAAATGATTATTATTTGCATCTAGAGTTAAGATTCCCAAAGAAACTAGAAAGAATTCATCAGTAGAGACAAAATTCAAAGATCACTTCTCAATTCCCTACATGAAATTGAACCATTATCAATTTCCAGGACAAATTTTAAAATAATATGGCGGTGCTATCATTGAGCATGAGTGTTATCTTTATAATGTTTCATAGTTTGTGATATATCTTCTATCATGTCATCAGTTCATCATATATCACGATACAAGTAAGCCAAAGCTTCAAAATCCATTGTACTATGAGATGGCACACAAGACCGTAAAAGTTTGACAGACAAAAATGTAACTAAAACTTCAGCATGAATAAAGCCAAACTAAGGATATTCCACAAGGAAGCCAACCTAGACCAAAAAAAAAGAATCTCTATTACAATCTGAAAGGAAGGTAAGATGTGGAAAATATATCACAATACAAGTAAGCCAAAGCTTCAAAATCCATTGTATTATGAGATGGCACACAAGACTGTAAAAGTTTGACAGACAACAATGTAACTAAGACTTCAGCACAAATAAATCCAGACAAAGGATATTCCACAAAGAAGCCAACCTAGACAAAAGAGAAGCTCTATTACAATCTGAAAGGAAGTTAGCATGTGGAAAATGCTTCCTAACACTGATCTAGTGGGGGAAATAGTGCAAATTTTCTTTACAAATCTTGATTCTTAACTATTACAAAATAAGAAACATGTTCATAAGGAGATTAAAAAAATGCATAAAAGCTATACACAATGAACACAATATACGTGGGGAAAACCCTTTTGGGAGAAAAAACCCCACACTCCAAAAGGTCAATACTTTGTATTACTGAAATAACAATTATAATACAATAGCAGTACCCTGCTTTTTCAACAAGAGTTTGCTAACAACCCACAATTTGGATTAATTCCAATAGCATAACACTTCACCTGTCCTAAATAATGCTCTCAAAGACCACCTTAAATAGAGAAATACAACTCAAGAGGTAGCTTCTATATGAAGATACAAGATGGGATCGTGCAAAACACTTGGCACAATTTTTCAGTCACATAAAAGCATGCAAATGATACATGTACATCTACAAATGATTCCCCATTCAAACCTCCTAAGTTGAGACCCCAAGATTTACTATCTTGAGGTATGACAAATGCTCTTGCACATCTTAAACTTGTCATAAATATTGTCATAACTTAAAACACTTAAAGCTATACAAGAATCTGTCATAACTAACCATAAATAGCACATTCTCTTACATCTTGTCACACCCCAACTTGGGTGCCTACCTTCTCCATGCAAAGGTATCTCCTACAAATTTGTCATAGAATCTATCATAGGCTATCATATGTAAGTATGTCATAATAACTATCATATATTATGTCATAACATGACACTTGTCACCTACATATACTAAATACAAGATCCTCAAAGTGGGACGCCTACTTCCACATGTGCAATGTATGTGTCATACAATCACTACCAAGTAGAATGCCACCCAACTTGTGGGTCCCACTAGATGACTAGATATTTGTAGGCAATTAATTAAATAAAATAACAAATAAATATATCAAATATTGCAATAATTATACTAGGATTTGCAAAGGTTGAGACACCACAACCCCAACACAATCCACAAGCAACCAGGCAATCAATGGGAATTGGCATCTTAAATGGGACATAAAAAGCATCTTTATTCAACTAATAAAAAGCCTACCTGATATTTATAATGCAGAAGGAAAACATTAAAAAATGTTTGTATACTTGGACCAAAAGCTTCCAACGAGGCATAAAATTTGTGTACACTTAAACACAATTTATGGTGAATTGGGGGAACCAAAAGTTGCCAACGACAATAAAAATTACCGTCATCAAAAAAACAGAGGCCTTAATTAAATAATAGAAGTGAATAAGAATAAAAAGATGATGTTGTTTTGGATATCGCTCTAGACGAGTCAAATCCTAGTCGTTTTCACCTTTCGCTAATAAATATATAAAGGAAGAAGCATGGACCATTTTTCCCATTCTAAAAAACCACATGAAGACAACAAACTCTTGATGTATGCAAATGATCATTTGGACCCTACTCAAACACTGGGTATATGTGCAAGTTAAGAATATAAAGCCCCTTCCTTAAATAGCACAGTTGTCAACAGAGGTTGGCCTATTATCCAGGTTCCCATAGGTCAGCAATATGGATAGGGGACTCATCCAGAGGTTTTTGGAGCTACGCAAGGGCTTTATAAGCAATTTTGAGCAGTTTGGGACAATCTCCTAAATTTTAGGAGGGATTCCTACTTTTTACATTTGATTGGGAGTTAACCAGAACGCATCAAGGGACCTAAGAGATCATTCTGGAGACTGGTTGCAGTTCCTATTTTTTAGGGAGGATCCCTAGGACACTATCAGTTTGCGTGGAGCATTCAGGTATCATCCTAGGACTGGTGGCATTAATCAAATTTCAGTTTGAAGTCCAGATGATCAGTTTATGAATAAATTGGAAATAGTTAAATTATTTCTTGAATTTGATTTAAATAAAATAATAATAAAGTGGTTTAATTAAGTTACTTTATATTATAATAAAATATAATAAAGTGGCCCCCTGTGGCACACTTTCCTAGGCACGAGTTGTAAGTTGTATTTAAAAGGTGGCCACTTTTCTAATGATAAATAAAGCCTCATGCGGCTTGAAACCCTAGGAGGGGAAATATAATAAACTAATTTATATTAAAAATTAAAATAAATGATGTAAACCCTAAAAAGTTCGAACCTCTTGGATGGTAAGCCAAAAAGAAATAAAATGGGATTGTGGCAGCCATTCTTGATCATCCAGGTTATTATTTTACACATCAGCATTTTGAAGTTTGAGCTCTGCAAAGGGTTTGAGCAGCAATTAGGCTTCTAGGAATGAAAACTCTTGGAAGTATAGGAAGTTGGACGAAACCCCAGCTTTCCTAATGTCAATTTACATCACTATTCAGAGTTAGAATCAGATTGGCTTCAAATTTGGAGGAGGATTTTGGATCAGATTGGGATAAAAGGCACTTATCAGTAATTAAACTTGCAGATCTGAGACTATACGACAAAATTCATACATTTCAGGTTCATACTTCTTGGTCATACCACTTCCAGGCAGAATTCCAAGTTGGCGTTAGGGTTTGAGAAGCATTTCATGGGCAGGGATTATATATCAGGTTGCAGATCTGTGTTCTAGGGAAGCATAGCAGTCATTTTCTAATCATATTGGCTAGTCGTACAGCCCAGGCAGACTCCCACATCCATTTCTAGTTGGGCGTTAGGTTACAACAGTAGTAGACATTAAAAATCCAAGATTTGAAGCTTCCTGCAGCAGGTTGGTGATAGCAGGGAATTTTAGATCAGAAATTGCCAGTCAAACATATCAAATTTGCTAATGATTATGCATGTCGGGCCGTACAATCTAGTACAAGTATGTAGACATTTGTTTTGAGAAATAAAATCAGAATTTAGAAAATAAAAATAAAAATTTGTTCCTTGATGCATGAATCATTAGCTGCTAGTTTCATTTCAGTTATTTGGTTAAGTTTCAATTTGTGCATTCATCACTTCCAAAAAAACAATAAAAAATCAGAAAAACATCAAAACCAAACAAACAAAAAAATTAAACAATTTCTCCCAAATCATTGGTCAAAGTCACTCAAGAAACAAAAATCAAAGAATTTGCTTGGAATTCAATTTGGGGATCTTTCAATGGTATCAGAGCTTGACTCTCCTAGCCTGAGGGTTTTGTGGTCACTTCTATGCATCGGGGAAGATTTTAGGCATATAGGTATTACGTCCACAGGAGAGCACAGGAACAAATAGATTTTGATATAGAAACTCCAGCAGTTATGGGTGATTTGCATGAGGTAGGAGTCCCTGATAGGAGGGAAGACAGAATCATTAGGAGGATCCTGATAGAGAGTTATTTAGAACTCTCATAATACACAGCCACAGATTGCACAAACTTTAGACAAATTACAGGATACCCTTGACCGGTTGGATTTGGGTCGGCCTAGAGGTGGGCATTGCAGACAAGACAGAGAGAGTAGGTTTGCTTCAATTACAGGCAGTCGTGGGAGTGGCAATGTTCCCTCATAGGGGATGAAAGTGCATTTGGTTCCCCTAGACGTGAAAGGACTCACACACGTACAACAGATAGGCCCTTACAACCTCATTTACCTCCTAGAGAGGAGCTGCCACCAATAGACCCACTGAGGGTGTTGCGTTCCAAGATGTGGTTATGGCAGCTAGTGATGAGTGATGGGCCTTCCACAGCATGTTGAGATGCCTTCCCTTTACCCCAGTATTGCGCGCAGCGTAGGGATAGTTTGAGAGCCAGGGGTGATAATCGGAAGACAACAGCAGAATGGACACCTAAAGCGAGAGACCAGCAAGCTCACCTTATCTCCTTTTGATGGTAGCAGGAAGATTAGTGCACGAGCTTGGGTGCACAAGCTCGATATCTACCTCACTTAAGCCTATGCCTAAGGAGGGGGTCATTCAGTTTGAAGTGTTACACTTAGAGGGTGTAGCTTATGATTGATGGCATCATGGTTTGGTTACCCAAAGCCATGGACTTATACATTCTTACAAGGAGTTCACTGAGCAGTTGATTGCTAGATTTGACCATAAGGATGTGGAGTTGTATTACAAAGACTTAGCACTGATGAAACAAACTGGACATGTTGAAACTTATATTAAAGAGTTTCAATGAATTGTTGTTATGGTCCCAAAGATGCCTACAAGATGTGTGGTGATGCTATTTATTGAGGGGTTACATGAGAGATTACGAGGTTTGGTCAAGGCTTTTAAGCCTAAGACCCTGAAGGAGGTTGTTCAAACCACCCTAGAGCTTGATACTTCACTACCACCTACTTCTTATCTGCAAGATAAGAAGCCTTCCAGGAGCACCAAACCATCTCAAAGACCCCCTGCACAACCCAAGAGTGTGCCACCTCACCCCAAAATAGATCAGGAGACATGCAAGATTTGAGGAAGAGGAAAGTCTACTTTTCATGTAAGGAGCCTTGGGAGTGTGGACATCAATGCCTTGGGAAAGACAGGGCGCATCTCATTTAGGTGCATTCAGAGGTGGAAGATGAACATATACTGAATACAAGAGGATAGCAGTGTTGAGGATGAGTAAGAGACTCAGCAAGTTGAGCTAGGAGAGAAAGGTTCATTGGCCAAGTCTAATGTAATCATTGCCTCACTCTCAGGAGTACCTAGAATTCATCCCTTTTGCCTCATGGGAGTGACTAAGGGCCGGCGTGTGACTTGCCTTGTTGATAGTGGAGTGACTGAGGGCAAGCATGTGACTTGCCTTGTTGACAGTGGTGTGACTTGCCTTAGAAAATCATATGGCTTGAAATTCTAGGGATCTTGATGCATGATTCATTGAGAAGCTAAGTTGCTGAATCGTGGGACTTTTCCGAGTGATTCTGGGTATGAAACATACCAGAATCAGATTCTAAAACGAATCTCCTATGGGTACACATCTGGGATTTGTGTTTTTAAATGCTGAAACGTTTAGTGATTCTAGTTTGATCTTTTAGATATTTTTAAGACCTAGACTTCTGATTAGCAAACTCTGAACTTATCTATCATAAGGTTCTAGCTTGATCTTTTTGATACAGAAACCTGAATTTAAATTAGAATGATATGTTTCAAAATTTGAGATTTGTAATGGTTTTGTTTATTAGCATGTGTATTGGTATATGACATTCTAAACTCAATTCTATTTATTAGCTGCATATAATATATTTGTATGAACGTACCCAACCCCCCACAAAAGCTTTGTCGTACCGGCATTTCGTACCCACGTACCCGTACCTGTTCCCATTCCCGATTCAGCAACTTAGTTGAGAAGAGTAATCATAATAGCAAATTGAACTTACCTCAACCCAAATTCTTAGGCAAAACTAGTTTCTTCTCCATTAACCAATGGCTCACAAATTGCTTTCGAAATTCCAGTAAATGGTTCAACCAAGCATTGTCCATTCCTATAAATCAATGTTGTTTGATTAGAGACTTCTGCCCATTGGTAGATCTTTTCTCCCTCTTTTCAGGATCATAGTGCTCTACAAAAGTTATGATGAATTATAAGCTTTGTGTGGTAATTGGAAATGATACCACATAAATAAGGCCGTGATCCATCTATTTCTTTGCCACTTTACTTCCTTCGTTGATTTTCTCCTCAAAGTTGAATCCTCCCAAAAAATATGGCATAAGCAAGTTTTGCATACCTTAGAGTACTCATAAACAAGGACTAAGGCCACCTCCAAAGAGAGTTGAATATTGCATCTTGTGAATGAAAAATTATCAATTAAACCTCCTTGAATGCTTTATGTTATTGATTTAAGACAATTTCTTCCTTCTTTCACTTGAATTTTGCAAATTTTGAGAGGGGACTTGTAAGAATTTTAAATATAAATGCCTTCTACAACAGTTATGATGACTTTTCTTCAAAACTGACCTCCTAGAGCTGCTGTTAGTACTAATATATGCCTGCAAAAAAACATTGCTGTAAAACCTACTGTAATTGAATGGAACTCTACAAAACTTCTTGCCTTAGAATGTTATTTCTGCTCCAAAAAAACCTTGATATCCCTGCTAATAGGAAAAACACGTGTGAAAGCTTCTGTGAAATTGTACCTCAAATGCCTGTTTTCTGCTGCTCCTAAAATTGACATTGTTGTTTGTTAATAGCTACTTTTTCTTTGTAAAGGCGACACTCTCATTCCATACAAATAGCTCTTATTTTGATAAGATACATCCTGTTAGAAGAGGGACCATCCTCCTACTAATAATAGTCGGCCGTGTACAATTAGCAAAGTTTTTATTTTATTATTATATAAAAAAAACAAGATAGATGCCATTATTTTCGTGTATCCCTCCCCAAGCGCACAAGGATGTCTTGTCAAGTGCACATCATAGCTTAGGCACACCGTTGACCATTATAGGAAATAAAAATGTTTAAAAGACAAAAACTGGTTGCTGGCTATGTGGAACTGGACAGTGGTACACATCACTGCTTTCACAAATACTTAATTCCTTCACCATGTTGTAGAAAACTCCCCTCTCAGCTGTGTATATACTATATCTACTTCAACATGAATGTGTAGTCTAGACAATTGTTTTTTAAGAAGAGAAGTCCTGTTCAAAGGCACCATTGAACTTTCATAGGCATGTTTGTAAAAAGAAATTGAAATTGTGATATTGCTATCAGGATTCAACTGTGTAGTTTTTTGAGTCAAACTCATTGACCCAAGTTTCATGAGACTTGGGTCAATAAATTTGACTCAAAAAAACTACACAGTTGAATCATGATAGCAAATATCACAATTTGACTTGCTATGGAAAATATCTCCTACTTATCAAGAAATTGAAAGTTTGACTACTAATAATGCCCTTAAACTGGCACATCAATCAGCTCAAGCATAATTTGTATCAAAGGGCATTTTTATGAGAAAACAATCTTTTTATGAGATGCACAAAATTGTCCGAGCACACTCCATGGTCATGCACTCAACTTTTTCAAACTTGTCATTCTAAAACGCACCTGTATTCCTCTGTAAGCGCTTGCAATATGTTTCGTTTTATGCATCTGCCATCATGGTTTTGCATAAGTGTGATTGTTCCCTTACATATGCTTCTACACAAAAGCTAAAAACGAAAGCATGGTCTATATTGGCGTGCATCTAAATGCTAGATTCAATATTCTTCAAAACTGTCTTTAACAGCAGTGTGTGTCGTCTATCCTTCATGTTACCTATGTTAGCCCCTCCAACAATTTTGAAGTCATTATGAGGCACACACTTCCTATAGTGTCGCCTATCCTTTATGTTACCTATGTTAGCCCCCTCAACAATTTTGAAGTCATTATGAGGCACATACTTCATATAAGTGTGTGCATATTCCTTGATTTGAAATTCCGTCTTTCATTTTGGCATGCCACTACTCCTATTATCAAGCTTTCTACACTTCATCAATGCTCACCTTGTCTTTGGGTGTGTTCTTGAATGACACTTTGAACCTTTTTTGGTTCATAGAATGTCCCTTTAGTGAGGTATGCGCTTTCATCTCTAGGAGTGTTTGAATACATAGAACTTCCTCTAGCTTTGGTGTGTCACTATTCTACAATACAAACCTTTCTGTCATAATCCAATTTCAAAACTTTACAATCTTCATTGAAGTGCATTCAATTGACCAAGTGCTCAGATTTTATGATCCTCCAAGGGTTAGCAAAGTACCAAAGGATGACAAGACTCTGAATCAAACAAGATTCTCAAACATGTTAAGGGTGGATAAATGCAGATTTTAGTTTAAAACTTGACACAATACAAAAGTTTCATATGGGTACAACATGCGCGCGCACACATACACACACACATCACTAAAGGCACAAACATATATAACAAAACTAATATTATGAACTAACATATAAAAAGCCAAATATATATAAATAAATATTTTCAACATCTCTCTCGCTCTCGCGCAGGCGTGCGCACTGTGTGTGTGTGTGTGTGTGTGTGGCTCATGTGTGCAACTGGTTACAAATAACTTAATACTAATGCTTAGCTCCTTACAAGCACCAATGAGACTAAAATTAGGCCCCTTACAACCACTAATGAGACCAATAATTAGCTCATTTTGAGCATTATTAGATAACAACTTAGTTATCCATACTAGAATACCAAGAGTCAGAACTTCAGAAAGTCAAATATTGGACTCAATCCCTTGGATATACAACTCTACTTCAAAACCCACAATGCCTTTATCTTCATTGTAATGTCTAGCCAAAGCTTACCTAGTTGTTTTCATTGATCTCATCTCATTCAGTAGTTCTTCAATGTGGAAAGTTTTATAGATATCAATAAATCCCATTAATTGCAATTGAGGCCCACTTAACTCCATGAGCTTCAGGCAATTGGTTTGATAACTTCCAACACTGACAATGTTTTGAAAACAAAGGCTGAGTTCATTCAGTGGGTTGATCTAGTTTGCTACGTTCTTAATTTGCTCGGATTAGCATTCAGTGACAATATGCTAGAGGTTAATAGTCATCCCACAAAACATCCATGCTCATATCATTCCATGTGTGGTTATCTACCTTTTGTTTCCATTGTCTTGCACTTCACCATCCGTTCCCAATTGTTCTCCAAAGGTGTCCAGGAGTATAATAATGAATCCATATCTGATTGCTAAACAATATTTTCTTCAGATGCTTCTTCCTATGAAGACCCTTAATGCCTCAAATTGCTTGAGAAATATGCTAAAACCAATTCAGCATCAGTGTTGAAATATCTGCTTCCAAGTTTTCCTTTACTGCTTTTTCAGCAGCCTACAACAATGCAAAAGTAACACTTGCATGAAATGTTTGAATTTTTATGATAAAATTGTGTACTCAAGCTATACTTCATTGTCTTCATAATATCAATCTCCAGTCCATATGTAACAAGAGTGAAGTGACTAGTTCAACTCTTCCCAGACACAATGCAAGGAAATATTCCAAGTGAACAGTACATATGATCAATATTCACCCAATTCTGAATGATATAGATACCACAGTGTCGTTTTTTCTCGCATAAGCAAAGTTATTTCAGTCAAGATTTACAAAATCGTTCAAGAACAGAAGATAAAGAAGCTCATAGTTATAAAACACATTACAACTCTGGTGGTTATGGTATAAAGAAGAATATGAAGTAACACAGAGATAAGATTGTCCTACCGTCTCTTTTGGTCCAAAAGAGGAATTAGACCCACCAGAAGCTCCTTCTCACTCATGTGCTTAAGATTATAAAAAGTTTCTGCTAGAACAGGGTCCCTGTTTGCAACCAAACTTCTCATCTCAGATGCCTGTGCTGTACTGATAGCACCTGACAATACCATCAAATCAATTCTTAGTAGAATCTCACTAAAAATTGATGGGGGATCTCCCTTAACTTTGGATTTATCCTTGTTTGCAAGGCTCCGTGCACCTGTCAAAAAGTCATTCACACAACTTGTGAATAAACTGATCCATAACATTGATATAATTTTCCCGTCTTCTGTAGGACTAAAAACATAACTTCTCAAATTCAAGTATTTCGAGCATTGCAGATGTAATGATGAGCAATTTACAAGATAATCCATCATAAGCCCTGTAAAACTAAATAGACACATGAATGAAAGAACTAAATTGTAAAGACAGTAAACTACAACTCAATGCCTGCCACAAAATCTCAGTCAGGAAACAATCAGAAAGAGGCAAAACAGCTATTGCATAAAAACTATGCTTAACACATATATAGCATGCATCTTCAGATTTGTTGGCAAGCCATATCTAGAACATAGGGAGCATCTAAGAATTCCATCCCACTGAACACCAAAAAATCCCTCTGTCTGCAACCTCCATGGGGAATTAACTGTAGCAATAACAAGATATTTGCATACATATCATTAAATAATAGGAAGCAGAATAATTGTGATTATAAGAAGAAAATAATTACCTCCTACCATTGTCCCAGTCTCCATCAAACTGAGTTTTTGTTTTAGGACTTCACACTCAGTGGCACTTGACTGTGATTCTGCCTCAAGCTGCCCCAACCTAGCAAGCAATAATTCTTTTTCTCTGCGAACTCTTTTGAGTTCCTCCATAGCCACAAGGCGTTGTTTATTCAAGTATAGGATATCTAACAAAGTAAAATGTGTCAGAATTATGGGCTATAATAAACAAATGAATACATACGGCCTTGCCATCATTGTTAAATATGCAAAAGTTACTAGCCAGGATATGTGAATTACGCCAAACCTTTTTTATGTTTCTCGTAAAGCTAAGCTATAGTACTTACTTTGTTGTGCATCATTAAAAAGTTTCATGATATCATTATTTGTTGACGATCCTTTATCTGAAGATAGAAATGGAGCCTGGATAGAAGTTAGCAGAATCAGCTTAAGGAATTAAACCTATCTTGCATAGAGAACAAAACAAGAGAAAACTTCAATATGATATGGTAGCTTTTAAATTACCTGAAGAATATCTGCACTGTTCCCTTCGAAGCTGTGTAGAAGATTTATATGCCCACCAAATGCAATATTAGTGAAGGACAAGAAATAAGATACTCAAAATAATAGTTATAAGAGTGTTGCAATTACTTGGAAAATAGTGAGAAGTCTCTGCCATTTTCGCTCCCCCTAAACAAAGGATAACAGTACGCATGATTACTCATCAGGAAACTAAACTTTCCACTCCCACATTTCAAGAATGGGCATAAATCTTAATAGATATATCATGTGATTACTAGAGAACAGGTAATTCATTAATATATTTAACAAATTCAACTCTCAAACTTTATTTAACCTACTGTATAGCTATATCATTCTGTAGCAACATTGTCCATTTACTATCAAGAGTCCTGACTTAAATTTCATTCTTTCTCAAGCACTTCCACATAAGAAAACGTTCAAATTCAAATTCATATCAGTAAAATTGTAGAAGTAAAGAATAAGTGGTACAACTTCAATTATTGCTGATCAATGTCCAAATTCCAATACCAACCTTGCATTCAATGCAATATGTAAATGTAGCAAGATACAGAACATACAGAAAACACAAACTACAACCCTTGATTCATCTCCCATATTTTATGGGAAATGATAGGACCAACTTCATTGTAACACTTAGTTGCATAGTACTTGAGATAGAGAAGCATAGAACCATTTGACCTTCATATGTCCAATCCAAGTAGACAGGCATTGAGAGGTTTTTGTGGAGATTTTCGTGGAGTTGATTTCAAAGGGTTTTCTGATCAATTTTTCCAGAAAAAACAAAGCATTTTCGTCGAGTTTTTTTCTAGCTCGAGGGTTTGGTGGTTTGTGTGTTTGCAGAATCTGCACTGCTTGTGGATGCAGTTCGGGTTGGAAGGGCTTTTTAATTTTTTCCCTTAAAAAATTACAGTGAGTTTTTTAATTTTAATTTTTTTCCCCAAAAATTATTTGGGGGTATTTTACCACACGAAGTCTGATGTTTTGTGCCGCGTGAAGGTTTCTCTGATGGGTTAGTATTTTACCATGTGAAGTCTGATGTTTTACCATGTGAAGGTTTCTCTGTTGGGTTTTTAATAATTTTTCCTCCTAAAAAAACAAAAAGAAAAAATGAAATATCGTGACATGGTATCAAAGCAGGTCAATGGGCTTCTATAAGATTTGGCGACTTTTTTAAAAGGAAAAATTCATAGCCCTTTTCTTGTAATTTTTTCTATAAATTTTTTGAATCTTTTTTTTATGAAAAAACGTAGTATCCAATTTCAAAGGGTTTTCTGATCAATTTTTCCAAAAAAATCGAAGCATTTTTGTGGAGTTTTTTTTCTAGCTCGAGGGTTTTTCACAGTTCGAGTGTTTGCAGAATCTGTACTGCTTGTGGAGGCAATTCGAGCTGGAAGGGTTTTTTTATTTTTTCTCTTAAAAAGTTATTGTGGGTTATTTAATTTTTTCCTAAAAAATTATTTGGAGGTATTTAACCACACGAAGTCTAATGTTTTGTGCCGTGTGAAGGTTTCTTTGATGGGTTAGTATTTTACCACGCAAAGTCCGACATTTTACCGCGTGAAGATTTTTTTGTCAAGTTTTTAACAATTTTTTCTCCTTTAAAAAAAAATTTGGGTAGGTTTTTAATAATTTTTTCTCCTTTAAAGAAAAATTTGGGTAGGCTTTTAATAATTTTTCTCCTTAAAAAAAATTTGAGTGGGTTTTTCATAAATTTTTCCTCAAAAAATTTGGGAGGGTTTTATAGTTTTTGTCCATAAAAAAATTATGTCAAGTATTCTTGTTTTAGGGTTTTTTAACGTTTTTTTCTGAAAAAAGGATGCTTTGTAAACTTCAATTTTAGGTTTGGCATTTTTTTCCACAAAAATTGTGTTTTTTTGTAATTGTTCTAGATCGCACCTAGAGTTGCTAGGGCAATGGCTTGCACACAAGGGTTTGTCAATTTTCCACAAAATCGTGGTTTCAGGTTTCAGCAATTGAACTCAGAGGGATAGCTTTGATAACCAACATCAAGTTGGATGGATTCTTGGTCATTAACATTTTGCAGATCCAGGGAGTTTCTCAACAACAATAGAATATTCTGATGAGAAACATCATCTTTGTAAATCTATATAAGGAGCTTTCGTCTCCTCTATTTAATATAACTTTGATTTATCATAACAAAATTAAAGTGAATTTTGAAGGGGCTTTGAAAGGCAACCCGAGGCCATCCAGGGCCGAGTTCGTGGCAAGAAACAACTTAGGGAGTATAGTGGCAATGGGAGACAAAAAACTACAGGAGGGGACAAATAATGAAGCAGAGGCGCAAGCCGCATAGCAGGTTGTTTGCATGGCAACAAAATCATCAATTATAAAGTTGCATCTAGAACGACGATTCAATGGTCATCGTTATTGTTCTGATCAGAGGTGAAGCCCTGACTTGGAATATTAATAAATGTATTCAATTAAAATGCAAACTTTTTTAAAAATTTAAAGATTTCAAAATCACGCATGTATTGGGAGGAGGCAATGAGTTGGCAGACGTATTTTCAAAGGTTGGCAGTGGCATTTAATACAAATTTGACGAAGGATTTTAGAGATTTGAAAATTGAGGAGATCGATTTGTCATACACTGCCAAGTGTAAGCTAGCATTATGACACGGCATGTTAACGGGTGCGATGTGATGGCTATAGGTGAATGATTTTTATGGGAAAAAGTAATGCTCATTTCCCAAAAGCTTGCCTTGGTTCGAGAAAAAAGATAGTAGGGAGTCATGAGGAGGTGAAACCTATGCAAAATGGAAAGGCTCAGTGAGGTTTGCAGGTGAAAAATGAAGGTGGGTTTCACCGTCCTCATAGAGACCCTCCTCATACAGAAACAACAATTATCATTCATGGGGAGAATCTCTAAGAAGCACTTGAGAAGTATTTTCAAATTTTAGGAGCCCATTTTCCTGCAAATTGTAGACATATTGTTGGGTGAAGAATTCATGTGGGTGGAGCATAGATATAGAGTTAGTGTGGACATCGCGTCCATGTTTTTTGCTTGGAGTTTGGAATTAGGCACAAAGGAGGCAGAATGGGCGATGAGTGAATGCATAAGAAAGGAATGGTTGTATGGTATGAAGCCACTACTAGCATCGGCTATATCAGGTAAAGGCTTCCTTGCACGCCATGGGGACTGGCTGCAAACTGGAGGAAATGAGTCATTAACCCACCCTTTCATAATTTGGAATGCACAGAGAAACAAGGAGGAGCAAAGAACCAAGGCCCAAATGGTTTGGGAAGTGCTAAAGAATTTCCTCAGGAAACGGGAGATGACATGCAGGGCTGAGAATGTGGCTAGGAAGAAGGAACTGAAGACTCCAAAGTTTGGTCCAAAAGACTACTGGATTAATGGTTCGCTCAAGCTTGAAAAGGAAAAAAAATAGGGTTCCCTCCATTCTATTCAATGCTTCCTTTTGTCATAATTGCCATTTTCTTTTTGTTCTGATAACTGTGGTTTGAAGACTGGGTTTCAATACTCGGCTGGGTACTGCATCTTTTAAATCTGGCCATTGAGAATGGCAGTTTTTTGTAATTTCAAAGCAATATGGCACTGGTTCTTTGTAACGGGGATATGTAAAGATGTAATTATTAATATACAATGGGATGGGTAGTACGTAGTTGTGAGGCCGGAGCTTTGTTTATGAATGCTTGACCTCTATTTTTATGGCTGGGTTGTTCGCTCAAGCTTGCAAAGGAGAAAAAATACGGTTCCCTCTATGCTATTCAATGCTTCCTTTTGTTATAATTGCCATTTCTTTTTGTTCTGATAAATGTGGTTTGAAGACTAGGTTTCAATACTCGGCTGGGTACTGTATCTTTTAAATCTGGCCATTGAGAATGGCGGTTTTTGTAATTTCACAGCAATATGGCAATGGTTCTTTGAAACAAGGATATGAAAAGATGTAATTATTAATATGCAATGGGATGGGTAGTATGTAGTTGTGAGGCCCAAGCTTTGTTTATGAATGCTTGGCCTCAGTTTTTATGGCTGGGTTGTTTTGTCTGCCAATACAGTTGATGGTGGTATACTGGTTTGCAGGTGGTAGAGCAAGGTGAATACTAGAACTCTGATATTGTAATGACTTTATTTGATATTAATAAAAATAAAACTTCTTACCGATCAAAAAACAAAAAAAATCTCCAGCTTGGCACCTTAAACTCATGCAATTACTTGTAATATTACTAAATCAGAATATAATGAACTCTGGAACTAAATATACCTGTCTACACCATCAACTAGAAATTCTCTTATTAGGAGTACCATACATACCTAGCAGTGAAATAATCAATAACCCATACAATGGAGTGGCCACAGTTTGGCCTATGGATCCTTCAAGAAATGACTGCAACTCCCCTGTGAAAATCCAGATGCCTTCACTCCAGGTTTGCAGAAAGCATTCCCTTCTCAAATTCTGCAAAAGATAACAACAGTGGTGGGTACTGTAGCGGTTACCATAGTGGTCGCTATGGCTGTGCTGTAGCAGGGGTACTGTAGCTAGCAACCCTTGTGCCTTTTCCTCCAAATATGTAAAAATAATATTTATTTCTCTTATTTACCTGAAATCCACTATTTGCCTTGCTAAATTTATCCTTCAACACAAAATTAGTGTGCAGTCTTCTCTATAGCATTAAACCATAAAATTTGTCTTTTTGGAAAGACTTCACAAATGTCTAAAATCTTCACAATCTGACCATTGAAGTGCAATTGTGAATTCTAAGATGAATTCTCCAAGGTTGAGCTGGGTTTTTATCCAACCAACCAAAACACCCAAGGGTTTTCATCCTAGGGCATGCCTAGAAAACAAGCTCTCCAAAATTATCTAAAGAAACATCAAATCCAAGATGTCCAAAATGACTTGCTCTCATTTCTTTTTAAAGGTTCAGCTGAGTCTTCTAGAAAAAACTAATTTAACCTCCTCAAAGCTTCTAGAAGTACACTTTATTTAATTAAATGACTTTATATTATGTAATTTATAATTTCACTTGTCACTTTAAAAATATTTAATGAAGTGGCTTTATAATATTTAAATTATTTCTACTTAAGTCACTTTAATTAAATTAATTAAAATAAAGTTATCCTTATTATTTTACTTCATTGGGGACAGCATTGAAATAATTAATTTAATTTTTCCCTTGCAATTGCCCACCTTAGCCTACGGGGCACAAAATAGGCTAGGAAACTCCACTAAATGATCACATGGAAAACAGAGTCTGCTTCTTGTTATCCATTTCTGGATGGGATAACAATGCAGTTGATCATTGCAGCCCATCAAAAGCAGTGTAATACAAGGGATGTGAAGACCACTTCCAAACCAAATGTCTATTAATCACATTAAACAACAAACAACTAATAAGTTATAACACAAATTTCTTTTTTCTCCATGGATTATACTGCGGTACCAGTTGTTCTCAGTCGTATCCCTCTTTTTACATTGCTGTTCTTACAACTAATTCTAAACCTTTCGTTTGCTCTTCTTCCTCCCTCTTGTACCCCATTCTTGTATGCAGGTATTCTCTCTTGATTGTGAGGGCACCTCTCCTAATTTTCAACCTCCAGCATTGCTACCCTAATCCCTTCCTAGATAAATTGTAGTTAACATTTGTTATCAGGCATGTCATGTGTGGCATTGTTCTTTTGCAATTAAAGGTTGCTCCCTCAAAGTGGCATGTAAACAAGTTAGTTGCATTTCTTGACTCTGCACATAAATTGCAGCATTTTGTGTTGTGAAGCTTACATTTACTATTGCATCTGGATTGCGTTCCTTTATTCTAAGTTCATGTTTAATACAAAACAAGGCAAGACGTGATTTTTGATTGAAACAAAATTAAACTCTTCTAACTCTCAATGCATAGATAACCAAAAAATTTGAATCCCCAAAAGCCATTCCAGGCAGATTAGAAACGCATTTTAGGACTTCGGAATGTTTCCCTTTCTCAAAAGCTTATATTAGTTGCTGGAGAGGGGACCAAAAACTTTTGGAAGCATTTCCAAGAGATGCATTAAGGTTCCGTGACTTTCTAGCTGCACTCCAGGAATTTTCAGTACTTAAACTTAAATTTTTTAGAAGTTTTATAAAGTTCCTGATACCATTTATATGAGTTTCAGGAAATTTCAGCCAATTCTAGTGACATTTCCCTGTTACCTTAAGAATCCTACCCTATGTTTCTACTTCTGAAAACTTGTTCCAAACTAACCAACTATAAGCGTAATTAAAAATCTCAAAGTGAATAATGCATTACTTGAGTAGATAAGCCAATTGGTAACCAGAACATTTAAAATTTGAGAAAATAACGTGCAGACATTCCAAATTTATATTAGTAATGACTACTATCCATGATGACATTATGTAAGTAAATATTTTAATTCCAGAACATGAGAACAGCGAACATTAGTTGTTGGAAGCAAAGTTCGTCATATTTCCGGACAAGGGAGGATTAACCAACTTAATTGTAAGCAAGCACCTGCTAACTACAGTTGGCAAATTTGTTTCCTCTAGAAGTCAAAGCACCTCGAATAGACACCAAAACTAAAGACCTCTGGAATATCCAAAGGCCTGAATACCTTGAAATTCAGGATTCCCTTAATCCTGTCATCTATAACTGTAGGATTGTGAATAAATGAAAGCTAAGTTACCTAAAACTAAGCTGCTATGGTGAATGAATGAATGAAAGATTTTAATAACGTCTGTGAGGCCAAAGAAGCCTCTGAGACCCCCTAAAATAGCCACACCCCAGATATGGTGCCAGAACCTTAAACAATTTGAAATTTCTTTAAATCTGCTCTTCGACAGTGAATTTTGATCACTAGGTTTGTTGTCCTGTCTAGCTGTGTTTCTTCAAATAAGGTACTTAAATTGTCCGCTTCTAAAATATCCACATAGCTGGAGCAGATGTCATTGTATGCTGAGCAATCCATGATAAAATGTCGGTCTGTCTCCACGACTCCCATGTTGCAAAATAGACATATTCTCTCTTCCCATTCTTCCTTAGGTATCATCCATCTGCCTGTTACACACCTCAAATGGGGAGAACTAGTCATCAGTTGTGCTATAAGCATTTTTGCTCTCCAATTAATATTTGCTCCTACGTATGCTTTCTCCTCATGATCTCCCATGGGGTTAAATTCTTTGATATAGTCGGTTTTTTTGCACCCATTTTGTTTTGACCATACGATACTCCTGAATTTTTCCCTCACAAACTTTTTTATTTCTTTATTGTTATCCGAACATCCATGTATATTAACATTCCATTTTTTCATCCATTTGTCATTTTGCTTCATCCACGTGTTCTTTCTTATCTAGTCTTTCCTCCACGACCAATTTAGGCCAATGATGCTTTTCAATACTTTGGGTTTTCTTTAGTTAGATTAACAATCGAACCATTGCCGAAGCCTCTAAAGGGAAGATGCCTGTTTCCGCCAATAAAATCTCACAAGGGACAGCAGTTTTAATTTTGAGGTTGTTGATGATTAGATGTTTTTAGATTCTCTCTACTTGCCTCCATTTCTGATCTGACATGCTGCTGCCCCAAATCTCACACCGTAAAGGATCACCGGGGTAACCAACAAACCAAAAAGCATCTTCTTGGTTTTCCAATCCCATAACTCTGCATTCCTGCATGTATTTTGTAAGGAATATAGCATTTTACAGTCTCCCTAAATTCTTTTTACTCTACATGTTTCCCAACTGAGTTTGTTGTGAAAATCGATCCCAAGATACTTGTACTCATTTACTATCTCTAAAGGATTACCTTTGAAAAGAAAAGTGTTTTGCGTCTTCCTATTTCTTTTCAAAGAGAAGATCATCAATTTGGTTTTGCTAGTGTTCACTTGCATCACAACCTCATGACAAAAGGTATCAAGCGCCTTCAAGTTTTCCCTCAGTCCATCAGCCATTTTAGCAATTAAAATGAGATTATCTGCATAGAGAAGTAGTTTTATCACATATTTAGCTAGCTAAACCCCATCACCATTAGTCTTGTTTAGCCATTCTTCTAACTCATCAATATATAGCCCAAATAAAGTTGGCAAGAGGGGGCACCCTTGCTTGACACATGTATCACTACCAAAGCACTTTGACATCCCATCTATAGTTCTGATTTTAGCCTTGACCTGCTCACAAAGTCTATGTACTGCAACTCTAAGCTCAATAGGAATTTCCAGGTCTTCCATTCTATCCCAATGTTTGTCGCACGGTACCCTGTCAAAGGCCTTTTTAAAGTTGAGAAAGTAGAAAAAGCCATCGTCACCTTGAGTATTCCACAGCTTTTCAACCAAGAATCTAAGGGTAACACAATGATCAATACTGGAATGCTTTGGTCTGAAACCAACTTTCCCCTTAGCTCTTTTAGCTTTTATTTCTGCCCACCTGCTGATTTTGCATTCAACCACGCTACCAAAGAGTTTCCCAAGGAGGGCGTTAATCATGACAATGTGATAATTTGATGGATTATTTATGTCGCCACTTTTGTGGAGAGGAATGAAACATTGGTGGTCCAATTTTCAAGAAAACCCTCTTCATTAACATCATTGAAGATACAATTGATATGAGGTGCAAGGACATCAATGTCCCATTTCAAATGTTTACCTTGCAACCCATCAATATCTTGGGCTTTTCCCCCTGCCAAACTCTTTATGCCTTGGAAGATATCTTCAATGGTGAAAACCTCAGTTGTGACATTAACTACAGGAGGTCTATGCTTATCTTGCCCACGCTCATATAACATCTTTGCATATTCAAGCTAGGGACCCTACAATGATATTCTCTATTTGCTTCCTCTTTTGGTGCAGCTCTTTCCAAACAATTTTGGGGTTTTGTTTTCCAAGAGCAATCAGCTCCATCCTTCTTATGCTCACATATTTTTCTTTTTTACACCTTAACAACTTTTCATACTCTTTCTTGTTTTCTTTACTCACTCCTCTCAAATTTCTTTTTGCTAACTTGCACTCATCATCAAACCAAGGGTTTGCTGGAAAAGTATTTTTCACCTCTCTTATGGGTCTAGTTCTTTTACACTCCTCTAATGCATTGTGAATTAGAGGAACTAAGGGCCCATTTGTTTGCTGGAATTAGACTGGATTTGGAATTGTCAAATCTTGGAATTGACATTTTCGATGTTTGTGTTCAAAACATGAAACTGGAATAGGGATTTGTTAATTCCCATTTACCCCCAAAACCAGCATTTGAATCTTCCATCTAAATAGGTGGAATTGGAAAGGCAATTCCAATTCCACTTAAATGGGAATTGGGGGTAGCAAAATTTATAATATTTTGAAATCCATATGCAAACAACATTTTTCATCTTCTCATTATGAATTCCAGGTGACCCAAACAGTTCTAGCCATATTCCAAAAACCATTTTCCGGATTTAAAACTTCCAGAATTGTCAAATACTGGAATTTGACAATTCCAACTTTATTTAATTCCAGCAACCAAATGGACCCTAAGGTATCTCTGCCTCCAAGATGCTGCTTCGTGTGATCAAATTCATACTTGGAAATCCTAATAAGCCATTTAAGGGCATCCTTGAAGATTTTCTGATTTTCCTAAGTCATTAAGATTCTGCCGCATGAGGGTGCTTTCTTTTGTTTAAGATGAATTTGCTCTCCCTCCTACTTGTTTAGATGAATGGCCAATTTTAAAAAATTGGGTTGTGGGCTGATTTTAACCCTACTGGGTATTCTCCTATCTCTATCTCTTTTACCCTTGAGATGTGATCTTGAGAGCATATAACATAGTTAACAACACTTTGTCCGCTGTATGTTTTACCAGTGATGTTTCCTGAATTTGGCCACATTTTCATACCGTTGCATATGACCATGTTGTACAAACTGCATAAGCCCAATAATTCTAGCCCATAATGATTAACATTGTTCTTGCTGTCTTCTGAAAACCGTTCCCAAAACTGATCCTTCTCTTCTTCTAACCATAGCGGATTACTTCTTTCTTTGTAACTTCTCTTCAAGTTAAGGGCTTGGTTGTTTGTTGTCCTAGCATTAAAGTCTCATATTATTAAGACTTCATCCAAAGTATTAAAAACAGAAATGTCATTTTTCAGCGATGTGTAGGTGTCTTTCTGATCTAGTTTCCTCTTCTTATATGTTTTTGAGCCCTTTGGAGCAAAGTAACTTGCTGCCACTCTTATCGAAACTTGATTTTATGTTATTTTCAGCCATATGTACTGTTTGTTTGAGTCTTCTTTCTCTATATTTAAAAGTCTGCCCCCAAGTTTCCTTAATTAAAACGGCAATTCCTCCATGTACTTTGCTACTATCAGATCTTTCATTCCAAATGGAGACTTTTTTGCATCCCTCAAGCTCTGGAACTTTACATCCATCATGTTCATGTGTCTCTGTGAGAAAAATTATGTGATGGATGCCTCAAAATTCGGACTATTAATAACTACACAGGTGATTCCAGAAAAACCACATGAAATCACTTTAATCGAAACATCTTTGGGATGGATCACTAAACAGCTGCTTCACTTCCCACATGGAAATACCACTAAATCTCAGCTTAAGGATCATAAATATTAAATATTAAAGCTCAGCTTAGGGTTGTTTTACAGCTCTATAACTATGGCAAATCTCGTTCAAACACATGATGCGCAAAACATAAGCTGATCTCGGTGAGTAGTGCAGTCGCCTTTCAATCAATACGTCAAAACATAAACAAAAATAAACGCAATGATCTCAACGAGTAATTCAGAACATTAAATGCAGAAAAAGGCAGAGGACTTACTTAGAACAGGCGGTGACATGGACTTTGTTGATCCGATCGCGATGACATCGGAGGGCATTTGTGCAGAATAAATGCGGTTGTTTTACAGAATTTGAGACTGTTGCTGGAAAATTGATGTTCATGGCTTCGGGAGGTTTGATCAAATCTCTCTCTACGTTGTTTCAAATCGTTAAATTATCCTGCTTGAATTTTCAAATAGATTTAAGAGAACAAATTTTCATTTGGATTTAGATTGAGAAGGAAAAAGATTGGGAGTGTGTAGGAAAGTAGCAAACACGGGTGACCCACCTGAAATGTTTGAAATTTTACTCCCTGCATTTTCCAGTATCACAGGATTGGATGGTGACAGTCGAGTGCTGGAGATGATTTTGTTTTCGTCTTGAGGGTAACTCTGTGAGTGTGGAACGTTTATTTGGAATTCATTTAAACAATCTACATAATTACTTAGAATCGGGGTATTTCCGTACTAATTTAAAAACGAATTACTTGCTTTTTCATAATTGAATATTATATCTATTTTCACGCCAATATCATAAATCTTTGTTGAAGAATTACGAATTTAATTTCACTAAATATCTCTAATTATAAAGTAAAACATTTTACCCCCAATCTCAATCTCATAAACAAAATTATGGCCATAAGTTAAGAACCTACTTTATAATAAATTATGAATTGGATCCTCAAGTTAAGAATCTACTTTATAATTTGATAAAACTATCAAAGGGTTAAGTTAGTTAAAAATAAATTATTAAAAAAATATAATATTAGGGGAAGAGCATAAGTATCCGCACATCATAACTTTGTGTATATGTAGAACTTAAACTATATGTCAAATTTTGATGATTTTTTTTTGTTGTCTATGCGAGTTAACCGTTTAAAGCTAAGGTTTCAACATCTAGGTATTCATGGATTTATCTATGAACATCATTGAATGCCAAAGGGTCAAAATTAAGTCATTTCAAAGTGTCATTCGATACCCACCCAAAGATGCACCAATAGTCATTCACTCAAAAATGTCAGTACTTGTGGCCAAATGTCTCAGTACTCGTACACAAATGTCTAAATAGTGGTGCACAAATGGGCCAATTACCAACCAAAAAAGCTAAAAAATGATCAGTTATTGGTGCATGTGTGATTGGCTATTGGTACATGAAGAGTGATCATTTTTTAGGCTCTTTTCATATTAGTAATTGGGGGGTCATCATAACAAAAACATAATGGTTTGAGACCCCCTGTCGATTACTAGTGCTCTTCCCTCATATTGGAATAAAATGTATATTTGATTAAATAAAAATAAAATAATAATAAAATGTATATTTTGAAGTTGGAGAGAAGATATATAAGATTATAATTGGAGATTATATGAAGTTGATGAGAAAATCAACTCACAGCTCCCAAAAATCACCTGCATGCAAACACTTGTTGCGAAAAGAGAGAAGCAAAAGCTATGGAGGCCAAAATTCAATGATCCATGAAAGAGAAGACATTCTTGATGTGCAAAACAAAAGTTGTAATACAATGTAATGAATGTGTTAATTGAATACAAGAGAAATCAATCCTTATAAAAGGAGATCAAAGCTCATTAAGGAAACCTAGGTTGCATAATAATAATTAATAAAAAAATTAATTATTATTAGGAAACCTAGGTTGCATAATAATGATTAATAAAAGAATTAATTATTATATGCCTAAAGTTTAGCTTGAGTAAAGAAAGAGATAATAAGTGACTTAATAATTAAATCAACATGATTTAATTAATAAGCAAAATAACTTATTACTCTAACACCCCCTAAAAATAAACTTAGGGAGCAGCTAAAAACCTAGAAACAACAACTGAAAGTAAATGAGTCCCGACAACAAAGGCCTAATCAGGTACCCAAGTACAAAAGAGAGTCTCTATAAAGTAGAAAAATAGAGAAAACCAAATGGGAAAAACTCTACTCCAAAAAGAGACGGAGACTAGTGAAGGACTGAAGAAGCCTCCAAAACTAGAGAATGTTCTAGATAAAAAGGAACAAAGAATGAACATGCAGAACACCACTAAAGAAAGAAGTTGCAAACTCTGTTAAGAAGTAACTATTGATCTTAAGAACCTCCCTTGAAATAGAACATGACCAAGTAGAGAAGAGTGTAATCTACATGAGTGCTCTCAAATGACACTACTCGAATCAGGAGGCAAACAAAGGCAAATAACTGAACTCAAAGATACAAATGGCATAAAACACCAAAGCATGAAGAGTTGATCAATCAAAGATGGAAAGTTACCTCCAAAAAACAAGAATGAAAGAGTGTCCATATGGTAAATGATTCATCTCACAGAAATGCATAGGTACCCAGCCACTATATCTGCCTAGTACGTAGGAACAAATACTGAATACATAGCTCACTCTAACAAACCAAGGAACCATAAGAACCAATAGGAGAAACCACCCCCCCCCCCCCCCCATGATGTTGACAAGGGAGAGGTGATAGGCACATTGAAAATGATGACCAACAAGAATTGCAAGATGAAGAACTAGAAACATTAAAGGTGCAAAGAAAGTACAAACACATATAAAGGCTAATGTCATGACACACAACCTGAGGCTAATGTTGTGGAAGGAACATTCACTTGAAAAAGGTATAAGATGGAAAACAAAGGCAAACATCAAACCCCCCATGGCACTTTATAATGGAGTGCGAGTACAAAAGGCACAAAGATGTGCAAGATCATAAGCATGCAATAGAATGACACTTATCTCTATGCATTTGCATAAAAGAATGCTTACAAAAGATGTCTTCAATACTCAAAGAATACAAAAGGCTATAGAAACATGAATAACAACCTAAGATGAGCCATCCCATACAAGGAAATGATCTCAAGACCTGAAACATCCAAGATATTCACCAGAGTGCATAAATGCAAAAAATTGAATAAAATATACTTAGAGCATAATCTGGAGAAATGACTCATAACACTAGGAATTTCACAAGATAATCTTTCCAATGATATCTTGTTTGCCAAAAAATGAGTTCGGATGGGCAAGATATGGCTCCCAGAGTACAAAAAGGAACTTCTTGATTGGATAGAAAAACACACCATCAAAAATGCAAAAACATAAATTCAAACCTTCAAATCTAGATAGATCTTGGAAAGAGCTTTCTGACAATATCTCGTTTGGTTGATTTCGACATAGTATGAGTAAGTTATGGCCAAAAAAACACAGGGTGCTCTAGAAGGGCCCAGAAGGTGCATGCAAGTTGTTGATGTAGCGTTGACGTCAGTAGTATACGCACTTAAATTTGATGGTCGTGTGACTATCGCCGCAAAAAAAAATCAGGTATAGGGGATGAAAAATTTTGGCCCCTAGTCGTGTGGCGACCAGGGGGCTAGCAGAAGAGGGTTGGGGCATAGCCCTTGGTCACCCACATGATTGATGAAGAAGGAGAACCGACGGTGACTGCGATGATTCCGTTGGGCAGTAATTGTGATGGTTCCACTGGGCAGTAACCGTAGTGGTTGCACTAGACAGTAATCGCAGCATTGGTTACTGGTGATGGTTGATGGCAGTCCTGCTAGCAAAAAATGTTATGTCTCGATATGCGTGCTCAGGGTCATATGACCTTGAGGCAAAAAAATTGCCTCAGAGGTCAACTTTGGCCAAAAAGGACATACTTTATATGGAAATAGGGGTTTTTAGGCACTCTGAATCATAATAATGAGGTCTGTTTGAGCCCAAAGTGACTAGAAACAAAGGTTCCCCCAGATCCAACACAAAACCTCTAAAAAACATAGATCTGATGAACAAGGTCGAATCTCTCATGAAGAGAATAGGGGCATGAAGATCTGAAGCTCTGATACCATATTGAATTTGATGAGAAAATTGACCCACAGCTCCCAAGAATCACCTGCATGCAAACACTTGTCACAGAAAGAGAGAAGCAAAAGCTATGAAGGCCAAAATTCAATGATCCATGAAAGAGAAGACATTCTTGATGTGCAAAACAAAAGTTATAAAAGGAGATCAAAACCCTAAAAGAAAACCTAGGTTGCATAATAATAATAATTAATAAAATAATTAATTATTATATGCCTAAAGTTTAACTTAAGTATAGAAAGAGATAATGAGTTACTTAATAATTAAATCAATATGATTCAATTAATAAGAAAAACAACTTATTACTCTAACAGATTATTATACTTTGATATTTGAAATTAGATCTAAGATGGCTAGCTTTGTGAGATGTGTGAATATGTAAAGTTGGGTCAATTCTATACATTATATGAAATGGACCCATGCATCTACAAATTCAATCCAAATGGTGCAATTTAAACTTTTTTGTTGCAAACTTGATCCTTTTTATTTTTGGATTGTTTGTAGCCATAGCAAGTTTTTCCAAAGCCTATAACTTGCAAATGAAAGAGTTGGAAGTGGTAAGGAATGATGTTAGAAATTTATATGTTATGCATGTAACCTGACTTGTTTCCCTCCTTTTTCCTTACTCAAACCTCATTGGTTGATCTAACAATTTTGATAAGGTTGAGAAACAAGCAACAAGTACAATTAATATGGTTACAATAATGTTAAGACTTTTGAACTTAGATGCAATGGATGTTGAAGTGACCTATAGTAAGAGTTAGGGATTCCTCATGTGCATGATGATTGTGAAAAATAGATGTTGAGGGGTTGTCTTCATGATCTATGATAATGCTTCATGTTTCCAACAAATGGAATGAGTGGCACAGTGTCATTTTATATGTTTCCTAGGTACATAATTTGAAATATTTGGCATGAATCAATGAATAAAGACTACTTGGAGATAGGTTGGTATATGCTCGAGATTAAATTTGAATTTTGACTAAGTTTTTCAGTACTAAACATATGGATTTAACCTACGTCAAAACAACAATTATTTTTTTAACCCAAATGAGGAAACTATAATATTATATCTAGACCTACCCTATCTTCGGGTCAATATGAGCACTAAATCAATAAAAATGATCTAAAGCGGTGTAAATGAATAGTAAAATTGCAATCTGTGTGTCTCTCCCTAACAAATAGAAGGAATTTAAAGGATATGTAATTTGAATGAAGATAAAAAAAGAGTTTTCTCACATCTAGTATACAACAATATTATACACTTTGTTGAGGAAAAAATGTATAGTTTGTTATTCTCAATTTATACTCATTTTTGCATTATATTGATGCATTGTCTTAATATTCAATTTGTTGTAATTTATGCACAAGTTGTTCCTAAGCCCAATAATTTCCCCTCTATTATCATTATTTTGTCATTATTTTATGTGTCAAACTGGATCAATCTAATTCCTTAAGACTTTCTTCCACCTATACCTAGTCTTGGATTTGATTTTGTCCCCTTGACCAAATAACTTTTGTGATCATGTCCTACTTTTCAAATTATAATATAGTTTTCCATTCATAAAACTAACAATCTCAAAACTTTCACATTGGCTTGTATGTGATAAAACTTTTTGAATTTAGTGTCCTGGGTTGAGTTTAAAAGATGAACCTTGGGTCATTATTATCATCATGGAAGGAATGAGAAAGGCATAAAATTATTATTGATCATTAAAATCTTGTATTAGCATTTCATGGACATATACTATAGAAGTAGTTCATCATATGCATTCTACATGCCAGACTTATTCCAATGTTGTGAAATCAACAATTAGGATTGAGTAATACTTCAATCCAACATTAGTACACCACTAATGGTACTATTAAACACCACTTTATGTGTAATTAGACATCATTTGTTGCTGCACGTTTTTTTATGATTTTTTGATAGTTAGAAACCACCACGATGGCTTAGATAAAACTACATCATATTGGACAAAATAAAGTGTCATATTACATAGATTAGATTTAGTGGAGGTAAGCCTACTACAAGATTCACAACAAATATCTCACTCAAAAGGTTGAAACTTAGTTTTTGAGAAAATTGTATAGTTGTTGTACAATGTGAAAAGGGGATCAAGGTAGATTGTAATTCCTCCTTTCCAAAATGCACACTCAAAAGGAAGATGACCCACTAGGCTCAAGAAAGGCTTAAGTATTGAGTGATTCAATGATCCTTTGTTGAGATGATTGATTGATTTAATTAAAGGATATGATGGGGTTGGTACAATATAGAAGACCAAATAAGAAAATATAAGTAGTTTCAAGAAATACAAACTAACAAAAAATAATAAGCAACCTGTAATGACTTGAAACAGAATCCAAAGACATGTACTAACTTGTTATCTGAATCTAGGGTAGATTTGTAGGGTACAAATGCCCAATCCATTTTGTTCTTGGGAACAAAATGGAAATCTTGTTGTGTACATCTCAATTTTAGTTGAAACTTTCACAGTCACTTCGATGGATCCTGAACTTTTTGGATTAAGTCCCGAAAATTGTGCCACATGTTTCTACACATAGAAAAATGGGGAAGAAGGTTGGATAAAAGGGTTTTCCTCAGTCAAACCCCTATTTTAAATCAACCTTGAAATGAAATGAAGGAAATAAGAGCATGTTGTCATATAACAAAGGCTAGATCTGAATAATGAAATATGTTGTACCTTGGAAATGCAAATGTTTCTTTAAATATGACCAAATGTGTTGATGTAATAGCTTTTCCTTAACAAAGATACTCAAAAGGAAATATTTAAAGATAAAACCTTGTGCTTGGATGTTATAAATTGTTATAATGTGTGATTGAAGTGAGAGAAGAATGACTTGAAGAGATGGAGACCTGGATGCCTAAATGTGTGTATATATTCTTCCTTGATGGTTGACTCCTTTGTTTGGCCTTCAATGAGGGAAATAAATTTTATCCATGAATAATATTGCCTTGAAAACACCTTGAATGCTTGAGAATGCTTGAGAATGCTTGATTGAAATCTTGACTCGCTTCCTTGCACTTGATAGCTTGATTATGAATGCTTAATCAAAATGTTAGATAATAAAGGATACCAAAATGAGGAGAGATAGGATGTTTATATACCTCTCACAACATCTCAAGGGTTAAAACTTGAGAGAGTCAACTTTAAATCAAAATACCCCACTAAAATAATGAGATATGGCCATGGTTCTAATTTGGGCCCAATCCTTGGGGAACACAACAACGTAGCCATTGTGTTCTAAAGAACATAATGTCCTAGTCATTCTATTCCACCCTATAAGAGCCCAAATTGGGTCCACATATCCCAAATAATTAAGGGGTGTGGGACTACAAGGTACAACTAATTACAAGGTTAGGATAGAACATGAAGACCACAAATGGTAACATAGGGCCTAGGTGATGAAATAAATTATTGGATTGGAGGAAAATAGAGGAACACACTTAAAAATAAATTCTTGCTTCGATTTAAAGCAAGATTGAAATAATAGAGGACTCGTATTTGAATTTAGGTGTCCATTAAGTGTCATATGAAGTCCTACTATGCATGATGAAATGAAAGCGCACTAAGTTGGGTGCTAAACAATCATGAAATTAAATGCACATGTAAGGTACTTATAATTTATAATCGCACATTTAGCCTCCACTTTATTGGGAGCACGACACAACCTCATGCTTATGGTAAATAAAATGTGTGTGTGTGTGTGTGTGTGTGTGTGTGTGTGTGTGTGTGTGAGAGAGAGAGAGAGAGAGAGAGAGATGACCATGGGAAAACTACTAAGAGATAATATATTACTTAGTTTAAGGACACAAGCCCCCAAACAAAGGATCTCAACTCAGACAACCACACACAAGGGCACAAAACAAAAACCCCCCCCAAAAAAAAGATATCTAAAGACAAATGACACAGACAAAAAGGGGTTAATACAAAAAAAATTAATAAAAATAACCAATTAAAGAGACCTCAATCAAGGAAAATATCCCAACCACTAGTATCATGTTCAAAAAGCTATTGTAAGAGAACAAATGGTTAGATGGAAAGGGAAAGAGTATATGCTAAGGAAAAAATAACACTCCATGATCTAACCCATTATCAAAGTTATGAGAGCATTAAAGGAAGAAAGAAATTGTGAATCTAACAACCTAGCAAGTTTGTTATTCTAGGTGATCCATGAGAGAGAAGAGGAGGAAAGAATAGAAAGGCTAGCAAGTTATTTTATGCTAGTTCCACTCATTCCAAAGAAAGAGAAAGGGATAATTGATGTTCTAGAAAGCTATGAGATGTTATTCAATTCTACCTTAGAAAATTTGCACACGATGCAAATTTAAATTTTGTGCATGAGGTGGCTTTGAAATTTTGCGCATGGGGCAACTTGAAATTTTGCACACAGGAAAGTTTATAGGATCAATCTCACAAAAATCATAGACTCTATGTGGATCCATAAAATCAATTAGTCTAAGGATCGATAAGGTTTCATAATGTACAAAGATTATGTATCCTCCCCTCCTTACGGTGGCAACATGATATAATTGGGGTATCATAAGGAAAAGAGAACAAGATTATCTACTTCCAAAATAATGGAGATATTCTTAAAACAACAATGTATGTCATAACCTTATAAAAAGGTGAAGACTCTTATTATCCAAGAAATAGATAATGATGAAAAAATATTCACAAGTGGGAAGAGATCCTTGAAAGGAAGAGATCTTTTTCTACAAGACATCTACCTTCAAGAGGATTTCTTGAACAAACATAATATCTTCGAGACAAAGAGAGAAGGAGAACAAAAATGCACCCTTTTAACCCCCCTATTTCTATTAGAGTTGATGAAAAACAACCCACAACTCCCAAGAATACATGCACACAAACACTTGTCACAGAAAGAGAGAGAAGCAAACAACTATGGAGACCTAAATGTATAGATCCACGAGAGAGGAGAAATCCTTTATGTGCAAAAATAAAAGTTGCAAATCAATAAAAATGAATGTTCAGAATTAAGATTACAAAAGAGATCAATCCTTATAAAAGGAGATCTAAAACCCTAAAAAGGGAAAACCCTAGGTTGCATAATAATAATTAATAAAGCAATTAATTATTATATGCCTAAATTTTAGCTTAAGCATAAAGAGATAATAAGTGACTTAGTAATTAAATCAAACATGATTTAATTAATAAGCAAACAATTTATTACTCTAACAATTTCTAGGTGAAAAAGGGATTGTTGATGAAGGAAAGTGGATCTTTACAAGGGAAAAGAAGATGAAGAAAATGAGACCTTGTCCCCCAAGGGTAAAGAAAAGGGAAAGGATAACACATTATAAACCCCAAGTGATAGATATTTTATAATAGACATGTACTTTCTAGCAAGAATAAGTTGTGAACAAGGACATAAATCTCTTGAAAAAGAGAATATCCTAATGTAAGAAAAACACATCCATGCAAGGGAGGACATCATGTTACAGAAGAAATAAGTCAACAAAGGGATAATGGATCTCTTGGAGAGGAAGAAAATCAACATACACTCTCAAAGTGGAAGAACATTTATAATAGACATGCTCTTTGAGGTATGAAATAGATTGTTAGCAAAGATGAAAAAGATCTTTACGTGAAACAAAAAAGAATCTCATGTAACAAAGAATGTGCCACTATAAAAGATGCAAACCCATAAAAAGAAGCAGATACCAAGAAAGGATAAAGATAAAGGATGTAACATTATACAAACTTAGTGGAAAAACTAATTACAAGAAATATACACTTCTAAGCAAGGAAAAGTTTGTAAAGAAGGATATCAATCTCCTAAAGAGAAAGATCCTCAATAAACAAGTATATGCATGGAAGGACACCATAGTATAAAATATTCAACCAACAAGAAGATAATGGATTCCCTAGAAGGAGAGATAAATAAGATAGAGATACCTTGCCCTCTAAGGGGAAAGATGATGGAAGAGACTTATTATGTCACTCACGATGTACATCATGCAAAACAAAGAGCCCCCAATTATGTGAACTAATAATATTACATGATGGAGAACAACATAATAGGAGAGAGATATGCTAAGGTATGTTTTTTATATAAAAAAAAAACATAAGATCAATTTTTAAGCAAATAAGAGATCTATCTACTAAATATTGAACAATTTTTCTAAATTCAATACAATCAACAAGAGAATGTTTATTTATATGAAGAAAAAGACATAGAAAATAATCATCATGGGGTTTTTGATTATTTGGAAAATGTCTAAAAGGAAACTAAATTTTAGGATCACATTTAAGTCTCCAAAAGATTCTTTTACCCACATCCAATCGGTCATCTGAAAGAGGTGTAACAATAGATAGGGTTGGGAAAATAATGTCAAGTGAAGGTTTTTGTTGAGATGAAGAATTATCAGAAGTAGGAAAAGTAGTGGCTTGTTGTATAAATCTTATACCGCATTTAGTAATCTATTTCAAGGGATCTATAGGGATTTTAATACCTTGTTCATTAATACCAAGACCTTGTCCACTATAGCATTGCTAAGAAGTAATATCATAACCCACATTGTAATTAACTTTTAATATAGAGGAAGTAGAACATTCATCTTGAGATTTATGGAAATTTGTGGTATAAAAAGGAATAGGAAGGGAAACATTCTCTTTTATGAGACAGCTAGTATTCTTATCTTGATTCCTATCATCTTCAGGTGGGGAAGAAGAAGAAGGTTTATCAATATCTTCATGTCTACTTAATGTTGTTATTGGAGAAAATTCATCAAGAAAATTCTTAATATCAAGATTATGAATAATGCTTTGATAAAAGGAGGAATGCTTAAGGTCATCTAAAGAAATGCATAAACTAGCTTCCTTAAGACTATTCATTAAGGTGGGTGGAGAAGGAGAGGATCTAGGTCTCACTAATATGAGATCATTAGGAGCTTGATATATATCTTCATGATCAATAGGCACCATAGGAGATGGATTAAGGTGGTTTATGCTAATGTCATCTTTAGGTTCATCAATATATTCCATGCATTTTTACTAAAAATCTTATGAGAAAACTACATCAAATATTGATAAAGGACTTGAAACATGTTGTATAAGGAATAAATATATTTAAAAGTCTCATAATACCATATGAAAGAACACCATGAAGGAATTAAAACATCATGTAATATAAGAAAGAATAATTTTTTGTTTGTTGTAGAGAAGGACCCATATTCTCATAAATTTGCCACCACCCCTTTTACAGAGGGTGGTGATGTGTCTCCTTCATTCTTTCCTTAGGTTGAGTTTCTTGCATCATATGAGGCATGCATATATAACTCCCCTGAGGAGATTTTAGAACTAACAACAATCTTTACATTATCACTTGCACTTGCCTCAATAGAGGTTTTGGATTAGAATGTTAATGTGGCATCATCCTTGGCTTTGGTTATTAGTGAGGCACCCAAGGATTCCTTAGCAGTCATTCCTCTCTGATCTTCACCTCCCTCCTTCTATGATCAAGATTGGGAGGATGAGGACCTGTTAGTGGAGGATCTATGAGGTAGTTCCTACTTCTTTGTTTATAGATTAGAGCAATCTTTCTATGTTCCCACGTTCTTGTTTTTTAACATTGTTCCCCTTTGAAGGACCCAAGTTAAAATGTTGTTACTTCGAAATAAAAGGTTATTTGTCATACACTTCTTCTATTTTTCGTCTTGTTCTTCTATCTACCATATATTGACTTTCAACATTCTAGGATGATGCAAATCATTGGGGGCATTTAAGTCTACTTCCATGTGACTCAATTTTTTATTTTATGTATGTCTTCATCTTATTTTCTTTAGATCCAAAAAATTTTGCACTGTGATGAAACACCCATATCTAGCTATATAATAAAAAAATTCACCGCTATGGGTTATGATGTTGAATAATTAGATCTCTATATCTTTGCTTATTTGTTGATATTACAAATATCACGTGTCACTTGTTGTGTGGTGGTATCCTATATAAATATGTCATTATGTTGACATCCCACAATATATTTTGTCTCCTTAGAATGCATTGTGTTCCCCTATGCACAACATGTTTCATTCTAAGGAGGGGCTATTCTATCTAGAGCTTACACTTTTCTAAGGATTTAAAGATTTATAATTTATTGTATTTTCCTTCATGGAGGTCAATCTACCTATCAAAATATTTCACTCTATTGTACAACCATCTAGCATAACACAACTCGCTAACCATACCGGTGCAAATGTTTTTCCCTATTGTACAACTATCTAGTATAACACAATTTGCTACTCCTACCAATGTGATCTAAAGCTTCCCTATTGTACAACTATTCAGCTTTGGCTACTCATACCAACATTATCAAGGTCACCTTATCATATGGATATCTTGCATAATACAAATTACTACCCATACTAGGGCAATCTTTGCGATCGCTATCTCTCAATCTGTATCTATTCAACATCATCTCTTTCATCTAGCATGTTTATCTATAGATCACATGATATGATGTAATCTTGTGAAGGCTCATATCTTTTCCTTGGGGAAAACTCCACATGGATAAAAGATTGTGCTTCCCCTTTGTATCTTAGGTAAGTTTTATTTTTCTACCTTAGCTTTCATTCCACTACTGATATGCTCACTAAAGAAGGGAAAAAATGTAATGTCGTAAATTACATCCCATGTAATTATTCATTGCATAATGCCTTTTCTTTGGCCAAAAATCAAAATTCTACCTAAGCCCCCATCTCACCCTTATTTTCTTGTCATCTCCCGTGTCTATATTCTTGACCATGTGGCCTATTTAGTTCATGATGAGTGCACACTCCAATGACGTTTTCATGACACACATTCATCTCACAAATTGGTAGACTGAAGGTGGCCATTGGGACATTACACCTACTATTTTTTGTAGTATAACACCTCCTTGGATAGACTACCAACATGGGAAATCATTTAGACATGTTTAAACTCCTTTTTTTTGCCTTATTTTCCCTCTCTTAGTCATTCAAATTGGTCTCACACACTCTCTAAGCATTTGAATCACTCTCTTGAGCTCTCTCTCCACCATTTTTGATAGCTTTCCATCTTGTTTCTCTTGTTATATCATTTCTCTAACACTCTCCTTTGTGCACACAAGATTTCTCTCTCCTTCAACCCATCAAGCTCCAACTTTATGGCTTCTAAGGGGAGAGATCTTACATCCACTTACTTTGTTTGATTTATCATATCATAGTTTTTTCTTATCATTTTCTATAGTTATTATTATTGCTTTACTATTACTAGTTTATACCATTATCAAATCTATTATATCTTGAAGGCATAAACACCAAAATAGGGGTCAGACTTTGGTAGGCCTCTAAAACAAATAACCCAATATTTTTATTTTGTCATCTTGTGTGTAGGTTTTGAAGAAGGATTGCTTAGCAATTTTGGGATTATTCTATCTCCGTAAATGTGATAGTTCCTTTTTATTTCCCTTGTTTAGAATAGTTATTTTACTCTTTTGTTTACATTCTATTATTTATGTTTACTATGCTTCTTAATTATTTTAGCTTATTTAGTAATTTTGTACCTTACTAGCCTTGAACCATGTACCCTATCCATACAAAATGCACATGCACTAAATTGACATCCCAAATTTGCGCTATAGTCCTAGACTTGCATCAACATCTAAGATAGTGAGTTAGCAAATTTGTCATGTTGGTCTCAATCAATAGCTCTTTTATTTCCACTAGTTAGAATATTTTTATCAAATCATAGTGTAGAGTTCTTTTTGTTTAAATATCTTATATTCACACTTAAGTTCACTTCTTGGTTAATTAAATGATCTCCCTAGGGCTAGTTTAGTGAGGTGTACAAGGGTCAATGTAGTCCTTGGGATTTCATCAATCTCAAGGGTGGCAAATTTCCTTCTCCACACCTTGTCTCCCACGTAATATTATTTATCAATAAAACACTAAATAAAATTATTGGAAGAATTGGGAGCACTAAAGAGAAAATTTCTTGTCTTCTACCTTGACTTTGAGGTTATTGTGAAAACACATACATAAATCATTCAATTTAGTTCTATTGAAATAGAATCATAAAATCTAGCATTTTGGGAGAACCAAATATTCAAATTGTAAGTTCCATTTCACCTAGTCCAAAACTTAATCCTTTATTATCCATTTACTTGAGCACTTGCTAGTGATCTTTTGTAGAACAAAAAGGGTTAATATTCATGTAGACTATAAGATGGTCTATTGTTATTTCTTAACATACTAAGTTGTTATAGCTAATGATCTTAGAAGAGGAAACAAAAGTTAACTTTGAAAGACCCACTCCCTATATTTTCTCATTTTTTCTATTTTAACTTCTTTAAGAGTTCCTCTTTTCATGCTTGAACACCTCTATGATTTCTCTTGCCTAAAGCATTGAGATTACTATTCAATTTTTTTTGAAAAAGAATCATTACTTCCTATTTATTCCACATACTTTCTTTAGAGAGATAAAATAAAGTTTATGAATATTATTAATTTTAATAAAAATATGTATAATCATTAAAATTGTATATTTTCTCTTAACTACAATTATAATATTTTTACTGGACTATTACATACTAGATAGAACTTAATCACACACACACACACAATGTGTAGACATCTAAAAATACCCAAGTCTTAATCCTATAATTTATCCTAATTGTTCCTAATGTTCCTAAAGTCCTAATCCATTTTTGCCTAAGTCCTAATACATTTCCCCTACATCCCAACCCACTTTCCTGAGTCCTATTTCCTATTCTATGTCCCCTTTCACATAAATTTAATTGAAAATAAAAGAAAAAACAATTGTCTTCTTCTTCACTCATCTTATAACCAATTTCTAATTGTTTACTAAGAATCAAAATTAAATTTAATAAATCTTCATAATTATCCACCATCCATCTCTTGACTACCCAACTAACTTTCAATCTTTAAGTCATCCATCTCTCATCAAATCTAGATACCATTAATCTCCCTCCTTGGAAACCTATAAGTCCACCATTAGTGAACCATTTTATGATCCAAAAATTTATTATGATGTAAGTAGAAGCAATCTACAAGTCTAGTTGACAATATGGATGTTATGTATGCAACACTATCTTCCTACCTTGAAAGTTTAAACATTTCTATCAAGTTTAAATTGACATTACATCATCTACATTTTTTGTAAATTATATTATTTTGTGAATTTTTTTTCTATTGCACATCATAAGTAAAAAAGGAGGATACATCAAAGTTTACAGACTATTACAAACTGCTGGTAGAAACATCATCAGCCAGATCAAGAGTCTCAATGAAAGTTATACCAAATAGTTACAATCTACACTATCTCCATAAAAAAAAAGCATAACACTTGTTCATACAGAAACTTCATCATGGTCTGCATCTGACTCATTGGAGTTGGGGGATATAGAATTGTATCCTATAATATCATAGGATTTAAGATGAGGTGCTTCTGACTCATCCGCTCTTCCTTCTGTTGGAACATCCTGATTTGATTTCTTTATTTGATCAATGAACTCAGAAAGCTTACTATCAAATTCAACATCAGGATTCATGGTTCTATATCCATGTGCAATATCCTTTTTGTCTATGGTAGCTTTCCCATCTCTCAAGATCTGCAAGAACTTTCTCTCCTTCATCTTGATGACAATTGTGACCTGCAAGGAAACATCAAGGTGTATGTGTCTCCTTAGAGACCCATTAAGATTCCTTCTTTTCCCTGCCAAAACATCATTATTAAGAGCCTTCCAGATAGTCCACAATATAATAGAAGAAAGAATAGACCAAAAAATATTGCAAGCTTTACTGTTGTTAAATGCTTCCTAAAATGATATTCAACTTGTCAAAATGACTGTTATAGGTAAGACCAAACATTTTCCAAACTTCGGCAACAAAGAGAAATTCAAAGAAAACATGGAAGATAGATTCAGGGAGTTTACATATATTACAAATATTAGGCCCTCCCCCCGGTTTCCTAAATGGAATTTTATGTAGGAGGAGTCTCCTCAAAAAATAGGTGATCTTAGGTTCAATAGGTCTGGTCCAAAGGGAGGTAAAGTACTTATTCCAATAAGAGATGGGATAATCTAGGTGCCATTTTTGGTTAGCATGGGAAGCAATATCAATGTTGTGGGTGAGCAGGTGATAGATATACTTGGTCTTGATAAGATGTAGCATGGAATTGTCTGGCCACATCGGCTGAGAGGAGAACCTGTCTGGGGTACAACACCCTTTCACTATCCCTAAGCTATTAAGGGCAGCAGAGAGAATGCAATATGTTCTACTTTGTGAAATAGGGATGTCAAAATCTGCAGCCAATTTCTCCCAAGGAATCAAACTGCCCTTCTGCAACACATCTTGGAACTTATTGATACCTTTCTCTGACCACTTCTTGGCAGAGTAGCCTTGGAGTGAGGCTAGTGGCTTGCCCTTATGTTTCAGATTCCACCACATAGATTTATGACTACAAACCACACCTTGACCTTTTGTTGGTCTAGTATTACAAAGAAATATCCTTACATAACTCCAGCATTTCCAAATAAATTTAAATACATTCGAGCCCTATACTTGAACATTACAATCTAGAGCCAACATATCAACATAACCCAGATTAGTCCAAGATTTGGATTTACTTGGACATGCTCCAACTAAATTATTTCTAATCAGGATTTTCCAAGGCTCCTCCCCTGTGATTGCCTTAGCAATCCATTTAGAAGCCAGCACAATACCTTGTGTTCTGAGGTCCTTCAGTCCAAGTCCACCCCAGGCTTTCTCTCTAGTGCACCACTCCCAGGAAACTGCATGATATTTCTTGTTGCCTCTACCATCTGTCCAAAGAAATTTTTTGACAATCTTCTGAATACTGCTAAACTGGTTCTGGTTAAACAACCAGGCTAAGGAGTAGTTAACAGGGTAAGATGAGAGAATCTTTTGACATACTTGAATCCTTTGCAAGAATGAGAGAATATTTCTATCCCACTTGTTCAATTTCTTGAAAATCCTATCTTTAACCCAGCACCTCATGTCATTAATGTTAGGATCCACAACAAAAAGGAATACCCAGACATCTAACTATATGATTGGGTCCTCCCACTCTATTCCAAATTTTCTCCACCAACTTGGGGGATCCTAATTCCAACCTAGCATAATAGATTTGGATATAGATATCTTATTGCCTGAGGCCAAGTAGAATAGTTCCAGCGAGGTCATGAGGAATTCCATATTACCCTCCACTAGATTCATAAGGATGGTTGTGTCATCAACAAACTGGATGTTAGAGACCTCATGATCATTGGGGAGCTATATTCCTTTCACTCTAGGGGACAAGGTATCATCCCTAAGCAAGTAATGGAGGGATTCTATAGCTAATACAAAGAGGGAAAGGGCCAGGGGGCATCCATGTCTGATGGATCTAAAAAGCTCAAAGAAATCAGATCTCACTCCATTTACCTCAACTAACGCCATAGCCCCATATAATAAGGTAGAGACCATTCTACAAAAGTAGGGGGGAACCCTAGACTATCCAAAATTACCAATATAAAATTACACTCTATGTGATCATAAGCCTTTTCATAGTCTATGAGCAACATAACACTCTGTTGGCCTGAGTGCTTGGCCCAATCCATAGCTTCCCAATAGGTAACCAGGTTTTCAAGAATATACCTACCCTTGACAAAGCTAGTTTGAGTATGATTAACAACTTTAGGGAGCACATTGACAATCCTTAGGGCTAAAGTTTTAGCCAAAACCTTATATCCCACATTGAGAAGGGTGATAGGCCTCTAATTTTTTCACAATAGCCCATCCCCTTCTTTTGGAATCAACTTAATTAGGCCAACATTGAAGGTAGGACCAAGGGTGCCAGAGGTAATGGCCTCTATGTAAATTTTGTGTAGACTCGAGCAAATCCAATCAATATTGGTCTTATAGAACTTAACTGTAAGCTCATCCAGACCAGGGGCCTTATCATTAGCCATGCTTAAAATGGAATTCTTGATCTCTTTCACTAAAATCTCCCTCTCTAAATCATCTGCATCTGCCTCTGATACTTTCTTATGGATAATACCTTTAATCCTCTATCTAGCTGAGATCCTGGAGTCATCATCCTCAGAGGTGAATAGGCCTCTGTAGAAATTAGAGAACATATTAAAAATACCCTCTTGAGATGTAATAGAGACCCCTTGCTCCCTAATACAAGTTATTTTATCTCTAGCTTCTTTTTTCTTTAGGGTTTGGAAGAAGAATTTAGAGCCTTTATCTCATAGGTTGAGCTAGTCAATTCTAGCTCTAAATTTAGCACCTTTGGTCTTGATTAGTTGGAGATTCCTGAGTGAGTCTTTGTAATGAATAAATTTATCCAACAGTACTAGGGATATAGGGTTGTCCTGAATCTGCATCTCTGCAACCTGAAGTTCCTCAACCAATTTAAACTCTTCCCCTCTATCATCCTTGGCCTTCTTCTTCCCTACACACTTAAGCATAATCTGCCACAAGTTAGAGGTTTGGGCCCATTTATCTATCTCAGACTTATGTTGAGATACCTCCTCATTGTACCAGGCAATGATTTTGATAGCTTCCTGAACATCTCTATCTTGAAGGAGAGATGAATTAAGAGAAAATCCAATTTCCTTACTAGGAGTGTCATTTTGGTCTAAGATCACATGAATGTTGGAGATAATGGGGTGATGGTTAGATAGAGTAAAAGGGGTAACTCTAACACAATTGTCACCTAGGGGGGAGGATAGCTAAAGAATTAGTTATTCATATAGATTCTATCTAACCTAGAATAGATTCTTCTCTCTCCTCTTTAGAATTTAGACCAAGTAAACCAAATCCCCTTAGAATCCTTTCTTATCCCAGCCATAAGGTCAAATAGATTCAACTTGGAGACCATCATGTTCCTATAAACAAGCTCATTACCTTTCCACTCAAACCTCAGGCCTCCCTCTTTATCTTGAGCCCTTTCAACCATATTAAAGTCACCCACTAGAATCTATGGTATGCTATCCAGTTCTGAGTGCTATCCAGTTCTGAGATCCACTTCCATAGCTCAATCCTAGTGTGGTGATCATTGGGAGCATAAACCAAGCACACCCCAAAGACAACTTCTTCCACCTTAAAAGTAACCTAAAATTCTTTGCTGTAAGGAGAAAAACCCCATTCATGGACTGGGTTTCTCCATTTTGGACCTATTAAAATAGAGGTCCCTCCTTTTCCTCTCTGGTGCTTAGAGGAGTATGCAATAGCATCTTTCCAAATATATTTTAGGGCAATTTCTAGGGTAAAACCAACCACCTTGACTTCTTGAAGCATGAGGATGTCAATATCTTTGTACATTTGTAGGAATCTCTTGACCACATATTTCATATCAGAGGATTCCATTCCTTCGACATTCCATGTTGCACAATTGACTAGCATATGACCCTTCTATATATTAGAGTCCATGGGTGCTTGAAAGACCTTAAAACACTAAGGAATATCACTCCTTTGGTTTTTGAGAGGTTTAGGGTTACCATTCAGCAAAGGGGGTCTTCCTCTCTTTCTCTTAATGTTAGACCCATTTGCTAAACCCATAGGGGATTTACCATCAGGCTTGCAGGACTTCTTATACTTCTTCCCAACTCCAGAGGAAAATATGAACATTTGCCCTTTACTGATCTCTCCTTCCTCAAGGTCAAGATCCTGTTGTTGCTCCACCTGCATCACTTCTAGCTCACTAGACAAGGTGGGATCCTCAGAGGTACTTTTCCTCCTAGACTCATAAATCCAGTGATCTAGAGGAGGTGGGAGAGGAGGAGGCACTGGGATGACAACAATAGTGAATTCATTAAGTTTATCATCCATGGATATATGAGTGTTAAATTCTTCATTCACTATATCACTAGCTTGATCAGTAGAAATTGCAACTGTTGGGGAGTCCAAAGGGATAGAAAATTCTGTTGGGATACCCACCTTGTCTATTGATACATTAAGGGTTGTAGGTTGATTAGTAGAAGCATCCTGACCCTAAGGGAGGATAGAATAGACTTTCCATTTAGGTCTAGGGGTAGATTGCAATTTAGCTGCCTTGTTGTGAATCCTCTCTAGAGAAATTTGTTGGGCATTCTATGTTCTATGCTTTGGTCGATGGGGAGCAGGGTTGGGGTCTAGTCCAAAGTCAAGGCCAGTGGTGTTGGTAGCCTCCTGCAATTCTCTAGGGACCGAGTCAGGGTGAATAGGGGGAGCTTGAGGATTATCAAATTGTCCTTTGAGCTTATCAACAGAAGTAAAAATCTTAGCCAAATCTCTCATCCAGGCTACAGATGAGGAGTCAAGAACCTGTGGGGTTTCAGACAAGGGCTAAGGGGGTGGGGTCAGTGGGGTAAGAGGGTGAGAGGAGGGAGGGTGTCTTTCATTGGAAATGGTGGGATTCAAAGTAGGAGAAACAAAACTGGTAGTGAGGGGGGTTGATAGGTTGATTACGCTTCTTAATGATAGGGCAATCCTATTTTTTGTAGCCTTCATTCTTGCATTGGTAGCCGCTATTCAACCCACCAAGAAAGGTAATAGGGAAAATAATGGGCCTGCCACCTAGGTCAAAATAAAGTGCCTCATGAAATTTTATACCTATTTTGAGGGATATAAGTACCCTGATGACATCAGTGTGAGGGATTAACACATTCGACCAATCCACTCTCAGAACTTCACCCACTAGTTCAAGGGCCTGGAGTATAAGATTTAGTAAAAATGGAGGGAGATTTCTAATAATGACCCATCTAGGGCTTGAGAGTGCCAAAACTTTGCTATTCGAGGCATCGAGAGACCATGGGATGACTCTAAATTCATAAGGACCAACTCTCCAAAATTGTCTGTCAACAATGGCCTTTTTGGACTTTGGGTCAAGGGAAAACATTAAAAATAAACCCTTCTGTAACATTCTACAACACGAAAAATGAAACCCTAACTTTTGACTCCAAACATTGTGAAACCAGTCATTAAGAAAGTTCCTAGATAAAACCTTGGAAGCATTAACAACAACAAAACAAATTGCACTATCCCTAAGCCTACTCTTCTCTTGAGCAATTATGATATCCATTTGCGGATTAGGCTTAATAATGAGCCTTGGGGTTGAAGGAATCTTACCTCCATCTCCAGAACTTTCTTTCGATCCTTGGGCAATGGAAGAGAGGAAGAGGGCACCTTCTGGCAAGGTCCTTTCATTCTTGACCGCTTGTTTGAAGGATCTCAGCCTAGGCTATTTTTATTTCTCTCCATCAAATGCCTTGCTTGAATTGAGAGCTTCTCCAGACACTCTGAGACTTTTCCCTAGGGCACACTCTGAGAAAGTTTTTCTGCAACTGTCTGCTATAGAGATTTCTCCGATAGTAACCGAAATAGAATCCAAAGAGGAATTAAAACATCTGGGCCCTAAATCTCCATCCTTATTAGGGCATTGAATAGCTTGGGAGATACGATCATCGTTGTACCCTGGGGAAGTGGAGGTCATTAATGGCAACCCCACTAGACTCGCCTGGGCTGACTGAGAAGTGTGGAAAATTACTCAAAGTTCCAAAGTTACAAAGCCATTTTCGCTATCATTAATTGATCTTGTCTTAACTTTTATTGTTTTGTGAATTATATATGTATTGTGGAAAATAATCTTTTGTGTAACTTCTACACTAAAATAGACTCTACATTTTTATCTTGGACCACCTATATGTTTATCACATCTTGGAGCATGATTTGTGTCGACATTCACTCAATAATGGCATTCAAATACCTTTATTGATTGAGGATTAAACCAACACATGAAGACACACATATTTAAAAATTTTATAAGAAAAATTATTGGGTCTATTATAACAACTTTTCTTATATGGACAACTTCTATGATATGTTTAAGGAGATATTGTACAATACTATTGTCTAAATATAAGAATTATGCATCTTATTCATCTTGACCAATGAAGAAATACATAGTTGTCAATAACTAAATATATTATAATTGATTAGATTAATCTTGACTTGAAAATATGTTAGTAATAGTAATTTTTGAGAAACAAAAATACACTAAGTTATATTTTTTAATCGGTCAAATATAAATTTGGGTTCACTCATTTGAATTACCAAGATACAAGTAAATGACCTCATTTTTATCTTTTAGTGACTTAAACATATTATAAATATTGCCTATAATACAATGCAATTTCTAATTTAATCAAGATATAATAGACAAAAACACAATATATTTATACTTATATATCTAAGTAAGTTGGTAAATAAAATTCAAAATAAAACTAAAAGGTTGCTAGTACACCACACATTAAGTTCCACTTCTCTTAACAAACCATACTTAGCAAGCATGGTCTATCCCTAATTCCATGCAAAAGATTGTGCCTAAAAACAATATAAATTTATGCAAATAATATACAACAAAATTTAACCTTTGTAGATCATTTCTATATTATTAAAGTGAGTTGACCATCCTTTTGGTTCTCTCAAATTCTTTAGTGCTATTATACTACTAGTTTTCAACAATAAGTTGTGTCAAGATGTTGTTAACTAAGCCTTATATTGTGTAGCTTTGTATTCTATAGAGATGTCGATTCTAATTGAAAAAAAACATATCAAGCATGTCAAGCTCAACACTAGATGATTTAAGATGCATACTAAGATTTAGCACTTTGTTTTTTTATAGGTAAGATTTAGCACTTTGTTCTTATGACTAGAAGGTTATGTCAAAGTTCGAAGATAATACAATTTGTTAAAGTTTAGATAGTATGTCTTTTGATTTATTTTTTATGTTTTCTTATAATGTTGGAAATATTTTTCCATAGTCTGAGATATGGAAGTTCACATGTATAAGCAATAGGCTCAAATAATTAAACAATGTAAAGTGTGTATTTATTGTATTTAATTTATAATGTTGCATATCATTACTTCTAAAAAAAAGTCTCAAAGTTTTTTTTCTTTTTCTAATATTACTTATTATTCATTTTCTATTTTAATAAGATATCAAATTCATTCATGACATCATCTCACTTCATTTATTTGTAGCACCAATCTATACATTAAATAAAATTTATTTCTTAGTTCAATTAGCTCTTTATGAAACATCTAACTTAATTAGTGTTTTCCAAGACTTAAACACTTATTTATAAATT